>OZ034822.1:36423381-37052961 GCA_964030455.1 Linum trigynum | reverse complement strand
GATGAGATTTAGTCGTAGTAACTTTCATTCTTTATCTATAGTTAAGGGTTTCGTAGTGGGTCTCCTGGGACAATCCTTCGTATTCCACCCACCGAACTCTTCAATTCATTCGGTTTTTTATACCAGTTTTTATTTATGTTGATTTCGATGCATAATCTTGTCCTTTGTGTAGCATCCTCTAAATCCATTGGAAGTATTGGAATCAATTTAATGGATTTTTTATACCAATTATTCTTTGTTACATGTTTATACCAATTATTGGATTTTTTATACCAGATTGTAATTAATTTCATTGTAAAAAAAAATAATATAGAATACGATTTGTTAACTTGCAATATCACAAAAAGTCTAAATGCTATTATTTCTTGATAAATATTCTCAAGAGTGCTTTGGTCACTCACTTCATGGCTCATAAGGATTCTTCACACTTCCGGACCAGGCTATTTTAGGGGGGAAAACCGGCTGCTGTTGGTCAGTAAACCGATGAACCGAACCGCAACCACCGAACCAACACCCTCACTGTGACTTTTTTAAATAAATAAAAAAATTGTACAGTCGCCAAACGTAACACACTCTCCAAGCAGCACGAACTTCGTTTTTATCGACCTTTTTCGCCATAGTTGTTCCGGAGCTTCCAAAGCAATTGAAGCCATAGAAATCCTCTTCCACAGCTCCTACAAATTCCGAAGCTCCGCAGCATCGTCCCTCTGGCTACTCTCATCGTTTCGCATTCTTCTTCGATTGTTAGGAGGAACTTCGGCGGAGCTCTCATGGCTACTGTTGCAGGATCCAGCGCCGTCGCCTTCAAATCCGCCGGAACCTCCGCAGGTTTCCGCAGCTCCTCCGGTGACAGGAGTATCGGCCAGTTCCGTCCGCTTTCCGGCGTGGTCAGCAGCAACCTCAACGCCGCTCGCGCTAGCCTCCGGTGCAGATCGACAAGCTCCGTCGCCTCTTCTGGTAATCAATTTGTTCGCTGCGTTTGTACTCTTCCTTTTGTTTTTTGATTTCTTGCATTTCTGATTGTGGATTTTGACGGCAGGCGTGAGAGCTCAGGTTGCCACAGCGGAACAAGCGAGCACGGAGGCGGCGCAGAAGGTGGAGTCACCCGTAGTTATAGTGACCGGAGCATCTAGAGGCATCGGCAAATCAATTGCATTGTCCTTGGGGAAAGCAGGTTGCAAGGTAAGCATTGATTGATTGCTCTGTGATTCGCTATTGTCAATTTTCTCGCATTGTGCTAGCAATCTGAAGTCTAAACTGCAGAATATACACATTGAGCTGTTTTGACTTGTTAATCTCTTGGTCTTGTGGGAGATGAATTGCTAACCTTTCCTGCTATCCATAATTGTGTTAGTTATCGCCAGAAATGAACCATTTGAAATGATTCTTTTCGGATTTGTTTTGGATTGTAATAGGTGTTGGTAAACTATGCAAGGTCGTCTAAGGAGGCAGAAGAAGTCTCCAAAGAGGTGATTATTTTTCCTTTCTTGCCATAGCATAGGATTCAATTGCTCTGTGCTGCCTCAGAAACAACGACATTTTTATATAAATATGCCGACTGAGACATTGAATCATGTTGTCTAGATTGAGGCTTACGGTGGTCAGGCTGTTACCTTTGGTGGGGATGTCTCCAAAGAAGAGGACGTGGAAGCAATGATGAAAACTGTGAGAACAGAAACCTTTTTTGGTTTGTTTGGACAGCAGTTTCTTAGTCGAGGTTGTTGACCATGATCGGTTAAATGATGGACATTTTTGCAGGCTATTGATGCATTTGGAACAGTTGACATACTGATAAACAATGCAGGTAAACTTCAGAGAGGCTTGATGACTTTTTGTTCTTTATAATCTCGTTGGGCATCTTGATCTTATTGAACAGGGTTGCAGGGATCACGAGGGATACTTTGTTGATGAGAATGAAGAAATCTCAGTGGCAGGATGTTATTGACCTCAATCTTACGGGTGTCTTCCTTTGCACACAGGTATAGGGTTAAGATGTTGGTACTTGTGCATAGATAAGTGATATTTCCTTATGTTGAACCGAGTTAGTTTACTCTTTTCAGGCAGCTGCCAAGATCATGATGAAGAAGAGAAAGGTATTAATTACAACTGTTCCAGCTTAAGGATATTCTATTTTACCATGTTCAAGTAGAAGCCTGTTTTGAACATAGTTGTTGAGCTTTTGAAATATTGTTATTGTAGTTTTCCTTCTCTGTTTTAGGAATCTTTAAGAGAATTTTCGATTAGAGTGAATCCTATTATTAGTCTTAAACGTTTCCTTCATAAGAAAATTTAGCTCTCATATTGTGCCTCTTATGGTCTTTGATCCTTCAAATGATTTCAATCTTCCTGTGTTCTGAAGGGAAGGATCATCAATATTTCTTCAGTGGTTGGTTTGGTTGGTAATGCTGGGCAAGCAAACTACAGTGCTGCCAAGGCTGGAGTTATTGGCCTGACAAAGACTGTTGCTAAGGAATATGCCAGCAGAAATATTAATGTGGGTGGCCTGGAGGCATTGCCGTTCTCTCCCCTTTTTTTTTCTTTTTCTTTTTCTTCTACATGCTCTGAATGCAATATTTTCCAGGTTAATGCTGTTGCTCCAGGATTTATTGCATCTGACATGACTGCCAAGCTCGGTGATGATATTGAAAAGAAAATCTTGGAATCGATTCCTCTAGGTGAGCCATGAGCTTAAGGTTTCTGGTATGCTGTGCCTACTTGTTTCAAGACTTAGTTTCAGAAATCCCATGTTTGCATTAATTGTTTGTGCAACAAAACAATTGCTGTGGATCCTCACGTACTTTATGCTTTTGAGAGAAGTTTATTATCAGTGCATGTGCTCTTTCATCTTTAGCCAGCAGTGAGTGCCTTAATGATAATCTTCCAATGATTAGTGTCTAAATAGTTGGTTGTTATCCAGGGAGGTATGGCCAGCCAGAAGAGGTAGCTGGATTGGTGGAATTCTTGGCTCTGAACCCAGCAGCTAGTTACATCACTGGACAGGTCGAGGATCTTCTCCTTCCTATTCATTATGCCAATTGGTTATTGAAGCTTTAACACGGGTTCTTGCGGCCATGACACAATTCTAGTTGGCTCCTCTTCCCATAAGTTCATTGTGTCCAGACCTTGTGCCTTAACCGGCTTAACATAGCTTTACTCCATTCTTTCCCCTTAACAATATACTAACTAGACTGCAAGTTGTAGTACCTTTTCATGCCATGTCAGGGCGGTAGCTACTTTAGCTAAATTGAACAGAATCCACCACTAACTAGAGAAGCATCTGACTGACGTGTACCTCACTTACCTAACCATTCATCTTCTAGCTGATTTGCTAAACAGTAACATGTAATATGTTCGTTTTTCTTCTTCTGAACGTACATTGTGTCCAACTGGCCGTGGTCTTGCAGGTGTTCACTATTGATGGAGGAATGGTTATGTAAGTGAAGAGGGGAGACATGCCCTCTCTTTCCCCTCCCAATCCCGACGGTGCATCTACCAAGTTCAGATACGTGACCTCCGATTTGTGCTTCTATTTTCTTCTTTTAACTAGGGCTATATCCTGTGATTAGCTTAGTTAATAAAGCCGAATGCTCCCTTCCCTCAGTTTTTCGATAGAGCTGCAGTCGTAGTGTGTAGCATGTACTTACAATGTAATCGAAGGACGAACATTCGAGAATGTGATGAGGTTTGATTCAGTTGTGTAGTAAGAGAAATTTACAATTGAGCTTCCGTTGTATGATGAAAACGATTCCTTTTGTTTGGTGGTGTAGAAAATTTGAGCTGGCGCATGGCTTCTAGCACTTGCGCTTTTCTTAGTTTGTTCTGCTTGTTGTGACTTGCAATTGCATGTTGGTGTGAATTGAAAGTACGGGAAGTGAACGTGAGATGCATCTTTAAAGTCCGAGAGCAAAGCCATCGAATTGCAGACTCGCCCTTGCCGCGGAGCTCCTCCACCACCTAGTCTTCTTCATCCTCCCACCACCTGAAAAGTGTGAAAGAGGGCTAGCCTGGTTGGTGGGAAGATGGAGTAGTACATGAGAGATTATGTGTTTGATCCCATCTTTCAGATTGGTACAACCACCTTGAGTAGCACTTACCAGTCAATATCAATGACCTACAGTAAGATTCTTCGTCATTATAATTTTTTTTGAAAAGTACACTTTAATAAATCTTCAACTAAACTTACAGCTTTTAGGAAAAAAGATATATAAAAAAAAAACTCCAATACACATTAGTAGTCATCCAAATGTAAATCCCAGCCCCCTTCCCTCTTCCAACTTTGACCCTCCTTGTATGCAATCCAGATGCCCCTAGGATTACAAGGAATGCAGGGATGTACAAATATATTCAACCCATATCAACGTGCTAATGGGCTGTGCAACCATAACCATATAGTATGAGTCACTTGGGAACTTCCTCTATATACTTAAGATGGAAGCATTCATTCTATCAGGGCTACCGCTGTAATCGAGCTCTGCGAATGTGCCGCCTCCTTCACCTTTGGCCAGCCTTCCTGGGTTTATACAGATGCATTTCTTTTGCTCTTCACCTTCAGTTGTTCCTCCAAGTGTTAATACCTGCACCAGAGACAGAGACAGAGGATTAGAGGGAAGCCATTCTTTGATAAGGCTAAGGTATGCACTAAGCTTTAACTTACCTTAATGAAGTACTTCATGTCTGAAGGTAATATGAGAATGTCAGGTGGAGGAGAAGCAATGTGGAGAGCTTTTGGAGAGAGTGAGAAGTCGAGTGGGACATCTTCTGCCGGCGGATAAAGTGGATAAAAGCTGCTTTCAGGAAGTTTTCGTGTTGAAGCTGTTAGATACCGTGATGGGATTCATAATTTGTAACAAGAAGATAGTAATATGCCTTTGGAACTTGCCTTTGCTGATTTAGGATATGGCTTGCAAGTCTGCTCATCCGGTCGCTTGGTGGTGAACCATCTTTGGGATTCCGAGATAGCTCCTCTCCACTAAGCTGTTTAAGAATATCTACCGTACAGCAACCTACCCTGACCTGATAAACCGGATCATTGAGAGGAGTTACGACCCAATCTGAACCCAAAAGCAAAGGATGTAACTGTTGAAATTACCTTATTTGCTTCGAAAATGCCTGGGTTTGTGAGACTCTTGATCTGGGCAAACCAAACAAATAGTACTAAGTCATTCTGTCTGGTTTCCATGATGAAGATCCAACAGACAAGTACTCGAAAAGAAGTCGTCATCCAGAGGTTGATGAGTTACCTGATGTTTGAGATCGGGAGGATGAATGTCAAATGCAGGCTGGAGAAACCAAAGCACATCGTCATGGGATTCTCGAATTGAGCGACAAACTTATGGGAATGATGCACTAATGGAAACTGCTACAGGTAAAATGAAGAAAGTTAACTTGATGCTACCTGAGGGAAAACAAAGTCATGGTTAGCGTCGCGTATGGAAGGTACAAGAATCACTCTTGCATTGGAACCCATATGTTCAACATAATCTTGCACCTGAAATTGAAATCAGAGAGAAGGGAGCATCATCTAGGAGAGTTGTTTAACCAAATCAATTGGCAAACCAAGTTTTATGAAGCTGTAAATACCCTTCTGATGATTTCCATATGAAAAATTTCATCAAAGCTTCTGTCCACCGTTCCTTTCTTAACCTCTGGATGTTCTGAGTCAACAAATGGTCCCAACTGAAACATTACAGTAACCGGTTTACTGTAAAGAGACTTCTTCACTTGAAAATAGGAAGAGTAGATTGAGTTTCAAAGAAACTAACTGCTTACCAATATAAGCAACTGCGGTTGCTTTTTTCTTGCGTATGCTAGTAGCTCCAGGAGAGGTTCAAAATATAAGTTGTCAGTCGTAGTAAATGGTCCTGAGCCAACAAGCTGCTCGAAATAAAATAAAAGTTATGCTAGGGAATGGAGAGCGTGAATTAAAGAGAGAGGATTTGACCACTTTGGAATACCATCTAATAACAAAAAGAATTCATGAAGACTATCCAGCACAAGTACTAACCACTGATATCTCTTGTCCTGGACTGGAAGAGTCAGCCAACCGAAGGTCTTGGTCCAAAGCTGGTCTTTTCGCAGGATGCAAATCTTCAACATCGTTTGCTGATAAAGGAACAGAATCTACAAGCTTTGATGCGATCAAACAATATCCACTTGGATTGTTACCTTCAACACCTACAATCTGCAGAGAAATAACAAGTCTATTTGTTGAGTATGCAATTGGGCATGAATGAATCAAACACCAACAACTTGTATCCACAGATTTTTTACCTGTCCTGGAAAAACAGAGAACTGGTTCACTTTTTGTAGATCTAGACGCACACGCTGTCCTCCTGAATGCTCAATGCTGTCAAATTTAGACTTTCAGAATTTGAGAAAGAATTTGGGGTCGTTTGGATGAGGAATTGTAACGGATCAATTTGACACAATTGTCTCATTTTGAGACAATTGTACCAAATTGCCTCGTTTGCCAGCAAAATATTTGGATGGATCAATCTGCCTGAGGTATTTTGAATTGATCCGTTTTGAGTCAATTTCAATTACCTGGAGTGAGGGTAGGTAATTCGAATTGACTCGTTTTAATTGACTCATTTATAAAACGAGACAATTGATCAAATTGACTCATTTCAAGATTGATCCATCCAAACGAAAATATGAGCAAGGAAACAAACTTTGCATAAAAACCAGTAAAGCAGGATGGTTCTCTTCCCATGAAATCCTTCTAGATGATGAATATAGAAAGGCCCTTATGAAATATATGACATGCTTTCTAAGTTTTATGTTTTGGACTATCCATGGAAATGTGATAAAATAAAGACTATTGTTCTGCAGATTCAATTAGGGCTAAAATTTGGACATGGTATATATAATGGTTAATCTGCTTATCTATCATCAACAGAGAGCAAAACAGTCTGCATCGATGAAGTTTTACCTGCTTTGCAACATAATTGACTTGTCATTTAGTCGACCTTCCTCTTCACAACAAATCATTCCAACAGCAAATATACTTCTCTGAAATAATAGTATTCATGAGATGGATAAGATATGAGGTGCTTTCTAATGCAAGAATAAAATAAGGAAGTGAACTGTAAAGTTTACCCCGGAAGCAACCGAAGGATCTGATGGTTCCTCATAAATACCAGACGAAAAAAGTGAAGCAGCACGCCTTCTGATGCGGTTGTCAAGTGCATTAAACTAAATAACAAAGAAGGAAACGAAGGCACTAGCTTTAGTGGAATTTGTTGGAGATCCATTTCTAAGTAACTACATTCACAATTGGGAAACAAGCGACTGAGTACCCGGTCTTCAATCCTGTCATACATGAATCTGCAACCCGGCTCAGGCCCATCTCCATGGACAACCAAAGAAAAACTCTTCAACGGTTTAACCCTCTTGATCACATCGTCCTCAGAGTCCATACTAACATCCTCTTCCTCGCCTTTCTCGGTATCAAGCAGATTGTTGATGTTGAATCTCGCAACAAACTTATCGGTCCTTTGCCCGAATGGAGTCACAAGCCTTGACGGCTTCTCAGAAGAATAACCGTTCCCGTTCGAGTAATGTGCTGAATCAAATGGTTCGGGGTATGGTTTTGCATTTTTAACTGGAGGAGTGCTCAGAATTGCATCCTTGAAATTTTCCTCATCGTCATTCAAAATCCTACAAAGAAAGAAATAAGCAGTTCCCCTCTATTCATTTAAAAACCTCTTTATTCAACAAAGAATTTAAACAAATTGTTCGCGAAGAAACTACTTACATGTCAACATCCTTGCTCGAGTAGAAATGAAGGCCGGCTTCCTGTTTAAGCACAGCTTCTTTCTGCTCGTTTTGTAAGTGCGATAGGAAACCTTCCATTTCCGCATTCTGAACAACTAAATCTTTCAGCTTTCTGTACCAATAAACCCAAAAAAACGAAACCAACAAACTCAAATTACAGTGCTCGAAAGCTGTAAATAAGAAATAAGTGAAAGAACGAAGCAATTCGCATGTTTTTTTTTTTTTCCACACTTCAATTTTACCGATTGAGAGAGTAGACGTCCCAGCTGGAAACGAGATCCGAAGGAGTAAGCTTGTAGTTTATGCAAAAAGTGAGACCTGATAAACCCGAGAGACCATATTAGGAAGTCAAAGCGCCATGGGAATAAACTGAGTGACAGCAGAATTTTAGAGCATTGGCAGGATAGGGATTCTTACATTTGTTGAGGATTTCCTCTTCGTTCTCAAGGCTAAAGCCGTTCTTTTCAAATTCAGCTTTGATTTCGCCTTCCATGACTGGTTTCGTTTGTTGCTGCGACTTTGCTCAGCCTAGGGTTTCAGTTGGGGGGAGAAGTTGATGAAGGCGAGTAATGGCGGGAAAATGCAGGCTCGATTGGGCATAGATCTGAATCTCCCGCGGGTTTGGTTACCGATTTTAGACGCTCCGTTTGAGTCTTATTACAGAAATACCCTTCTGTTTCGCCGGGCCTCAATGGATTTCTTCAATTGACTTCCAGCCCGTTCGCGGTTCGGCCCGAGTTATCGATTCGGTAATTCAAAGAATCATCTATATTGCAGAAAATTACTCATTCTTACAAATCACTATAGAACTCTTTATACAATACATTTTGAGCTTATATGTGATAATAAAAAAAAGGATTGAATGCAAGTTAAAATCGAAAATAAAAATTCAATTTATCAAGAAATTTCTTTCAGCCTAGAATGAGTTACCCAATTTGTTCTAAAATTTCGCTGGAATTGGTGGGCAACTGGTCTGGCTGTATGGCCAAATGAATTGTTACATACTAGTGGAAGAGATGGTCAGTAAGAGACCGTTTGTTTCTGCTGCAATTGGAAAGAACACATAAAAGTCATAACCTTCTCATTGCACTCTTTATCATAAAAGTTAGGAAAAAATCCAAAAGTACCACTGTTTAAAAAAAAAATTCCAAAAATACCACCCAATCCCAAAAAATTCTAAAAATACCATCCTTTTTCAAAAACCGCCACCCCACCCTACGGTTTTCGTGTAAACTGCAGGGTGGGGTGGCGGTTTTTGAAAAATGGTGGTATTTTTGGAATTTTTTGGGATTGGGTGGTATTTTTGGAATTTTTTTTTAAACAGTGGTACTTTAGGATTTTTTTCCTAAAAGTTAGAGATTACTGGATTCTATAATTAAATTTGGATATCAAATTCAATCCATTACAAATTTAGAAAAAATTCTTTGTTTGTTTACAATTTTTGAAGGATCAAATTCATGAGGTCCACAGATTTTGAGGGTCCAATTCCACGAACTGCAAAGACCGCAAAGACTTATAAATCCTATATATAGGTGGGTTATGTGACTTTGTCTTAAATTCATAATGATCATTTACTTGTATATCTACATTTAAAAGTAAAAATGCTTTAAGTTACTGATATCATTTATATTTAAAAGCTATGAATCCATAAAATAAAATTCATAAACAAATTCTACAAACAAACAACATAATAAACCAAATCCATCACAAATTCAATATTTTTCCAAAACCCTAATTTACCAAATCTAACTAGGGATGGCAATGGGTCGGGTCGGGGTCGGGTCGGGGGCATATCTGTTACCCTACCCAATGTAATTCGGGTTTTACCCATACCTGTACCTACACGAGAAACGGGTAGAAAATCAAAACCATGCTCATACCGGTTCAGGTTTCGGGTATCCACGGTTATCCATGGGTAAAAATTTATCCTTATAATTCCAACCAATATGTTAACATTCACACGTATACTCACATTACGTAAGAGGAAAAGTACGACAATAATTCACTAGAATGACGAAAATTAATTAAAACAACATAATTTCATGAAAATATTATATTTATATGCCAAATATAAAATATTCTAGAGAAACTTAATGATTATTTCTAGACAAAATACATATGCATGTGTATAATCGGGCGGGTTCCGGTTGGATAGTGAGATAACCATGCCCATCCATTACCCGCAATATTCGGGTTCGGGTTTTACCCGTACCCACGAAAAATGCTTCGGGTTCGAGTTTTACCCTATCCGATTAGGTCGGATTCGGGTGGATATCCACGGTTACGGATATTTTTGCCATCCCTAAATCTAACTAGCACTCTTACAGTACCCTACATTTACACCATAAACGCTAACTTAAAGTAAGACCACCCACGTAAAAGTGGCGAAAGTAAAAATTTTGGGGATATTTCATTTTAAGCAAAATGCCCATTTAATAGTTCCATTTTTTCAGGCCGGAATCCATTTCTTCTTAAGCGGAAAACCCCATTAATAGTTCCACCTTCAGCCCAATGGAAGAAAGAACCTCAGAATTCAAATGCACAGTGAATTGGGAATTGAAGAAGAATCTGTCTTCTGAAAGGTATCCATCAAATTTCTTCACCAGCAAGGTATGCATCAAGTGAAAACATTGACATTTGGATGTAAGGATTCTGGTTACCAGTGTTAAAGTACTGTACATTAGAAAAAAAAAAGGAGAAAAAAAACAACTTCTTTTTCCAAACTATGAGAGCACATGCACGATCTGGAAAGGAAAGAACATTACTAAAAGGTTGCTCTCCCTTGAGTCTTGACCTTCTGTCTTCTGTGGTGTTTCATCAGCCTTTTCAGGCAGCTAATGATGTAGCCCGCCGGTGAGTGTAATCCTGGTACCCTGGTTTACGATTAATCGAACCACCACCACCATCCGCTTCCAACCCTTGTGCACCAAAACACAAGTACTGGTTCATCACCTTCGCATTGAACGAACCCTGCTTGCGACTCATAAGCTTAGAGCCAAATGTTGCTGATTTACCAAAGTTTTTATCTCGATTCGACGAAGCTGGTGAGCACACCGATGAAGATACTGCTGACAAAGGACTCGGAGTCGACTGATGGATGGGGCCAGATAAATGTGGCTTCGCATGTATCACCCCGTGCATCAACCCTGCTGCAAATCTACTCCTGGTCAAAGGACTGGGAAGATTCCCATTAGCATTGTCGTTGGTCGATGAAAATGAGGCGAACTTCGAGTATTTCTTCCTCAACGGAGTCGGACACTCCTCGTAGCTTCTGCATACATGAAACGAGTCGATAGAAGACGCCTCGTCGTCTGTTAACTTGGCCACCACGCTAGGGTCTTTTTGTTCCTTTGATTTCTTCTTCTTCTTTGGCCATTGGAGGAGTGCCTTGAGCCGCTTTGCTGCAGAACTCACCTTGCTGCCTGTCCTTGCACTTGCCTTCTTCTCCAAGTCATCGATACTCGCCTCTTGTTGGCTCAGTGCTGAACTATAATCTGCACTGGTACCCAGCTCGCGGCTGAAATCAGACGGTGCTGCATGCTCCACACCAGTGTGTAGGAAGATCTCACCATCCGGGATCCGGAAACTGGTTCCTGGGCTCGTCCCTATGCCACCGCGACTGCCTCTCAACTGTGAGGCAATCACCGTGGCACTGTGTCTTCTGCTGGAGACACCTCCGGCAGAGACCAGCTGCTTGATCAAGATCTCCGAATCAGCTGATCTCGGCCTCGTTTGCCTCAGGAGATCCAGTGGTGTCATCCCATCAGCATCTCTAACGTTCAAATTGATCGAAGGGACGGTCATGAGAAGCTCGACCAAGCTAGATTGAATGTTTTCAATCATGGCAATGTGAAGGGGAGTTCTTCCATCATTGTTCTTCACATTGATGACCTCTTGGATGTTCACTGTCCCCCGAGAAGAGACTAGCTCCTCCATGAGCTCAATCTGCCTGTCCATTCTCCGAAAACCGGGTGTCCTGAACCCCGAAACGGCCATGTGCAGGAATGTGTCGCCATGGATGTTTGTGAGTGAGGTTAGTGATGGACATTCTTGGATTAGCGCCTCCACGACAGGTAAGTGGCCGCGATAAGCAGCCACATGGAGGGCCGAGTTGCCGTTGTGGTCTATGGATGTGATTATATGATATGAAGCTATCAGCTCCTTCACCACCTGGGAAAATGATACTTTTGGTTATGAACAATTGAAACGTTTCCTTTCCTGCTAACGCTAAAAGAAAGAAACGTTTTTTTTCTTCTATTTCTGGAAAAGCAAAATATGTACCTCAACTTGGCCTCTTCCAGCTGCAGAATGCAAAACAGAGGAACCCTGATCATCACGATAACTCAAGACATCGCCGCAATCCTTGAGCAATTCCCCCAGAATCTCCAGATTCCCACCTCTGGCAGCAGAATGCACAGCGCGATTCGCAATATCCTTCTCGAATTCCGTGTCCCCGTTTCGATTCTCCATCCCTTCATCACTCCCCTGCTTCCCCGTCGGCGAAACAGAGCATCGGAGCAAAACCCTGAAAACCTCGGAGTTCCCGCCCCTTGCGGCGGCATAGAACATGTCGGTGACGCCATACTCTCCCTCCCCGAACACCAAAAACGGGTCTCTGGCGAGCAATTCGTTGACGAATTTCAAATCGCCGGCGGAGGCGGCCGTGTAGAGAAGCCACCCGCCGTAGCGGGCTCTGACGAGGGTGTTGTAGCCAGGGGAGATCTCGCACTCGCGGTAGAGCCTGCGAGCGACGTGAGCGCGACACTTGGCGACGTCTCCCCTGGATTCGGGCTCCTTCTTCTCGTCGTCGTCGTCCCAGACGGTCTCGAGGCGGCGGATGCGGCGGAGGGAGGTGAGCTTGATGAGGAGGTTGTTGTCCAGGTGGAGGAGCTCCCGCACGAGGTCGTAGTGGCCGTTGGCGGCGGCAAAGTCGATCGGGGACGCGTACCACCACTGGTCGCCGGTGCTCTCCCACCGGAGCGGGAAGTTCGACGGCGGCATTTTTTTTTTTTGGCAGAGAAAGGAAAAAAAATAGGAAAGTCGGACGCTTTTTGTTGTTTAGTGAATTGGGTTTTGGGTTGGGAGGAGAAACAGAGGGAAGAAGCTAGAAGAAGAAGAAGAAGAAGAGTTCATTGGTGAAGGGGGGATAAAAGAGGAAAGACGGCAACTTTTTTGCCGGGAAAGGGAAGCCATTGAAGGTTGGGAAAAGAGAGAGAAGAGAAGGTAAGTAGGTAGTTGCTTAGGTCGCCAACTAAAAGAAAGGGTGGTTTTTTTGTGGAGAGGAGGCCACTTGGATTTGATCTGTGGGGTTTGTGTTGTTTCGGTTTTTTTGGGCGGTTTACAGATAATTTTCTTATGGTGGAGAAATTGTTTCTGAAATTGGCTTTAGAGAGGAGTCGGATTCCGGTTATAATTAGGTCGTGAAAGTGAGTGTCTTTGTCTGGCTATTGCCACGGAATCGCTACAGAGAGAGAGAGAAAAGGAGAGAGGACTGCTTTGGTTTTGGAGGTTTTCATGGGATTCTTCTCTTGTTTTATGGTACAACTGTATACAGGAGATGGATTTTCTATTTCTGGAGGAAGGAAAAGGGCTATGGAGAGGCTCGTATTTTACCGATCTGGTGACCGGACGGTGGGATGACTTCCGCGGGTGGTGTGGTGCCGGGGGGAAGAGTAAGAACTACCCAAAAAAAAAAAAAAAAACACAACTCTCAAATACTTCGCCGGACGGCGATTTCTCCCATGCCGGAGAAAACTAAGCACATGCAACAACGAACTTGAAGTCTTGTAATGGCTAAATATTCTGCCGGCAGAAAACAAGCAAAAAACCTTACCACACTTGTTTGAGAGCATCATTAATTTATGCTGCTTTATTTATTGCCGATTGAATAAGCATATAGAGAGATTACCCCATCTCCCCGTGCACATGCTTGGCTTTTATGGCACTGGCACCACCCCACAATCAAAATCAAAACAAATTTTCACCCTCTAGTTATCTACAACATTGGATCACGAGAATCTGAGCCCTTTTAAACTCTCTCCCCACTGCCATTTGTGGGTTTTGGTGAGATAGAAACACAGAATAGACATCACCATGTGACACACCAGTAGTCAAACTGAAAAAGTCACACATAACATCCAAGAATACAAAGCCAAAACTCCCTTCTCAAGACACAGATCAGTAACCCTCCTAAGTTGTGTAATCAAACCACCTACCCACCTCGCCAAACATCTAACTTTTAATACATAAACCAGAAAGGCAGCAACCAGATGAGTATATAGGTCCGAAACAAATAGATCAGTGCACTAACCTCATTAGAAAATGTTTAGGCAATCAGCATAAGTGGTTGCCTCATGCCTGTCCACAAATGTCAGTCTGGATAAGGAAGTTATGTTGTAAGATTGAAGTATGCAACTTTCAGAACACAAAAATCCCACTACCCCTGGCTATACTTCTGTGGTCAACAACAGATCTTCATGGAAGAAAACTGAAACGTACTTCATTCTGTTATAGTTGAGGAACTCCGGGAACTGGACAACATTGAACCAGAAGAGACTATCAAGTATCGGATAGTCTCCAAGATTCAATCATATTCATACCCTATGATAACTATAAACGTTTCTAGAAATTGTGTTCAATATCATCGCATCCTAGATTGCTACTATTGAGAATCACAAGTGTAAGATAAATGTAGTCTTGAAATCCTCACAGTTGCTCAGATAACAAGTCCCATGCTTTTTGAAGTCCATTCGGTGCGCAGTCGAGTCTTTCTTTGTGCATCCATCGAGCAAAACATAAGCAAGACCCTCTGGATCAGCATCTACCAAACATTTAGAAGGAATTCCAAGCCATGGAACTCGTTTCAATTTACGTAGTCAAATTCAGGTATGGCTCAAGTTTTCACAGGAGCAAAATTTCAAAGCTTGCTTCTTGTACTCATACGCTCTTCATGAAAGTTTCAATCTTTTCAGCAGCACGAAGCATACCGTTGAGCCTGACTTCCTCCAGCAAGACATTGCAGGTCTGATACCTAGGCTTTATATCTTTACTTATCATCTCTTCAAACAGTTGGTAAGCCCACTCGCATCTGTTCACTCTACAAAGCCCGTGAATCAAGAGCTTGTAGGCCGAGAGATCAAGTCCAAGATGATGCTTCCTCACCATATCATCCAACAATTGACTCAACAAGCTATCCACCATCCCACTTCTCAAGCAAGATTTCAGCAATGGATAGTAAGTATGAACATCAGGCTTACAAAGCACTGAACCTTCCAACTCCCTTAGGAGACGCAAAGCCCTTGATTGCTGACCATGTTGACAAAACATCGCTATCATCGAGTTATAAGTGGAAGTATTTGGCTGCACATTGATACTGGCCATCTCTACCTCAAAAACATGAACAGCTTCCTCTACTCTTCCAGCTTTTCCAAGCGTATGGATAAATGCATTATAAAACAGCGTATCGGGTTTACAACCAGCTGCCTTCATCCTCTCTGATATCCCTACAGCCTCATCAAACTTCTCCGACTTAGTTAACTGAACCAAGATAGTAGTGTAAGTAACTACATTAGGTGGACATCCTTCAGCTTCCATCTCATCAAGCACACCATAAACCTCGACAAATTTCCCTTTCTGGGAGTAGAATTGCACAATGGTGGAGTAACTTATCACACAAGGTTTAAACCCACACCCCTTCATCTCTTGGAGAGTCCAGTAAGCCTCATCAACACGATTGATCTTGCACCAGCCATGGATGAAGATGTTGAAAGTATTAGCATCTGGGGAAATGTACGACTTGAGCTGCAAGAAAATCTCGCGAGCCTTCTCTACTCTTCGCTCTTTGGATAGAGTGTCGAGCAACAAGTTCATTGACTCGGTGTTCTTCTTGAGGTTGAAGGTTTCGAGTTTATCAAATAACCGAACTGAATCTTCCCACTGGGCTGCACCGACAAACCTTCTCATAGCTTTCCCTATTGTATTGAGTGTGACGAGATTACTCTCTCGCATTTTGGCTAAGATGGCGTTCATTTCCTCCATCTGTCTCATTTTCCCCAATATGTCCACCATTAAATCGTATGACTCATGGGTATGCTCATAATCCGAACTTGACTCAGCCCATTTGAAAACAGCGAGTGCAGACTTCCAATCGTCCTTAAACCGAGAAAGCAACTTGGCAACAAGGTCATGAGATACCTGAATGGTCTTACATCCATCATCCCCCATAATTGATTGAAGAATTTCATCGTGGTCACACCCAACAGAGAATTTGGCTATCAGGTAGTTAAGATCAGAAGGGTTGGCTGACCCATCATCTCGCTCTTGTTGATGAAATGCAACACTAGTAAACCGCGAAGGTCCATTACCAAATGCAGATAGGCCACAGTAATTCAACTGACGGATAAGGATTTGGGACTGTCTCGGAAACTTCCTAAGGAGCAACATGAAAGCAGTAGGAAACCGGCCGCTGAATCAATCTTGCCAGGAAGTTAGGTCATAATCAGAATCTATGAAAACCCAACCAGAGAGAACAGAACCTCGAAGCTGATACAGATTTTGAGCAATAAGGGACTGTAGTACGAGTTCAATGGAACCACGCCGAGTAGAGAAGCTAAATTACTTGCAGGAAAGAATCATAACCAACATTTGTTGTTCCCTCATTAATTTCAGGTATTCATTCCGGAATAGGAATCAAGTTCGAGAGAAATGGAGAAAGAGTTAAAAGTACCAACCAAACGAATTGAGTGCTGCGGAACAGTGAGGAGCTGAAGCAACTGGCCCTGGAAGACGACGGCAGAGAGCGGATTCCGCTTTGTGGGGAGGGAGAAAGTCGGCGGCTAGACTAGAGGGTGAGAAAACGGGAGTGGAACCTGGCGCATGGCTGGGCCTTCTGCTTTGTTTGTTCACGTAATGGGCTGGGCTAATTAGTATTACTTTGGACTCGTGGGCCTCATCTTTCTTCGAAGTTCAGGTGGTGGAGCGCTTATTGGACACATGACGCACAACCTGACTCTTGTATTGGGCTGTAGGCACCACGATGAAGATAATTGGAATTCATAGCTTCGATCGAAAGTCAACATGTGGGGATGCCTTGATTATGTATCCTTAGTGATTTAATTTTTATCGTGTTCTTTTGCTCTGGGCATATTTTGTTAAATTTGCAGGGTTTGCTGCATTGCCGTCACTTGACAGCCATAGGGGCTTGATCCTTGATTTCCGCCCTTTAAAGGGTGGAAATTAAGTTAAGTACTAGCCTTTGCCGAATATGAATTAAGGAGCTGTTCATATCGTGGCAAGAATGCTCTCTTATCGTTGGTCGTAGAAATGACAATTTGAACCCGCCCCGCCGGGTAATACCCGACCTGACCCGCGATGGGGCGGGTATTACTCGACCCGCATTAGCGTGGGGCGTGGCATGGGTATCAACTTCCGACCCGCTCTGCCCCGCCCCGCTCCGTTCTATGTCAATTTTTTACCCTATCCATTCATATATCTCCTATTTTGACTTTTATTCAACTATTTAGATTTGATCTTTCAACTAAATAGACTCAATTACTTATAATATTATCACTATTATTCATTCACCAAGTATTTTCCCCTTCGTTTTATCATAAAAAGTAAAATTGTGCGTGTATTTTTCTCAAAAAGCATGTAAGAGTGGGTCGACCCGACCCGCCCCGTTCCCGCGCGAGTATTACCCACCCCGATCCGTACTAGTGTGGGGCGGAGCATGAGTATTGAGGTACTCGCATGTTGACAACAGCCACAGTAGGGTTCTCGCATTTTATTAATATCTATCAGATGTACTAGTTATCACCATTGTTAATTGTTAGCGACCAAGACTATGGAAATGAAGAATGATGTCCATATTTTTTCGTTATTACTATTGTTAATGGTTAGCGATCAAGTCTTCAGAGAAATGTAAATCTAGAATTGACATCACTTTTCCAGAGTAGTATATAATGAGAAAGGATAGGTGAATAAAAGTCGCGAAATATTGGTTCAGTTGAGGAGACTATAATAACAAAATTTTACTTGGCTAAATTCCAGATTTTTTATCTAAATCATGGGTCGACTCATTTGTTTTTCATTTCAACATGTTGACAACGAAAACAAGCTCACGTCTGATTAGCCAGTTGGTGAGAGAATTGCTCCACCAAGGCCATGATCGATGGCTAGTTCGAAAGGTTCCACATGTAATGTAAGACAACGAAAACATTTTTACACG
Organism: Linum trigynum; assembly: GCA_964030455.1. Lineage (NCBI taxonomy): Eukaryota > Viridiplantae > Streptophyta > Magnoliopsida > Malpighiales > Linaceae > Linum > Linum trigynum. The sequence continues at coordinate 37,034,960 of OZ034822.1, read as the reverse complement.
TTGAGCAGAAACATTTTTACTTGTGATTTTTCCCACCCGGAGATGAAACCAGTGTCCAGAAACGTCGAATAAGTGATATCCTTGTAAGCAAATTATACAACAGTTCAGGTTTCCGGGCCAAGATTGAAAACCATTATCAAAGTTGCGTTATCCACTTATCCTTCCTGCCCATACACTGCCGTTTCAGAAACAGACAGACAACGGGCAACGTCGAGAAGACTATCCACAAATTCACCTCTGCCGAGGTAGGTATTTTGGCTGAAACAGACTGTCCATTTCAGAAGACGAGCATTCGCATCACAGTTGAGTAATACATAAGCCAAGACGTCACTAAAGGACAACACGACTCACGACTAGGCAGCAAATGAGCCGAGTCGAGTTTTACTCCAGCTTGAGCTCGGCTCGTTAATAAATGAGTCGAGCTCGAACTCAGCTCATTTATTAACGAGCCGAGTCGAGTTCGAGCTAGCTTGTTTATTAAAATTTTAACTTTTATTTGATACTTCATTTTGTATATCATAATACATATGATTTATTTTGTTAGCTAATCTCATATTATACTTTGTTGGTATTATATATCACTTAGTTAATAAATTTTAACTACTTCAAATCATGTTATTTCATAATATCGAAGCAATTTATGATACATAATTTCTTTTTAAAGTAGAAAATAAGATATATTGCTCACAAACTCAACGTGTTAAACTTTATATATGGTGAGATATATAATTTAACAATCATATGAATTAAAATCATAAGATATAGATTGATTCATCCATAAGTTGGTAATCGAGTTGGCTCTCTAGCCACATGTTAAGACATATCATGAGCTCTAAACGAGCCAGCTCACGAGTTTAGCTCAACAAACCCCCGAGTCGAGCTAGCTCGCGAGCTTCACGAGCTGACAAAGGTGAGCTCGTGTTCGGCTCGTTTATTAACGAGTCGAGTTTCGAACGAACTTTTCTCGAGTCGAACGCCGAGCCGCTCGCGAGCATCTCGGCTCATTTGCAGCCCTACTCACGACCAAATACACCACAATAAACCAAGCAATAAAACCAGGAAACTTGAAAAGGGCAGTGGGGAGGGCAAATAAGGCAATTAGCTTGATCAACACAACTTTTTATCTGAAATATGACCGTGAACTTTTTTTTACTTGAAAGCTTCAGAACATCCAAGTCAAAACTCAGAATGCAACTAATAAATCTCCTTATTTCATAGGCAAAAGGGTTCCTCCGAAACAGCTATAAATGATATGATACCCACTGTATCTCTAAAACTTTGGGGAAAAGAAAACCACGTCAACAAACAAACCGCCACCCACTCATCAACATGGGAAGGGGGGAAATACTCAACACAAAGAAACACATCCCTTGCTTTCCAATCCTTCCCGACTCTCTGATCTCCCCATCTACAGGGTCTTGGCCATGTGGCAGATCAAGTCAACAACACGGGTGCTGCAAAGTTTAGATATCATGGAATCAGAACACAAGTCGCCCATCACAACATTCAAGAAAATAATCAGCCAATTTGCTTCATTTCGTACCTGTAGCCCCACTCGTTGTCATACCAAGACACGAGCTTGACGAAGTTATCGTTCAATGCAATTCCAGCCTTGGCATCGAAGATGCTCGACCTGCTGTCACCGAGGAAATCAGCGGACACAACATCCTCATCGACGTATCCCAAGATACCCTTAAGACTACCCTCAGACTCCTCCCTGTATTACGTTACATAACCAACATCCAACATTAGTGATAATGGAGTCGGGTTATAGCACAAGCTGCCAACTTAAAGGATGGGCTAGTCAGGAAGCTTTACTTGATGGCAGCCTTGATTTGCTCATATGTAGCTGACTTGGCAATCTTGACGGTCAAGTCGACCACTGAGACATCAGCAGTTGGGACACGGAAGGCCATACCCGTCAACTTTCCGTTGAGTTCTGGAAGAACCTTGCCAACAGCCTGATGAACACCAATTATTAATACAACACACAATCACATTGCTTTAAAACGATACATATTATGAACTCATGAAATGTATAGACAGACACCTTGGCAGCTCCAGTGCCACTTGGGATGATGTTGAAGGATGCGGCTCTTCCACCCCTCCAGTCCTTGTTTGATGGTCCATCAACAGTCTTCTGAGTGGCTGAAATATTGCAAAACACATTAGCAAACCACTCAGACTAAGGCAAATCTGATTTCAGGTTAAGGCGCACACAGAGAGGAGTGATTCAAAAGCTTACCAGTGATGGCATGGACAGTGGTCATGAGACCCTCAACGATTCCGAACCTGTCGTTGATAACCTGTCACATAACACATGAACCAACATCAGCAAAACATTAACTCAACAACAATCCTTAACTAGAAAACACACTCGATGACTGCAAGATGTACCTTGGCCAAGGGGGCAAGGCAGTTGGTGGTGCAGCTAGCATTGGAGACAATGTTAAGCTCCGGCTTGTATTCCTTCTCGTTGACACCAACAACAAACATGGGTGCATCTTTGCTTGGGGCAGAGATGACAACCTTTTTAGCACCACCCTGAACAAAGAGAATCATCGAAAAATTAGTAAGACACGCCAAAGAGAACAACAATTTAATCCAGATCCAAACCATGATATCAGTTTACCACCCAATGACTGGACAACAAACGCAGCTTGAAAGAAACTAGTCAAATTGACATGGACGACCGAAGTCCCAGGTCAAGTCAAAGCTAGTCAACACTGATCATAATTGTACATAAAGATCCCGCCGTCCAAAACAGATCTTCAATTCTAAGAAAGCTACTACCACACTCGACAAAACTTAAATGCAGAACAATCAAAGCAAAAAAGAAAAGGAGAAATCGAGCTACAAACAAACCTTCAAGTGAGCAGCAGCTTTGTCCTTGTCAGTGAAGACACCGGTGGACTCAACAACGAAGTCAACACCAACGGAGCCCCATTGGATCTCCTCTGGGTTCCTGCAAATCCACAATTATACCAACAATTAAGCCACTACCAACTCTCCAAAATCACTGATCAAAAACTCACAAACAACCACCAAACCAGAGATCACACAGGTTCTCTTCCTCTACCTGAGACCGAAAACCTTAACTTCCTTGTCGCCGAAAAGAAGGGTAGACTCGTCCTTCACCTTGACATCAGAGTGCTTCCAGTGACCATGGACGGTATCGTACTTGAACATGTAGGTCTGAAATCATCGCACAAAACAGAATCAGAATGCCCAAGTCAACAGATCTATCCACTTTAAGTCAAACTTGGGGATCAAAAGAGAGATTCATTCCATACCATGTAATCAGTAGGGATGAACGGATCGTTCACAGCAACGAGCTCAACATCGTCCCTCTGGAGAGCAACCCTAGCAACCAAACGACCAATACGGCCGAACCCTGCAAACAAACCACCATCGCAAAAGCCAGATCCAGATCAGTAATCAACAAAACAACACAACCCCAGAACGGAAAATCCAAGGCAAGAACTGAGAGCAGATCGATCACGTACCGTTGATTCCGATCTTAATCTTTCCACCAGCTGAAACCGTCAAAACAAGCAGCAAAATGGAAACCGATCAGAATCCGGAAGATCATGAGAAACAAAAGGCGTATAACAGGGAAAACGGAGATTCGGCAGCGGCTTACCCATTGGAAAAGCGAGAGAAGAGGAGGAGAACTTTGACGGAGATAACGAAGGAGAAGGGTCTAGAGAGGACAAATCAATGGAGGTTTTTTTGCGAGTGTTTGAGAGACAGTGGAGACTGGGCGGAGCGGTGGGTGATATATAAAGAGAAAAATCAAAAAAGGGTTTAAGCAAAAAAGATGGAGCGAGAGCCACGTGAGAGAGAGGGTTTCTTCTTTTCCTTTTTTATTTTCTTTTTTGCCTTGGAGAAGAAGAAGGGTTTTCTTTTCTAATTAATTAGGGCTAGATCGTTGTATTAGCCGCTGATTAGTGATTACATTTACAGCGGGGATGAAGTTTCAAACCCACGCGCGGGGTTTCCTTCTTGTACAACGCGCAATGAGCTAAGGGCAATTGAAGATTCCTCTTACTAATATGAATTTCTACTAATTGTGGGTCATTTGATTTATGAATTTGAAAAATGAGAGTTTTGAAAAAAATTTAATTTTGAAAAATTATGGATATGATGACTTTGTAGTATTATAGATTTGAATAAATATATTGTTTATTTGTTGAATTTGATTGTAGATTTTACTTGATTAAATTTGTGAATATGTAACACAAATTACCTTGTTACCTTATCTAATTATATTCTACTATAATCCAGATTTTTAATAAAAAAATTCTATACATACAAAAAAAATTTACCCTTTATCATTACTTTGTAAACTATTAATTCAACTACCACTACTTTCTGAACTAATAATTCAACTAAAAATATAAGAATGTATCACAATTTGGTACTATAATTTATTCTAACTCTCATGTGACTGACTCCCATGTATCACAACTCAACTACAAATATAAAAAAAAAAAAAAAAAGAAATTGGCATGTTAGCAGAATGTGTAATTAATATTAGTTTGTGGGATATTAATGATAGTTCATTTTGGGTTACAAATATTCTTATCGATATTTCTAGTAAATATGAATATGGTTAATAGCTTATTTTAGCCCGAGTTATACCCAACTTTTCTACTTTGGTCCGTGGTTTCTGAAATTTCCCCTGGCTCGAACTATGTACTATACTTTCTTGCTTGGCCCAACGCGAGTTTTGAGCGTCAAATTGGATGGTCAACTTCATTGATCGTTAATCAAGCGTCAGGTCACTTGCCACGTCAACCAACCTGAACTAAAAATTTTAATTTTGATTTTTTATTTTTGAATTTCTGTAATTATTTTCATTATCCAAATTTTTGAATTATTTTTTATTAATTATTATTGTTATTAGAAAATGAAACGAATTACATAAATTCAAAATCCTATTTTTGTGTATTCGTTGACTTTGCAAGTGACTGGCGCTTGACTAACGGTCAAAACTGGCGCTGGGCCAAACAAGGAAGTATGGTGCATAGTTCAGGTCAGGAGAGCAATTTCAGAAACCACGAACCAAAGTAGAAAGTTTGAATATAGCTCGGGCCAAAATAAGGTATTAACCCATATGAATATTAGTTTAAGTTATATGAATATTAGTCTCTAAAAATCCATCAAAAGTGTCGAAAAAGTATTCAGAAGTGTCGAATCAATATTAAAAAAATAACAAGTAATAAAATAAAATGGTAAACATGGCAAAAATGAAATATATAGGGAACTTAAATAGGTGGAACTTGTTAGTCCATGGAGTCCACGAATTTTGGACCCAAAAAATCCATGGATCCCACAAATTTAATCCTACCAATCCCATAAGACAAATAATGAACCTTTGTTCCAAGTTCATGATGGATTAGCAAATCCCATAGGGAACAATCCCTTAAAGGTCGTTTGCTTGTAGGATTTTGATGAGAAATTTTGCCTCAAAATCCCACAAATGATGGATTTTGTCTTAAATCCATGTTTGTTGACAAAAATGAGTTTGACCTATATCCGTGGGGCCCATAAATATGGGATTATTTTTGGCTCAAAATACGTGGACCCCATGGATTATAAAATCCCACCTTAGACTATCTCCAACAACAAGGCTAAAATGCCAAATTTTGGAAAAAAGTCCCTCCAACAACAATGCTAAAATGCTTAAAAGCCAAAAAATGGGAATTTTGTGGCTAAATTTGGCACACAAATGGACAAGAAATGGGAAAAATCCCAAACCCCACTTCCTCTCCTCGGTGGACGTGCCATTCAATTAAAACACCCATGAACACATGTAAACCCCCCTCTAAACCCATAATTAAAACAAAATCAATCAAATTAAACCTAGTTTTAATAATTGACCTGCATTAATACGTTAATGTTTGCATCTCCAGTCTTATTCCACCAATTATTGTATTTTTGTCACTAATGACGTCATATTTAATCATGTATATTTTTGTCAAAATTAAAAAAAATTACATCAAAATGTTCGTTCTAATTAATTATAACTACCTGCATACAAATAATCTACAAACTATCTAATTAAAATGATGAAATCTACACTAATCTAGATTACCATAAAATAGAAGGTTTGGCATTTTAGCATTCCTTGTTGGAACAAAACCCACTTTTGGGGTGCCAAAATGCCAAAACCCTTTAGCATTCTAGCATTTTCCCAATTTGTTGTTGGAGATGGTCTTATGAGCTAGAATTTTGGGAGAAGCCAAAATCCATAGACCCCACTAGTGATGAAATGACCAAAGTATCCTTAACTAAAAATAAAAATACTTTATTAATGACATGAATAAGGATGTGATGATAAATTCATCATGTAACCCATAAAATCCATTATATTATAATCCATTTTGAAAACCAACAAGCAAACATGCAATTTCTAAAATTCAACACAAATCCAAAATAACAAAATCCAACATAATCCTTTACTCTCAAAATCCAAGGTTTTACCCAAATCCCTCATTTTATAAAATCCAACAAGCAAATGACCCCTTAATGTTTTTGTTCATAGAAATAATTGATAGGATCATTTCGTTTGGATGCGTCATTTTGATTCTATGGTGTTTTGAATCAAAATGTTGTAATATTTTGGTATGTGGCATTCATGTGAAATGTGGTAATGAGTCTAATTGTCTTATTTGGATAGAACTTTCATATGTTGTGGTATTTCATCACTTAAATAAGATAGTGTTACGTGATCTAGTCATCTTAACTATGAGCCTTGTTCTAGGCTTGGGTATCTTTATTATTTTAGTAGTTTTATTAATTAGTTTGTATTTCATATTTTTGGGATATTATATTTTTTAATTGTCTTGGTAGGATTGTGATTGCTTTTTAGTACTTGTTTAGAATTTGGTTATTGTTTCCTCATGGGAGAAGTATTCATGATTTAGGTAGAAGAAAGGAGATGTTCTATGCCTATAAAATGTACTTGTCCATTCGTTTATAATATGTGACAATTGGAATCCAATAGTAGTTGTGGTTTATCCTTCTTTCATGTGTATGAATTATCAGAAGTTTGTTAGTGAAAAAAATATATATTAAAAGAGCTTGAACTATTCATGATATGCTCGAATAAATTGGCTTAGATAATCCATGAGCAAAACTAACAGAACGGTAAACATATTAAGCTTAATAGTCTATATCTTGTGATCGAAGGCATTGAACCCTTCTAAATGTGGGCTTGTGCTAAATAAATGCCGAATAAATAATCTAATAATGATCCTTAAAAGAAAATCTAATAATGAACAAAATTTGGAAGCTGTATACTCTTGTACCAAATCGTGACTTTCTTTCCAAGGAATAATAATAAATAGGGTTGGATTATGAGTTGGAAGGTGGGAGTTAATCGCTAGCAGTTATTCCATGGGCTTGAAATGGTTGGTTGGACGGCTCAATTTGGGTCAAAGCAAAATCGGCAGGCATTAGGATTTAGGATGTTGTGTTAAATCTAATGGCCTTAATTACCACCCTCGTTCAATGATAATTTTATTGTTGTGAATTTAATGGATGTGACGTGATTGCAAGATTTTTGATCCAATAATGTTGGTGTCTCAACATATTAGTATGATCTATCTAGCACTAGATTATGGGCCGACGTCTTGGCCGGGAGAGTTTAATTCTCATGTTGTCAGGTATAAGTGTAGGTGTATATTTTTGTTATGGTTCTTGTTGTTGGGATTTGAAATAACTATTTAGTTTGGTAAGTTCTCCATTATTAATATAGGAAAGTATTTGATGTATTTGACTAACGAAGTTTTAAAAATGACGAACAATGTCCAACTACACTAACATAAATACATATTTTCAAACGAAGTCGTATTGATATAAAAACGTCTAAGAAGAACAATGTTAATAGTGCTAGAATGCTAGAGTGTCAAACTTTATATTTTCCATGATAATGTAGTTTGGTGTAGATCTCATAATTGTAATTAGGTAGTTAGTACATTATTTTATATGTGTAGTAATAATTAAATAAGACAAACATTTTGATGCATTTTTTTAATTTCGACATAAAAATTTTGACGTTGAATATGGCTAATCAATGACATAAACATAGAGTTTGTTCTAGTTGATTATTCATTAGCAGAAATAACAAAACTACAATTGTATAGGCCGATTACTTGACTTCTTGCTAGGCAACTAATCCTAACACTAGCTAGCAAACCGTAACTGATAAACGATTATTTGTACATGATATTTCCAACTAATCTTGAATCGAGTTGGTTCTCGTATTTTAAGCTGATTTCACGCTAGGTTGTGCTTTTATATCATATTTCAGGACCTGGAGCGGAAAGGAAGGCTTGGAGGCGAGTTTCGGGTCAAAAGCACCAAAGAAATGGAAGGAGGAGTGCAAGGGCCAAAACTCCTGGTCTGGTCATCAAAAACCCGGCCGGGGAAATGGCGTGGAGGCTGGGGAATCGATCCAGAGATTTTACCCGGTCTTGGACCCCAGTTCCCCGACCGGGTAATTGCAGAGGTAGATCGGGTTTTAACCCAACAAGCTGCGCACTGTTTCCCTATTACCCGACCGGTTTGCCTTAAACCCGACCGAGTTTTGGGCAGAAGAGCTGTTAGATGCGAATTATGGGTTCTTTGAGCAATCAATTAAGTTTTGGAGAAAAAGAGTGAAACCTAGAGAGAGAAAGTGACGAACTAAACATGCAAAGTGACCTAGATCGAGTTATGAAGCCATTAGAGCTCCATTGAAGCTTGGAGAAGTGTCGACTGACAACCAGAAGCCGATTTTCATCCTCCACAGAATGATTTCCGCATCTGAAGCTGATTTATCTTTTCTCTCTATGGAGTAAACTCTCTCTCACCTGGATATGAAGAACCCTAGATTTGTATGATATGTTTGGTTGTATGAACCCAAGTACATGATCTTTTGACATTGATTATATTCAATTGAGGCATGATTTTATGAATTGCATGAATCCTGATCAAATTTCTGTAGTTTATGCTTTGACCTAGAAAGAGAATATTTGCCTAGGTTGATAGAGCACTCTTAATTGAAGGTGGAGAACTGACTACTTTAATCGAGGAATCAATTCTCTGCTATGTACTGGATTTACTGAAGTAGAGGAGGTTTTGCACGTTAGGGCCTCAGTTCGTTTACTCCGATGGAGGTTAGTCGTCCGCCGGGTATTCAGATTGAGAGGGTCTGGAGGCCTTTAGTCGAGACTTCAGACTGAATAAGAACCTTCCGCAGTATAATTGTCATTAAATCTGGACTTGGTGAATTACAACTCGACTTAACTGCAATCTAGGGGGAACCATATATGGGTGACCTCTCTCAAACTTGAACTACAACCTCTTCTGCTTTGTGGTTTGTTTAGTTAATAATTCACTACAGTTAAACCGCTAGATAACGAGAATTCACGGAGTAGTCATCATATCTAGGACTCGATTTGACAAATAAAGCTAAACCCGCTGTACTTATAGGTGTCAAAACATAGCCCGACCCGATTAACCCGCTCGATCAACCCGACCTGCAACCCGACCGCAACCCGAATTGACTAAAAGTCAACAACCCGTAACCCAACTAACCCGCAACCCGATTGACCCGCAACCCGACTGACCCGCAACCCGATTAACCCGAACCCGATTGACCCGCAAACCGACTGACCCGCAAACCGATTAACCCGAACCCGATTGACCCGAACCCGACTCACTCGTAACCCGACCGACTCAACCCGAATTTCATCTAATCCATTTGAATAATTATAAAAATATACAATACATATTTTTTCAAAATAAAGTTTTTCATTGTAAACTTAAGTAAAATTATTTTTTTATTCGTATAAGAAATTTAAAAAATATGAAACTCACTTGATATTACGTATTTTAAGAAAATTACAAAAATTGAAACATGAAGGTCACTTGAGATCATGACAATATTAATATAATATATAAATTAAAATTTTGGTTAATTTAACTATTCAATAAAATTATCAATTAAATATAAATAAAGTAAAGTAATGTGTTTGGTAATTTGATGTTTTTAAAAGAAGAGGGAAATTTTGGTGTATTCAAGTTTTTGGGAAGAGAAAGAAGAGGGAAATTTGGTTCTTTGAATTTTTTAGAAAAGAAACAAGTGGGAATTTTGGTGGTTTTGATATGTGGGAAGAGAAAAAAAGTGGGAAATTTTGATTCTTTTGATTATGAAAGAGAAATAAGGAGGGAAACTTTTGACTTTTCAACTTTTTGCAGAAGGAAAGAAGAGGGTAATTTGGTTCTTTTAATTTTATGGAAGAGAAAGAGGAGGGAAAATTGAGTTTTTCTGATGTATGGAAGAAGAAAGAAGGAGGGAAATTTTAGTATTTTTGTGAAAAGAAAGAAGGAAACAAATTTGGTGTTTTTAATTTTTTGGTTTTTCATAATTATAGCTTTTTAAATATGAATATTTAACTTTTATATGGAGGGCATGACTAGTTAAAATTATTCTTATATGCTTTGAAGGCTAATATGTATATATGTATGTAATTATTTATGGGCTAATAAATAAATTAACCATTAGTTACAACAATTTATACTAAACTTGATAAGTAATCTTTGACGGTTCGTTGTTTAGGATATAAAGTATATGGTTAGGGTATAAGGTATAAGGTACATATGGTTTAGGGTGTATATGGTTAGGGTATATGATATTGATGGTTTTGACGGTTCTAAGTTTTTTATTAACATATGTTCACTTGAAGTCATTTGAAGTCTTTAACGGCAGGAGATCCCTTTTTAATTTATGTTTATGGTACGTGGTTAGGGTACAAGGTATGTGGTGTAAAGTATAGGATATATGGTTAGGGTATAACAATTAGCAAATATCACTTTTTATCTATGTTTTGAAAATCAAATTATGAATTTCACTTTTAAATTAACTATACTAGCAAAATCACAACTCAAGGACATATGGTTAGGGTATAGGTTATGTGGTTAGTGTATAATGTATTGATGGTTTAGGGTATACAATCAACAACATATACTAACTTAATATTGATGATTGAGGGTAAGGCTAAGTGTATAGGATATATGCTATTGAGTAAGTTATGATTGGAGTCACAATAATTTTACTAAATTTGATAGCTAATCTTTAATGGTTCGATTTTTAGGATAATTCGAACAATTTTACAAATAACTCGTTTGGCAACAGTTTACTGAAGTTATTTGGGCAATGAGTTATTTTGAAATAACTCATTTTATTACTATGCTTTTGCCAAATACCACACGCCAAATACCAGATTTGTATGGTTATACTAAACGAGATACTTTAATCCAATTACTACTGAATTAATACTAAAATATCAAATAAACAATTAACGGTGTCTTTTGTTTCAAATATTGATATCACCATTACTATCAGCTATAATACTTTACCAATTGTGATTAATTACATAACAAGTTTGCAAGCCATACAAATTGATTTACCATTTTGACTAGTTTTTTTCAAAAAAATAAAGTATATATATACGAGGTAGAAATAAATTGGTTAAAAAGTTGAGAAAATATTTTAAATTAGTGTAATAAAATATGTAAGTTGATAATGAGTAATGAGTTAAGTTACTTGATGCGCTTGCCCTAACAACCCGAAACCTGACCCGCCCGCAACCCGCCCGACCCAAAACCCGATGAACCCGCAACCCGATTTGCCCGCAACCCGATTGAAACCGAACCCGATGAACCCGAACCCGACTAACCCGCAACCCGTTTGAACCCGAACCCGATTGAACCCAGCCCGAACCCGCCCGATTGACACTCTGTACTACGCATTAATGGGTGGTTACACTTAGCCACTTTCTAGTGTGACGGTATAGGCGAGTCAATAACAAAATAAATTTACAATAAATAAACACAGTGTGCTATTATAGATAACAAAGTATTTGATTTATCCATCACTAAAATAGTTAAACAAAATAATTTAACACAAAAACCAATGAGCCTATTAATCCCAAAGCTAAAACCCAACAAACCCAACCAATTAATCCATGAGCGGCCACCCTCTCCTTACGTGCATAACCTATGCACGTAATGAAGATAAGTTGCGACTGTGTGCAGTATAAACACCCAATTTCGGTGTGTTTTCCGTGAGAAAAGTGGTCGGGTCGACGAGTTTAGTTATGCTTGTCATGTTGTGTGCTAGACTTATCACACAATGCCCAAATTTTTAGCACTTTGGCTTTTTCAATGGTTATTGGAGGGTTTTTTGTGCCAGATTCTAGCCTTCTAGCATCTTATTGGAGATGGTCTAGCTAGTTGTAACTTGTAAGTTGTAGCTATTCAAAATTTTGGTCCATGTTTATCGGTATATAACTGAATTAGAGCGCGCCAAATATAATCTTATATAATTTAGTTTACAAGCCCAACTGTTTAATTTTTTTTATTTGATACCCTGGATCTTTTGGAAAACAAAGGAAACTAGATCAAGTAAAACTAGATTTAATTGAATGTGCTTTTGGTTCATATGATCCTTATTTATAAATTCTCTGTTTATTTTGATTCGGTACAAACTATCTACTTCTTTTCCATCAAATTTGCAAATACGATAAAAAGTTACAGGAGATAATAGTATGACCTTGAGATGGTGTCTTCAAATCACCATATTTTTTATTTTCATTTTGTACTCCTTTTAGATGCAATTGTTTATCCATTCGATATCGAATCTTAATAATGAAAATCAAATTCTTTTATTCTCTCATTATTTCTAACTAACTAAAAATCAAACCCCATAGACAAAATATAACCTCGTAGTATGATCAACGCAACCCTCTCTTCTTGTTAGGGACATTCATCGACCTTATTCTGACCTTTAAAGTAGATCTAAGTAGCTCTTTATTCAGATAACAAAGACCACCAACAAACATAAGCTCAAACAGTGTTGCATATAAGAGGTAGAGGGAGACTTCAGAGTTGTCTTCATAGTAGGCATTGGTGACATTTTTTTAGTAGTGCCACGGTTGTGAATGAATTGCATTGGAGGATGAGAGCTAGTATTGACTTTTTGAAACAAAGAAGAATAAACACAAGCAAGACCTTTTATGTATAAGTATGCTTAAGATTGAATTAAGGAAGAGTTATATCTTCTTTAGTTGTGTTGAGAATCATTTGGGGAAACTTATGTTATATAACATATATAACAATATTAAATTATATATAACTTTAGGAGAAGTGTTCATGTAGCTCTTGAGGCGGACTTTGACGAAGTAAATAAAATGTTGCAGAGTAAGTTTCTAAAATACTTGCGTCGCCCAGTTCTCTCCTCGCCTCCACGTGCTTGCACAGTTTTCTTCAATTTGTCTTCTTCATCCTTTCCTCTCCACACTGCCATTTAGCCTATATAGCTTCTTTTAATTGATATTTCCACCCTTATAAACCCAACAACAAAAAATGTTGATCCCAATCAAAAAAATGACCAGTCAAAATGCATAGGGTTGATCATCATGGGAGGATCGATTGCCTCATGATTACATTGGTATGCTTTTACATGTTTTGTTGATGAAGTTGGTTTTGGGAATGGCTCGACATATTTTTGTATCATATCAGCAACCCCCTCTCCGTAGTACAACAGTTCTAAGAGGATGAGGGTTTTCTGACAACCCGATTTGTCTCGAGCACTTCACAGAGGGAGTGTAAGTGCAAGAGCTGCCTAATTGTGGGTATCATTCAAATTAGTTTCCATCTGCTCGTGATTCATATCTTGTTTCACCTTCATTGTCTATCAACAAAATGTTCTCGCCTATGCTGTCGAGGAGGGAGTTGAGATGTTTCCAAGAGAAAATGACAAGAATAGTTTCCCTAGTTTTTTCAAAGTTATTTTTCTTATTATGAGTAGTTTTTGTAGTTGTTTTCACTTATCATGGGAGTGATCGTTTTCCTCGTGGTGGCCTTGGAATGTTTTTACAATAGTTGATGAAGTTTGTGATTGGGACAACTATGATATATGTTGTATCATATCAGCACCCCGTACGACAATTCACAGAGGATGAAGGTTGTTTGGCTGCTCGATTTGCCTCGAGGACTTCACAGAGGGATTGGACGTCCATGAGCTTCCCAATTGTGGATATGCTTTTCAGTTAGCCAACATATACGTGTGATTTAGCTCACATTCCACATTCCAATTTTGTCAAAAAATGTAGCCACCTGTGCTACTGGGGTGGGAGTTGGGATGTCTGGAGAAAATGACGTGAATAGCTGCCCATTGTTTTTTCGTAGCTATTTTTCTTATTATGCATGTTTTTTAGCTATTTTTTTCTTATCATGGGAGTGCTTGTTTGCCTCATGGTGATCTTGGTATGCTTTTACATTTGTTATCGATAGAGTTGGTTTTGGGGATGACTAACATATGTTGTATCATATCAACAACTCCCTCCCCGTACGACATGTCTCAGAGGATGAGGGTTGTCTGACTACCGTATCTGTCTCGAGGACTTCACAGAGGGAGTGGTGGCATACGACATGTTTCAAAGGATGAGGGTTGTATGACTGTCCTATCCGTCTCGAGGACTTCACAGAGGGAGTGGAGGTTGTCTGACTACCTTATCTGTCTCGAGGACTTCACAGAGGGAGTGGAGGCATACGACATGTCTTAGAGGATGAGGGTTGTCTGACTGTCCTATCTGTCTCGAGGACTTCACAGAGGGAGTGGAGGTGCAGAAGCTTTCCAGTTGTAGGTATGCCTTCCAATTAGCCTGCAACTACTTGTGTCAACTTCCATTTCACTTTTCATGTCTGTCAACAAAATGTAGTCGCCTATGCTGTCAGGGAGGGAGATGGGATGTCTGCGAGAAAATGATGGGAATAGTTGCCCCCATTTTTTCATAGTTACTTTTATTGTTGTGTAATAGGGTATCAACTATTTATATAATAAACATGTTTTAAGTCTCCACCATAATAAATAGGCTTGTACAATATATAAAATTTCATAATACAAAGAATAACATGTTTTAAGATTCAGTACCATTTGTTATGGTGGGTTCACGACAAGATGAAAACAATGATGGAGTACTCTCGAATTGAAATGTTGAACGAAGTTCAAGTATTGACCTCACATTAATCTTTTTGTTGGACCCAAAGTATAAGCAAATGAAAAAATGGGAATGTAATATTGAAACATGCATAACATAAAACAAAATGATTTGTAACTGAACAAATAAAAAAACTCCCATAATGTTACCTAAAAGATGTACTATTGATTTGCTTATGCATAGGTTCAACAAGTATGATGTATATATGTTATACTTTAGAATGTTATATATGTTATATAACATACATATAACATATTTTTGTTAAGTATATTATGTTTATGTGGTTTTAAGAAATTTTGTTATGAAAGAAAAGATTTATGAACCTATAATATAGGCAATTTAATAATTTACTAATTTCCATTAAGCTTCTGAAACATAATTATTTTATATCTTACAAAATTTACTTTTAAATTTTAGTAATAAATTAAAATTTGAAAATAAATACTATATGCTCTCTTAGATTAATATATAATGAATTTCAGATTGAATAGAAGTATAATCTACAAAATAATATTAATTATCTTGTAAAATAATGAAGTCAGATCCTTACACTATAATTTCATATATTTGGATAATATTCATGAATATTATTAAAGTTAGAAGGTAGGTATTGTTGCCTAAGGGTTAGTCTAACTTGCAGTTTTGTGATTTACTTTATCTAACCTACCAGTCTTTCTCCAACACATGGCGATGCGCTGGAAATGAACGGGGGTGTAGGTTCGATACCTTGTTCCAACCCGTTTCTCAATTTTCATTCCTCCCCAATCTTCCCTTCTTTCCCTGCTGCATGTTGTAATTCATATCCGCTCATGAACAAAGATCTCAACCTAGAAAGTACCAAGCTCCGACTAGACCTTTCAACTCCATGGGCATAACCGAATCACCCTCAGCCACCTCCAAACAAAAAAAAAAAACATCCAAGTGAAAAGGAAGGGTGGAAAAGAAAATAAAAGAAAAACGCTAAAGTAACAAACTTCTGTCTTTCCTAATAATCTAGAAAGTCCATGACAACGACGCCAAAAACTTGACTCGCTACGACACAAATCCTAACAAAGGCTAAGTGTAACCAATTAAAGGGACTGCAGTATAGTGGCTCAAGTAATAAATATCGAATCCACAGGTCTCTAAAATTACTATTACTCAGCTTCAGTTCATTATCTAGCAAACTAGAGTAAAATGGAAGAACTAAAACTACTCTAACAAACTACAGTTAAAGTTAATCTAATTACAGGTTGGGAACTCACTTAGGTATGATTCCCCCTAGCCACTAGCCAGATTAATGATTGATGATCTCTAACCTGTTTCACTTTCATTCACAATGCGGAGAATTCTTAACTAGACCTTGAGTCTCGACTAAATGAACAAGACCCTCTTGAGTTAATTGCCTAGAGGGACGTATCCTTCTCTAGAACAACCGATCAAGGCATTCTGAACTAGATTCCCTCTATCGAATGAGGTTCTCAATCTATACAAAGCATTGAATCAACCCTCGACTAAAGAAATCGATCCAATACTATCAATCTATGGTGCTCTATTGACCTAATAAGGTATTCACTCTCATAGGATCGAAGCAGAATCAATAATCTCGACTAAAGTATAATTGAATGATGAAAACATGCATAGATTGAATATGAACTCAAGATTATCACGTAGGAGTACTCATACACAATCATCCAATCAAACAAACATAACTAGGGTTTCTCAAAATCTAAGTGAAGGGAAGTTACTCCATAGAGAAGAGAGAGACTGTAGTAAGAATCTTCAGATGATCAGTCTTCAAGTCTGGGCTTGTTCCTCAAGCTTCCAAGGCGAAGAAATCCTCCAATTCCACTCCAAGATTGCCCACAAATCGCTCTCTCTCTCTTTGGTTCGTCCCTTGGGTGTTTGGGAACCATAATCCAGCTCTCCCCCTAAAAAAACGCACAAAAGAGGCTTTTAACAGCCTGCGTTCGCGAAACCCAGTCCAAATACCCGGTCGGGTATCAACAAAATGCACCGGGTCACTTTTCTGGGTAAAAGGGAAAATACCCGGTCAGGTATTTTTGGTTCACAACCGGGGGGCTTTCTGATTCTACCAAGAATACCCTATCGGGTATTTTGGCCGGGTATTTCACAGTTTTGGGTCCCCTGTCTTTGATTCTTCGTTTCTCTCTCGTTCGGACTCCAAATCAGGTGTCGTTTGATCCCACACGCTTTTAGTCTCATCCTTTTTCTTCTCATGACAAGCTTACATGATTCTATGGTCACAAAATGAGGTATAAATCCATTCTTCTTCAAGTCAAGCTTGAGTTTCTTCCCTCGAGTCGCCAATTGATCTCCGATTGACTTGAAACTTGCGTCTATGCTTCACTTTATGTGCTAGGACCTGAAAATATGACAAAGGAATACAACCTAGTGTAAAATAGGCCAAAGAAGCGATAATTCGAGCTTAAACGAACAAGAAACAAAGGCGAAAACATGTGCAAATATCGAGTCATCAACGATTCAACTCACCTAGTGTTTGATAAAAAGAAATATAACATCAACTTATTATAATGACTAAATTGTGGCTTGATCGAACCATTTTATCGTTACTATCATTTCTTCAATGAAGTCATGAAAAAATTATTATAATTTGGCAACTTAATAAAAATTGGGAGAGCCAAAATCGAGGATGCAATTGAAATTTAAAGATAAGAAAATTAATTTTCATTCAAACAACGAAGAAAGAGCTCATATCGACCTATTAGATGCATTGATTCAAATACTGACATAGTGTAATTTAATGATAAAGTTATGAGAAGATAAAACATAAAATTTGCAAGGCAACTTGCAGGGATCTCAACACTCAACAGTCCGGCCTTCAATATTATATTTAGATTTATATCAAGATTTTTACCTACACATACACCATAACACTCAAATTTCATTATGTCGGTTGAGTTAGACCATGAACATTAAGAATAGAGGTTTAACAAACATTAGCATAATCTTTGGATTTCTTTCTCAATCCTTTATATCTATATCGCAATCAAAGTTTCTCAAAGTTCAAGCCTTAACTTTTATGAATAATTTTGACTTGTTTTATTCCAACACTCTTCAAAACCTATTACATTATATTTAGTTTTGCACTCGGCCCATAAGCCATGATTTTTATCCAATTTACTAATCTCACTTAAGTACGTTTGATCTTGTAAATTTTCACGTTGATTTCAACTCACCCTGTTACAAGTTTTGTGCCCTTAAACACGGTAAATAAAATTCACCAACCAAAAGACAAAAGATATTCACCCTTGTTACGAGGTTTGCGCCCTTGATATTTATTATTTCTCAAAACAAAAAAGAAAAATTCAAAAATGAGTTGTAATTGAATTTATATGTAATTAAAATTAGCATAACGGAAATATGAAAAAAGAGAGTACGACAGACTAATAAGTATCATATTTTCATTGGTGAAAGGATTTATTTATCAAAATTTTATTATATCACCTAATATCAACCATCACCTAATATCAAAATTTTATTCATCAATAATTCACCCTCCAACTGGGGATTATTGCGTTGAAAAAAAAAAATGAGAGGAGCTCCTCTCTCTTGGAAACCTGTTGCATCGTCGGACGGCTTCTCTTCGCTGCCTTCACGGCGGTGCTAGACGTGTGCATTACTAATCAGAGCATCAACAGAGGCTCTTCGATTTCGCAAAGCGTACCACACGTGGTTGATGCTAAACAATCAGGATGGGCTCCTCTTCTCGCCGAGGGCCCTAATCAATCAGCTACTCGAATAGCTAGGAAGTGCAAAAAAAGACGACGAGTTCCCGTTGATTGTGACTCAGCCGTCCCTTCCGTTAAGCGACTCCGTCGCCCAAAAGTAGTTATGTGGAAATTTCATCTGCCTTCGGTAGATGAACTGGAAAATGGTGAGAGAGACGTCTCCCAAACAGTGCCATGCAATCCCTGTAAATGGGAAGTGAAAGTTCCTGACATGCCCGATCCGATTGAGCTTAGACCCCGTGATGGGGCGAGTGAAATCATTAAAAAGGATGGGGTTGCCATGCCTAGCGAGGCTTCCCTACACGCACCGGAGATTTCCCCCCGGCCGTCGCTAGTGGTGAACTGGAATCGCCTGCAACCAGTGCGCAAAATAGATAGGGAGGAAAGAACAGAACCCTACCCCCGATCTTTGATCTGTCAAAAAAACACAAACGATGCTAACGTGTTGTGCACACCCACATCGATAAAGCTAAGACCCCGAGGTGGGGCGAGCCGTACCAGTAAGAGATGTAGCGCCGAGATGTCTGGCATTTTTAATCGTTTCTGGCCGACGGTGGAGTTCCGGTCACCACCGAGGTCGCTAAGTCCATCTGATTGCGTGGACGGCAGCCAACGACAAAGTCGTTACGAGGGGCGGCTCTCGATTTTGCGAATCGGATTTGGGATCTCCTGGTACCGGTCTCGTAACCAACTAAAGATTACTAACGATTCGGACGTGCAGTTGGGGAAGCAAAATCCACGGCTAAGAGTCCCAAACAGACTAGGTCTCTTGACTGCTAAGGACTCCTTGCGCTGTGCCAGCCTTATAAAAAATAGCCCTAGCCGAGGCAAATCATCTATCATTTGCTCTCTTCATTCTCGGCTAGTGGCAGTAAGAAGGCGCGATATCCCTCGAGCTCACGATCCTGACGGTGGTATGTTGGAAATTAATTGTGCTCTTGTGACCATTTTACTTTGGGAAAACTCAATCCTAGTTCTCAAAGTTTCCTGTTCACTAGCCCGTTTCCCTTGGTCAGGGTTGTTTTCCCCCTGCTGCTTCTCTGCTTCGACTAATACACAAAATCCACTATCTTTGCAGCTCGACACCATGTCTCGGATCGCAAAGGATCAGATTGTGGAATTCTCAATGGAGGATGTTCAGTCGGAGAAAGTGCGACATGACTGCTCCCTGCTTGGTCGCCTTTTCACCGACCAAAACTTCTCTCCCCTTGAGGTGCGTGAACTGGTGAACAATCCTTGGCAGGGACGTGGACGGATTAGAGTGAGAGCAGCTGCACATGGACTCTTTGAGTTCGTTCTACCCACTAAGACGGCGAAGACTTGGGTTCTCAAGCAATCGCCGTGGATCCTTGGTGATAAAATTCTACATCTCCGTCCCTGGATCTCGGCTGCAAGTCGACGAACTTTTGACGAGCTTGCTCTCGTACCCTTCCGTGTGCAGCTGTGGGAGATCCAACCGGAGTGCTGCACCCATCAGTTTGGGCGCAAAGTCGCGGCTGCCATGCTCGGACGAGTGTTGGAGGTGGAACTATTCTCATGCTCCGAAGCTGATCAGCGCTTCATCAAGGTGAAAGTCTTGCTGGATTTCTCCAAACCCCTTAGGTCCCAGATTATGGCGACTAATGACGAGACCGGGGGCTTTTGGATTCGTCTAAAGTATGAATATTTACCGAGTTTCTGCTATCATTGTGGGAGGGTGGGTCATTCCCGCCAAATGTGCACGTTCCCCCCGCCCGCCGGCAAAGAAAGGTTTGGACCGCAAATGTCAACTAAAAAGATGGGCCACAAGCTCTTTGATGAAGAGGACCAGTTGCCTCAATACCCGAAGAGATCAGTCTGGGTTAATCAAGAGACTCGGCCAAATAAGGGGAGTACTCAACACCCTGCTCGTGACCGTGTAGATGAAGGGCGGAGGGAGAGTGAAGCGGAAAAGAAGCCACTGATTGGTGACAGCCCACTATGGATGGGCTCTTCCACAAATCCGTTTATGGAGACTAAGCCTCCTGTGCTGCGCCAGGGACGTAGCCCGCACCGATTCCCAGTTGCCAAAGGCCCGAAAATTCAGCTACGAAGTCAGGGTCGTAAACATCCGCTATCGGCGAATCATGTCTCTCGTCCGATTGGGACTCGCCCACCAGGGACAGAGAATAGAGGAAGACGCAAGAATAATTCTCTTAAACAAACAGTCCTGGCTGATAGTTGCGTTGACAAATCGAAGGAGGGTACAAGGGTTTCTCGGCCTGCCTCTCCGACCCCTGCTCCACCGACCCGTAGCCAAAGTCTGGAAGTGTCAAGACGTCGGCGTATTATCCTCGAGGATGAGTCCGAAGATGAGTTCGTGGTTCAGGAGGTCCCCTTGAAGAATAACTTGGCTCTGCCTAAATCGGGGTCTCGAGCTTCGAAAAAGAATGGGAGAAAATCAAAGGGGCAGGGTAGCTGGGTTTTGCGAGGGGACAAACTGGTGGATAGGGCGGCGGAGCAAGGTCCCTGCCCACCCCTGGCTACAGCTACAGCTCGGCCTCGGCGTGTCCGCAACCTATCGAAGGGTGTCACCCCTGAACCTAGGGTGCATGACGAGGTGGGTGCTACTTTGGAGGTGTCGATGGATACCTCTCCACAGAGGAAGACTGTTTCGGTGGGTCCTCTCCCTGATGTGTCCATGCCAGAGGATTCAGACGAGACCCTCTCTGAAGATGATCACCTATCTTTCGAGATCAAACGTCGTGGGCATGGCGGCCGTCTTCCTTCGGGAGATAACCAACCTGGCCGAGTGCAAGAGGTGGTCCAGGCCTTTGAGAGTGGGTTAATCGTGAATGAATCTCCCACTAAGAAATGGGTGCGCAGACCCCGATCAATGGAAGCGAACAAGCAACAAGACTTGGGTGTCAATGAGGATGGTCAGTTAGGCCTGAATGTGTATGGTTCCAACATGTGTAATGCTGCCATTGGGGGAGTTAAACGCTCCTTGGAATCTGTTGACGGTGCCAATACTGAGCCTCCCATTCCAAAGAAACAATTTGTGGAAGAAACGGATGAGCTAGAGAAGGTGGAGGAAGCCAGCCTCGAATGGCCCCAGCCGGATAAATGAGGCTTCTGGCCTGGAATGTGAGAGGAATTGGGCCATCCCTTACATTCCAAATAGCTGTAGGTCTAGTTCGTTCTAATAAACCGGATCTCGTGTTCTTCTCGGAGACGCGATGGAGCCGGCGTGTAGTTACCCGTCGTATGCGGGGGTTAGGTTTTGATTCTTCTTGTTGTTTCTTTGTTGATGCGATTGAGGCATCTGGAGGTTTAGTTGTTGCTTGGTCCCCCGAAGTTGATGCTTCGGTGTTTTTCCATTCAAATTTTTGTATTTGCACGCAAGTTAATGAAGTGGATTTCTCTTATGTGGTGGTTTTCGTGTACATTAGTTGTAATCTTGCTCTTCGTGGCACTCAATTGGCCCAGTTACAAGAGATTTGTGAGAACATTCACCTCCCGTACACTGTCATTGGAGATTTCAACACTACTCTTCTTGAGAGTGAGAAGGATGGTGGTCTTCCTTGGAATGCTGTCCAATCTATTAGTCTGCGCGACTTTGTCCATAACCTTGGTCTCCATGACCCGGGGTTTCAGGGTGATCAATTCACTTGGACAAATAGACGAATGGGGGTTGCCTGTATTCGGGAACGCTTGGATCGTGCTCTATGCTCCCATCCTTGGATTGATCGGTTCCCGGATACCTTGGTAAAGCACTTCACGGACCAGGGATCGGATCATCGTGCCCTCCTCCTTTCAGACAAGGCCTATACCAGAAATAGCCGGCCCCTTTTTCGATTTGATGCCCGTTGGGCTGATAATCCTGAAGTAAGGGCTATGGTTAATTATGTTTGGCAGGAGGAAGTCCAAGGGACTCCCATGTTTCGACTATGGGAGCGACTCAAACGACTTCGTCACCTCCTATATGATTGGAGTAGGGCAGGCACTACAAATTCCCTTCGGAATATCAAAACTCTCCAGGCGGAGATTGAGCGGGTTAAGTTGACTCATCCAATTGATTGGAATGAGGTTAAAACTCTTGAGATTGAGCTTAATCGACAATGGGAGGCAGAAGAAATATATTGGCAACAAAAGTCCAGGGTCCGGTGGTTGAAGAAGGGAGATCAAAATTCCTCCTATTTCCATACGGTTACGCGTGCTAGGAGAAAGCGGAATTTTGTTGCGGGTCTCCGTAGTGATACTGGTGACTGGGTAACTGAGGAGCCGGCCAAAGCAGCCATTGCCACAGATTTTTACAAATCCCTCTTCACTTCTGAACATCAATCCCCTAATATGGAGGAGCGGATAGCCAATCTCCCCATTTCACACAGTGTTACACCTGTAATGAACGCTGATTTGACGGCTGAGGTCTTACCCAGTGAAATCCGGAAAACTGTGTTTTCCATGGGGTCTAAACAAGCTCCGGGGTCTGATGGGTTTACCGGAAAATTTTTTAAGGCTTTTTGGGATGTTGTTGGGGATTCGGTGATTGCAGCAGTCGTTTCTTTCTTTGAGACAAGCCGAATGCTCAAAAGTTTCAATCACACTTGGCTGACCTTAATTCCCAAAGTGGATAATGTGGAGACTATGCGACAACTACGCCCAATTAGTCTATGCCAATTTGTTTACAAAATTATAACAAAGATCATGGCTAAAAGGCTTGCGACCATCCTTCCCCATATCATTTCTGAGGGACAAAATGGTTTTATCCGTGATCGTCAGATAATTGATAATATCCTCCTGGGACATGAGTTGATGCATTACTTAAAAATCAAAACTCGGGGCAAGAAAGGGTACATGGCTCTAAAGGTTGACATGGAAAAGGCCTATGATAGAGTCGAATGGTCCTTTCTCCTCGCAGTGATGAATAAGATGGGCTTTAACTCTGTTTGGCAAGGGTGGATTCTTGAGTGCCTCCGTTCATCCTCTTTCTCTGTGCTCATGAATGGAACCCCTTCTGGTTATTTTAAACCGTCTAGGGGGCTAAGGCAGGGGGATCCTCTGTCCCCCCTGTTGTTTGTTATATGCACGGAAGGATTTACGGCTCTTTTGAGAAAGGCAATTACGGAAGAGAAGCTTCAAGGAGTTAAAGTGGCTCCTCGTGCCCCCAGAATCTCTCACTTATTCTTCGCGGATGATTCTTATTTATTTCTAAGGGGCACCCTTCAGGAATGTGAGAATCTGATTGTGGTCTTAAATGAGTATGAGGAATTGAGCGGTCAACGAGTAAACCTGGCAAAATCAGCAGTCTGCTTTAGCAAAAACATTGCGCTGCCTGATCAGGATTTCATGGCTACAATTCTGGGGGTTGGTGCAGTGGGCGTCCATGATAAATACCTAGGACTTCCCACGCTCTTTGCTCGATCAAAAATGGCTACATTCCGATATTTGGAAGAGAAGTTATTAGAAAAGCTACAAGGTTGGAAGCAGAAGACGTTATCCTGGGCTGCCAAGGAGACCCTCATCAAGTCTATTGCTTTGGCTTTACCCTTGCATATCATGTCTTGCTTCAGATTGCCATTGTCGCTGTGTCGCCTCCTAGATAAGCATGTGGCTCGATTCTGGTGGGGGGCGGCTGACGGACATTCTAAGATTCGCTGGGTCTCCTGGCGTCATATGTGCAGAAGCAAGCATGATGGGGGAATGGGATTTCGTCGATTTGAGCAGTTTAATCAGGCTCTGTTAGCCAAAATCGGATGGCGTATCCTTACTGATCCCCAGTCCCTTCTGGCTCAAGTGTACAAAGGGAAATACTTCCCCACTGGGAACTTTCTCGGTGCTACTGCCCGATCACGGCCTTCCTGGGGGTGGCAGAGTATCCTCTTCGGGCGCCAGTTATTGGAAAAGGGATTGCGATGGCAAATCGGTAATGGCCAGTCGGTTTCTCTGTTAAATTCCAACTGGATCCCCCAGTTTCAGCTGGATCCCCTGCAATATAACCCCTGCATCTCACCTGAAGGGGGAGACCCGTTAGTAGCTGACGTTATTTGCCTGGGGGAAGGTCGGTGGTGTGACCACAAACTTGCTCAATGGTTTGATCCTCCTACTTGTCGAGCCATTAAAACTATTCCTCTCCCACGTCTGCATATGGAGGACAAGTTGATCTGGCATGAGACAGCGGATGGATTATTTTCGGTCAAATCGGCCTATCATCTGGCTATTACACTTGATAAAAGGCGGGGTGGTTGGAAACCTTCTATCAGTTGGATGGATAAAGCAAGTTGGATTCGTCTCTGGGAGGCTAATATTCCCCCGAAACTGAAGGTGTTTGTCTGGCAGATCCTCTCCCTGGCCCTACCAACTACTGAGGCCCTCATTGAACGTAAAGTTCCGGTTCACCCCCGTTGTCCGGTTTGCTGGGATAGTTCAGAATCTTTGGAGCATCTGTTCCTTTATTGCCCAGTGGCTCGGGCCCTCTGGGATTACGCAGGGTTGGATTATCTGGGTGAGGGATTGCCTCGTCAAAATTTTCCTTTGTTCCTTAAAAAGCTCTTGGGCTTGATCAATCAGCCATCTATGTTTATGGCGGTAGTTGCCATCCTCTGGCGGATCTGGCGGTCTCGTAACTGGGTGGTATTTGAAGGGAAACAATTTGGGGTCCATGTGTTGATGCGCCAGTTCATTCAGCAATATGAGGAATGGATACGGTTGCCTGCCCGTCCCATGTTGCAAGTCCCTTCCGTTAGTCCCAATTTAATGAATGTTGATGATGACCCGCGTATGATCTGTCGGTGGGACGGGGCCACTAGGAGGGGGTCTCATTCGGCTGGGGGAATGGTTCTTATATATCCTACAGGGGGGGGGGGTTAGTGTGGCTGCGGGTGTGCAGTTCCCAGCTATTGATGATCCAATGGTTGTGGAGCTGTTGGTGCTTAGGGAGGCGGTGCTTTGGTGTCGCGGGTTAGGCCTTACTGAGGTAAGGTTTGAAGGCGATGCCAAAGTCATTATTGATAAGCTCAATCGGGGGGCCCTTGGCGATAATAGGATGGGTGTTGTTCTTCAAGAAGTTTATAGTTGTCTCCAGGCCCAGGCAGGTTATAGTGTTCGGTTCGTAGGTCGGCGTAGTAATAGGGTAGCCCCATATGGTGGCTAGAAAAGCCCTTTCTTTGTACCCAACCAGTAGCCGTTCCTTTGATTTTCAGACCTGGCTGATTTCCAGGGTGTAATTGTCTATCTTTTGAATCAATATAAGATTATCTTTTGTCAAAAAAAAACCATTGGATTGATAACAAGTTACAAAAAATTGCAAAATAACTCATTCACCGAAGCACCATTTCTAAAGACGCTCTCGAATCCCAATTTTGAGATGAACCTTAAAGAGTTGGCCTAATGATAATGTGGGAATGAGAACATCTATCACACCTATGCATTCGAGTCTTGGAACCAACAATAAATGATTTTTTTTTTGTGAAATGCTGAAAAACAAATTCATCAACCTAAACTATGAGTTGCGTTGATTACGAATGCATTAAACTAAGGCTTATTATAAAAAGTGAAAAGCGGGTATAAAACTAGCGAATAAGATGAGGTGAATTCATTGAATAAGATGTGGTGGTCTTGAATTACCTCAATCTAATATACTGGTTCAAATATCATTGGAATGTTTTTTTTTTCTTTGAGGATAATTCCACATAGGGATGTCAATCAAACACATGGTCGCGGGTATCCGACCGCCCCCAACCAAGTAAACGCGGGGAATCCCCGCTTTGACCGGGTATGGGGCGGGTATGGGTAAAACCCGCAAAAAGTTTGATGGATATGGGGCGGGTATGGTTTTAGCCTCCCCCGCCCTATACCCATCCCCATACCCGCCCCACCAAGATAATTTCTTCATATATAAAAAAAATATGTGCATCAAATTATAATCTATCAATGATGATGAGGATAACTTGAGAAAATAAATAGTAGAAATGCAATTGATTGACCACCTTAATCAAAATCTAATTCATTTCTCTCAATTCTCATGTCACTCTTTCACTTTCCCCCTTGTCAACAAGATTATGTTAGTTAATTATTATTTAGTAGATGTATCAGAGTTAGAACATAATAATTTGAAAAATATTATACTCTTTATTATGTATTAATGGATATTTTAGGATCATAATCTTTGAACCATATTAAAAAAAGGATCGTGTTTTATTGACTTCATGATATAATATGTTCGTTTAGAATTATAATTAGAACTTTTCTTTTAAGTTTTAGGTATAATAATGTTGGATGTACAGGTATGGGTATTACCCATGGGTACCCGAAACCCACGGGTATGGGGATGGGTTTGCAAAACATTCCCCCGCATGGGTATGGGGCGGGTATGGGTTTGGGTATTTGAAGATAGATATGGCGATGGTTTAAGCAAACCCGCCCCAAAACCCGCCCCATTGCCATCCCTAATTCCACATCTATCAAGCATTGGAGAGGTCCATGTTTCATAACCAATAAACCGATTTTAACTGACAGAACATAAATGTGGTTGAAATGGAAGAGTTCTTGTAAAAACTCTAAAATTAAACGCGCGCACTATGAAGTACTGCGATGATAAGTGATTTTATGAGAAGTCAGCTTAATATGCACCCCAAGGCAAATCAGTGAGGGTCTGGGCCCAAGGACAATATCTTGTCGGAAAAATGTTTCAGGATGTTTCAAGTGGTATAAGAGTCTCTCTGTGTCCCTCTTAACCGGTGGTGGGGCAAACCGGAGAGAGATCCATGATTCATAGGTAAGAAACATACATTAATTAACAAGACGCGTTTTGGGGTGTAATAGAAAACTTATTGTAAGAACTCTGAAGTTAAACGTGCTCACTATAGAGTATTGCAAGGATTAGTAACCTTATGATAAGTTACATTGATATGTACCACAAGACAAAATTCGTGAGAATCTAGTACTGTTTCGTACAATATCTTATTGAGAAAAGATTTGGATGTTACAAAAAATTTTCGGTTCAATTTTTGTTTGTATCTGAGACCAGATAACCATCTTGTGTGACTGGAAACCATTCCTTCCTCCTCTGCGTCTTTTGAGAAATAAGAACAATTTCTTCATCTACAAACAAATAAACAGAAAGGGACCAATTACCTTCTTCGCCATTCACTAGTAAAACATTTACATTCAGTGGCGTAGCCAGACATCGAGTTTACTGGGGTCCTTAAAAATTTACTAATATAAATGTTTGTATACCTAATGAATTTTGAGTTAACCGGAGTCCTTGGTGAGCTAACATTGTTGAGAGTATAGAGTCCTAAACTTGAATTATCGTACTAAAACCTATGTATTTAAAAGGTTTTGTTGCCTAATTATTTGCCAAGTGGGGTCCTAAGACCCCTCTCCTCCTTTACCTCCTTCCGCCACTGATTACATCCCTTAAACTCACAACAGATGACGATATCGTAATTAGACGTTTTAAGAAAATTATTATAATATTTTCAATTTACCAGATTATAGTTTTGCACATCTAAATAAAGGTACTAAACGAGCCACCGTAATTGAGTGACTAGTCTATTAGTAGTTAGTATTAGTCTATTAGAGTTGTAAATGAACTCGCAACGGGCGTGATACTTGACATCACTATTGCAAAGCCACAAACCATGCTCCCAAACTGAGATTTTTCTTCTTAATAATTTCAGTTGTTCCTATCTGCCACCAACTACTGAGAAAATGAGACAATAACCAGAAATAATGATGAAATTTAAGAATATTTGACTCATGTATTAGATAATAATAATAATTAAAGTCAACTGAAAAGTAGTGGCATGCACCAAACAAACTATAGCATGCCTCTCCCAAATAAGAATATCTACGGATCGTTGGTTGGATTAATTGTCAATATGGTATTTGTAGAGTCAAATAACTCATTAATTGTTTTTTTATAGAAAGAATTTATCAATTGATCTGTGATATTTCAGTGTTAATTGGATTAAAGTATCCCGTTTGATAAAACATACATTGTAAAACAAATTATTTCAAATAACTCAATGTCCAAATAACTCATTTTAATAAAATGATGTAAAATAAGTTATTTTTATTCAAATAACTCGCAAATAACCCACTCAAATACCCATACAAATTTACCCAAATTGTCCATTACAGTTAGTTACGAATGCAAGGAGACCTTAATTAAGTCAATTGCTTTGGCTTTGCCCCTGTATGTTATGTCTTGTTTCCGGTTGGCCCTCTCCCTTTGTCGTTTATTGGATAGACATGTGACCCGCTTCTGGTGGGGAGCTGAGGAGGGGCACCCCAAGATTCGGTGGGTGTCCTGGTGGAACCTTTGTCGGAGTAAGCATGAGGGGGGCCTTGGATTTCGCAGGTTTGAGCATTTTAACCAGGCTCTCTTAGCAAAGATTGGCTGGCGTATTCTCCAAGAGCCGCATTCCCTCCTGGCTCAGGTGTATAAAGGGAAGTACTTTCCTGACGGATCTTTTCTATCTGCTACTGCCCGGTCTAGGCCGTCTTGGGGTTGGCAGAGTATCCTGTTTGGGCGCCAGCTTTTGGAGGCAGGGTTAAGATGGCAGATCGGCAATGGCCTCTCGGCCTCCCTGGTACATTCTAAATGGATTCATGGGCTTCAATTGGATCCTCCTTGCTATAACCCTCGTGTCCTGCCAAATGGGGGGATCCCCTGGTGGCGGAGGTTATTTGTCAAGGGGAAGGGCGTTGGGATGAGAATAAGCTTAGTCAATGGTTTGACCCTTCTGTCTGTCGGGCCATTAAAGCTATCCCACATCCGAGGCGGAGTGTGGATGATAAACTTATATGGCATAACACTGCTGATGGGGTGTTCTCGGTTAAGACGGCATACCATCTGGCTGTTGAGCTTGACAGGAGGAGGGGTGGGTGGCGAGACTCGGTGAGTTGGATGGATAGGCAAAGCTGGATCCGGTTGTGGGAAGCTAAGATCCCTCCCAAGTTTAAAGTCTTTGCCTGGCAAATTTTGAATCGAGCCCTGCCAACCACAGAGGCGCTCATTGAAAAGAAGGTTCCTGTGCTGCCCCGGTGTCCGGTTTGTTGGGATGGTCCCGAGACTATGGAACATTTATTTCTTTACTGCCCGGTTGCGCGGGCTCTCTGGGATTTATCGGGGTTGGAGTATTTAGGTGAGGCTTTGCCTCGGCACACTTTTCCACTATTTCTGAAGCGGATGCTTGCCCTGGTCCATGATCAGTCGCTATTTATGGCGGTGGTTGCCATCCTCTGGCGGATCTGGCGATCGCGAAACTGAGTTGTCTTTGAGGGCAAACAGTTTGGGCTTCCGGCTTTAATGCGCCAATTTCACCAGCAATTTGAGGAGTGGATGGGTCTGCCGGTTGACCAGCAGCCAAGGGTGTCGTGCCAGGTGGTCCAGCCTGGGACCCAAATGGATGATTCTCGGTTGGTTTGCATGTGGGATGGGGCAACTAGGAGGGGATCACACTCGGCTGGCGGGATGGTTCTTTGTGGTCCGGGAAGGACGGTCCTTCTGGCTAAAGGTGTGCAATTTGCACGAATTGATGAACCGATGGTGGTGGAATTGCTTGTGTTGCGTGAGGCTATCACTTGGTGTTTAGAGTGGGGTTTGTCCGGTGTTCGGTTCGAGGGTGATGCGAAGGTCATTATTGACAAGATTAATCAGGCCGATTCGCGGGACAATCGCTTGGGGGCAGTCCTGGACGAGATTTGTCAATATTTTGCTGCCTATCCAGGGTTTACTGTGCGGTTTGTAGGTCGGGAGAACAATAGGGTAGCACATTCGGTAACTAGAAAAGCCCTTTCTTTGTACCCGACTGGGATTCACTATTTTGATTTCAGGGCCTGGCTGCTTTCCAGGATGTAACTATCTTTTTGATTGATTAATATATATAATCTTTTGACAAAAAAAAGTTAGTTACGAATGATTCATAGGGAAGGATGAACGACATGCATGCCTGATTTATTTCGTTTTTTGGGCAAATATATAGTTTTAGTTTCATTTGAGGTGCCCATCTTTTAAAATTGGAAAGGTTGAGAGAATAAAGCTGCCCCTCCCTAAAAAATATAGTGATACCGAATGAGAATATTATATATATATATATGGTGGCTACTTCGGTGCACTCACTTTTTTGGATGCATTCAGAGCACCCACCTCTAAAAGTGGTCATAGTACATCAAATTTTGAAATTTAATGGGTTGCATTAGTCTAATATGATGATATAACATAAAATCACAACTAATCAACCGATTACCCTAACCTATTAACCTTCAATTTTGAATCTCAACCCAAAATCCCAAATTGTAAACCCTAACCCTAACCCTAAATTCCTAAACCTTCAATCATTCAAATTAAAGTGAATCTTGAATGATTTTTGTACAAATTCATGTGGTTCTTGTTCATCATACCACAAGTGATGATTGACATCGTTTTCACATGAATCTCCTGCTCGGAATGAAGATTATGAGGCGGGTGCATTGAATGCACCCAAAAAAGTGAGTGCACCGAATACATAACCATATATATATATATATATATATGGTGACTATTTCGGTGCACTCACAAAAATGAGTGCGTTCAATGCACCAAACTCAAAAACTAGTCTTAATGTGTCGGATTTTGAATTTTAATTTGTAGAATTAGTGTGATATGATGATATAACATATGATAACAACTAATTAACGAATTACCCTAAGCCCTAGACCTCCAATTTTGAGTTCTATCATAAGTGATGATTGATATCATTTTGACATAAATCGCATGTTTAAAATGACGGTTATGAAGCGAGTACACTGAATGCAAAAAAAAGTGAATACCAAAGTCGTCGCTATATATATGATGGTTGAAATTGTAAGTGGAGGGGGAGGCTGCACGACTAGTGGTGGGAGGCAGCAGAGGCAGATGCAGATCCCCACCAATCATGCTGCCCCTTTGAATTGATAAAAACAAAAAACAAAAATGGTAGAGAAAGATAAGATGAACAAAAGGAGGGAGATGGGCAATCCATACCATATCCTATCCTTTTATCACTAACACTACTCGATTCAGATTGTTCAGCTTCAACAATAACACATGAATAGATGCTTTGTTTGTACACTAAACAAAGATTTACCTCCACGATAATTTTCCTACCTCCCCTTAATAACCTTTTGTTTTAATTCCTGATTCATTTCAGGTTTTAGTTATTCTTCTTTTACAGGTCTGTTAAATGAAGAGAGGGGATTCTCAATCCTATCCGTTTCTGCAGTTTACATAAATAAAGCACTACTAAAATACTAACCCTTCATTTATTCGATTTAGAGATGACAATTTCGAGCTGGCCCGATTAACCGATCCGTTTGACCTGTTTTGGGACGGACATTGGTATTCTCATCGACCCGACCTGTCCTGACCTACCACATTCTCGACCCGTTCTTGCCTAAATTACACGTAATCTTAGTTAAATTACTTGAAATTTTTCTTTTATCACATCATATTTTAGCTATTATAAAGTTGATAATTAGTAAAAACCTCAAATTATGCAATAACTTAACTACATTTTATCATATCATGATTTGTTTCTTTATTTTATAATAAATATTTCTAATACTTTTCATATAAATTACATACCCATTAAGCCTACGTGCCCAGACCCATGCCGTGTGATAAATTATCCGACCTGTCACCGAACTCCCTCCAACTTGCCTATTGACATTCCTAATTCGATTTCGTCATTTTTTGATCTTTAATCAGAAAAGTTACACTTTCGTAAAGGAAACAAAAATTACTATGGTCAAGAATCTACACTGCTGGGTAGCTGATTCCCATACGGGCCAAATCCCAAATAAATAAACGCAGAAGCCCGAAAACTCACAGCCCGCAAATTTCGTAAAGGAAACAAAATTACTATGGTCAAGAATCTACACTGTTGGGTAGCTCATTCCCATACGGGCCAAAGCCCAAATAAATAAACGCAGAAGCCCGAAAATTCACAGCCCGCCCGCAAAGTAAAGCTTTTTAGTACAAAAATAATTAATGGCTTCGCCCGGGTTCGAACCGGAGACCTTCAGTGTGTTAGACTGACGTGATAACCAACTACACCACGAAACCGTTTGTTGTTAATTTTGAACCATTATTTTAATGATCCTTTTTTGTCGACGCGGGAATGAATTTGAAAGAGAGAACTTTCCCTCTTCTCGGTTGGCGGGCGGCCGCACAACACTGACTCTCCCGCCGCGTTACGGATTCTTCCTCTCCAATCCTCCCTTTTCTGAAAAGTTTTCTCCCAAAATTTCCCGACTCCGTATCCGTTTCAAACTCCTACCAAAAAAAAACC
Organism: Linum trigynum; assembly: GCA_964030455.1. NCBI lineage: Eukaryota > Viridiplantae > Streptophyta > Magnoliopsida > Malpighiales > Linaceae > Linum > Linum trigynum. Next base: position 37,001,876 of record OZ034822.1, on the reverse strand, counting down.
CCACAACTTTCCTCTTCTTCTCCGCAGACGCTTCTTCTCTCTTTATTTTCCATATCCTCCCTCCCTCGATCTCTCTCTGCAACTCTCTCACCGAAGCTAACAATGGCTACCACATCTAGATGGATTCGCCCCGAGGTATAAGTTCTACCCCTCTTCCTCTCTCCCTCCCGCTCCCGTTACTTGTTTTTCTTCTCGATTGCTCTATTTGGCTGCTGAGAAAACTGATTTCTGAAAGGGAAAAACGAAAGAAAAAAAAAACGGAGGTTTGCTTAGGGGAATAGGGTTTTCTTGTATCCATAGATCTGATAAAGAAATCATGTTTCTGTAGGTGTTCCCTCTGTTTGCTACTATTGGTGTGGCGGTAGGGATTTGCGGGATGCAGCTCGTCAGGAATATAACTGGAAATCCTGAAGTCAGGTATGACAGATAAACCCTAAACCCTAAAAAAAAATGTTTCAGGATTTCTTCCTCTCGCGATTGCGTGTGGGTTTGTGATTGATTGAAACTCGGTTCTACCTTCCTTTCAATCAGGGTGACGAAGGAGAACAGAGCAGCTGGGATTCTTGACAACCACGAGGAAGGCGAGAAGTACAAAGAACACGCGTTGAGGAAGTACGTTCGCACCAAGCGCCCTGAAGTCATGCCAGGCATCAATGGCTTCTTCTCTGATCCTCGCTGAACCAACCCCCCAAACACCAGTTAGGGTTTTCTGTTTCAGGGCACATTGATGTTTAAGATTGGGTAGTGAGTGGTGGATGAATAAGAATTGATCCAATTCATTTTTGCAGCTTTGATTGATGCTGCCATTAGAAATTATATTCCAGTTGTTACAAAATTCATTGTGTGGATTTGACCCTGAATTTAGATTACATGTTCTTCAGAATATATGCCTGCGACTTTGCAATAGTTGTTTCTAACTAACCATCAGAGCTTTTATCTCCCACTTCGATGGGGATATGCTCTAGTCTTGAAATCGTATCGATATCTGGGGCATGTGTAGACTGTAGTTTTTCTCCCCCAACTGGGTTCTCCTGCTGCTCTACAGTCTTTATGAAGGCATTACTAGCTAGCTAGCACTACTCTTCTTCTGCTTCAGAACTCGTAATGAATCTGTGAAAGCTGCTGCTTCCCCGGGAGGTGGCTGTGATTCCAGGGGCTTCAGATTGTGCACTAAAATGGTTACATGACCAATTGGTTAAGCCATGTGTGTTTCACTTGGACAAGATCTGCTTAGAAACTCAGTGACTGGTGTCACGACCTTACTCTCGATCGTGCGGCCCTAGCTCTCAATTCCGTTAGAGCGCTAGGCAGCCTTTCTCTCAACTCACTTGAAAGCAAAGAACAAGAACAAAGACAAAGGAAGTGGGAGAACTCTCTAGTGTGTATTACTCTCAAAAATGATGGAATGAGTACAAATGAGGGAGATGGCTCCTTATATAGGCCTCTCCACATATAAGGCATCAATGCCCCTCATAAAGTCCCTCTACTACATCAATACACCCCATTAAGTCCCCCCATTATGCACTCTATCAATGTCACCATTATGTGACTCATAAGTGCACTATAAAGCTCTACATTATGGTGGAGAATCCTAGGAGCATCTCTATGCTACTAGTCTTCCATGCATGCCACATGTGCTGCTGCCATGTTGTCACCTTGTTGGCGCCATGTCATCTGCCACATGTGACACTGGCTTGGGAGCAACTGTACAGAATGAGAGCTTTCGTCTCTAGTGGTTTTACTTGACTGACATTGTCAGTGGCTGATTTGCTGTGTCAATGGGAAGCTGTGGCCTGATCATGTACAAGAATTATCTTCTTCTTGAGAAATCAGAAGCACCCTGGCCTGGCAATTCAGGAGATCCCTCCATATTAGATATGGATTCTTCTGAGAGGCTGCAACTTCAAGCCTTCCACCTTGCATTTTACATGGTTGATATTTAATATAATACAATTGGTGATTTTTAGGTTTTCCTGAGCCAGTGGGCTACTTTGATTTTTAGGTTTTCCTGAGCCAACAGGGGACTTCTGGAACCTAAAACTGAATCCAAAGGTTTTTTTAGTTTGAGAAAAGAAGGGAAGAAGCTTGGCCCAATGTGTTTCCTTTGGTTACCTTTGAACGTCTACTTCCCACCACCGATGGTTATTCGAGAATGAAGTTTAGGGCACGTTTGCTTGAAGGTTTTGTTGATGGATTTGGTGATAAATTTGCATTCTTCATGAATTTTGACAAGAGTTTATTGCTTACTAAAAGAATGTCCTTCAAGTAATCGTCACCATTGATTTATGTATGCTTTGCTTTCTAAAATGGAGATCAATTCAAACTTGCAATTAATGTTAAGTATTTATCTACCCTGGCATAGTGACACTAGTTCTTCCAATGCAGTCTCCAACCCAAAGAATAACATATGGAGTTCTTTCGTTGTAAAATTATAGATAAGGGCAATAAGATCAATTTCACTTAATATCTACAAATTTGATAAAACAAAATCCATAATGAAATTCATGAAACAAACAATGAATTTTTAAAAGTCCATAATGGATCTAAACCCTAATAAATTTCCAAAACCCAGGTTTTTATCAAAACCTTCATTTTTCAAATCGATGAAGCAAACAATCCGCTACTTTAGTCATCATTTGTTGGTTTGTGTAATTACTCATAATGTTAGATTAGTTATATTCAACGATGGTAAGTACTATAATAACACACCTTTTAAAAGAAGAGGAATCTCATTATACTGTACATCTTTTTTCAGGGCAATGAGACAAGTAGAACTGGAAGTTTGGTACCAGTATTTGGTATATACCGAATACCGTACCAAATTTTTTTATATTTAGTATTACCGAATACACGTAACATTTTGTGGGATTGGGATTGAGATTGAATTTTAATTGTTATTCGGTATTAGGGATTACGGGATTGGGATCGGTTTATACCGAAATACCGATCAATACCGAAATATAAGCTAGTGTTTATTTTATCCTCTTAATTAGATTCTCTCATCCACTACTACGCGACCCACAACCACCAAGAGTGTCATTTAATTATACATAGATCATTACATCACTATTTCACACTAGTATTAGTCGTCTCTCAACCTAATATTCGTCAAATTAAAGATGACCAATTACAGAACTTGAGATGTTAGCTCTAGGCAACTCAAGACTCTTAGCTTAGTCACTTTAACCTAAATTAAAAAATAAAATCTAATTTATATATTTAATTATTAATTGTAAAGGTAATTAATTTTGTATATCGATAATACCGATTGGGATACTGACGTACCGATTGGGATACCGAAATATTTAGGGACTGGGATTGGGATACCAAAATTATTTAGGGATTGGGATTGGAATTGATTTTAGGATGTAATTCGGTATTCGGGATTTCGGTATTTGGTATTGGGATACCGATACCGTACCGATTTCCACCCCTAGAGACAAGGTTAAACATATCAAATGGAAGATGAGGTGTTATCATAGAATGAGGCTGGAATTTCGGTTATTTCGGTTATAATCGGTAACCGAACGGTCGGCTACCGGTTAACCGAGATGACAGTCGACTCTACCGACAACCGACCGGCAGTCCTCCTCGGTTATCCGAAAACCGACCGGTCGGTTACCGATTAGTTGGTCGGTTAACCGCGCTAACCGCACAACACAATTGCCGGAAAGGAATGGCGTCGGAGGAGGAGATGGCGGGGTCACACATGCGACAGAGGAGGACTGTTGGCTGCTGGCTGCGAGTAGAGGAGGCCGAGGCGAGGTCGCGGCGGCGGAGCGAAGGGGATGGCTGGCGGCGACTTCGCGTTGGCGGAGCAAGGGGCTGGCGGCGACGACGTCTCTGCCTCTCTGTTTCATCGTCGCGGTAGTCGGCTGCTGGCTGCTCGTGGGCTGGTCGTCGGGGAGGAGATGGCGAAGCAGCAAGGGCGCGAGTCGGGGAGGGAGATGGCGGAGAGCGGCGGCGTCACTCTCGTGCTCCGCTGGGGCCGCCTGGAGTGGGAAGAAGAGAGAACGATCGTCTCTTCGCCGTTCAGGGCTGGGCAGGCGGCAGTGAGAGTCAGGGTATCATCACCATGCAGAGAGAAGAGAAGGGAAGGCGACGTCGATTAGGGTTAGGCTTCGTCGGTTTTAAGAAATAGGAAGTGGGGGTGGGGCGGCGTCGTTTTACGGAATGAGGGGAGGGGGTTAGTTGCTCGGTTAGCCGGTTAACCGGCGTAGCTAATCCAGCTATCGACAACCGCTCGCAGATGACTTTTTCGGTTAATCGGTAACCGCCAGTTATCGATCTAACCGGTCGATTAACCGACAACCGATAACCAAACGTCTAGCCATATCATAGAAAATTCAACATACAACACACACTAGTAGAAATGTAGGGGCGGGAATCTAATATTTGTTTCAAGTTGGTTGACTTGAGAAATCAATATATAATATTTTCTCATAAAAAAATTTGTGATATTATTTTACTTTTTCGTATACTATCAAGATATCTATTGTTTATGAATGTTACAGACTCTTGCATTATGAGTAGTCAACGGTCAACAAACAAAATTATTAGTCTTTCACTTTTCTTTAAATCAATAAGTTCTTCCCTCCAACGATCGAATCTCAATCTAGTTTTATAGAAAACAAAATTACTCTGGGGTCGTTTGGATGGAACATTCTCAAAATGAGGTAATTTGGGACAAAAAGTCTTATTTTAGAAAATGAGCTAATTGTATGAGAAAATGTTTACATAATTGTCTTGTTTGGCTTGTGATTTGGCATGAGACAATTGCTATGATGCATTTTCTGAAAATACATATTTGCCCTCATACTTTTGCCCTTCTCCATCATGGGAAAAGGAAGAAAGAAAAAAAATAGTAAATAAAGGGGTTAGATTGGGAAAAGTAACCCACAAAATGAAGTAATGTAGATTACCTCCCTCCCACCCAAGTAATTGTGATTGACCCATAATGAAGCAATTTCAATTATCTCATGTCCAATTGCCTCATTCTTACTTTTTGTAGCTAAACAGGATAATTTTGCCAAATTGTCTCATTTTGAGTCAATTGGAGCACATTGACTCATCACTCATCATTATAAATTTGAAATGGGTTATAGGTATAATATGCCCCTCTACTATGTAGTTTTATCAAACATGCCCCTAGACTATTTTTTACATCAAACATGCCCTTGTACTTTGGAAAAATGATAAAAAATGCCCTTCTGTTAAAATTTTCATTAAAAAAATCGCCAACCATGGTTGAACCGATATGTAGATGACCCGACATCGGCAAAGGAGAGCGAAAATGTCAGTTTTGTTCCCCATTTTATTTTTCTAGTTCTCGTTAAAGTGAAATTATTAGAAGTATTTGGCTCTACAAAAGAACCCAAAAAATTCTAAAGTAAAATTACCAAGGATATTTTAGATATTTGTGTCGCCCAAACCAAGGTACGACCATGATTGACTGTTTTTGGATGAAAATATTAACAGAAGGGCATGTTTGATCATTTTTCTAAAGTACAAGGGCATGTTTGATGTAAAAAATAATAGAGGGGCATGTTTGGTAAAACGACATAGTAGATGAACATATTATACCTTAAACCCATTTGAAATTAAGGATCACAACAAGTTGAGTCGAGGGCTGATAATATATATCCATTGTTATGCCAAAATATTTCGGGTTTTTACCCGTACTCATACTCGCACAAGAATCAGGTAGAAAATCAGAACTATACCTACATCGATTGGACTTTGAATATCCATTGGTAATGCTTTTTCTTTTTATAACTCTAATCAACATGCCAACATTCACACATACTGATATTATATTACTGAAATAGTTTGAAAATATTATATTTTTATAATAAATATAAAAAATATTGAAAAATATCAGGATCATTTCTAAACAAAATTCATATACCCATAGTTATACTTGAACTTATTCGAGTTGAAATCTAATTAATTATCGCAATTTTTGAAACATAACCGTTGCTCCGATCCCCGAAGCAGGCCCCCGCTCCGACTTCCACAGTTCCACTAGACTCCATACCCGATACCCCACCACTACCGCACAGTGCCGGCCAAAACTAGCCGTTACCCCGCCCTCTCCCTTTATTCATCCCCTCATCGTAGTTCTCCTCAACAATCGCTTACTCGCCATTTTCCCTCTCACTGCAAAACCAACTCAATCGATAAGTTTCTTTCTCTTTGGATTTCGGGAGCTTCGAATTAGAGACTCTGTCTTCGTTTCTTTGGTTATGGCGTCCAAAACAGCAGCAAAAGATATCATCACGCTCAGAGGCTCCGCCGCCATTGTCAGCGAGTTCTTCGGTAACGTTCTTACTCCCTCGATTCAATCTCATAAGAGTTGATTCCTTTTCTGGGTTTCTGTTGGGGGAGATCTAATTTCCGGGGGCTGATGGTTTGATTTTTCTTTGGTTTTGATTTTCCGGAAACCCTATTCGTTCAGGCTATGCAGCAAACAGGTAATCTGCGGCATCATTTCCGTTCCTTTTTCGCGATCTTTACTTTTTGGTCTAATGTTGCGGCTTTTTGGTAGATTGATTTTCTAAATTGGGGTTTTGGGGTCTTTTTTGCTTTGGTTAGTATACTGTACAATCGAGGGGTTTATCCAGAAGAGAGCTTTGGCAAGGTGAAGAAATATGGGCTTCCCTTGTTACTCACTAAAGATGAAGGTGTTAAATCCTTTATTGCCAATCTTAATGCTCAGTTGTCAGGTAACATCTTGCTTGTTCCTCAGTTTCTCAATTCTGGGGGGTTTCTGTTTGGTTGCCTGGAGAATGGAGGAAAAACTTGACTAAAAAAGAAATGGAATACCCACTATTTGAGGGTTAGAGATGGAGATGAATTGCAAGTAAACTGAAGCTGTCTCTCCATCCCATTTGAATACTTTTTTGACTGATTGACAGAGTTTCAGTGTGATTGGGTAATGGCTAAAATAAGAGCATTGATGACTTAGTGATCCTGCATTTTCTTCTGCAGAATGGCTGGAAGCTGGGAAATTGCAGAGAGTTGTTCTAGTGATAATGAGCATGAATACTGGTGAGGTTCTAGAGAGGTGGAATTTCAGCATCGAGACTGACAACGAAGTTGTTGAGAAAGGGTGAGTTCCTGACTTCCTGCCAAACAACGCCATTGCCTAGGATTTCACGAGCTTAAGTTCTGATTGTGACGGCGTATATGATGGGATCTTTTTTCATCAGGGTTTCAAGGGAGAAGAGTGATAAAGAGATCATGAGAGAGATACAGGCAATCATGCGCCAGATTGCTTCCAGCATTACTTACTTGCCATGCCTGGACGAACAATGTATGAGTTTTTTTATCATCTCTAACCTTGATTATGCTTATATATAGAGTTAGTTCATTGAGCTTAAATTCCTTTCCGCTACTGTTTTATTCCTTTTCCAATCAGGTGTATTTGATGTCTTGGCATACACGGATACTGATGTAGCCGTCCCTTTTACTTGGATGGAGAGTAGTGATGCCAAACTGATTGCCAACCCACAAATGGTGAAGCTTCATTCATTCGATACCAAGGTAAGAAGCTCTGAAACTCAAGTTCGGTGTTCTTCTTCCTTCACTCATAGGCTGAGTCATTCGTTGAAACCGGCGCAAGGGACTTGAATAGAGACAATTAAACTCTGAAAGGTTGATACGAAGCTGATTTGTGTGACCATGGCTGGTGCAGATTCACAAGGTTAACACTCTTGTTTCGTACAAGAACGATGAAGAAGAATTGGATGATGAAGAGTAGAACCGGATGATGAAGAGTAGAACCGGAATTGTTTTCGAGATTGGTTGTTTCTTGCTTCCCCCCTGCATTTTCTGCTGTGAATCTTTTATTCACATCTTGAAAGAGTTTGCATAAGAGACTGCAGAAATGATGAGTGCTTTGTAGCTGTTACATGTGTACGCCTCCGTGGTCTTTGTAGTGAGAAGAGGAACACAAAAATTATGATTCTTTGCTGTTTTCCTTATCGCACAAGGAAGAAAATTTTCCAGTGGCTTAGGGAATTAGAACCGACCAAGCTGCATATAAACTTCATTTCCTTTTCATAGAAGGAATCTGCCGAAAGGAATTCCATTCCTATTACACGTTGGAAAAGGAGTCCATTAACCTTATATAACTTTGCCAAGCCAACTAAAGGCCAACCGTAACAACAGAGCCGTTCACTGTTGACGTCAAGAGATGAGCGACAGAAGAGCCTGGGCTGATCTTCCATTGGAGATCATAAGCCCTATTCGCGAGAGATTGTTATGGGAAGATTATTTCAACTTCAGATTCACATGCCGGAACTGGAATTTTGCAGCCGAGTTCGACGGGACAGTCTACGAAAATGCCAAGTATCCTTTCTTGTTGCGCTTCTCCAAGAGCAATGAGAAGAAGAACTCTTCATCTTCATCGGCTTCTCCTTCTTCTGGTATTTATTGTCGAGCCTATTCCCCTGCTTACAACAAAACCTACTATCTCCACGCACCGGCTGAATTATCCGGTGCTCGTATTTCCTGCTCCGGCTACGGATGGCTGCTTTTCTCCGGCCAACATCGCATTTTCTTCTACTTCCCCTCCACGGGACAAGCCATCAACTTACCTTATTATACACAACTTGGCCGAGGTAGCTTCAATCAGATGAGCTTTTCGGCTCCACCGACATCTCCTGATTGTGTGGTCCTTGGCCTCATCGATACAGAATGCACCACGGGAGCAGAGATAGTTTTCCTTCGACGAGGACAAACCGATTGGCAACTCGTTAGAGCTAAGAACACGATCAGGCTGCGCAACCATCGTACCAAGAAGTTGATCACGAGCAAGAAGAAAAAGACGATTAGAGTCAAATCCAATGCTGTCTGCTTGCAGAAATTTCCCGGTGCAGTGAAGGTAGAATTTCCCCGGCCACGTTACAACTGTTCCCCTCTGTTTCACAAGGGAGCTTTCTACTGCTTGGATCGCGATGGGAGGCTAGGGGTTATCAACCCCAAGGGGAAGAAGAAGAAGAAAGATGAGACATGGAGGATACTTGACACATCTGCGCCCCGCCATTTCATGGACGACCCACGCAACGAGGCTTATTTGGTGGAGTGCAAGGGAGAGTTGATCGCTGTCGTGGTCGGACCGATGGGGAAAATGGTGAGAATTCTCAGATTCTACAAGCGTGCACGAGTATGGCAGATGGTCCATAGCCTCGGGAATCAAATGGTTTTCTTGAGCCATGTAGGCTCTGTGGCCGTTGAGTGTAGAGATGGACAAGCTAGAGAATGGGAGAACACTATTCACTTCCCGAGATTTCGTGGCAATCGCCACGTTTTCTACTCGATCTCGTCGGGGCAGTTCCACTCGTTCGACGACGACGGGGAACATACTTGGGATGACTTGTACGAGACAAGCCATCCATTGAGTCATGCTTGGCTGACCCCTGTTTTCTGTATCCCGCTTGGAGCGCGGTTGGATTGGTCCAAGAAGGGACGAACCAAAAAACACCACCACCACCACACAAGTAGAAGAATGCATCCACATTATGTCATCAGGAATTTGAGTTTCTTATTGCCGCCGAGTGAGCATCCGTATCAGCAGAATAAGCAACCGGAAGCACCGATTGCGCAACCATGTCTTGTTTTGAGTAATGAATACGATGATGAAGAAGTGGCAGTGGTGAATTTAGCCCAGGAGGAGGGGAAGATGGTAGTCCGCAATTCAAGAAGCAGCATGATGGCGGAAGCAGAATTAGCTCTGCGAATCGGTGGGAGGAAGGTGTACTCCAATCCCGAACATGGGTTGCTGGTGTTAATGGATGATGAGGCTCATACATGCTCTGTATTGGATTTGAAATCCATGGTTGAAACCCAACTGCCACCACTGGAGACGTCTGGTAACTGCAGGGACGTTGTGGTTCATGTACCTTCTGGCGACTCCAAATTAGCTGTGATCGCTTTCGGTGAAGAAGACGAGGGCGTTGAACATAGAGATGTGGCAATGGCTTGGAGAGATGGCGATGAGGAGTGGACAAGGCACGCAAAGCAGGGCACAGATCCCCACAATGGAACTGTATTTCATCAAGGTAAGATGTATGGGTACCGGGGCTGGTGGGCATTCGTCACGATCGAATTACGACGAGACGGGGAGTACTTGGTTGAGGAACGGACTGAGGTCGAGGACCCGGAATTCAGGAGTACGCCGGGGTTCGAAAGGTTTACTGCTGTGCTGGTGGGATCGTGCGGCGAGCTCCTGCTGTTCGTCAAGTACTATGCTAGTAACTGTCACTATACGCAGGTGGAGAGTGTTGTTCTAGGTATAAGCGTGTTTAAGATGGATTTCGACGATATGGAATGGAGGATGTTGGAGGACTTGGGCGATCGTGCGTTTTTCTGGGGCGGCTGGGGATGTTACTCGTGTTGTGCAAGCAAATCCGGGTTTGAAAGAAATGCGATTTACTTTGTTGAGGAATACGGGAGGGACGTACAAATGTATGATTATGTTGATCATTCCATTGTAGTAACGTTGCCTCGGCCTGACTTGGATGATAGTTGGATGATAGATGGGTTTTTTATGTTGTACGAGTAGAGCATGGGTTTGAAAGAAACTGCAATTTCCAAGCAGATTTCGATTGGAGCATGGCCAGTGCCATGAGAAAACCTATTTGGATTTTGGACGAAAGACTGGGAAGCAAAGAGCCATCTGAAGAGGCTTGTTGGCTGGGATTGCTCGCTGATTTTTCAGGCTTCTTCAAGCCGACTTAGAATCAGATAAAGACATACCCAGTCAGCCAGCAGCAAGGTTATCTGCAAGAATGTAGAGCAGCTATTAAGGTAACCATTTCAGTTGTTTATTATACAGAAAGTTGAATCCCACTCGTGTATCCAACAATACCAGAGTACTCGAATAGAAACCAACTGTGGTGAAGTAGCAAGACAACATGTGGAAATAAACAAAAGAGTGTCCAATGTGTACGTACCTGTGTGACATTCCCCTCATGGAGAGTGGAAAGTGTCTTTGAAACTGTACCGTAGCGGCGGTTCAACCACGAAATACTAGTATCGGAGGCTAAACCGGTAGACGGTATTTACCGGTATAACGGTTGAACTACGGTTAAATCACGATTTTATCATAAAATACCCTACCACTGATTTTCCCGGTACGGTCTCCGATACTGTTTCATGCACCATGAGTGAAACTGAAACCCAGCAGGGCACAAATGAGGAACACTCGAGAAAATGAATGAGCCAAAAAGAGTTTAGAAGAGCACAAGAAGCCAAGTTTTTAGACAATGAAATAACTTAAACTGAGATTGATGACCTTAGATGTTTTACTGACTCCCCCTCTAGTCAAGTGGAAAAGTCTCTCAAACACATAGGTATGACCATAGTAACGTGGAACCCTTGTCGACAAAATGAGGATTAGGATCAACAAATTAAATCCTACCGCAAATGACCAAAAGTTATATAAATAGCAGCAATAAATAATAGTTAAAAGTATTATCAAGGATTCATAATTAAATTTCGATTTTCATAACTAGCACTCTAATCCTGTAGGATATGGTATGTTCAGGAGCCAAATGCACTATATCCGAAATTTTCATATGGTTCCAACCTTGTTGAGATGGGTAGTGTAATTAATCATGTTCGGTTAAGGCCAAATACACTTGTATAGCCAAAACTTTGATGGTTTGGCCAAATATAGCCACTTTTGAGGAAATACCAAAAATAGCCACTTCCATCCAATTGTTTGACGGTGTTAGTTAACGTGCTGACTGGATTAACGGAAAAGCTGACTTGTCAACTTTTTGGTCAATACCAATATGACCTGGAATTAATACAAAAAATAAAAATAAATTATTAAACAATTTTTTTTCTATCAGCCCTCTATGTCTTTCTTTCCCCTTCCGATCCCCCAAACCCAGCCGCCGCTCATCTCGCTCTCCCTCTCTCCGTCGAAAACCTTCTATCTCTTCGCTTCCCAATTCCCATTAAATGGCGACTGATATCCCACCGTCATCGTTTCGCCCAAACTTCCTCCCTTCCCGGCCAGTCTTTCCGGGCGTCGCACTAGCGATTGTAGAGACGCAGAGGTGGCCTGGCGGCGTAGCCATGTGAATCGACAACAGAGCAAGGTCAGCGGGTCTTGCAAAATCCCCATCACTTCAGATTGCTCAGACGCAGCCGCCGACCATAAAAAAGGAACAAGAAAGCCAGCATCCCGATCCACAAAGGCGACCGCACAAACGACGTCGTCATCATATTTCACCGATTAGGAAGCGAAGGAGGCGGCGGATCCATGGGAGAGGGACGTGTTAGGCGCCGACGACTCGTCTTCATCTCCATCTCTCTTCGTCTCCGATAGCTGAGCTTCAACAGAGGCGATTCAATTAAAAGCCCCAAATCAGATGAAAGACCCCTCTATTTGCTCTCTCTCTCTTCCCTAGTGCAGATCTCCGATTTTTCCCCAAACACAGCGAACCCCCAACCCCAAAACATGAATCTCTCCCTCCAGAACCGCCAATTCTAGGTTTTGGTCTCGGTCAAGATGACGCCGGCGGTGAAGAGAAACGATTCCCGAATCAGAAGTTTTCGGTTGCTAAACCCACTGGTCAATGATTCTCGAGAGTCGAGACAGAGGTCTATTGATTTGGGGACAGCTCCCTTGCGTTTCAACCGTGAGGAAGAACAGAGCAAATCTACTTATTTGAGAGCCTGGGTAGCAGATCGAGAATGCTATGGTTAGGGGAAATCTCTACTTTTGGATATTGAGTGTTGGATGCTTGCTTTTCTTTCCGCTGGTTGTTGCAGGGAGATGACGGTGGGAGGAGATGTAGAAGACGCAGGCGATGGTGTGAGAGGAGAGAGGATGAGATAATAATTTGTGATTTTTTATATATTCTTAAAATTAAAATATGACATGGCATCTATGTGGCAGGTGTTGGTGAGTTGTCAATGATGTGTCCGGTGAGTTGGCAGCCAGGTAAGCGTTCCGTTAATTTGATTAACGGTGTCATTGACGCCGTCAAACTATTTAACGGAAATGGCTATATTTGTCATCGAACTTTCAAAATCCTGGCTATTTCTGGTATTTCTCCAAAAGTGGCTATATTTGTCACAACCGTCAAAGTTTTGGCTATGCAAGTGAATTTGGCCTTCGGTTAATTATAGTACCACTTTGTTATTTACACTTGGGAGTTTTCGTTTACCCTAGTTGCTTGTGGCAGGGTATAAATATTTTGTTCTTCGTCGAGCGACCACTGTAACTTTGACTGCACAGCCATTTATGCTGTAGCTTAGTGAAACCATACTCTAGAGCTTGCTCTCCGTGGATTAGTCATGTTCCATTGAAAAGGTATACCACGTAAATCGTGTGTCACTCGGGTTACGGTTCACTCGAGCTGCGAGTCAATCGGGCTACGGGCCAATCGGGTTACGGGTCAATCGGGTGCGGGTCAATCGGGTTGCGGGTCGGGCGGTTCGGGTTGCGGGTTTACGGACCAACACATCGCGTTACTTTTTAGTGATTACTAGTAAGTCGTAAATCGTAACTACATGCAGCTAGCACAATACAGTAAAGATCTATTAAGGAGACCACCAAGACTTGATACTATTACTAGGTATAGAATATATCATCAAATGGACGTTTGTATGATTATATATTTGTATCGATAAAGGAAAGTGAGGAAGGAAACCATCTTGAATTGTCTGATACTCGTGAAGCTATTGTGACAACTCGTAATTGGATACGAGGATACCAAATGGGTAAGAAAAAACAAATTGTTATATTTGTACTGAACAAACTATTCTCTTTTCCTTATTATTTTCTTTTCACTGATTAATTGTACTGATGACGATGATGAAGATACGCGAGATGATGGAGAAGGAGTAAAGCTTCTAGAGTGATCGTCATTTGAAATGTCAATTTGTTTTTTGGACATGTTTTATTGATATTTGAGGTCTTGAGACAATATGAACTATTATGAGTCATGAATTCTTGTTATGATCAGACTTTTGTGAACTATTATTAGTCTTTTTATGATAGAACCATGATATTTGGATTTTAAATCTTATAATTATCTTATTATGCTAAATTAATATTTTATAATGTTATGTGCACTATTAGGTTGATGATGTATTTAAATCAATATTTTATGATGTTATATGCGTTAATAGGTTGATGATGTATATTATTATACTAAGTTGTTAATTGATGATGTAATGATAAGACTTTAGTGAACTAGGATTTCAAATGTCAACTTATAGTTTATCTTCATCGAATTCCTTCTATTATAGTTGGGCTGCGGGTTGATCGGGTTACGGGTTAATCGGGTTGCGGGTTGATCGGGTTGCGGGTCGATCGGGTTGCTGGTTGGTCGGGTTGCGGGTCATTGCCTTTTAGTCAAATCGGGTTGCGGGCGGGTTGCAGGTCGGGTTGATCAGGCGGGTTACTCGGGTCGGGTTACATTTTGACAGCTCTAATCACGGGTGAAATTGAGCCTCGTAAGATTGCCACGTCTTCTCAGCTCGACGACATTCTCACTAAAGCTTTGGGCAGGGAACAATTTCACTTCCTTTTGTCCAAGCTTGGCATTCATGATCTTAATGCTTCAGCTTGAGGGGAAGTATTGAGATGGGTAGTAATTAATCATGTTCGGTTAATTATAGTACCACTTTGTTATTTACCCTTGGGAGTTTTCGTTTATCCTAGTTGCTTGTAGCAGGGTATATATATTTTGTTCTTGGCCAAGCGGCCACTGTAACTTTGATGGCACAACCACTTATGTTGTAACTTAGTGAAACCATACCCGAGAGCTTGCTCTCTGTGGATTAGTCCTGTTCCACTGAATAGGAATACCACGTAAATCGTTTGTCATTTTATTCCGCTCTTTTACTTGTTTTCAAGCCTTGTATTGTAGTTGGCGGTAGCTTAATCAATAAAATTATATATTCCAAAAACGTGCAGTTACTGCTACTTTATATGAGAAGTAAACAGATAGCAACATCATTAATAGTTCTGAACCCTGTAATTTTCAGTGTGCTTTCACAAGTCTCAGGTTTCAGAAAACTTCAGAGTTCAGACCAACCAAATCCATGGTAATTACTCTGGTGACTCGTTCACAAAATCATATCCAGGAATCAACTTTACAGATCTAGTGCTTGTTTGTTATAAATCTTCAACTATGCTTATTGAAGATCATGTCCTCATTCTTTCAGATGATAAGTATTCAGTCCAAGAACTTTACAATTAGCTGATAAGATAATTAAACACTTACTTGAGGGGGTTAGACAGTAGGCTCTGGCCAATATTCACAATGTCGTCTCTTGATTTATCATAAACTAAACAAGCAAAGAAACACTACAACAACGGATGAAAGAAGATGATATTACAGTAGAGAAAAACAGAATCTAACGAAAATGCGGGTTCTCAAATAGCCAAATCGTACATTCCAGTTAATATGTGCTACCTAAAGACTAAAGGATATCTGAGATCTTCATGCTTTTTGAGAAATTCTTGTCCTTGTGTTCAATATAAAAAATATAGAGGCATATATCTAACTTGAGCTTAAAGTAAAATATCAGCCACCAAAAATCTCAGAGATTACAAACCAGAAAGCAAACATTGCAGCAGTCACATGGTGGTTAGAAGAAAGACTTGTCTAGAATAGGTTTGCTTACCTAGTCTTACATTCATCCTAAATGCACCCTGACAAGAAAAATGTTCATCAAATATCATCTAAGAACTTACTCGTACTTTTTTCACGGGATGAGACTTGAAATCTAGAATTGTTACAATGGTACACACGAGTTATCCTTTAATACCTGTTTGGATATTACAAGCACCTTTTTCACGGGATGAGACTTGAAATCTAGAATTGTTACAATGGTACACACGAGTTATCCTTTAATACCTGTTTGGGTATTACAAGCACCGTAACCCACCAAAAGATGGGCAGTACCGTGGGCTATTCGCAGTACGTGACAAAAAAGCCCATTCCAAAACCCTTCAATTATTGCCGATCGAGAAGAATCATTTCTCCCAGAAGACGGCCAAGCTCCGTTCTGTTGTCGTCATCATCCTTCAGCCAGACGACGACGTCCCTCCGTACATATGCTGAATCTACATCTACAAAATATATAAAGGCAAAACATGGTTTGAAATTGACCCATTTCAAATTTCGTGGCCTGAGAGTGATTCTAGGAAGATCATTTTTGTCATTGTACCCAGTTCATCTTTATAAATAAAAATGTTGTAATTGGAGATCAAACCTTGATCACTTAACTGAAGAAAGATCATTATAACCAACTAGACTACATTGTATTTATTGTTATATCTTTGATTAAACTCTAGGAATATTTTTGGTGACTATGCTTCTATATTTATATTTTATCTTAGGTTATTTATATATACAAGATACATAAAGCCAAAACATGGGTTCACTTTTCATGGTTTTGAAATTGCAGCTTATATTTTATCTTAGGTTATTTATATCTACAAGTTACATAAAGCCAAAACATGGGTTCACTTTTCAGGGTTTTGAAATTGCAGCCACCAGAGGCTTTCACGGAGGGGCATGACTTTAATTGAAACTCTGCGTTTTATAGAGGTCCTTCTAGGGGTGGGCATTCGGTCGGTTCGATTTTGACCGAACCGAAATTATGAATACCGGGTTCCCGAATTCTCCCAAACCTCAAACCGAATTCGAACAGAATTATAATTCGGTTCGGTCGGTTTAAACCGAACTATAATTCGGTTGGTTCGGTTTTTTGTGAAAAACCAAATTTGTGAAGCTACTTGTATTTTCTCACTTTTAAATTATTTTTTACCCCTAATATAAACAATAAATATAATTTATATGCATCATTAATGATAAAACCAAACTTTTCAACACATAAGTCATAAAACATTTCAAATATTTAAGTCTAAAAACAACTACAAACATAAAAATCCACCATTTGGAGCTTGCAATTATAGTATTTTGGTATTTCGGTCGAAAATTCGGAAATTCGGTTCGGTTGAAAGAACCCTAATTTCCGAACTATCCATATCTTCCTTCCGAATTCCGAACCGAATAGCATTAATTCGGTTTCGGTTCGGTTTAATTCGGTTTCGGTTTGGTTCGGGTTTACCGAACCGTTTGCCCACCCCTAGGTCCTTCCACTAGACCTTATAACTTCCGAATGGGCCAGACTTGAAGGTCGCCCGATGGGCCTAAACTACCCTGCCTGCTGTAGCTACGGAAAGCCCACGCCGCATGTGCACAACATAACGACGACATATTGGCCAAGTTTGTCGAGAACCCTTTCCGTGTCATCTTCGGTCAGCAACATCGCCATCCCCTGAAATTCGCTTTTTACTCCGCCAAACGCTGCAAATTTCCCGCAATTGAAGAACGGCAAAAGCTAGAACCTTGAAACGCACTACAAAGCGAACAAGTATACGTCCCTTTTTTATCAATTGATTATTATTTTATGGTTAAATACCATTGTATATCCAAAAATTTCACGATTGTGCTAATAATATCCAAATTTCCTTAAATACCACTTATATCCAATTCTTTCACATTCTTTACGGTGTTTTTGGATATACAAGTGTATTTAACCAAAAATATATTGGGAAATGGATAGATTTGGCAAAGAACAACTTTAAAACATGGGTATAAGTGGTATTTTGGGAAATATGGATATTATTTTGGTTGTCAATTCATTTAACATTGCTCCTGCACTACTAATTAAACTTTTCCTACGTCTCATGGTCAAGGGTGAATGCAACTTCGACTATGAGCGAAAATCAACATAGTGGTGGGCCCTCTTCATTGGGATTGAGTGGTCGTCAAATTCGTCATTCATGGGGACAATGTAATTTGATCGTTGTATTTATAGTTTTTTCTTGGGTAATGATTATTTATTAACCAAACCTTTTTCGGATTCTTTTTTATTAACCAAACCTATCGAAATACTAAGAATTAGCCAAATGTTAACTTCCAGTTAGCAATTTGTTACTAATATTGACTTGTCAACATGATACTGACTTGGAAGAGACACGTGAAGGTCAAAACTCAAAAAAATTAGTATTTTAACTAAGAAAAGAGTTACTAAATTATTAACGATAACATAAAAATGACTAATAACTTTAACGCATTACATAAGATTTGGCTAATTAATAGCATTTTAATAAGTTTGGATGATTCAAAATAATCTGAAAAAGGTTTGGACAATAATAAACATTACTCTTTTTTCATTGTCTCATTCTTCCTCTACATGTTAAATGTGCGCACAAAATATAATTCCTGTCCCGATCCCGTGTTATTTATCAAGGTTCATGCGAGTCATATTCAATCCGTCAAAACCTCCTTCCATACAACAAACTGATGCAGAAAGGGATCGTCTTAATCAACATAGTCATGTGTCCCATGTTTAGTACATTAAATTAAATGTGATTGAATTTACCCTGCCCGGTTAGATTGGATTTTCGTAGGTATCCACAGTTGTGGATATTTGTACACCAAATTGAGACTTTCATGTATTTTATAAATACTAAAGATTGTGATGGAGAAGAGATAAATAGAGGAGATTAAATTAATTTTATTTATATATTGGGTAGTGTTAGTGTGGAGAGATTGGGAAGGAATATTGAGAAATGACTCAATGAGACAGATCCTCTAATTATAATAATCAATTCATTTTAAATTATGTAACTTTCTAAAGGTCACAAGCAAAATGGTAATTAATATTTAACTACCAAGAAAATTGAGGATTTAATATTTAATCATTTTTTATAACTCATGTAATCTTTTTAATCTCCCACACAAATTTGTTTTCATCTAATTTGAGAATTGTTGTTAATTTAAATTGTATCAATTGCAAAATATTAGTTTGTACCAAAAAAAGTTAATAATATGATGTTTTGTGTTGAAACTGGGGTTCAACTATGTCGTACTACTAAAATTGTCTATAGAACTTAGTCTTCGATAGGTTTTTTTATGTCAGATCGCCGATATGGTACAATTTTGTAAATATTCATTAGATTAAACATTTGGTAACTAGACCACCAAACTTTCATATTAAAGAAATCATTACAGAACAGGATTTTTGTTTTCATGCTTTATTTTCAAAAGTAAAAAAAAAACAGCTAAACAGGTTTTTTCCATGAAATGGTAGTTTCCTTTGTTCCTTTCGTCTTCCCTTCTCCTCCCACCAAGTTTGAGTCTCCCAGTAGCATCTTTCCTTTCTTCATAATCTATCAGAGTCTTTACGGAATGCACTTTCTTTTGTCGTTCGGCCAAAATTGCCTTTCTCGCTGCTAGTTTCATTCGTCTTTGTAGGTGAGATTATTCGCAAGAGCATGCATAATTCTTTTTAGCTCTATCAACTAATTATATCATAGATTTAATTAAATCTTGGGTGTTAGGAACACAAAAATTAAAATTAGAGATGAATCTTTGGTACTTGGAGGAGTCTAACTCTGTTACCTGTTGTGGGAAGGATTGCAACAATTTTTTGTCGAATATGTTATCAAACTTTTCTCTTGGTGCGAGATTTCAAATATATCTCTTTGGGTGATCTTGGAATCATAAGATCTTGGTGATATTTAGCTTTCAATTTATTGAAGTACTTAATTTATGTCCGTAATCTCTTTTGTGCTTATTAAGTGAATTTGGAACTTACGAGACAAAATGTTAAATTTGGGGCTAGCAATTTAGGTCATTCGTTTGTGGGTATCAATCTACAACGTGCTCTTTCAAATCATGCAATTTCATATCTATAACGTGTGTCATGATCAAGAAATATGATAAATATTGGAAAACTTTTTCATTGATATGTTGGACTATATCACAGATCAATTATAAATGCTTTATTTGTAAACATGTATATTGCTATCATTTCCATATCTTTGCTATTTATACTCATTATAAGTGGTAATAACACATAAAAATGCATAATATTTACTATTTACACACATTATAAGTGGTAACAACACATACAACATATATAATAATCAAACTCCGCAACCAACAGGCCGAACACAATGCTAGAGATTCTCAAATTGGTGAAGATGAAGAGATACGCATGACACAAAAGAGAAAAAAACAACATTTGCTCGACATCCAGTACTTAGATACCCAAATGAGAACTTCCACTTTCTTATATATAAATTGAATCAATTTTACTATTCACTAAGAAGGATAGCTTTACAAATGGGTTTCATTTTGGGCAGTGCAATTGGAGTATGAGCTTTTTTGTGCTATGTGTTCTTTTTATGTACTTCATCTAATAAGATTTAATCTTAGCTTTTGGTATAATGGCAATTATTAAAATGGACTCTTCATTTAGAAACTGTAATATGGGTGTTTTTTGTTAACTCATTTTATAACTTTATTTTCAAAAGAATTTTAACTTACATATAATAATTTCATCATTACAATAAACTCATTTTTTATTTGATGTTGACACATTTATATACTTTATGTCATAAATAATTTGAACATGTAAAAGTTAGCTTTTCATTATTGCATTTCATTGGTAAGGGCTGAAACTATATGTTGTCTTACATCACTCGATTAAAGATAGAAGAATATTTTTACCATTTTTATCTGTGTCTTTCTTTATTAGAAACATATTAATCTATTCATTTGAAAAATTAATTAACATCTTTTACAGAAAATTCTATTGGGTGATGTGGCACCATAATTAGTCAAATATACTATGCATACATTGCCCTGTAGATACGTGCGAAATTTTGTATGTCATTTTAACATAATAATATGCTTAAAAGTTTGACATGAGTTACAAAATGTTAGAAATATATAATTCAAAGTGAAAGTATATTAAAATTAATAAATTATCAATTCAATTCTTTAAAATATGTCTAACAGAAGTTTCATATGTAATTAGTACGTAAAGTGTTAAATAAATTGATAAAAAAGAGGTGACTCTAGACTATGAGACTGAGATCGAGTGTATTAATTTATTTATTTTTATAACAAAGCATGGCAAAGGTGTGACATCCACATCAGCCAAGACAATAAAGCATTGTGACAAAAAAAAGATTGAATGTTTATATCGACGATCAACCAAAAATTCATGAAAATTTATATTTTAAAAATTTTGATCCAAAATTACCATAATTGGAAAATTTCAAACCCCATTAGGCATATAAAAATCAACAACAAACAAAAGGCATGACAACTACTCATAAATAGTGCAATGGTACTCAAATCATAACCGCAACAAAGTGCGACAGACAATCTAGTAATAATATGTTTGTAAAAAAAAAATCTAGTAATAATATTAACTTCAAATTCCAAAAAAAAGCAGCAACTGATCCCGCTAACCTGACGAACAGACGAAGTTGATCTTCTGTTATGTTTGGGTCGTGATAGCACTTCATCCAATAGAGGCAGGCTTAGCTTCACGTAAAACAAAACGATCATCCAAATGTAATCCCAAATGGTGTCTAGCTTCGAGAAAATTCGTATGGGTTACCCGCCCGCGGGTATCCGTTATCCGTCCCGTATGGATAATGGGTACCCGTTAACCTATACGAATTTGGGACATGAGATAGAGTTTCTTCTCCAAATAGAAATGGGTACCCATTTCAAACGAGACGGGTACCCAGTCGCATCCCGTTGCCCATCCCTACTTATTGAAATTGATGATGTCAAAAAAATTGCTTAACTTACTATTGAATGATTGCTCATAGAGACTCCCACATAATGTGCAACAAAAACAGATTATAAGTGGCCACAATCCAAGTCAACAAATGCTCTGTTCCAACTTCCAAAGAAAAATTTACATCATCTCAAAATAATCAATGGCCTTAGGTAAGTCATCCTTCACTAAGACTGGTTAATAAGGCTTTTGGTTGACCTCTTTTGCTTTGTCATTTATTAGGCTCTCCAACCCCAACAATGTAGGTACATGAAGTGATTGTACCTATCAATCGGAAACAGATGCTTAAGTCAAAGTGTCAAACACATATGCACAAAATGTCCAAAATTGAAAACAATTAAACTAGAATATATATGGCAAAGTCTAGTGTACGCTCGGACGTACACTAGCCTACCGTACGCCCATTGAGATTTTTTATTACCCAGGACCCTCAGCCCCACGTGCCACTTTGTGATAGCGGGTCCTATTAAACCTGAAGGCCACCTGCAATCAAATTCGACGCCAACGGGGCTTAAGCCCCAGCAGCCTTGTACCTTAGAGAACACCAATGGGCCTAGCTTAAATTCGAACCTGGGATCTGCAACTTCAAAACCTTCATTGTCGCTGCAACTTTACCGTTAGACTATCTTATCTTTGGTGTAGAGTTTTGATATTTAGACAATGAATTCACCAGATTTTGGGGCATGATACTATGCACTAACCTCAAATTGGTCAACCCTAGTCCTTAATTCTCTAACCCAAGCCACAAGTTTCATTTAATCTAAAAAATAATGAGCGACGGTTCTAATTCAGCGAAATATATTGAAGTGAAAAAAACAAGTGTGAACATAGGCGTACAACGTACGACTGACATACGCTAGCCTTTGCCATATATATATATATATATATAATGCACTCACTTTTTTGGGTGCATTCAGTGCACTCGCTTCATAACCATCATTTTAAACATGCGATTTATGTCAAAATGATGTCAATAATCACTTATAATGTGATGAACAATAACACACATGAATTTGCACAAAAACAATTAAAGATTTACTTTAATTTGAAGGATTTAGAGTTTAGAGATTTAGGGTTAGGGTTAGGGTTTACAGTTTGGGGTTTAGGGATAAAACTCAAAATTGGAGGTCTAGGGCTTAGGGTAATCCGCTAATTAGTTGTTATCATATGTTATATCATCATATTACACTAATTCTACAAGTTAAAATTAAAATCCGACATCTTAAGACTAGTTTTTTAGTTGGGTGCATTGAACGCACTCATTTTTGTGAGTGCACCAAAGTAGTCACCACATATAGTGTTTTCTTGCTCAAACTTTCGTCAATTCGAGGTCCAGATAGTGTTTTCTTGCTCAAGGTATATCGTACCCTAGATTTTACCCAAGGTACGATAGAACCACCCATATATATATATAGCCTTAGGTAAGTCATCCTTAACTAAGATAGAAAACAATCATTTCATGCATTTCAAATCATCTATTATATATCATATTCTCGACAAAATTCTTCAGGCCAACGGGCCGGCCCCTGTGCTAGTGATAGACAATGGGAGTATGAGTGCCAACTTGAGCATGAACGTACAAAGATGTTCTTGATGTACGCAAACCATCCTCTCCAAGATCAAGAAAATTCATCTTGTGGTAGTTCATCAACAAGAAAATCATTGACACATGGCAAGGATATCGGTCACAAGATCTTGATGGAAGATTATTTCAACCCAAATTCTACGTACGATTCTAGGGCATTCACAGGGCGGTATCGGATGCCCCCTACCTTATTCATCCGGGTCATGAATGATGTGGTTCAATATGATGCCTACTTTAAGCAAGAGAATAATGTTGTAGGTCGTGACTCATTATCCCCACACCAAAAGCTTACTAGTGCTTTCCGCATGCTTGCACATGGATGCTCGGCAGACTCTTTGGATGAGTCGCGTCGAATGGGTGCGAGCACCCTACTAGTGTCTTAGGAAATTCTTGTTGGCTATCACCAATATTTACGATGCTCAGTACTTGTATGCACCTACAATGGATGATATGATATGATCCCAAATAGGCCACTCTACAAGTTGCAATTACTTGATGAAGAAGCAAGCTCAAGCTGCCAGAAGAACAATAATTCTTATCTTAGTATTTTAACTGTTTCAGGTAGCCTACTTTGCAAGGCTATTACTCTCAATTGGCTCGGTGGAAATTCAAATTTAAGGACTTGTAGTATTGAATCTGGAGTGTCCCTCTAGACATTAGTATGCTTGGAAGCTCGAGGGGAAGTCCAGAAGGTCATTTCCAAAGCTCACCAAAAGTGTATGTCAAAACAGGAAAACTGCTAGAATTTGGCTAAGGCGGAAAACATGTTCATGAAGGCTACGTTACTTTTGAGCGCTATTCGAGAAGCATGCATGAGAGTCAAGTCCAAAGACGGCAACCACATGAAAGTAAGTATGTTTGTCTACAAGGGAAAGGCATTGGATGAATATTTGGATACCTGGAAGGCTTCGAACGAAAGGCTCAAAGATCGTATGAAGTCACAGAATTTATGCCTTTGAGAAACAGAATTGTTTTCCTTATATCATTAGGATTCGACTTCCTTTTCAATTTAAGCTTTAATTCCTAGTTGTAGAGTGTTTAGGACTTCTTTGTTTCGTTGTTAACATAGCAGGGACTATTTAAACTCTTGTTTTAAGCATTGTAACCTTAGAATTTGATAAATTAGAACCCTAGTGTTTACTAGTTGCAAGTTTGCGTACTTGTGTGAGTTTTAGTGGATTCCAAACTCGTGAGCTCTTGTATCGATTGAATAGTCACTTCAATCTTGGTCAGGCATCTATCCTTATATCAAGTGAGCATTTCCGCAGGTGTGGAATTGCACGTTTGATTCCGTTTTATCCCAAACACCCAAGAACATCCATTTTGGTTTGAGATTCGTTTTAATAAATCCAATCTTTGGATTGATTGTTTTGCTGCGCACTTTGATATAAAATCCAACCCCCTAGGGTTGCATCAAGATGCTCGTTGCCTCCTGCGTTATGGTGCACAAAGTGGCTTTCCAGGCATGATTGAATGTATTGACTGCATGCACAGGGAGTAGAGGAACTGTCTGACTGGATGGGCACAAGAAGAAACCAAACATTGTCCTCGAAGCTGTAGCATTATATGACACATGGATTTGTCTTTTTGGGAACACCTAGATCCAGCAGTGGCATCAATACTCTTGGAGTATCCCCCACTATTCGATCAAGAAGTAAGAGGTATGGTTCCGAAGGTGAGTTATGAGGTAAATGGTAAGACATACGACCAATGCTATTACTTGGCTAATGGAATATACCCTGAGTGGACTACTTTTGTGAAGACCATTAGCAATCCAAGCACTCAAACTAAGAATTTATTTGCAAAGTAACAAGAGGCTTACCGTAAGGATATTGAGAGGGCCTTTGGTATACTACAACAAAGGTGGGAGATTATGAGAGGGTCCTCCCGTTTATGGGAAGTTCAAACACTTGGTGAGATTATGTTAACTTGTATTATTCTGCACAATATGATAGTGGAAGGTCAACAATACGAGTATAGGAATGATGATGGTCTAGTGGAGAACATTGAATATGAGAGTAATCCATGGAGTACATGGCTAGACATAATAGGATTCGTGATCGTTCTGTACACCATGCACTGAGGAACTACTTGATTGAGCATTTGTGGACAAAACATGGAGGGGAGGATGAATTTGACATATCTATATATCCTCTGCTTGATTGTTGTGTTCCCTATGTGTTAAAGATGTATTCCTTATGTGTTCTTCCTTTGTATTCCTTTACTTTACATATTCCATATGATGTAATGATGTATTTCTGATGTTTTATTGTTGTCTTTTTCAAGCGACATTTATGTATTTTTTTGTCTTTGATGTTTTGATATTAATAAATAAAATACTTTCGTTGATAATTAAAGAACTACATTCGAAATAAAGCATACAGAAACCAAACATCAAACTAGATAAAGCCATACACTCAAAATAAAGCAATCATCCCGAAACATCTTCGTACGAAGCCACAATCGCATCTTTTTACCTTTAATACCAAGCTCTAGTACGAGGAATGTATCAAGAAAGATCCATATTCATTACATGTGATCGAAAATGGAGTCCCACTTGCTTGACCGCCAGGGCTATCATTTTCTCCGGATGGCCTGATTGGTGAAGGTCCATCCATTGGTGGAATGGGGGATACGGGGGCAATAAATTGCTACATAAAATTTGGTTCATGTTGTAATATGATACAACAATTATTGAGGTTGAAATCTTTCCCTGTGTCCGCTTTGAATTTTTTTTTGTTTGCTTAACCTAAATAACAAAAGAGTACAAACTACTTAAATAATTAAGAAATAAAACAAATGAAAAATATTTACAAAATAATTGATTTACTAACCACATTACTGAGATCCTCTCCGCTCATTGGTGTCGCGCTTCCTCTTCTTGATGTCACATTCCACGACCCACATTAACGAAGGATGATCTTTCATCGATTAGCCAAGCTGCAATTAGTACGTGAGATCCGAAATCCTTTTCTAGCAAACAAGACTCCAATTAAACTCCAAAATTCCGTCATAGATTTATAATGATCGATGACTCCATCCTTCAAAATTTCAATCCAAACTTGGCATAAAACTTCATCTTCAGGCACTATCAAATCAAATCAGGTCGCGACTAGATTGAGACATGATGAAGAGATAGAGAAGGAAAGGAGAGGTTTTTTTTATCTTGTGAGAAGAAGAATATTATTATTTATGAAGAGAAGGAGAGAAAAATTTGTAGTGGTGAAATAGAAGTGAAGAAATATCGCCTATTTGTAGATAAACTTCAAAATATAGCATTTTTGGTGGGGGTGGGGGCTAAAGGAGCCGATGGGGAGGATTTGGGGACTATTATGCAATTTGATTTTTATTAATTAAAGGTAAAAAAATGACGGACCGGGGGGTGGGGTGCCCAGCATGCTAGAGAGGTGGGGGAAGGGGGAAATGAGCTTCGTGTTGAACCTAAAAGCTTTAGGGAGAAAACCAACGACATAACCACTTGAATTACTAATTGTACTTATACTTCTTCTTTGTATTTCATCCTCCTTGTTGGCTTTATATTGTCCAGTACAAATATTCATACTAAGTATTACCTTGAATTTAATAAAAACTTTATGATATCTTATGTGAGATACTTTGAATGATTTGTTAAAAGTTTTTATGATAGATGATAAATTTAGTTCTAAATCAGTGTATTACATGTCTTTTATAATATAACACATGAATAGTTTCATCAACGAATAACCACTATGTTATGCTATTTAATCGTTGAAACATAAACCACTAAATTTCTGGTTTTCCATTTGGTCTAATTATGAAAACAGAGATCCACCCACAGTAATGGGTTACTTGGATTTGTGTTAATTACCCATGGGGTTTAGTTGGGTAACATCTGTCCCATTATATATATTGTGTTATGTCGTGTATCATAAAACAAACAACAAACAAAATCCCTAGATGCAAAGCTCGTTGGAGATCTAAATCTAGTCCACTCAACAAAACCACCTGAAATGAAAATGACAACCAATGCCCAATGTCGCATGATCCAAATAGAGGAGAAATAACAGGAAACCAAAGTGAGTGATTCTCGTTTCACTCTTTTCTATTATCTTGATAGGTAGAAAATGAAACTGAAGTTAATTTACCATAACATAGAAAATGAAATAGGAGTTCGAAAAGTAGTTGTTATACCTTGAATTTCAATTGCATAGAGAAGGAATGGAAAATTAATAGATAATCTTCAAATTGAATGTTAGACAACCATTAAGGGTCTACAAATATGATGAAATTTCATAAGTTTTGCAGACCAAGAAGATTAGAAACTCCCTCATGAGAATAATCTCAGTGGATACTACATTACATTATCTATCTCGTGGCTAATGCTTTCATAATCTTTGCAAACAAAGAAATGATTTGGACAAGAAAAAGTGTTTATTGTGCTTCAAGAAGTATGACCGAGACGAACACGACCCAAAGACCTGTCCAACCAATCTAGATGTGCATGTTGCTATTGCACTGCTCAGGCGCCTTTGCTGCTTTCGATGCGGAGGTCGCACTCGCTGTAACTGATGAGGCACCCGCCGATGGCCTTGTTCAGGAAACACGAGTCTTACTTTCTATTAGATACGTTGTAGTTCAACTTAGAACAAATTAAGTAGTAATGAAACATTTAATATGAAATCAGTTAGAATAAGAAAGACATTATGTGTGTTGAACATTTTGATGATAACTATATAAAATAGTAACATGAAACAAAATACCAAAAAAAGTTTACTACTAATCTAAAATAAGTAGTCTGATTCAGATTCTTGTGCAATAGGGAGTTTCCATTTGCTGAATGAGCTCTTGATTCAAATAAGAGATACAAGATGTTGATCCCAAAGGTGTAACTTCAATTCTCATTCCCTGGCACAACATCTCCTTCTTTCCAAAACACTGATCCGCCCACCCCCTTCCCCTTCTCACTTCTTGTCTCACCACTTTCCCCTCTCATCACCCTCTACCTTTACACCTCAAATTGGGAGAAGTCAGAATAATATATTTACCTCAACATTTGCTCCGCCTTCCACTGTTGCAAATCATCTGAATGGATGCAAATATTATAGTTATATAAATTATCCCTCACACTAACCCCCTCATTATTTGCACCTCTCGTGTATATAGAAAGGTGTTAACATCTACTAAATGGTTGATAGTCTACTACTGTGCATTAGTTCTACTGCAAATGATATTGTTCACAGGTAAGTTACCCCTTCTCCTTCCCATTATTGCCCCACCTATTCCCCTTTTTCTTTGCATCTCAAATTAGAGAGGATAGAGGGGGGTGGAGGGGAGTCAGGATAGTAAATTTACCCCAACACTTGATCCCCCTTCACTGTTTCAAATTATGCAAATAGATGTAAATATGTTGAGAATATAATTTCAATCTTCATTGATCTCCTTCTCATTTGCAGCTCTCCCAAACATAACGTAAGTATGTTTGAAAATAATACACAATTTACTAGATAACATATCAAAGGAACTCCTTTCTATGCACACAATTTACTATAGTTGGACTAATCTCATTTGTGTACACCTAAATTAGCAATGGATGGTTCATGAACATAATGTTGCCCTTTAAAATATTATCATTAAACTTGAAAAATGACCACAATGTATGCTACACTGATACACACTGATGAATAATAGTAAAACTTTGGATTTTATATGGAAGTTTGGCAGGATGATTGTCCAGCTTGTTTCAAATTTTCATTTGCCCGTCTTCTCAAAATCCTTCGAGCCTCGTTTTCATTAATCATTATTCTATTTGATATTTTTATTTAAAAGTTTTTACAGGACTGACTGATAATCCGAAGATCATGTCATCACCGTTACCACTAAAACATCTAAGAAATGATATAAGAAAGTAGGTTAAATCCAGTACATTAACATAAGAAGATGATATAGACATATAGTTTAGACCTTATACAGAAAATAGAATATATTTTGTAATTACCTATATTTCAGACTTCATCCCAAAATTAATTTACAAACATTTTATCTCATGGTTGTTAAGTTTAGTTGCTCATCATTTAAATCATTGAGTTGTTACAAACGAAGTTCTACAACCAGCACAAACATTTCATATCAGAAAGAATAAGTCTAGATGGGTTTGTTGCTGACAAGGCCGCCATTATTGCTAGTGATGAGGAGGTCGCACTCACTGGTGCAGATATTGATGAGGAAGCCACCAATGATCTTGTCTAGGAAAGAAAAGTCTTATTTATGATTATCTACATTGTACTTCATCCTAAAACATTTCTATCCCACACATCTTCCATTCTCACTCCAGTGTACATAGAAATGAGTTTCCTGAATATGATACCTACTTAATAGTTAGTAGTAATAGACTACTAAATAAGAATTCTATCGGGAGCAAAAAACTGAAAGTAAAACATGAAATAATATTGATGCAAAGACTGCAAATGGTGTTGTTCACAAGTAAGCTACTTAATAGATGATAGTCTACCACAACATATTAATTCTAATACCATATCTGGAATGATACAGATGCAAATATAAATATTTCTTCCCCACCCTTCTTCCATTTTCACTCCCTAGCCCCATATTCCACTTCATTCCAACGAAGTGACTTGCCCACCCCCTTCTAGCCCCACCACTTCCCTTCTTCCCTTGCACACAATTTTTTTTCTGGGTGGGGGGGGGGGGGGGGGGGGGGGGTTGGATTATCAAAAAGAAAAAAAATTTGGGGGTCGGGGAGGGAAGTTAGAATAATATATTTACTCCAATACTTGCTCCCTCTTTCACTATTGTAAATCATACAAATGGATGTAAATATGTTGAGAATATAATTTATGTTACATTTACCCTCCCCCTCGCCATTTGCACCTCTTCCAAATAGAGGGTAATTATGCTTGAAAGTAATATACAATTTAGTACATAACATATCAAGGAAACCCAATTCTATATATACAATTTGCTACAACTAGATTAATCATATCTATTTATACCTAACTCTGCAGTAGATGGTTTAGGAAGATGAAATTACCCTTTAGAAAATTATAGTTAAACTTGGCAACTAACCGCAACGCATGGTCACTTCTACACACTTGACGAATAATAGTAAAAAAATTCATTGGATTTGATGTGCACCATTACAACAAAAAATAGTAGTTGGACTCAATAGAAGCAATCAGCAGGTAAATTCAGTTTATGAACATAACAAGATGATATAGTTTTGGCTTTGTAAACAAAGAGAATATATTTTGTGATGACTTATTCAGAATTCATCCTGGAATTAATTTACAAGTATTTCATCCCATGGTTATTTAGTTAGGTTGTCCATCATTTAAATCATTGAGTCGTTATAAACGAAGTTATACAACCACCACCAACATTTCATATCAGAAAGGGAAACACAAAAAACGGGATAATGACATGAGAACAACAAAATATCAAAAACTTACATAAATAATGGAAAGCCAAAATAGTATATTTACCCCAATCGAAAATGTGATGATCAAAGTAGTGATCAATCCAACTTTTCATGCTTGATTGGTAACAAAAGTTAAGAAGCTGCATGCCTACATCTTCCAATGATGAAATTGGTAGTGGATTAAATAATTCCAATAAGAATTCAAACTCTATATTGGTTTCAAGACTGTAGCCCGAATCAAGCAATGAAGTAGTATAATGACAAAAAAGTCAACTATAAGTTGATAGAATATGTCAAGACGAGCCCATATAGTTCTATGGTTTTACTATTGTTTTGAATCTGTAAGCTATTGATGCTGCTTCTACCAATGTTCAGTAATGCTTTAATTATCTGACAAAAATTAATAGTTTTGGTTTAATGAATACTATATAGGAATGTTTTGAATACTCGTTATAAACTTCCGGAATATATGTTGTAACTTATGTATGAATACAATATATAATTTTATAAGATATGTGTTGTATTTGTTCCATGTGGCCTTCTTTCTGAACACTTGTAGTAATGAAATACAAGTTGGTAATGTACCTAGTATATGTGGCTTTCTTTCTGAATTCAACTTATAGTAATGGAATATTTGTCATTTGGATGAATTAGTGTTTACATAATATTGAATAGGAGTTCAAATGTGGATGAATAAAAGTATACCTGGTATCGTTGATCTGACAATAAATATGAGTTCAGATGATACAAAATTTGACTTGAAATGACAGTGGATATGAATTTAACTCATTCAATATACATATTTAACTCATTCAATATACATATTTAACTCATATTTCTTCCAATTTCAATCCATATTCAATATTAGGTAAAGTCATATTTACTGTCAGCTCAACTCATATTCAATAGTAAGTAACTTAATTTCATTATAAGTGCATATATGTTGACTATGTGATGAATATGCATATACTCATATTCACTACAAAGTAAACTCATATCATTGCCAATTTAAATCATATTCAATCCCATATAAACTTGAATTCAATGACAATTCAACTCAAATTCAATACTAGGTGCTGGTGAACTCATATTTTATTGTAAATTTAAATAATATTTAATACAATGAAAACTTGCATTCATTCTAAGTGCATATAGGCTGACTATGTGATGAATACGCATATACTCATATTATGAGATCATCTCAGTTCATTTACTATTAAGTAAATTCAATATTAGCATTAGCTAAACTTATATTCATTGTCAAATTAAATCACATTCAATTCCATATAAACTTAAATAAAGTGACAATTCAACTCATATTCAATACTAGGTGAACTCAATTTTTTTTATCAATTTTAATCATATTAAATTCCATGAAAAGTTAAATTCATTCTAAGTGTATAAAGGCTCGCCATTACAGGACATCACATAAACAAGGGCCTCAGTAAGATGATTTTTTATAGAGCTAGTTTATACTATAGTCGTTATATGATGCGTCTTTTCTAAAAAAATAGAAAGGCAATTATTATGTAATACAACCGTCAAATTAATTAATAAATATGAGCCCAAATTGTATGGGCCACAAAGAGGGAGAAATGCCTCGTTTCTCTAATTAATTAATTGCTTTTAACTAGACTTGTTTTTGCATAACTGGAAGCCAAATGGGAAAGGGGACGCCAAACACCTCCAAGCTCTCGGTGAAAGGGGACGCCATTTCCATCGTCGTCGACGTCTCATTTATTCAGCTTATCTCTTCATTTCTCATTTTTCGCTTCAGCTCCCCTGCTTTTTTGTTTTTGTTTTCTTGTTCTGCAGCGTGCTCTTAGGAAGGGAGGATGAAATTTGATTCTTTGGTTGCTCTCAAGTCCCTCCTACAACAAGCAATACCAATTTGAGAGAGCTTGCAATCAAGAGCTTATGGGGTCGAACATTCTCTCCAAAAGTAACCTCATATTTCACTTAACGGTCTCGATCCTGTTTTTGTTTTTTTATTTTTACTTCTTATCTCTGGGTCCAAATCGAGGAGGAGAAAGGAAGTCATCGGTGCCGGAGACGGAGCAACTCTCGTTGGGGATGAAATTTTTTTTTTTTTTTTTTTCTTCATTTCCTCTTCTTTCGCTGTCGTACCTTCTGGTTTCTATTTGGTTCCTCCTCTAATTCTTTAGCCGGTTCAATAAGGTAGAAGTAACTTCCACGGTTCAAAAATTTCCTTTAATTCTCCACCCTTAGATCTATAGACACTTAAATGAAGGGTCCAAATTTGGTTATTCATAGTTACTCACCTTAAGATTACTCACCCTATCTTGAACCCCCGGTAAAATCCTGCTGATTTCGTCTTCAGGTGGCTTAAATTTTGCTCCATTGGAAAGCTCTTCTAGTGAAGGCAGCAATTCCAGCTCTTCTATCGTCTTTGGATTTTGTAGAATTCTTGCATGTCCCTTAACTCTTAATATTTAATTTTTCAAAATAAAACATAATAACCCCCGTTTTCTACATTTTCTACGGTGATTGAACCCTTATTTGGGTCTAGCTAGCTTCATGCGGCAATCAAGGAAGGCCTCTGATCTAGTCTATCTTGTTTAGAGTGGTTTCAACTTTCAACATACTCCTATGCAAGTAAATGAATTGCATTTTGGTGGGTTACACTGTCCAAATTAGGATTGGAGGGTTGTAGCCTATTAATATATGAAACGTATTGCTCCAGGGGTCCAAATTAGGATTGGAAGGTTGTAGCCTATTAATATATGAAATCTATTATTCAAGTGGTGTGCACTCAAACAATAAGTTTCATATATTAGACTTATCGGTTTTTTGGAGCTAGTAACTTGTAGTAGGGAAATTGTTGGGTGAAATAGAAACTAGTAGGGTTTGAATTAGTGTTTTCAAACTCCTTTACTTACCTTCATCCATTTTCATCCCTATGTTTCAGTTTTGTATGTTTCTTTTCAGTTTTATCTTTGTTTTCGAGGTTGTGTGCTTGTAAACGGACTTACGTGATTGAGTGTTTTCCTTGTTCTCTTTATTACTTTGAGTTTATGTCACTAATTTCTTTGTAAAACCTTGGTTTTGATTTGAACATTTATAATCTCCTTCATTTGATCATCGTGGCGTGACTCATTGCAGACAATGAAAGGTCGTATCCTTTTTATGGTTTTAATTGTACATTTTGCCTTTGTTCACTTTTCTCTTTGGGAGTTCTTTGTTTGTTAATTTTGCAGGGGTTCAATCCATTGCCTTTGCTTACCGCTTATCAATTATGACATAACAAAATGGGGCTCGTTTCATATTTGTCCGCTGGCTTTCTACTTATTGAAGATAAGGACATTAATGTCATTGAGGTATTAAAGGGTTGGCCATCACGTGGCATAACAAGGCTCTCTTATCGATAGTTTGACTTCTAGTCGACTATCGTCCTTATCCTATTTTACTTTGTGAATTTCATTTATTATGACTATCTTCGTATCTATGTTCCGTTATGGAATATCTTTGACAAAAAAGAAATGGGGAAGGGGAAGAGAGATTGA
Organism: Linum trigynum; assembly: GCA_964030455.1. Classification (NCBI taxonomy): domain Eukaryota; kingdom Viridiplantae; phylum Streptophyta; class Magnoliopsida; order Malpighiales; family Linaceae; genus Linum; species Linum trigynum. The sequence goes on along the minus strand of OZ034822.1, from coordinate 36,967,702 downwards.
TTACATACTATGGGGCACTACAACTAAAGTTTGGATATCTCGAATTTACCTTTAAACAAACATAAAAATAAAGGAATGTGTGGGAAAAAACCAGTCTCAAATACCACCTGCTATAATAAACCAAAGCAATAATCACTTTTAAATTATAATACACAAATCATTATCCAATTAAGTTTAAAAAGTGTCATGTAGCATAATTTTCAATCCATAAACATAACAATGACCAAGAGTATTAATATTAAAGACGAATAACCATACTAATAGTTCAAAGTAATTTAACTACATTTATACATTGTTAACATAACTTAATAATTATAAGAAACAATATCAATACAACATTCATCATGAATTCATAATTTAAATCATAAATCCAATGCATGAAACAAGAATATTCAAACTTAATCATCCAATTAGTGAATTACCAACTAACAAGACATCAAACACAAGCACCACAAGATCATCATCATTCACAAACATCAAAGAAAAAAATATCACTAGTGGGCGAGGTTTGCTCTGTCGACTTGCAATGGGCAGGTAGAGAGGAACGAGTTTCGAGTTGTGCCTCTTAAACAAATTTGAGACTCTTGGAGGAGGGTTGTTTGCAATAGGTGGTAATTGGGATGCTTGAAATTACGACTTTTGTTGGTTTTGAATGTTGAAACTTTTCCCCTTTGCCAAAAGTCCAGAACTATGTGGTTATACTGGTAGACGGTTATCGATTTTCATATCGGTTAACCACTAACCAATTAGTCGATTAGCGGTTAACTACTAAACAAAATACCACCAACCAAAACCGAACGAATAAAAAAATTGTCGGTTATCGGTTAACCACTGACCGTCTACCGATAACCACCAAACCATTTACCACCACTACTTACAATTACAAGTCTAAGTCTTGCACTGCAATCCATATCCCATAAGGGAACCTCAGTGGTTTTAAGATATAAAAAAAAAAAGCAGCACAAAACCCTATCAGATAGGACTTGCATTTTTCATCTTTACGGGTTAAATAAACTGAATATACTTTTGCTGTTATAGGGACAAAACTTTGAAGTTACAGTATATACAGTAACATTAAAACAGTCTAAGTCAGCCCTAACTTTTTTCAACAGCTACAAAATATGTATACACTTTTGGAGAGAGGCCATACATACATAAAAACACAAGCCAAAAGAGATGTTACGGACTAAATGCTGCTTGCAGAAAGGGTCAGTCATGGCTATATAATCAATTCACTCCACGATACAAGGCACGAGGTCTTAGATCATCCATTCTATCGACGTTCCTGTAACCATCGAACTCCCTTAAGCACGTCTATCCACGTCGGTTTAGAAAGTCTCGGTAGTCATCTTCCGTATGGAAAAGCTTCTCCTTAGTGTGCACTGGTATGTGGTCTGTCTCATCGTATAAACATAACTTTATACCCAAACCTGACATAGCCAAAGTGTTCTAAACATGGCTCAATATACCAAAAGTTGAATGCTGCAAATTAGAGGTGGCAACTATCAGCCCAACCCACCATTCCGACCTACTAGTAATACTAGTGTTTGTGAATATCGTGGCGTACAGGCTAAACTATATATAGATAGGTGACCAAGTCAGTATAGTTACATTCTCGATTTCTCTATGATTTTGTTTTCATAACCTAACTATCAACCCCAATTGTTTGATACCAAGTATGGTTCTGTAACCCATTTCTTAATGTCGTTCTAACTCAAACCCATTTTACCCAAATCCATTAGGTTGGTGGCAAACTGAGTTGAGTTGATGGATCTGTGCGAAACATGTTCAGTACCTAAACATTTTATTATTTATACCTACACTTTCATATATACACAGTATTTGTGATCCATTTAGTACCTAAATATTTCATGGCTTACAAGTTAGTACTTAAATTTTAAGAATTTTGCACACCTTAACTATTAACAAACTAACCCACTTCTCACAGTTCACAGTTTGCTACCTAGACTTCTAAGACATTCCAAAAACTCTTGAACTTGAGAAATGACCACATCAGGTTTTCAAGAAAATGTCATTGATCTTCACCAACCCATTTCCCACCTCTAATTGCACTAACATTAGATATATGAATCAATCTATTACCTTCATCAAGATGAAGAGTGTAGTTCCCGAGCGTCATATCCCGGCCGAGACTACGTATTACTTGGTCTTCATCCTCCAACCAAAATGCACGTTTGGTTCTCAATCTGAAACCAGACCGAATTGCGTCCTTGATGGCATCAGCAGTTCCATCAATGCCAATCCTTCTCAAGTAGTCTCCATACTTGACTGTTATCACCCTCCTACCATATGACTGATTGTCGGCACCTTGCAAAAATAGTAGAGAAACAAAGAAATCCTCTCAATACACAAGTCAAATTTTTTATTACTTCTGGAATGTTTGACTAGTCTAGCCTCACCACTTCCGGGGGCTTCTCTCCAATTCCATGGAGGTACTCCACTTGCTGCAACAACATTAGCAGCAGTAATGGCAAGTGGATGGCCATCGCTATCCAATCTTCTTTCAAGGTTCAGCGTTGGCCTGCCACTAGCTGCACACCAAGAACCTTAAACCGAAGGGGGGAAATAACATACCTCTTTGAGATATATTTTGATATACATAACAAGAATAGGTCATATAGAAACCAAGTATGCAAAGCATAAATAGAAGACCATCTTGAAATCTCATTATCAACATCGTGTACCTATTTACCCACTTGTGAAGTGTTGTACTAGTAAGGATAATTTTATTGGTTGGGAGACAAAAAGGATGCATTTTAATTGCAAAGGAACTGAGATTCCATTATCTAATGAGTGTTATTATATCGATGCAAGAACCAGTAGTCTAAGGAATGGAGGGTTCACAACCCCTAACTATGATGCCAAATTATTAATACTCATCATCTTTGGATTGATCAGCTTAACCCTTAAACCAATATATGCAAAGGCATAAAATAGGGAAACCTTTTTGTTCAACCTTGGTACAAAGGGAACATAAATCACATGTGATTTTCACTATACAGATCTCAAACACAACAAATACGCTTGGGTGGTCACCCAATATGCATACTTTGAACTTATTTCAAGTGATGGACACACCAAGTTGGAAGACAACTCAAAATCACTACCAAAGGGATAATGAAATACCTTCAACTGGTCCAAAAGATAAACTTGTATCTTCAAAACCTGTCAGGGTGAATTGGTCAAGAGATGCTCTTCGTATGCAAAAGAACACATTGCAGAAGTAATATAAGAAATAGAATAATAAGTGGCAAATGGTCATTGCACTCAACAAACCACAAGCTAGTTAGCGGCAAATCAAAGAGAAACAATGACTGCACATCATTCGAGAGATGGTGCAATGTGAAAAAGCTGAAAAATCATCTTCTAACAAGAGAACTACTGAAGGTGTCAACCAATGCCATATCGCAGAGACAAAAACGAGTCAGTCAATTGTTCATATACCAAGATGATCAATCTCCTCAATTACAATACCTAACCAAGTTGGGCATTAATAAAGCATCATTACCTTTGTATTGTTAGAAATAGTACTAACTCATGCCATAAACAACTCCTCCAACACAACTTCAATACACCATCTCTAATTCCAGCATTTCACATCATACTCAAAAACAACACAACCCACCACCAAAAAAATGAGCAATGAAACAGTTAATGCATGTTGCTAAATGAACAACTCTTGATGAAGTTATTAACAAAGCAAAGGTAACCTGTCTCACCTTTATTAGCAAACTGCATAAAGGAGTCGACTTTGGAAGTAGGTGTAGTGCTTTTATACGGTTGACTACTCTTCCCTTTGTCCTTCAAAATCTCATCAATTTCTTTGTAATAAGACATCTTTGCAGAACCCCCACTCCTTCCTTTCTCCTGATGCTTAGCCTTCTTGAACTCATTCAACAAGTTCCTCCACTTACCAGTACACATGGTTGGAGATCGATCAAACCCCTTTTCCCTCATCTTCAGCAAAATCTGCTCCCATAAGTGCATGTTCGATTTGGAAGTGTTGAACAACAAGTCTATCTCCCTTCTCAAAGCAATCAAGCTCCGTGTTTTGTCCTGTACCCAAGTCTCCGCTCTCTTTTTGGGAGCTCTCACTTCATGTGTGTCTTACCCGCTGCTATCCCCAAGTATCATTTGTTGTGGCTGAGGTGGCTGCTGCGGTGGCGGAGGAGGAGGATTATTGTGTTGTTGCTGCTGGGGAAGTGGCTGCAAATCGCCATTAGGGGAAACGACCTCTATGATCATGTTGTCTCCCAAAGCAGCACGCGGCGGTAGTTCCTCTTTGTAGAAATCAATTGCGCGAGGCTTATCCGATAGGTACATATCCGCTACACAAATTTCAGCTTTTCCCCGAGCTGGGAATTGGGTTCTGTTGAGAATTGAAAATTAACTTGTGGTTTTAGCAAGGAGAGACGAAAAGGCGGCGGAGGAATAGGAGAAATAAAGTCATTGATCAAGGTAGAGTCCTGTTTTTTTTTAGCCTTCTCTGTCGACTCGGTTGATAGAAGGAATGAGAGGTGAATGGAAAGAACTGGATTTGGATTTTAGAGAGAAAGAGGGAGGGAGAGGGTGGGTGAACTAAAAGCTTTCGACTTTGAGGATTATTAGCAGCACAGAATAGGGGGAGGAATGAAATGGGATGACGGGAGAAGCCATGGGGGATTTCTAATTGTACTCTTTCCTTTTTTTAGGCTCGGATAAATGCACATTTGGTCACTAGAATTACTAAATAGTGTCATGTTTAGTTACTAGAAAAATTAATATCAATTTTGGTCACTCAATTTACAGAAACAGGTCACATTTAGCCACTCTCCGTTAAATTTCCGTCAAATTCCGTTAATTTAGTCCGTTATGTACTGACATGGCTAACGGAAGCGCCTAATCAGCGTCATTTTGGACCGAAAATGGTCAAACCAACCCGCCACGTCACTAAACACACAATGTCATATGCTCAACCCATTAACCAAACCCGACCCTATTCTCATCTCAACCGTCGCCTCCCCACTTCTCCCTCTTCCATTTGAATCGCCGGCAAATAGTTTCACATCGCCAAGAATATGAGTTCAGCCCAGATTTCATAACCGATGGCGGCGACACTGTTGCATCAGAGCTGCAACCTTATCGGAGCTTTGTTCTCGGTCGGGGCAGGGGAACGTCGGGCTCCTTTTCTCCCTTTCAGTTTGTGTAGAAACTTCCCCGAAAAAGCATATATGAGCAAACTCAACTGCTCAGCTACATCTCTGCTCTCCCGTGCCAGCTACTATAGCACCCAACTGCTCCTTGACGACGGCAGGAACAGATTTCGGTGGTGTCGACGACGAGCACAATCCAGTTCCAAATTTCAGCGATTGCAGACTTCGGTGAGTGTTAACGACAATACCAGACTTATCCATGCTCCGCCAATTTCCTCTCAAATCAGGCGGTGAGAAAGACTTCAGCGCGCACCCAACCACCCTTCTCGGCTGCAACCCGAAATCCCCTTTTGAAACCCTAATTTTTTTAACCCAAAAATTGCATTAGATCACCATCAGCTCCAATTTATATGTTCCTTTGATCTCTTGGTCGCATGGTAACTATAAAAGATGATGAGTCGGTGGTGGGTTGAGTTTGGCAAAGAGGAAAAAAATTGGTGGTGGTACCAGGCCAGATCGCGGGAGTGTTGGGGACGATGTGGAAGAAGAAGTTGAGGCAGGGGTTGCCGGGGGAGAGGAAGGTGGCGGAGCATTGCTCCGTCAGGCCCATGGGGCTGATCACCGGAGATCATCGCTCCGGCGATTGATGGAGGGCGGAGAACCTTCGTCGACATTGTCCTGATGGATGCAGATGGCGGTGGTGGGTCCTTCGCGATGAACAAGAAAAAGTTTTGGGTCTTCAATTTTGTTTTGTTAATAGGCTCGGGTTGGGTTATGGGTCAGGTTGGGTTCATGGGTTGGGTGTATGACGTGGCGGGTTTAGTTACGTGGCAAGTTGGGTTTGACTATTTTCCGCTCAAAACTGCGTTGACTAGGTGCTTCCGTTAGTCATGTTAGCACATAACAAACTAAATTAACGGAGTTGGATGGGGACTAACGGAGAGTGACTAAATGTGACATGTTTTAGTAATTTGAGTGACCAATATTGATATTAATTTTTTCTAGTGACTAAACATGACACTATTTAGTAATTCTAGTGACCAAATGTGGCATTTACCCTTTTAGGCTCCATTTCTTTTCTAATTATTCATACTAGTGGAGTACTCCACTAGTATGAATAATTAGAAAAGGAAAGCTCGGCTTGTTTATTAACGAGCCGAGTCGAGTTCGAGCTGTGCTTGCTTAATAAAATCTTGACTCGTATTTGATTTAATTATTTTGTATGTTATACATGATACATGTGATTAATGTCAAGATGAAAATAATAACAATAATAATAATAATAGTTAAGTGTTCAATATTAAGTAATCTCATGTTATACTTTGTGGTATCAAATTATTTATTTAATAAGGTTTAACTAGTGAAATTATGTTATTTCATAGTATCAAAATAATTTATGATGCATAATTTCTTTTTAAAATTAGATAATACATATTTGCTCACATAATCTACGAGTTAAACTTCATATACAGTGAGATATATAATTTAACAATCCTATGAATTATCAAAATCAAACTCATAGATCGATTCACTCATAATTAGGTAATTGAGTTGGCTCTCTAGTTACAATGTTGAGATTTGAGACATCTCATGAGCTGTCAACGAGGCAGCTCACGAGTTGAGCTCAACAAGCCACAGAGTCGAGCTAATAGGTGGTAATTGAGACTCTTAAACAAATTTGAGACTCTTGGAGGAGGGTTGTTTGCAATAGGTGGTAATTGGGATGCTTGAAATTACGACTTTTGTTGGTTTTGAATGTTGAAACTTTTCCCCTTTGCCAAAAGTCCAGAACTATGTGGTTATACTGGTAGACGGTTATCGATTTTCATATCGGTTAACCACTAACCAATTAGTCGATTAGCGGTTAACTACTAAACAAAATACCACCAACCAAAACCGAACGAATAAAAAAATTGTCGGTTATCGGTTAACCACTGACCGTCTACCGATAACCACCAAACCATTTACCACCACTACTTACAATTACAAGTCTAAGTCTTGCACTGCAATCCATATCCCATAAGGGAACCTCAGTGGTTTTAAGATATAAAAAAAAAAAGCAGCACAAAACCCTATCAGATAGGACTTGCATTTTTCATCTTTACGGGTTAAATAAACTGAATATACTTTTGCTGTTATAGGGACAAAACTTTGAAGTTACAGTATATACAGTAACATTAAAACAGTCTAAGTCAGCCCTAACTTTTTTCAACAGCTACAAAATATGTATACACTTTTGGAGAGAGGCCATACATACATAAAAACACAAGCCAAAAGAGATGTTACGGACTAAATGCTGCTTGCAGAAAGGGTCAGTCATGGCTATATAATCAATTCACTCCACGATACAAGGCACGAGGTCTTAGATCATCCATTCTATCGACGTTCCTGTAACCATCGAACTCCCTTAAGCACGTCTATCCACGTCGGTTTAGAAAGTCTCGGTAGTCATCTTCCGTATGGAAAAGCTTCTCCTTAGTGTGCACTGGTATGTGGTCTGTCTCATCGTATAAACATAACTTTATACCCAAACCTGACATAGCCAAAGTGTTCTAAACATGGCTCAATATACCAAAAGTTGAATGCTGCAAATTAGAGGTGGCAACTATCAGCCCAACCCACCATTCCGACCTACTAGTAATACTAGTGTTTGTGAATATCGTGGCGTACAGGCTAAACTATATATAGATAGGTGACCAAGTCAGTATAGTTACATTCTCGATTTCTCTATGATTTTGTTTTCATAACCTAACTATCAACCCCAATTGTTTGATACCAAGTATGGTTCTGTAACCCATTTCTTAATGTCGTTCTAACTCAAACCCATTTTACCCAAATCCATTAGGTTGGTGGCAAACTGAGTTGAGTTGATGGATCTGTGCGAAACATGTTCAGTACCTAAACATTTTATTATTTATACCTACACTTTCATATATACACAGTATTTGTGATCCATTTAGTACCTAAATATTTCATGGCTTACAAGTTAGTACTTAAATTTTAAGAATTTTGCACACCTTAACTATTAACAAACTAACCCACTTCTCACAGTTCACAGTTTGCTACCTAGACTTCTAAGACATTCCAAAAACTCTTGAACTTGAGAAATGACCACATCAGGTTTTCAAGAAAATGTCATTGATCTTCACCAACCCATTTCCCACCTCTAATTGCACTAACATTAGATATATGAATCAATCTATTACCTTCATCAAGATGAAGAGTGTAGTTCCCGAGCGTCATATCCCGGCCGAGACTACGTATTACTTGGTCTTCATCCTCCAACCAAAATGCACGTTTGGTTCTCAATCTGAAACCAGACCGAATTGCGTCCTTGATGGCATCAGCAGTTCCATCAATGCCAATCCTTCTCAAGTAGTCTCCATACTTGACTGTTATCACCCTCCTACCATATGACTGATTGTCGGCACCTTGCAAAAATAGTAGAGAAACAAAGAAATCCTCTCAATACACAAGTCAAATTTTTTATTACTTCTGGAATGTTTGACTAGTCTAGCCTCACCACTTCCGGGGGCTTCTCTCCAATTCCATGGAGGTACTCCACTTGCTGCAACAACATTAGCAGCAGTAATGGCAAGTGGATGGCCATCGCTATCCAATCTTCTTTCAAGGTTCAGCGTTGGCCTGCCACTAGCTGCACACCAAGAACCTTAAACCGAAGGGGGGAAATAACATACCTCTTTGAGATATATTTTGATATACATAACAAGAATAGGTCATATAGAAACCAAGTATGCAAAGCATAAATAGAAGACCATCTTGAAATCTCATTATCAACATCGTGTACCTATTTACCCACTTGTGAAGTGTTGTACTAGTAAGGATAATTTTATTGGTTGGGAGACAAAAAGGATGCATTTTAATTGCAAAGGAACTGAGATTCCATTATCTAATGAGTGTTATTATATCGATGCAAGAACCAGTAGTCTAAGGAATGGAGGGTTCACAACCCCTAACTATGATGCCAAATTATTAATACTCATCATCTTTGGATTGATCAGCTTAACCCTTAAACCAATATATGCAAAGGCATAAAATAGGGAAACCTTTTTGTTCAACCTTGGTACAAAGGGAACATAAATCACATGTGATTTTCACTATACAGATCTCAAACACAACAAATACGCTTGGGTGGTCACCCAATATGCATACTTTGAACTTATTTCAAGTGATGGACACACCAAGTTGGAAGACAACTCAAAATCACTACCAAAGGGATAATGAAATACCTTCAACTGGTCCAAAAGATAAACTTGTATCTTCAAAACCTGTCAGGGTGAATTGGTCAAGAGATGCTCTTCGTATGCAAAAGAACACATTGCAGAAGTAATATAAGAAATAGAATAATAAGTGGCAAATGGTCATTGCACTCAACAAACCACAAGCTAGTTAGCGGCAAATCAAAGAGAAACAATGACTGCACATCATTCGAGAGATGGTGCAATGTGAAAAAGCTGAAAAATCATCTTCTAACAAGAGAACTACTGAAGGTGTCAACCAATGCCATATCGCAGAGACAAAAACGAGTCAGTCAATTGTTCATATACCAAGATGATCAATCTCCTCAATTACAATACCTAACCAAGTTGGGCATTAATAAAGCATCATTACCTTTGTATTGTTAGAAATAGTACTAACTCATGCCATAAACAACTCCTCCAACACAACTTCAATACACCATCTCTAATTCCAGCATTTCACATCATACTCAAAAACAACACAACCCACCACCAAAAAAATGAGCAATGAAACAGTTAATGCATGTTGCTAAATGAACAACTCTTGATGAAGTTATTAACAAAGCAAAGGTAACCTGTCTCACCTTTATTAGCAAACTGCATAAAGGAGTCGACTTTGGAAGTAGGTGTAGTGCTTTTATACGGTTGACTACTCTTCCCTTTGTCCTTCAAAATCTCATCAATTTCTTTGTAATAAGACATCTTTGCAGAACCCCCACTCCTTCCTTTCTCCTGATGCTTAGCCTTCTTGAACTCATTCAACAAGTTCCTCCACTTACCAGTACACATGGTTGGAGATCGATCAAACCCCTTTTCCCTCATCTTCAGCAAAATCTGCTCCCATAAGTGCATGTTCGATTTGGAAGTGTTGAACAACAAGTCTATCTCCCTTCTCAAAGCAATCAAGCTCCGTGTTTTGTCCTGTACCCAAGTCTCCGCTCTCTTTTTGGGAGCTCTCACTTCATGTGTGTCTTACCCGCTGCTATCCCCAAGTATCATTTGTTGTGGCTGAGGTGGCTGCTGCGGTGGCGGAGGAGGAGGATTATTGTGTTGTTGCTGCTGGGGAAGTGGCTGCAAATCGCCATTAGGGGAAACGACCTCTATGATCATGTTGTCTCCCAAAGCAGCACGCGGCGGTAGTTCCTCTTTGTAGAAATCAATTGCGCGAGGCTTATCCGATAGGTACATATCCGCTACACAAATTTCAGCTTTTCCCCGAGCTGGGAATTGGGTTCTGTTGAGAATTGAAAATTAACTTGTGGTTTTAGCAAGGAGAGACGAAAAGGCGGCGGAGGAATAGGAGAAATAAAGTCATTGATCAAGGTAGAGTCCTGTTTTTTTTTAGCCTTCTCTGTCGACTCGGTTGATAGAAGGAATGAGAGGTGAATGGAAAGAACTGGATTTGGATTTTAGAGAGAAAGAGGGAGGGAGAGGGTGGGTGAACTAAAAGCTTTCGACTTTGAGGATTATTAGCAGCACAGAATAGGGGGAGGAATGAAATGGGATGACGGGAGAAGCCATGGGGGATTTCTAATTGTACTCTTTCCTTTTTTTAGGCTCGGATAAATGCACATTTGGTCACTAGAATTACTAAATAGTGTCATGTTTAGTTACTAGAAAAATTAATATCAATTTTGGTCACTCAATTTACAGAAACAGGTCACATTTAGCCACTCTCCGTTAAATTTCCGTCAAATTCCGTTAATTTAGTCCGTTATGTACTGACATGGCTAACGGAAGCGCCTAATCAGCGTCATTTTGGACCGAAAATGGTCAAACCAACCCGCCACGTCACTAAACACACAATGTCATATGCTCAACCCATTAACCAAACCCGACCCTATTCTCATCTCAACCGTCGCCTCCCCACTTCTCCCTCTTCCATTTGAATCGCCGGCAAATAGTTTCACATCGCCAAGAATATGAGTTCAGCCCAGATTTCATAACCGATGGCGGCGACACTGTTGCATCAGAGCTGCAACCTTATCGGAGCTTTGTTCTCGGTCGGGGCAGGGGAACGTCGGGCTCCTTTTCTCCCTTTCAGTTTGTGTAGAAACTTCCCCGAAAAAGCATATATGAGCAAACTCAACTGCTCAGCTACATCTCTGCTCTCCCGTGCCAGCTACTATAGCACCCAACTGCTCCTTGACGACGGCAGGAACAGATTTCGGTGGTGTCGACGACGAGCACAATCCAGTTCCAAATTTCAGCGATTGCAGACTTCGGTGAGTGTTAACGACAATACCAGACTTATCCATGCTCCGCCAATTTCCTCTCAAATCAGGCGGTGAGAAAGACTTCAGCGCGCACCCAACCACCCTTCTCGGCTGCAACCCGAAATCCCCTTTTGAAACCCTAATTTTTTTAACCCAAAAATTGCATTAGATCACCATCAGCTCCAATTTATATGTTCCTTTGATCTCTTGGTCGCATGGTAACTATAAAAGATGATGAGTCGGTGGTGGGTTGAGTTTGGCAAAGAGGAAAAAAATTGGTGGTGGTACCAGGCCAGATCGCGGGAGTGTTGGGGACGATGTGGAAGAAGAAGTTGAGGCAGGGGTTGCCGGGGGAGAGGAAGGTGGCGGAGCATTGCTCCGTCAGGCCCATGGGGCTGATCACCGGAGATCATCGCTCCGGCGATTGATGGAGGGCGGAGAACCTTCGTCGACATTGTCCTGATGGATGCAGATGGCGGTGGTGGGTCCTTCGCGATGAACAAGAAAAAGTTTTGGGTCTTCAATTTTGTTTTGTTAATAGGCTCGGGTTGGGTTATGGGTCAGGTTGGGTTCATGGGTTGGGTGTATGACGTGGCGGGTTTAGTTACGTGGCAAGTTGGGTTTGACTATTTTCCGCTCAAAACTGCGTTGACTAGGTGCTTCCGTTAGTCATGTTAGCACATAACAAACTAAATTAACGGAGTTGGATGGGGACTAACGGAGAGTGACTAAATGTGACATGTTTTAGTAATTTGAGTGACCAATATTGATATTAATTTTTTCTAGTGACTAAACATGACACTATTTAGTAATTCTAGTGACCAAATGTGGCATTTACCCTTTTAGGCTCCATTTCTTTTCTAATTATTCATACTAGTGGAGTACTCCACTAGTATGAATAATTAGAAAAGGAAAGCTCGGCTTGTTTATTAACGAGCCGAGTCGAGTTCGAGCTGTGCTTGCTTAATAAAATCTTGACTCGTATTTGATTTAATTATTTTGTATGTTATACATGATACATGTGATTAATGTCAAGATGAAAATAATAACAATAATAATAATAATAGTTAAGTGTTCAATATTAAGTAATCTCATGTTATACTTTGTGGTATCAAATTATTTATTTAATAAGGTTTAACTAGTGAAATTATGTTATTTCATAGTATCAAAATAATTTATGATGCATAATTTCTTTTTAAAATTAGATAATACATATTTGCTCACATAATCTACGAGTTAAACTTCATATACAGTGAGATATATAATTTAACAATCCTATGAATTATCAAAATCAAACTCATAGATCGATTCACTCATAATTAGGTAATTGAGTTGGCTCTCTAGTTACAATGTTGAGATTTGAGACATCTCATGAGCTGTCAACGAGGCAGCTCACGAGTTGAGCTCAACAAGCCACAGAGTCGAGCTAGCTCACGAGCTGCAGAAGGCTAAGCTCAAGCTCGACTGATTAGTAAACGAGTCGAGCGTCAACCCGTTCGACTCATTTGCAGTCCTATTCATATTGTTATTATTTTGCATTAAGTAACTTCGCTTTTGGTAACTATATATATGGAAAATCAATGTTTCATCATTCATCCTAGAGTTATTTGATTATTATGGTTGCATTTATAATACACTCTTAATTTTCTATGTAAACCATATATTTTAGCCCCATTAAGTTTAGATTTTAACCATCAATATTTATTTAATATTATGATATAGTTTAGATTACAATTAATTCACAAATTTAACTCAAAAATTTCTTCCATTAAACGAAATTTTGTAATTGCATCAAACAAAATTCACTTAAAATCGCATGTTTTCTTATTCAATTTTATACAATTGAATATTAAGATCGTTTGTCCCTTCGAGGACATATGATAAAAATATTAAAATCTTTTTTACGTGAATTAAATATCTAGAATGATTATTAGGTTGTACAATTAATATGCTCATTATTTCAATACCGTTTTCAATGTATGTTATAGTTAAGTGAAATTTTCATTCATCAACCTATAAGTATAACATAATACTCTAATAATTTCAAATCCTTATTTTTACATTTCAATATAATTAAAATTTTAATCCTACCTAGGTTAATTGTAAAGAATACTTTTAAATATTTGTATGCCAAGTACTTCTTTTTATCATTCTAAAGCAAAAAAATAAACGAGTATGCCCTAATATCACGCACCCAGAAATAAAATGTTGTTGTGTAGGGAAAATCTTGGCACAACGTAAGGAAATATATATATCATCGTTGTAATTTCAGATTGCTTGCTCGATTCGCACATCATCTACATGCCTCGGTTGCCTCAACTCAATCCTTTTCATGTGACAAACCATCAAAATGCTATAGATGCAGAAAGGTTTGCAGAAACTTCGCTGTTTATAACGCATTTTCCATGGAATAAGTGTTTACGAGAAGCATTAGAAGATTATTCGAATTCACATCGCTTCTACACAATCCAGAGCTTCCTTAACTTTCTTCAATGTTAAAGCCTTTCTTCCATTTCCCTCCCAGCTCAAAAAAAATCAACTCCAGCAATGAAAAATAGAAAACACGAGACAAAATTGTGGCGATACAATGAGCTAGCTAGTATCAAAGGAAATAAAAACGAGTAGTAAGCAGAAAAACATTGCATTACATTCCTAAGAGTATCGATGTCATTCTTCAAACTTTCCTCAAGGAAATAATCGTCAATCTCATTGGTCTAAATGAAAATGTCACATAATAAATGATGAATGACAACGCCATAATAATATATCAATTTACATGAATCCACACAACTATCTTTTGGCCAATGAAAAACGATAGTCTTTTTTAAAAACATGAAAAACACAAGATGTAGATTGATGATTACTTGATTGTCACGCAAGATGAACGAATGACAGAAATTGTTTTCCATTTCAGTCACCCTCCTTATGAGAAGCAGAAGAAGCAGGTTTCTTCCTCAAATCTTTCATCCATTTCAAGCTGAGGAACTTCTTCCCGATGCTGCTCTTGCCCCCATCTTTTCCCTTCTTCTTGTCATTCGAGTTCTTCTGCGGAGGAGGATCGTCGTTGTAATCCCATTGATCCGCCCATGATAACCCGGAATCCATTTTCCTTCTGCGATGGATCTCCCCCTCTTCCTGTTCTCGTGTCTCCTTTGCCTATATTTTTTGTTCCGAAAGTCCTTCAATATTATTCACAGAACAACAACGGCCTGGTTCTTTTCTTACCTATTTTAGGCGGGTGTTGATTCAACGTTTCTTTCTCTAAAGTTTGACTTGTAATTTGGGTTTCGTTCTCTCCGTCCATCAGTTTTTTGGACAAAAGTTGTTAAGTTTGGTAGCAGAACGGTTCTGGGTAGTTGTTCTCTAATCATGGGCATTTTATCAATCATTGTTACCCTTCTGAATTGGGTAGAGGGGGAAAACCATACTAGTGACGGATAGATACCACCGTATAGCATTATACATGACAAAGGTTAGCATACGCATGCATATAATATAGTCTATGTTTATGCTTATTAGATATTCTTTGGTGTACAACAATGAATCATAACCCCATCTAATATTTTCTTTTATTAAATTTAAATTGAATGTTTTCTTTTCAATTGAGTGTTATGAGTAAACGTTACGCAACCACGTGACGTTCTTATAATCATGGGTGTCATGCTGGTGAGATATCGGCTAGTTGAACCTGGTTTAACTGGTGTCTATTATGAAACCGGTGTGAACATCATCAATAGAATCGTATGATCGATTTTTATTAAGCCAACATGAACCGACATAAACCGGTTACGTTGTACCACCGATCGAACTATATTACTATGTTATATGTACACAATAGTATAAATAGATTTGACAATCTTTTTCGAAAAATGAAGGTTGGTGGTTTTGGCAAATGCACTTGGAGTAGGCGAGTAACTAGTTCATCAACAGAGTTGCTTGCTCATGGTTTCTGAAGCCCATGAATGGTGGATTGGTGGTGCGTATCAACTATCAAGGCCAAAATTCTAAGTGGAAAAATGATGAAACTATCAAGGCAAACAACAAAATTTCGCACCACTCATTACCATCCTGATACTACTCAGTACCACCTTCGTTATTAACTCAAATTTTTAAAAAAATTTGTATAGTAGAAATGAAGTCATCGTGATCCATTGGTATTAACTTCTGGGAAAGAATTTTCAGAACCAAATATACCACCCTGATATAGGATGGTAACTTGTGGTAAACGATGGTGAAAAGTGATAAATGATAGTTAGTAACTTACTATATATTAGGGTTAATATTTTCGTATGGCCTGAACTTTGACTAAAATAAACATCTTGGCCAATCTTTTCGATCTATAACATCTTGGCCCGAACTATACACCAAAATAAACAATTTGGCCAGATCCGACTTTTGACCGTTAACTTGGACGGTCAAACGCGTTGACCGTTAGTCAACGCGCCATGTCACTGCCAAGTCAGCATAAAATATTCAAAATAATTCACAATTTCCACACATTCTCTAATTTTAAAATATTATAAATTAAAAAAATCATCTAATACCTTAGTTAAACCAAAAATAAAAAACGAAAAAAATTAAATATTTATCAGATCTTCTGACTTGGCAGTGATGTGGCGCGTTGACCGTTAGTCAACGCGTTTGACCGTCCAAGTTAACGGTCAAACATTGAGTTTGACCAAATTGTTTATTTTGGTGTATAGTTCGAGCCAGGATGTTATAGATCGAAAAGATTGGCCAGGATATTTATTTTGGTCAAAGTTCAGGCCATACGAAATATTAACCCTATATATTATTGATACCATCATTCTCTGATAAATAGACACCGAAGACACCTTGGTCAAGAACATACCAAGCATTCAGGAGCGCATCCATTGCCTCTAATAACCCAGAATGCCATGAAAGTCTCCTCAACTGCAATGATTATATGGGTTCATTTGAATGGTAGCTGAACTAAAAAGAGATAATTTAACTAATTGTCTCACAATTATCTCATTCTTCACAAAAACGCATTATTTTACAATACTTGCTCAACCTATGTCACTTCAAAATGATACAAAATAGACAATTCTAATTGTTTTGTCCTAATTGTTACAATCCCATTTCGTTAGCTTCATTTTTAATGAAATTGAGCCAAATTATATTTAAAAACTTGGGCAAGATAGAAAGATCATTGTCCATCACTGCTCAACATTAACGAGCACAGAAGAAAAGACCCTTAAAAGGCCAAAGATTACAAGAGAACGTCTTGTGCTCCTTGGTTCACTTTTTCCATTCACAAAAATACAGAAATGCACAACCAAAACGACAGAACGAAACATGTACACAACCCAACAAGGCTAAGGTGTCTCGGCCCTCCTTCCCCTTATTATTCATTACACAAGCAATAACAGCAAAGACTAGCTTAGGTTTAGATACAACATCCTACAACTGGCCGACGAATAATACAAACCACCAGCCATTATTCCTGTTAAAGTCTTTGGTTGGGAACATACAAACCACCAAACCATTATTCCTTCTCCCCGAAACAATTGTATCAACACATAATAAGAACTAACAGGGCATAGCGGGGAGACAACTAATATCACACACCTGAAACACAATAGTACAACATTTCGTCATAGGTTATCAAACTTCACACGATTAGAGCAGAGTATACACAGTGTCCTCAAATGCTTCAAGTAGAGGGCAAGTCACCACTTCCAAGTCTTCAGATGATTGACAAATACCAAAGCCAGTAGTAACCCAGAGAGGATTACCAACGCACCTGGTCACACATGTTACGTAAGAACACGCTCTCCCAACTTCAATACGAGAGACAATACCTTCAACCGAGCAGCTGAATTCTCAAGGCCAGATCAGTGCATCCTTGACCCAAAAGCAGTGGATTCATAAACTTCTACTGCAATGGCCAATGAGTCTCTTGCTACCTTCCTGCCCACATCCTCCATCTTTTGTTTCTACTTTCCCCCCAAAGTCGAGCGAATAGCTGAGCCTGCAGTCAGCATACTCGAAAACACAAAACACAAATAAATGCAAAACGAAGCCACCAACCATGGCTGCCACTCCTTTACTCTCTTTTTTTTTCTCTTTGAAATCTTTGTTTTTTTTTTTTTTTTTTTTTTTTTGCTTCTTTTGTGTTTTCCATTTTTTCTTTTTTTTTTTTTTTGCCTCATAAAATCAGAGCATATTATACATCCATAGGAGAGTATGCCTCCAGGCATAGGTAGAGACTGTCTAAGTAGTCAGGACTATCCTGTTTTCTTCGCCATTTCAACTGGTGCTTCCACAAAATGCGCAAAGCAACTCCAGACAGAATGTTTCTTCATATTCACTATCATTGATACACCGCCCACACTGAGCACACCGTAATATGCAAAGTGTGCACGCTCTGCAAGCCGGAGATGAATGTTCTCCTTGCTGGCAGCTTTCAGCAGGGCAATCATAAACCAACCTGTGGTTATGGCATTTCGGGCACATTTCAATATCGATGGCACGATCATCATCACATGGCAGATAAGGGTTGGCCCTCTGGTAATAGAGTGGCTGCCTGACTTTCTGCTGCTTGCTGGAATCTGCATCCAGTAATAACTTCAATACTTCATAGTGCTCATGTGTCACTCCATAGACCCCGCCAATCCTCAAGTGCTTCAGCCCCAGCTTATTTGAAGCCTTGAGTTCTTTCAAAATAGTCACTATGCTGTCAATGTTGACTCTAGAACATCCGGGCACACTCAGCTGCAGAAAGGATCAAATACAAACAGGCTCAGAATTAACACACATTTCCACAGCAATGAGAAGGAATGTTTACTAGAGAAGGTGTAACCATAACTTAATTTGAAAACCAGGTACATAGTAAAAGCACTATACAAAGGACATGAAGAATCAACTACGTATTATAAGATAATCTTACTTTACAACAGGTTGCAGACAGCAAGTTAACAAAATCCATGGAAAGAAAACTACATAATGCAATTGCCACAATAAAGTGGGACTCTTTGTGAACATTAAGGATGAAATACAACTAAGCTCAACAAAATTCCCCTTTATAATGTCTCAAACAGAGTAACACATTACCAAAGACAAACAGTACACCTTGGTTAACTAAGGATTGACACCAAAATCTAGAGAGAATATATATAACATTATGCACGACAAAAAATTGACAAATAAAGGATAGAACCATAGTACTCTTTCTGAACATGAACAAGAATACCATAGATTCAGCATCCAGGGGGGCAATTGAAGACTCACCTTGATTAGCTTAGGATTGTTTTCAAGTACATGCTTCAGCCCTGCATCAGTAATCCATGAAGTCTCTACTAGGGTCAAGTGTTCTAGATTACCTTGAGCCCTATCTGTTATTTGAACAAGAACATCATCGGTCATTTTCTCACTCAGAGGTTGATCAATGTAAATATTGCTCCAAACGAATGGGTCATCCCGAACTGCAGAATGGAGTGAAACACAAACCATCTCAACGGACAATAGGTCCCTCGGGCTCAAATGTGAAAGGACAAAGGTAAAACAAGGATGATGGGTTCTATCATCTCCATCAAGAGAAGCACCCTCAGTATCATCACAACAATCTCCAACGCTCATCTCATCCACAGAACAGGGGACATCTAAATCACACACCTTTCCATCCCGCAATCGCGAAGAGTCCTTCTCGGAATCCTCCTTTATCATCTTCTCTTTAGCCTCACACCCATAAACAAATTCAAACTCCGCGTTTGAGTTAGGACTAAACCTTGTGCTTGAAGGAAAGGCCGCCGCCTGAAATCTCAATGCATTATTCCAAATAAAGTAATTCAACCCAGCAAACAGTTGATACTGCTCGCTGCTCCCCATGACTCCTTCCCCGCCATACCCACCGTAACCCATTTCCAAATCCTCAAGCCAGCCCGTTAGAGCAGTAACGGTTGTACTTATATCCATGCCAAAAGGATCAGAAGGCAAAACATCCAGAATGTCCTCATCCATAGCATCCAGAGACTCATGCCTATTATCCCTACCAAAATCATAATACCCATCCACATTCTCCGCTATGCAGTCAGCAAAGCAACTGTTGCCGACCCTCATAGATGACACGAAATTATCCTCTGAAGAACGAGGTGGGAACACCATCCGTTGTGAGAAATTCAATGCCATCGATCTCAACCCCAATCACAAAGTACCTTGCAGAATACAGTTTGGGCTCAAAGCAATTCCCCACAGCAAGGGGCAAAGCGTTCAGAACGCAGAAAAGAGTACCGGGAATCTCAAAGAGTGGAGGCGCAGAAAAGAATCGAATATCCTATCTCCTCGCCTTGTGAAAACCAACACGAGATCTCGAACAAGAAACCCTCAATTTCCGATAGCTAACTAAAACAACGCCAAGCAAAAACTTCACCGGAGTTTCTTGTCTCAACCAGAAGTCCAGAACACTAAATTCAGCACCTAACCAACAAGAAGAAGGCCAAACCTAACTAAACCGTGGGACAAAAAAAAATTTCTCTTCTTATGTACACAATTCAAGAAAAAGGAAATGAATGATTATAAACGAATGGATCTATCTCTTCCGCTTTTTTTTTTTTTTCTTCGCTCCTCTTTTTTTCTTTTTTTCCCCGATTTGTCGCTACTAGGGTTTGCAACAAAAAAAAAAAAAAAACTGAACGCGAATTCGGAAGCAAACAGAAAAGCCTCCGGAAAGCCGAATCAAAAGATTCGTCAAAAAGGTACCAGGCTGAATTGAAAGGAAGGAGAAGTGGGCGAGATTGAGAAACCCTAACTCAATTCTTCGTACGAAACAGCAATTCCCAGATAGAGCGATCCCCGTCCAGTCTCAACTATTAGCTCCACAAATTAGAGAACCTCTCTCCCTTCTGCTCAGTGCTCCTGGCGACGGACGGAGGAGGAATGGCTTATGGGGATTGTGAGTTTGTGATGCTGTGGAGGGTGGTGGTGGCGGCGGCGGCCGGTGGGTAGAGGTGGGATTTCGAGTTTTCGATCCAGGGAAGGAGGAGAGAGAGAGACGGGGGGTTCCGTCGTCGACCGAGTCCTTCGGGGGAAAGGCGAAGGGAGAGGAGTTTAGAAGCGAGCGGAAAATTCTATCTATAATTCTTGACAAAAGGAAATTTAATTGGTAGACAAAAGAAAACGATAGGGAAGGAAATCAGGAATTGTAAACGGAATTACGAAACCGAAGGGAAATAGAAGAAAGGAAATTTGTCCGGTTCGGGCCGGGTTGAGCGTGGGCTGGGCTGGGCTTTCAGGGGATGAGCTGGCACGTGCGGGGTGAAATGCGCGGGAGGATTGGGGAAGCGTGAAAACGGAAAATGAGAGATGGCGCGGGCGGCTTCTTCTGTTTTTCATTTTCGCGGGGTTTTTTTTGTTCTATTTTTAATCTATTGTGTCGTAGGACGAAAGCAAGTCAAGAATTGAGAAGCTTGCGCTGGAAGTAGATGCAGCGTTGGTGGGATGAGCTTTTGACAAGTAATATCTAGGGATGACATGGACTTACATTTGTGGTCAGTGGGGAATGGACGTAAGCATCTCCCGTTGTTGTTTATAGATCTCCAAAGTTTGAGTAACCATCTCAAGTTTTTTTTATATGATTAAGATATTTCGTTTTGTGCATATCATACTATATCGTACATAATTATTTTATTAGTGCATATTATGGCGACTTTTTTGAAGATAATTCATCTTTGCACTACTTCACATTGAACACATTTCACCTCAGAGTTATTACAAAAACTTTATCATTTCATCTCAAATGACATCTTGTCACTTAAGCTTGATTTATTTTATGTGAATCACGAATCTCTCCCTTCAGGGGGCGGAGCGACATGTGAGCCGAACTATACAATTTATAAGCTCGATTTTCTACAACACTAACGACTCCAATTCAAGCAAAGTATAACTCAAATTGGCGAGGTAGTATAGCGGTAACATGGATCGTATTCCAGAGGTATCTTGGACTTACTATTACTTCGCTCTAAACTACTAAAAACAACCAACTAAGTAATTGAGAGCATAGTTAGTAAATACTCCGTTTAATACACGTATTTATGTCCATACATATTTTATTCGTTTAAAACTTTCGTATCCATATTATTATCAAGCCATTTCATTTTCCCTCGTTCATTTTATGCCTCTCATACTAAACATGTATAAAATCTGTATAACACATTTAATATATGTATTTCATGAATTAAATTGCTTACTTAACTAGTATTTATATATTAATTAATATTTATATTAATTAATTTCATATATTTTATAACTATTGACGTACTATTAAACGTACCATTAGTTTAGAGATGGCGTAAAATATATGTACATATTTTCTACGTAACTAACTCGTATCATATATTACTTACTATGGTTGGGAGGTTGCTAGAAATGATATGGTTGCCTTGGATCGAATCCTTCTAGCTGTAGTATAGGATGTCGATTGAAGTCTATGGCTATATGAGGTGTGGAGGTCACTAAGGTGGGAATCGGTGCAATGGTCATGTCTCTCGATCCCACCCTAGTCGCATCCATCGGCCAAATGTCACCACAGCCGATTTATGTGACTAGAGGTAAGCTCTCCTCTAAATGGGTTCTACCTATTCGTACACAAGTCTGGTAAGTCTATGATCATGCATTTACCTGACACGTATCAATTAGGTGAGCTCCTAGCTAGAAGAGGATGGTCACCTTGTTCGCTAGTTAGGACTATATATAATCTAACCTAGTATGGAAGCAATCAACATCATTCACATTAACCATAAAGCTAACACATGCAAAATACCATATCAAGAATCCAAACCATAGATAGAAGCATTAAAAAATACTAATTGAATACAAATTATGCCATAGATATCAATTCAATCAATAAAAACTAGTTACATACTAGAATTCATCTACCCTAAACAACCTTAGGAGACGACCGACGAAATGAACAAAACATCTCGTGGTGTGAGTCATGGATAATGAGGGTTTCAACCGTGAGAAAGATCACAGTTGCGACTTCTAGATCACAACTGTGATCTCAAGTTCAAGACCACGATCTTGTTACTCAAAGATGAAGTCAAGACGTGAAGTTTCAAACTATTAGGTGGCATTTCGTCACGTCACGCCCATTACCATTGTGCCCTTAAGCCGTGACCTGCACTAGAAACCCTATAAATACCCCTTTGCTGCAATTGACGAAGGAGAGCCGCCTTAGAGTGAGAAATTAGGACTTTTGGGCATAGACCTGGCAATCAGGTCGAGTTGGGTAATTTCGGGTTGGGGCATTCGGTTACAGGTCGGGTCATGTTGAGTTGGCAGATTTCGAGTCAAATATTGATCCAACCCAGTCGATTTTGGGTCGGGTTACAGGTTATTTCGGATTATTAGCGCTCTCATAAACAATATCAAACATCCTTCAATTTTTCTTAACAAACACAAATTTTCACATATGTATGACAATAGTTTACCCAACACATGTCAATTAACATATTCTCAAATCCTCCCATGCTAATGAAATAAAATACAAATTCCGCAAATTGTCAAAAAACAAACACAAGAATAATGCTACTACAAGAAGCGCATGATATTTGATTATCCTTAAATTCCAAACTTGTCATTCAAATCCATGTGGATTTTTTAAATATCTCGCCAATTTATGAGTGCTTTATCGTTTTGGGAGTGATATATAAAATGGAACGGGTCCCGACCCAAAAAATCATGGGTTATCATTTTCGGGTCATTCGGGTTATAAAAACTTCTACTTTTTGGGAGGGTTCAGGTCGGGTCAACGAGTCGGGTTGTAATTCGCAGGTCTATTTGTGTAGCTCAGAGAGACAAACGACCTTAGAGGAGTTCAAGGAGGAGGAATCCATTGAAGATCCAATGAGAAGGGTGCAATCCAAGGAGGAGGAGATGTCTACAAGTTCTTCATCTCTTTCTAGTTTGCATTTCTTCCTCTTTCTTTGACTTAAAATCCTTATGTTGTTTAGGGTTGATGAATTCTAGTATGTAGCTACGTTTTGTGGAACGGGTTAGCATGCTAACCCCTTAAGGGGTTGGTTTTTTGACACGCCCCTTTTAATTGGTTAATTTTTCATTAATTATTGACAAGTATTAATGAAAGTAAACATAATAAATGTTCTGTTATTAAATACAAAGTAAGCATTAAATACACCACATTAACTACCACTTTACTAGTATTTGTACCACTGCACTGATACTCAGATATGACATTGCTACCAGTGCACTGATATCGCTACCAGTGCAGTGGTATATCTACCAGTACAGTGGTACAACGTATCAGTGTAGTGGTATATCTACCAGTACAGTGGTACAACGTATCAGTGCAGTGGTATATCTACCAGTACAGTGGTACAACGTATCAGTGCAGTGGTATATCTACCAGTACAGTGGTACACCGTATCAGTGCAGTGGTATATTTTTTGGAGGTGGTCGGAGGGAGTCTGCCGATGGGATTTTCATCGGAGAAGTGTGGCGGTCGGAGGAAGTCTGGTGGTCGGAGACTGCTGAAAAAGGAAAAATCAAATATAGTGAGAGAATTCCTAATGTGTATTTAATGTGTGTATTTAATTTCTAATGTGTATTTAATAGTGAGAGAATTCCTAATTAATATGGTACATTTAATTCCTAATGTGTATTTAATGTGTGTATTAAATTCTATAGTTGTATTTAATATACTAGGGGTGTCATTTTTCCAACCCCTAAGGGGGGTTAGCATGCTAACCGACCCCACGTTTTGTTGATTGAATGATATCTATGACATAATTTGTGTTCATTTAGTGTTTTAATGCTTTTATTGGATGCTTGCTATGGTATTTTGCATGTGTTGCCTCTAGGGTTAGACATGCATCAAAGAAAGGCATTCTAGGAGAAGTGAGCAGTAATATTGGTTGCTAAATATGTTGTGAGTTTAGGATTAATATGGCCACCTTGTTCTTGTCCTTTATTTTAGCATAAACCAGAAAAAACATGCTTTAACATAAACCAGAGGTAACTACCCTCAACTACTTAATACAAACAATTATCGTCCCCCATAAGAGGAAAAACCTTGTCTGGAACCCTATTATGTATATTCTCAAGTTTCAGGACTTGACATTTTCTCATATCGGCTTTCAGTATCTATGTGATCATGTTTATGAATCTAGTATTGAATAGGAAATTTTTTTTAATGGGTATTATGGGTACCCGTACTACCCAAACGGGTATTAACGAGTACCCATGGGTACCTAATGTAGAAATCATTGATCTCAAGTAATATCTCGGAACACTAACCCTAAAAAAATGGGACAGGTATGGGTAAACAAAATTACGAATATTTAGTTACCCGTAACCCTAAAAAATGGGATAGGTATGAGTATACCCAACTACCCATCTCCCGCTGCCCACCCTAATTTTAGATAGGGGATTGATGTTTCTATTCCCATGCGGCCATGCCCCTCGTTTATGCCTATTTTTGTAATAAACGTATTAACATTTCTTCCTTCTCACTGTGTTCATTTAAGTTTATAGGTCATGGTAATATGTTATTTGTGAAAGACAAATGCTAAAAACGTTTTCATCCACTTTCCTTGCAATTTTTTTATAATTCTCTTGAACATGCAAAATATACAAATTAGTAATATATCTACATATGTAAATTATTGCATCTCAATTTTAGTGTGAGTTGTCATTTTGGATGTAAGAAATAATTGAAAAAGTGTATGATTCACACAATGATTTTCTTATCGAGTTAATTACATTATTATACTTTTTGTTACACCAAAAATTAAACTTGTACCATATCGGTTAAAAATAAGGAATTAAAAGGCTTTATAAGGCCAACTTGATTATAACAGTTTAAATTAGTTGAGTGGACCACGTGGATTGTATTTTTGGGCCCATTACTCTGTGTCATCATGCGTGCCATACATCCCCAAATTTGGCTAAGTGTTGGAGCCACCCCATGATGTGTCAATAGGGGTGGCTATACGGTCCGGTCCGGTTAAATTGGCCCAAATTGATCCGGTCCAGTCTGGTCTTTTTGAACAAAAGGACCAAAGATCGGATTCGATACAGTCCAGTCTTGATCTGGTCCGGTCTTGACCCGGTGCGATCCCGATTCGGTCTTGATTTTATATTGAGCTTGTGGGAATTTGAGTGACCTAACACCTAAGGCCTGAAAGGGTGAAGAGTTGGTTAAGTTTTGTACTAAGTGCAAAGGATTGTGACCGTTTATGCAAATTACCCTTAAGTTTTGGGTGTTGAGCTCTCTTATCCGGTCTTTATCCAGTTTTCGATCCGGTCCTGGACGGTTTTTACCTCAAATCTAAGCCCAAAGATTGGATTGGATTGTTTACTATCCGGTCTTGGTCCGGTCTCGGTCTGGGTTATATGGTCCGATTTTGGGTAAAATCAAAAACCCGGACCAAATAGCTAGCCCTATGTGTCAAGGGTGGCCACATACTGCCACCCCCATTACGTGGTAAGGGGCTGAGTACCATATTACCACCCCCCATGATGTGCCGAGGGGGGTGACCATCATACTGCCACCCCCCGGGACGTGGTAAGGGAGGTGGCCACCATACGTCCACCCCCAGGACGTGGTAAGGGGGGTGGCATCATACCGCCATCCCCATGATGTGCCGAGGGGGGTGGCCATCATATCACCACCCCCAGGGCGGATTTGATGACTCGGTATTTGCACATGTTTTCCCCTTTGTTTCTTGATTGTTTGAGCTTGAATTATCGTGTCTTTGGCCTATTTTATGCTAGGTTGTGTTCCTTTGTCACATTTCAGGTCCTAGCACATAAAGTGAAGCATAGGCGCAAGTTTCAAGTCAATCAGAGATCAATTGACGATTCGGGAGAAGAAACTCGGGTATGACCCGAAGAAGAATGGATTTCTACCTCACTTTATGGACAAAGAATCATTCAAGCTTGTCATGAAAAGAAAGAGGACGAGACTACAAGCGTCTGGGATCAAACGGCGACTGATTCGGAGTCCGGACGAGGGAGAAACGAAGCATTAAACAGAGGCTGAGCAAGCCACACGGGCACAACCCACACGGCCGTGTGACCTGGCCATGTGGCCGTGTGAAAATTACCGAGCCTTCACACGGGCAGCTGGGAAAGCCACACGGCCGTGTGGCCTGGCCGTGTGAGTCGGGAATTGCTGGTTAAAACCCGATTTTCAGCAAAAGGAAAGGGGGAGAGCTGGGTTTTGGATCCCAAACACCCAAGGGACGAACCCTAGAGAGAGAGAGAGCGACTTGGGAACGTTCTTGGAGCTATTTTGGAGGATTTCTTCGCCATTGAAGCTCAGGAATCAAGCTTGGAGATGAAGATTGAAGATCTAGATCAGATTTCTGCAGTCTCTCTCTTCTCTAT
Organism: Linum trigynum; assembly: GCA_964030455.1. Taxonomy (NCBI): domain Eukaryota; kingdom Viridiplantae; phylum Streptophyta; class Magnoliopsida; order Malpighiales; family Linaceae; genus Linum; species Linum trigynum. The sequence goes on along the minus strand of OZ034822.1, from coordinate 36,940,705 downwards.
GGAGTAACTTCCCTTCACTTAGGTTTTGAGGAACCCTAGTTCCATGTGTTAGGATCTTTCTTGTATGAAGTTTTGGATGCTATATTGTTTGATTATAATCGATTGAGGCATGATTTATTGAGTCAATTGAATCTTGATCAAATTCTCTTGATTTCTGCTTTAACCTATGATAGATGGAATCTGATTAGGTTAAGAGAGCTTCCTTGATTGATAGTGGTGAATTGGTTGTGCGAGAGTCAATCAATTCATTGCTTTGTACTGGAATTCATTCCAGTAGTGGAGTTCTGTGTTCATAGCCTCAGCTTTCTATCCTGGTGAAGACTAGTCGTCTGCCGGGTAGTTGGACTGAGAGGGCTTGGTCAGCTTAAGAGATTCCAAGCTAATTTAGGATCTTCCGCAGTTTAATCAACAGTAGATCAACCAAAGGTAATTGCAACTTGGACCTAATTGAGGAGCTAGGGGGAATCATACCTAAGTGAGTTCCCAACTTGTAATTAGTAGAGTAGTCAGTAGAGTAGTTTATCAATCAATCCTTAATCTAGTTTGCTAGATAATGAACTGAAGCTGAGTAATAGTAACTCTAGAGACCCGTGGATTCGATATTTATTACTTGTGCCACTATACTGCAGTCCCTTTCATTGGTTACACTTGGCCATTGTTAGGTGTTGTGTTTTGGCGTGTCACCACCCCCAGGACGTGGTAAGAGGGTGGGTACCATACCGCCACCCCCGGGACGTGGTAAGGGGGTGGGCATTATATCGACACCCCCATGATGTGGTGAGGGAGGTATCAAAGTACCGTCACCCTCATGACGTGGTGGGGATGGTCAAGATGCCACCCCCAGTGGAAATACCATGGAGTGAAATATGACTAAGTATGGAGAATGATGATGCCCCCATGGTATGACCAGGGGTGGGTATCAACATATACCCCCATGAGGTTGTCAGGGGGGTCACACAAGATACCACCCCCATGGTGTGGTCTGGGTTATGGGGCTATGGTAAATGGTGAAGTATTTTTGCCATGTTTGATTCATGTGATTTCGAGTACCCACCCATATGTGGCACGTGGTCAGCCTTCATGCCTTAGCGATTTTTTCTCTATAGACAAGCAAAGCTATGGAGGAGATACTAAGAGCAGGGAGTGAGGTCTCAAGAGGAGGGGGTCGAGACTAAAGAAGGTGGCACATCCAACGTCAGGGTAACCGTCACTCCACGTCAGCAGAGCAGTTTCTTGAGACAATTACTTTTGGTGGCTATAAATAGGAGGTGAAGATGATAGAGAAGAGGTTCGCCAAAATCACACCAGACAACACAATGTCAAATTTTATCCTTCTATCTTTTCCTCTGCAAATTTAGCCATAGTTGTAGTTTTGGAGCTCTCGCTGAACCTCCATAGGAGTAGATTTAATGTAATTTAGTTTGTCTTGTAGATCATCAAGAGCATCGAACACCCTTGTTTGAACTCTGTTCAAAGAGGTGTAAACCGTGTTGTTAATCGTTTGTTTGAAAGTCAAAGGTGCAAATTCAATTATGTTCATCAAGATTTTTCTCGCCGGGAAAACAAATTGGCACACCTGGTGGGACCCGTGTGTTTGATTTGATGGCTCCGAGGCGGAGGAATCAAGAAGGTGAAGCTCCGGCTGGTTTTGTGGAGGAGCAGGTGGCCAACATTGAACTTGGCCAAGTTGCAAAGGCGGTGGCCGGAAACAATGGTGGGGCGGAGATTCTACCAACGGCGACGCCAAGTGGATATATTGGTGATGGAGTGGGATCCTTCGTCAAATGATGGAGGAGAACTGCAAGATGGTGGCAGAGAACCGTCAAGCTACAGAGGAGAACCGCCAAATGATGGTGGAGACCGTCACATGATGGAGAAGGCTAGAGCTGCTTCTCATCAAGTAAACTCTCAAATGGATTGTCTTAATTATAGAGTAGATAGACATCAAAGTCAAATATTTGAAGTGGTTAATAAGAACAAAAGTGATTTTGATGAGATTAGAAGGTTTTTAACCACACCAATTATCCAATCTATAGCTTTGCCATTAGATGGCGGGAATCCAAACCCCAATAGAAATTTTGGAAATTATAGTTCATCTCCCGTCGGTGGTGGAAATAGTCAGCTATGGCAAGATAACTTCTCCCCGCCGATGATAAACCATCCCACCCCTCACCCCATGAATCACGGCGAGATTCCCGCCACTACTCAATTGGAGGGAATACCCGATGTGGGAGTTGGAGAAATTCACCCACGTGATGAGAATTCAGGAGTTACACATTCCGTTCTAGTGGAACTGCCACCCATACCCATACTAGTGGCAAGGCCCTATATGGTGTCTGCTCACTTGGGAGGGGGAGTAGGGTTAGGTTGGGGAGATCAAGTTCCTCTGAGGGCATACCCAACAGCCATGCCACCCCATTTCAATGGGCATGACATGAAACCCATGGGGTTCTTACCCCAAGGGGGGCAACTAGGGGGCATGATCCCAACACTTTAAGGGACCAAGTGGCTCAACTTCTTGCCGAGCAATTCGACATGAGAGTGAGACTCACCATGCCACCTGTTTATCGAAAACCATACCCTGAGTGGTTGGATAGACTCTACTCATTCCCAAGGGGGTTTAGGGTGCCTGAGTTTGCCACATTCACTGGAACAGGGGATCAGTCTACTATGGAGCACATTGGACGTTTTACTGTCCAGTGTGGGGATGTAGGATATTTTATTAAGTTAAGAGTATTTGGCAACTCATTGACGGGACCTGCTTTTGCTTGGTATGTCAACTTGACATCCAATTTCGTCCAGACATGCAGCAGATGGAGCAAATCTTCCATACTCAGTTCTATAGATTTTAGCGTGAGGTTTCCATGGCTGATTTGGCACGAATGCACCAAGATCCAGGGGAGTCAGTGGAGCACTTCTTGACAAATTTCAAGAATGCTCGTAACCGTTGCTTTTTCAACCTAACAGATAGAGAGTTTGTCAAGTTAGCACAAGGGGGGTTGAGTTTTGAGTTAAGAAAGAAATTCCAAGATAGGGAATTCTCTGACTTGTTCCAACTCATGTCTTGTGCGATGAGATATGAATCTCTTCTTCAAGAAGATGAGAATAGGAGGAGTGCCTCTAGGAGGCAATACTTTCCCAACATCGGCTACCTTGTCAACCATATTGGCCAAGAGGCCAATGAGGTGGAGGTAGACCTGACTGAGTTAACTCCGAGGAAGCCATATGTATGTGCTACTTTGGCTAAGATGAACAATGAACCACAAGGGGGTAGACCAAATCGTACCCACATCCAGCCACGAAAGTATCCCTTCGATATCTCCAAAGATGACTTAATTTTTGACCAACTCTACAAAGATGGTCAAATAAAGCTGACAGGGGGGCATAACATCCCAACCCCTGAGAAGTTAAAAGGAAATGAATATTGTAAGTGACATAATAGCATGTCACACTGTACTGACTCATGTGTGGTTTTTCGCAATGAATTGCAGGATGCCATCGAGAAGGGTCGAATCAAGTTCCATGAGCCCAAAAAAGATGCTATGCTGGTGGATACCAACCCGTTTCCCAACGTGATTGGTGTCAACATGGTTAACCCATACTTCTCCAAAATTGAACTTCCCCGTTTCAAGCTGGTGTTAGATACAACACCGCAACAAGGGACCCCCAATGTTGTGTTCGAGCAAGGGGAGTCATCGAGGGGTACACAAGCCAACTCGGCCGCGTCTAAGGTGTCAAATGAGGTGGAGAAGCTATATGCCTAATGCAAAAGGAGTCTTACACTTGATGAAGTGAGACCAAGTCGACCAGTCCGACAAAGACTTGGTCCACCCCATAGGTCGAGATACCCACCTTCTCAAAGACAAGTGGAGGGGGTCATTCAACCGGTTTGAGGGAAAAGAAGGCAATGGGTAGCACATGGCCCTCTTCCCATGAGAAGGACTTTCAAGTTACCTAATGTGCCACAAGGTGGGTGGCATATTTATGACGTGCATCGTCAACAACCAGTAGCTATTGGGGGGATGACGAGGAATCAAAGGAGGAGATTCCTACGTAAGAATGCCAAAGAGAGTCGGAAAGAATATTAAGTAGCACCTGGTGGGTTGGTCGAACCATCACAACAAAATGATGATGTTCAAGATAGTATCAAGGTGGCCAACTCTATGGCCACGAGTCTCAAAGTAATAGTGACCGACAAGGGCAATTATGTCTAAGTCCAAAGTGATATTAAGGGCCACAAGGGGTTGGATGATAGATCACACGAAGAAAGAGATGGTTATGGTGACGACAATGGTGAGTGTGTCACCGAAAACATGTTCAAAGATGAACATCTCAACCCCAAGTGTGACAGGGGTAAGAAAGATGATGAATGGGATGATGTAAAGTCAACATGTGAAGAATCATCTCCTTTGAAAACCATGGCCATATGATGTATGGTTGGCTTGTTTGGTTTAATCTATGGACTTGGCAGTGAGTGTATACATTTGGCACGTTGGTTATTGCCAAAGGGTATGGAGATCAATGATGCTTGTAGCTACTTAATATATGTAATAAGTATAAAAAATACAATAATTAATATAGAAAAGCCAATGATGGTTATATATAAATATCGAATTAGCAAGTTTGAGTAAGAGTTGATAGGTTTCGATATGAGGATCTTGCCAAGATTGGTAAGCCTCAATCACTACTCATGTTGCTCGGCCATTACGGTGGCCTAACCATGCCAAATCTTATAATCTTTGTAATGAGTGAAACACACCTCCATGACAAGACATGGGAGGAGGTGATGGTTGGTGGCATGGGGTATGATTGGTAATAGTTAAGTTTAACTAGGGGGCATGATATTGTTTTGTCCCAATAGTTTCAATAGAGTACCATGCCACGTGGAATACAAAATAACCATGGGTCTTGGTGGTAATAGTGGAATGGGGGGGGGGGGGGTGGCATAGTTTGGATTGAAGGAAGGACTATGGGGAAAAAGAGTCCAACAATGAGAAGGAGACTAAGTGTCATTGCCAAACATGGAAATGATTTATCCCTGATTATCAATGTTATTATATAAAGAAAAATCATTTGAAAAGTTGTTTTGCTTTCTAGCTGTAAACTGTTGAAGGAAGGAGGGAACTTGAATAAATAAATGGGAGCTATGGATGGAAACAAAACAAGGGGAATGTCATGTTGCTATTTCTTTCATTTTTGGTTGAAAGGTTTACTTGGTGTTAACTACTTAGTCCATAATTCTTATGCACTAAGTAGTTGGGGGGCATTTGTTTACACCAAAAATTAAACTTGTACTACATCGGTTAAAAACAAGGAATTAAAACGCTTTATAAAGCCAACTTGATTATAACAGTTTAAATCAGTTGAGTGGGTCACGTGGATTGGATTTTTGGGCCCATTACTCTTTGTCACCACGCGTGTCATACGTCCCCAAATTTGGCTAAGTGTTGGAGCCACCCCATGATGTGTCAAGGGGGTGGCCACATATTGCCATTTGCCACCCCATTACGTGGTAAGGGGCTGAGTACCATATTACCACCCCCATGATGTACCGGGGGGGGGGGGGGGGGGGACCATCATACTGCCACCCCCGGGACGTGGTAAGGGAGGTGGCCACGATACGTCCACCCCCAAGACGTGGTAAGGGGGTGGGCATCATACCGCCATCCCCATGATGTGTCGAGGGGGGGTGACCATCATATCACCACCCCCAGGGCGTGCCAAGGGGGTGGCCACCATCATACCACCCCCAGGACGTGGTAAGGGGGTGGGTACCATACCGCGACCCCTGAGACGTGGTAAGGGGGTGGACATCATATCGGCACCCCCATGATATGGTGAGGGCGGTATCAAAGTACCGTCACCCTCATGACGTGGTGGGGATGTTCAACATGCCACCCCCAGTGGAAATACCATGGAGTGAAATATGAGTATGGAGAATGATGATGCCCTCATGGTATGACCAAGGGTGGGTATCAACATATGCCCCCATGATGTTGTCATGGGGGTCACACAAGATACCACCTCCATGGTGTGGTCAGGAGTATGAGGCTCTCGTAAATGGTGAAGTATTTTTGCCATGTTTGATTCATGTGATTTGAGTACCCACCCATATGTGGCACGTGGTCTGCCTTCATGCCTTAGACATTTTTTCTCTATTGACAAGCGAAGCTATGGAGGAGATACTAAGAGCAGGGAGTGAGGTCTCAAGAGGAGGGGGTCAAGACTGAAGAAGGTGGCACCTCCAACGTCAGGATAACCGTCATAGCAATTGAGAGGGTAACCGTCACTCCACGTTAGCAGAACAGTTTCTTGAGGCAGTTACTTTTGGTGGCTATAAATAGGAGGTGAAGATGACAGAGAAGAGGTTCGCCAAAATCACACCAGACAACACAATGTCAAATTTTATCCTTCTATCTTTTCCTTTGCAAATTTAGTCATAGTTGTAGTTTTGGAGCTCTCGCTGAACCTCCATAGAAGTAGATATAATGTAATTTAGTTTGTCTTGTAGATCATCAAAAACATCGAACACCATTATTTGAACTTTGTTAAAAAAAGTGTGAATTGTGTTGTCAATCGTTTGTTTGCAAGTCAAAAATACAAATTCAATTTTGTTCATCTAAATGTTTCTCACCGGTAAAAACACTTTTACATCATCGTTTTGTTTCCAATTCTCGCCCCTTCCAACAACACTGGTATCTTGGCTCCTTCTGTCTCCCGAGACTTCCCTCATTGACTCATTTCAACTTATGCTTATGATAATTTCTTTACTAATAAAATAAAAAGTGTCTTTCGTTCCTATTTCGCAACTTTCTTCGGCGAGGATAATTAACAATCTCACCTTTTCACCACCACCATATCAAAGCTCAAATAATTTCACTTAGTCTCTCCTTGGTGGAACTGGAGTTCGTTCTACGAACTCCGTGCTTCTCTTTAGTATTATACCACCAGTCATTATCTGTCATTTCAATCTTCAATTTGATATAGTGATTTATTATTAGTTAAAGTAAAATAAAACGCGATCGTAAAAAGAGATTTATAAAGAATTCGAATAGAAGTAACCTTTTTTTTTTTTTGTCAAGCTCGTTGTAGCCAACATCGCTACCACGCGCTGGTATAACTTACTCTCCAAGTTTGAACCATTATTTTGTTTATATGACCTTAACTTAGCAAGCAATGTCACTTATTTATGTAAACAAAAAGGGATGGGATTAGGTGCTAACCCTTATAGGGATTAGCACCGTGATAACTAGCAAAAAACACTACTAAAAATAACGAAATTACTACGGATTATTATAAAATCAATACAACATCTAAGCTAAATTACTACTAATTCAAACTAGTAGTAATTTTTTCTTTGGTTAGAACGGTACTAATTATTGTACAATTAGCACCGTAGCCGTTCCAAAAAAAACAGCAGACCCCGACATAGAATCGATGCTATTCAACGGTTTGAAATTGAATACGCCCACACAACTGTAACCACTAATCACTAACCATCCAAAGCCTGCCATCGCTTCCAAATAGGAAACCTTCTAGTAACTATGTTTTTTTTTTTTTTTTTAAATTCTCTAGTACGGTACTGGGCTACTGGCTGTATGCATTTGGGCGTACACAAGGAGTCCGGATATTGTGACTAAGGAGTGCTTAGTCAATTGATTAAACACCTCCCAGGTCTTAGATTTGAACACAGGCACACAGCAATCTGACGGTTAAAAAGTGGAAAGTGCTATTTAATTAATGATAGGGGTAGTTTGGGTATTATGAAAAATTACGAAGTATACAAACCAGGTTTACAATCATTACAAACCATACAAACATACGAACAATACAAACTAGAGCAACAAAACATACAAACAATACGAAACATACGAACTATACAAACAATACAAAGCATACTAACAGTACAAAATGTCACTACTTACAATACAAAACAGTAAAGTTGTATTACAAATCAATGAATACAAAGTATACAAATCATAACATAAGGTATATAAACTAGACAAACAAACATTACAAATTAAAATGTATACAAATTTGTCATATAAACATTACAAACATAATAAATAAATAAAAATGATAAACGATACAAACCGAATTGATACAAAATCACAAAACATACTTACAAACATTACAAAATCGTCTGATAAACAAAACAAAACAAAACAGACGCTCTGGCCGGAAAATCTCCCATCTCCGTCGGAAAATTTGCTGGTGATGAAAATATCTCTCTCCCCTCTCTCTGGTGTTATTTATTTTATTTTAATTGATAAATAAATAAATTATATAATTATCATTTTATCCTTCATTAAACTTGATAAATCTGAAACATTAAATTTGAATGAAGTTCAATGTTGAGATTACTTATTCATGTGAAACATTAAATTAAATTTTAATGAAGTTCAAAGTTGAGAACACTTATTCATGTGACGATCTTGGCCTGTACACAAGCGGGACGGGATACGGTGAACAACCTAGGGTATTTTGGGTATGCAAAAAGGAATATATTAATTACCTCTTTTGTATTAATTATATTGGGAATTAAAAACCCATATTAAATACAATTTTTTTGAAATTTAAATCCTATACATTAATATCTCTATCTATCTCTCTCTCTCTTCCTTTTCTCCAGCGGCCACTCCGCATCGACCGACAAACTTTTTCTCCGGCGAATTCTCTCCGACAGACTCCCTCCGGCAACCTGAAAAAATGTACCAGTGCGTTAAAAAGTGTACCAATCTATTTAGTCTACTGGTAATTAATATACCAGTGTTAGTGGTACGCTACCAGTACGTTAAAAAATGTATCAGTACTAGCGGTACCAGTAAAAAATGTACCAGTACTAGTGGTACGCTACCACTACCATATTGGTACGCTACCACTACCATATTGGTAGCGGTACCAGTAGAGAATAACACAACGCTACTAGCACTGGTAGTGGTACTAGCGGTACCAATAGTGAATAACACAAAAAAAAAACAGATGGTAGTGGTACCAGATGATAGGGGAGCCACTGGTATTGGTACCAGTGAGTAGTGGTAGCGTACCAATAGCGCTAGTAGTAGAGACTAAAACAAAAAATCAGATCTGGAAAAAAATAGGGATGAGGAAAGATGGAGGCAGGAGGGAGGCAGGGGTGGCGGTGGGAGGAGGAAGGGGAGGGCTTTGAGGAAGGGGATTGAGGGAGGATCAATGAGGAGATGTGGTGGTTGGTGGTGGGAGGAGGAAGGGGCTTTGAGGAAGGGGTGCCGGTGGGAGGAGGAAGGGGAGGGCTTTGAGGAAGGGGATTGAGGGATTGGTGGTGGGTGGGGTGCCGGGGGAGGAGGAGAAAGGGAGCTTGGCCGGCGGTGAAGGTGGAGGGAGGGAAGAAGGGGAGGGTGTCGGCGGACGGTGATGTTTACGGGAGAGAGGGAGGAGAGAGAGAGGGAGGATGAAGGAGTTAGGGTTTTTGTTCTTTTTATATGGTAGGGTTAATGATTGGGTGTGGTAAATTTTTACCCTTCCCAAAATATCCTTCATTTAATTTTAACCGTTAATTTAAAAAAAGAAGAAAGAGACAAGAGAGAGAGCGTATCCAAGGGCTATGAAATGGGTTGTGAATCTGACAACCCCCGTATCTCGTCCCTACACAAGACATGACTCGTGTTAACATTATTGTTCACTTGGGCCTGACCTCGTTATCTCATCAACTCTATAAACAGCTAAAACCCAAACTTGGGCTCCATTGGGGTTTTCTTCCCGCTATCACATGCTCCTAGGAAAATTTATAACTGAGCCCCAAACTTCTTCATACAGGCAACAGAAACAAAAGCTGTCATGTGTAAGCTTCAAAATTACCAAGCAGAGTTCTTATTAAAAAAAAAATTACCAAGCAGAGAGAGCAAAGCATCCTTCCTTTTCGCCGCTAGAAATCCTCACAAAACCGTTTGTAACTATCAATTGTAAAGGTAAAAATTCTCTAGCACCACAAATAAAAAGAATTTCTGATTGAACTACAAGAACATCACAGCAGAAATTATGATTGTCTCCTCCCAGGTTAAATCCAAATCAGGATTGTATCCACCCTATCACCTCCTCGATTTCTTCTTCGACGACTTGGATGAGTGATTTGAATGGGACGCACCTTTCCCCGCTGGGGCTTTCGTAGCATTGGAGCTCGTGCCAGCGGCAGGAGCAGAAGCAGCATTCGAAGAAGCAGAAGGTTCATTCTTTTCTCTAGCTACAGCACCCTGAGAGCCTCTAACTTGGGCAGCTCTCTTATCCTTCCTCTTCGGTCTGTAACTCGATCTCTCCCTCTTCGGAAGCCACCTTTCTGGATCAGGCAGAGGTCCCGGATTCGCTGGGTCAAACCCTTTCGGATACCTTGGCTTTCTCTTCCTTTTCTTCTTCTGCTTCTCCTTCTTCCCTTCTTCCACTGCGACCTCACGCGGTGCCCCTTCAACATGCTTGGCCCCAGATGTCTTCTCCAGGCTTTCAACATCGATCCCCTTGAGAACTGACAGTGGCTTCAACTTCTTCCTGTAACTCTCCGCCTTCTCAACATCCACACGGGCAATTGTACTAACCAGCCCGGTCAAAGCCTCAATGCTGCTGCCATGTGTTTTTATTAACTCCTCGTACAGCCGGGCAGCTTCTGCTTCCTGCCCGTGTCTGACCTTGAACGAAGCTGCCTCTCGCATTATGATAGTCAACTTGGTGGTGTCCTCGGTCATGGCATTTGACCAAAATTTGACTGCCGAGTCGAGCACAGAAGAAGCGCCATCGATGTCGCCAGCCCGCTCCTTGAGTGCCACAAGGGTGGCCACCGTGGCGGGCATGTGTTGGATGTCGGGTATTCTAGAGAGGGAGTCGGCAGCTATCTGGTGGTGATTGGAGATGGCAGCAATCTGTGCTCTTGCAAGAAGAGCGACCTTGGACTTCTGAGGGAACTTGATGGAGAACTGATCAAGTATTTCTTCGGCTTTGGCAGGTTTCTTCTCCCTGACTAGTACAGAAGCTTGAAGGATTGCCGGCATCTCACTGTCTGCGAACATAGCTGGCAATGCTGACACAAGTTCCCGTGCCTGAAAGACATTTCAATTATTCACAATATGTGAGAAGTTCTACGGACAAAAAGTTCAAACAAGCACACACTTCTTCAATCCAACTTCTTACAACAAGTTATCATGTAGGACAGGACCACAACCAATTAGCCATCTGGTTATAAAATTTTCATAGACTCATATTTATCTAAAAAGTCATTGCCAAACAGACCATTTCTTCACCCATTAAAGCAACACCACCCTAATGTTTAGAACAAATATGGAAAGGCAAAGATCTGAAAATATGACCTGATCCATCTTGTTTGCATGAAGAAGTAAGAGAACCCTATTTGCATATATGGTCTCCTTTTGTTTTGGAGAGAGCTTGTCGAGAGCACCAGCAAGCCGGTAGTCAGCACCTCCTTGTTCCTTCAGGAGATCGAGTTTCTTCAGACTATCAGACACCTCTTTCGGCCCTCTTTGAGCAACTAGGTTATTTACAGCCACAGCAAGTGATGGCAGATCTTCTGCAAGATTTGGGCTGATCATCTCTGTGTAAGCTTCAATGGCTTCATCTTGTCGCCCTAAAAGCTGATAAGAAAAGGCAGGTTGGGTTAGTGACCATGAGACTTGAACAGAAGAGTAAGAACTAAAGGTACAATCAGATGGTGTTCACCTGCTGAACATATGCCAGTTGGACACCTATAGGAGCTAATTCAATTTCGATGTCCTCTTCCGCCCAATTAGCATCCAGCAACGATTCCTGGCCAATTCTAGGGGAATAAAAGGGGGAAAACAGGACAAGGCGCATCAATAAAAAATGGATTCATAGGCCTCCCAGATTCAAGACAGAACTCACCAAATCAGACTTCCAACAAGATAAACCCTAGGCCAAACAATCCAAATGACAATACTGTCATCCCGATCAAATATGATACGAAAAAAAGAAGGATGAAGGAATTATTAATCACAACAAGTCATTGTAGTCTTCAGGAAACTAGGTTCAAAACACCTAAGTAAAGTTCATTCAGCCTAGGAATTGCAGTAACCAGGAGTTATGAGTAGTAATGTAAGAACATTCAAGCTCTTATATCCAGAGAGCAAGCAACACTTTCCTAATATGCATCTCAGCAGCCAAACAGAACTCAACCAAAGCATATCTTCCAAAATAGATAATTCATTAGACCAAAGAACCAAACTGACATTCCTGCACATAAAACATGCTAGACGAGAGAAAGAAAGCATAATGGAACTTCTGATAAAAACAGGTAATTTCTAGTCTTCATAAGCTAAATCGAGACCCAATTCTTCATCCATCCTACTAAAACCGGTGAATCACCAGGACATGGAGACGAATACAGCGTCGAATTACAAGTTAAGAAACAGTAATATATGTGTCTCAGCAGTCATAAAGACAAAATCTTGCATCACCTTCTTGCTTGCTGCAATAGCTGTTCGGCTTCTACATATTTGTTCATTTCTATCAAAGAACAAGCAGTATTGAATGCCAAGTCGTAGCTGCTAGATGCTTTGATCCGCAGTGCATCCAGCATGCCTTGCACTTCGGAAGACCTCCCAGCTAAAATCAAACTCGCAGCAAGATTTATCTCTAAGGAATCAAGCTCCGACTTTCGAAGCTTTTGATACACATCAATGCAATCAGCCATGCGGCCAAGACGAAACAGAATCTGAGCTTCCAACAGCATTGTCTCCGAATTTCTCTCCTGCCCTTTCAGCAACTCCAATGCCTCATCCAATTTGTTTTGTTTGTACAAGCAGTATGCCTATACAGACACGCCACAGTCAAATTAAGAGACTCAATTATGAAGTTCAACCCTCACCTAAGCGAAGCAATCACCCAAATTCCAAGCAAAACAAAGAAGGAACAAAATGGCTCAATCAAAGCGCACCTCTTCGAAGCGGAAATCGAACTTGAACGCTTTAGCAGAGCGAATTGTCGAGAGAGCATCGTCGTAACTATCATTCTTAATCAACGCCACCACTTTGCAACGGAGCGCATCTTCGTCTCCAGGCGCAATCGAGAGAACTGCAAATCCAAACAACAGCCCCAAACATCAGAACACGAATGCGACACGAGAGAGAGGCGCCTGCAAAATTTGCGAAGACTGTGTTGACCTTGGTCAGCGACTCGAACGGCCTTTTTTAGCTCTGATTGCTCGTTGTTCCGATCAACAGATCCCTCGATGTGCGAATTGAGTTTGGTGAAGAGATCTTCAATCGCAGGCGGCGGCTGCCGCGGTGACGCCGGTGAAGGCTTCGCCTTATCTTTCGGCTTCGGAGCCATGATTTCTCCGACGAAGTGTCAGCTCAGAACCAGAGCAGAAGATCGGAGCGGGAGAATTTGATCGACCCACGGCGGCTGCTTGAGAGTGGAGGCCTGAGTTGCGGTGACAAGACTACAAATGGATTTGTGCAGCCGTCCAGCGGCCTCACTTACCCGATGAACCCGTCCACTTAACCTATCTCGTGACCCGCATGGCCGAATGTAGATTTGAGCTGAGGTTTTTAAGTCGCCGCGTTTTATCCAGACCGAACAGAACCGAACCGTTGCACACCCCTAGATTGAACCACCCAGCCAGAATTTCCGAATTTTATAGGCATTGAGCCATTGACCAGAGCATTATTGGCATTTGGTGGCATTCCGCCGGTTTCATGACCAGCATCGATCGAACCAGCCAGTTTCACTTACGACAAACTCACCAGAAGTGTAGACGTTTTCCGTATTGATTAATTTCCCCATCCCCGTCCCCGCTTTGTAGTTCGTCTGTTGGGTTGGCGGGTTCCGTGTTCTGTCATCATTTTTTCTGTTTTTACAACCCTTCACAAACACACAAAGTATCATAGGCGGAAGGGGCGGACCCACGGGTGTTTGGAGTGTTCACAGGCACCCCTAAATTTTGGGATAACGATTATCCAACCCCGGTGGTAATTTACGTATTGACAAAAAAAGTTATAATTGATAGTCGGGGACACCCCTAAATTTAAAAAAGTGATTATCCTACTCTCATCTTTTAGTTTGAGTATGAGAATATAAGTGAATGTTTGGGTAATTCAAACCTAGGACAATTTTAATAAACATAATTTCCATTAGGCTACAACTCATATGTTATTCGATTTTAAACACTGTGTAATAGTATAATGTCATTCTCTATCTCTAATGATTTTCAAAATCTAACAATTAAACAAATTTTAAGCTATCCTTAATTTGTATTGATTTATGGTTGCACGACAAGTGTTGAAAGAGTCTTTTCAGCTTTGGATTACATCAAGAACAAGTTTAGAAATCGAATATGTGATCAGTTCGTGAATGATTGTCTAATATGATATACAGAGACAATTTTTTTTTGAACAGTGTAGACCCCAAGTGTGTTCTACAATCATTTTTTAATATGAAAACACATCGTGAATTTTTTCAAGCTGTATGACTGTATGAGTAAGGTATTTCTTATTTAAATATTATTTATTTTTTAATTATTTTAAAATTATTTGTATTTAATTTATTTTTTAAACGAGGACACCCTATATAAAATTTCTGGGTCCGCCACTGATATGTGGTACGGGAAAAATAAATAAGTAATCGCTTAACGGCAGCAACAATTTACCAGCAGCGGCTGCTTGCTTTCCACTACGTAGAAGGAAAAAAGGAGAGCTGGCCTCTTCTCCTTGTCTCTGCCTAAAAGGTTTTAGCTCCAAGGCCATATTATTTTCCCTATAAATAATCCAACCAATTCCAACTCCAATAACCATGCAACGGGAGAAGACATCGTCTCGAGGGAAAATATCGGCAGTTGGAAGATGAGCGAGAAGCCTCCGTGGGCATATATGTTGCCCGAGATTTTGTGCTTGATTCGTGAGAGATTATCGTGGGAGGATTATTTCAGTTTTAGATTGACATGTCGTCACTGGAACTATTCCGCTGAACTAGACCATGGCGTCTACAAGAATATCAAGTATCCTTTCCTGCTGCATTATTCCAAGACCATTATTGGAACTGATTCATCCGCTCTCTTGAACTACTGTTGTCGAGCCTACTCCCCTGCATATTTCAAAACGTATTATCTGCGCGCACCCGACGAAGTTTCCGATGCATGTATTTCATGCTCCTGGTACGGATGGCTGCTTTTCTCCGGAGAGGGCCGCATTTTCTTTTATCATCCCTCCACGAGAGACATCATTCACTTGCCCTATTACGACCGAAATAAATGCGGTAGCTTCAACCGGATGAGTTTTTCGGCCCCACCTACGTCCCCTGACTGTGTGGTTATCGGTCAAGTGGATATCAACTCCGAGAAGCGAACGAGGATCGTCTTCATTCAGCGAGGACAGAGTTCTTGGAATCACGATCGAAACGTCCACAACGTGGCGAGGTTGAAGAGCTACCGTCCCAAGAAGTTGAGAGCAGGCAACGTGAAGAAGATCAAAGTCAAATCCGAAGTCGTCCGAATGGATCTGACCAGGTCTCAAAGGAAGGCTAATTTCTTCTGGCCTCATTACAATTCTTCCCCGCTTTTCCACAGAGGAGCATTCTACTGTCTGTCTCAGGATGGAAGGCTGGGGGTTTTCAATCACTAGGCGAAAAATAAGGACAAGGCGTGGAGGGTATTTGATGCATCATCGGCCGACATCTTTCGTGACAACATAGTGAATGAAGCTTATTTAGTGGAGTTCAAGGGAGAGCTGGTCGTTGTCGTGGTCGGTCCAGTGGGGAAGTTCGTGAGAATCCTCAAATTTTATGAGCCCGCGCGAGCGTGGCACGTTGCTCGTGATCTTGAAGACCATATGATTCTGCTGAGCCCCGCCGGATGCGTGGCCAAAAAGTGCGACGAGGCGTGCCTCGAAGGACTGAGAAACACTATTCACTTCCCGAGGTTTCACGAACAAAGTCGTCGTCATGTGTTCTACTCACTCGCGACACGACGGTTTCACTCCTTTGGAGAGGAGTACACGTCGGACAATCTGTACGATACGAAGCTCCCGTTGGTTCACGCTTGGATGACCCCGACTTTCCCTCTCCCTCGCAGAGAAAAGTTGGACTGGTCGCGAAAACTCAAGCAACCAAAAGCCTAAAATGCAGGTCCAGAAACCCGTACGATGCATCCGCATTACTTGATAAGGAGCTTGAGTTTGCCAGAGAATGTACCTGCCATATGCGCTACTGGGTCCTCCATGGAAGAGTTTGAAAGCTGGAAAAGCTGTTTGAGCTGCTGCAGTTGCGTCAGCGTGAACCCAGCTACTGGGCTTTGTTCGGCCTCTACTTGGGAGGCTTTTGGCTCTCGACCGAGTCCTTCACGTCCACCGTCCGTCCCAGCAGGTCCACGACGTGGTGCCCAATCGCCTTGCTTCTCTCTAGGACGATCGCGGTCATGAGGAGGATACCCCACTAACTCGTAACAAAACTCACGGAGATGCCCCAACTTCTGGCAGTGGGTACAACGTATCTTCTCTCGATCCTCGGAGTTCCGCGCACGATCCTTTCTGCCCTGTGATTTCTCACGGTCTCCGTGGGCCAAAAGACAGCCGCTTCGGGCTGTGATTTTTGGTTCTGGGCAATTAGCTTTTGCTGCTCAGCGTTTTTAATAATGTTGAAGGCCTCCCCAAGATTGGGAATCGGCTTCATCGCGAGTACCTGTGTACGCACTCCACTGAAGACCTCATCAAGCCCCATCAAAAAGTCAAAGACCCTGGTACTTTCCTGCTGGTCACGAACACGTTGAGACACTCCACATATACACAACCCACATGTGCAGCTTGAAAGAGGGAATATTGCAGATGCTTCTTCCCAGAGGGATTTCAGCCGAGTATAAAAGGAGGAAACAAAACCCTTTTCTTGTTGAAGAAGGGAAATTAAGCGTCGCAGTTCGTACGCTCGAGCCGAGCTTTCCTGGCCGAATCTTTCACGCAAATCCGCCCAGATTTGTCTTGCAGTTTCAGCAAAACGAACGCTGCTCCGGGTCTCCTTGTCCATCGAGACCTTGAGCCAGCCTTTGACCATGGCATCGCATCGGATCCATGCTCCTCGTTCCGGTTCCTGAGAAGGCTTGGGAATGGTCCCATCCACGAAGCCATACTTGTTCTTTGCGAGAAGGGCGTCTTTCATATCGAGCACCCACTCCCCGTAGTTGGAGGCTGTTAGCACGTCGCCAACAAGCATATTTCCAGGTCCATCGGACCTATGCAACTGATAAAACTCAGGCAAATCAGCTTCGCCCTTGCTGCCGCTTGTGTTTGGTGATGGCGTCACGACGGAATGACCTTCGTCTTCGCTCATGACTGATTCTCAGCGAAAGAGGTTTGGAGCTTACCGCTCTGATACCATGAAAAGATTACTGAAACATAAGAGAATACTTTGATTTACGTGGTTCTTCCTCACGTTGTGTGAGGCTTACACCCACGGGAAACGATCGTGATTTTATTGCTTAGTTCGGCTTGATGGAACAAGCCATATTTATATCCCCTGTTACATTGTCATCTAGGGTTACATATGGAGGATTGCCCTCTTGAGTGGGCCACGTGATAACGTGGGCTGCATGGCCACTGCATGGGCTTATGGCAGCTGAGGGATCTCGGTCCAATACCGCAAGTAGAAGCACCAGTCGGCCGACCTTGTCTTGCTATGAGTAGTCGAGGCAATGGAGAATTGGTATTTGTCAATTTGGCCAAAGGGATGGCGGTCGAACGTTCAAGAAGCATGGCACAACTAGCGCTGAGATTACGTTCGAAGATGGTGTTCTCCAGCCGTCTTGATCATGGCGTGCTGGTGTTGGTGGACACCGAGGCTCGATTTTGTTCGTTATTGTATCTGTCAGAACAGAAGCGTGCAATCGATAATCCAAACCAACACGAACGAACACAAATTTAACGTGGTTCACTAACACACTGTGTGCTAGCTAATCCACGGGAAGAGGAGAACAAATTTCACTAATTTGAGGAGAGTACAGGTTACAAACCAAATTCCAAACGGACAAACCAAACAAACTAACCTGACTGGCCTTACTTCAGACTAGGGTGATGAAGAGTATTTATAGGACTCTTCTCCTAATCCCAAACAGAAAACCAAACACCTTTTCCCAAACATATAAGGAAAAAGGTCAAACAAAGCCCAATCCCAAACCCAAACAGAATAGGCCTAAAACACAAAACAAACCCAAATCAAATTCAAGTCATATTCTAACAATCTCCACCTTGACTTGAATTCTCTCTCAAATACCAAATGTACCAGACGCAACCAAAGTTGCCAGATGTACCCAGACGCGATACATATCGCCAGACGTATCCAAATGTGATCAAAACCGCCAAACTCAAACGCAATCAAGATTGCCAGACATATCCAAATGCGATTCATATCGCCAGACCAAACGCGATGCAAATCGCCAAACTCAGATGCAATCAAAATTGTCAGACGTACCAAACTTCTCCAAATCAGCTGTACCAGAATCTCCCCTGCCTCCAAATGCCCCTAAAGGGCGGTCAACAAATCAAAACATGCAGCAAGTCCAACCCATGTTGGGACTTGCCATGCAGAACCAGTTTGGTGTTATTTCTGTCCATAACACCAACATCAAATTTACTGCTAACTCCAAGCCTGCAACTCCAAATTGACTTCTCGATCCTCAAATCTAGAACAAATATCTAGATGATCGAAAACCCTAACCGCAGAATAGCGGCAGAGCGCTCCGATGCTCCGACGCAAAACAGACGTTGCTAGTCGTAATAACTTGCAACTTCAAACCAATTCATCCAACGGATCTGACAACCGCGGCTCTGATACCACTTGTCAGAACAGAAGCGTGCAATCGATAATCCAAACCAACACGAACGAACACAAATTTAACGTGGTTCACTAACACAATGTGTGCTAGCTAATCCACGGGCAGAGGAGAACAAATTTCACTAATTTGAGGAGAGTACAGGTTACAAACCAAATTCCAAACGGACAAACCAAACAAACTAACCTGACTGGCCTTACTTCAGACTAGGGTGATGAAGAGTATTTATAGGACTCTTCTCCTAATCCCAAACAGAAAACCAAACACATTTTCCCAAACATATAAGGAAAAAGGTCAAACAAAGCCCAATCCCAAACCCAAACAGAATAGGCCTAAAACACAAAACAAACCCAAATCAAATTCAATTCATATTCTAACAGTATCCCTCGTCATGGATGAAACCCTACTACCGACATGGGAAACCTCTTTCACCTGGTGGTCTGTTGTGGTTCATGTGCCTCCTGGCAAGTCCAAACTGGCGCTGATGGTTTTTGGTAGGATTGATGACGAAGATGGACAAGTGAAGAGTAAGGGCAAGGATGTTGCAATGGTTTGGAGGGATGGTGATGAAAAATGGACGGTACATACAAGCCCAAGCGAGCTAGTAGGAGTAGATGCATTGCGGTGTGAACTCCAACTCGTTGTCCACCCAGGTAAGATTTATGGCTACAAGGGTTATGCTGAGCTGGATCTCGCTGTGGTTGAATTAGTAATGGCGGGGGAATTTGTAGTGGAGAACATAGGGGTTAAGCATCCGCAATTTTGCAGTCCTGGATGTGTTGGCTTTGATGGAGAATTGGTGGAATCATGCGGGGAATTGTTGTATATCGTTCGCTACATGTATTCAGCCTCTTGATTTAAATTTGCGGTATGATTCTTGCACTCCTTTTAATGAAAAAGATGCGAACTTTCATTCCGGAAACTCTGTTTTTATAGATCTTTTCATGTTGATCTATATGTTTGTTATAGATCTGTTGTATAGAAGTCTAGATCTAGGCTTGTAAATATGAAAAGTAACTTAGATTCATCTGTTATATTCTACTCTCTGATACTTCTGTTCTTTTATATGTGGTAGTTCAGCGTGGCTCTCTCCTTCCGGTGTGGCTTCCGGCTTGTTGGTGTTGGGAAGATTGAATTTCGGATGAATGGTTTCTCTCATATACAGTCGTCCGATCCAGAAAAGCGTATGTGTCTCTCCCTTTACTTTATTTCCGATGATAAAAGATCTGAACTTTTAATGGTTAAGACTTTCATTAGGGATGATTTCTTGTTTGTGTGCGGATGCGTGAATACCTTAGGTCTGTTGGTTGGTGTAGATCTGTTGTATTTAGCAGTTTTTTACTGGTAGATCTAGTGTTTAACTTTGTAGATAGATGATTTAGACTAGTCTTCCACGTTTTTCCAGGTCCGATTATGCTCACTTCGTCATCTTGTGGCGATGCCGGAGAATTGTACTGTGTCTTACGCCTCTGTTTGGGCTTTTTGTGTGCAAGGCGGTCTAGATGATGTGGGGTTTCGCGATCTCAGCCCGGCTGAATGGTCTGGACAATATTGTGCATGACTTTACTCAAATGAACAAGAAAACAAGCCGTTTGATTGCGTTGGAAAAAGTAAAAACTCAAATGAAGTTTTGTAAAATGCACGAAATGAATCACCCCATGGATTGGTAGTTTCATTTATGCCTAGCCTACTAGGATTTGAGATCAAAGTACTATATTTAGTGCTACGATATGAAAGGGAACTAGTATCAAACTGTGCAACTACATAGTAAATCCAAATTAGATTCGATCTCCTCACCAACTAGGATTGAAAAACATATGATATTCTCTTAGTTGATCTTCTGGTTCTTGTTGTGGGGAGATAACTCAGCCCTACAAATAAGGTAACCAGCTGTTAGTTTCACTCCAATTGAAAGAGCATAGCATTTTTAGATAGTTTTTATACCTAATTCTTTACTGTCGTAGATTCTGGTATTATGTTTAGTTTCACTTAGTCTTGTTTGTTTCAGGGCAAAAAAGGAGCTATTTTCTCGAAAGTTCATCTCTCACAAAAGCTGATCACTTTGGTAGTCCCTAAATCACAGTACAGCAGTAAGTAGAAGTCTGAAACTTCCCCGTTTTCTTCCCTGTCTTCATGTATGAACAAAAAGAAAGCCAATAAAACAGTACTTGCAGAATCCATAACATTACTTGCCTTAACAGCAAATCTATTTTCCATATCGGATGTTATTTACATTCATTATCCTTAAGTCCTTACGACCTTCATTCCTTAGGAATAGTAAAGCAAGCAAAAGCACTATGACCCAATTGCTCTTTCCCTAATACAAAGGAATCTCTCTCCCATAACCCTCCTCCCTTCCTTTTCTGTTTTCTTATTTTCCAACCAGATAGGTTCCAGCAGCTGTGATTGAGACAAAATATCTGAACCTAGGTAATGACTAGATATGCAAGTTGGCAGATTCATACATTATGGCAAGTTGGCAGATTCATACGTTCTTACACCAAAAACTGGTATATGGGCAGATTTTTTACCTGGGCTTCTTGATTGACAGGTGGTGCAGGTTGAGCAAGTCCGAGAGCCGTGGCGATTATCTCGTCTTTGGTACCGAGGTTTGCCTTGACTTTGGATGCCTTAACAAGGTTGTGGTTGGCTTCTGGACAATCGTGTCCATTTGCCTTCAGGTAGACGGTTAAGCATTCATGACACTTCTTGGTCCCAGGCCTTTTTTGTGTGAAAGAATGAATGAGATTGATTAAACATCAATGCACCCAGCTAAGAAACAACAAAGTTTATGCTATCACATACAATCACATAAACTTAATGGAGCTCAGAAGGGTAACGGCAAAAAACAAAAGTTTAATAGAGCCCAATTAATTGCGTAAACTACATTGAAACTCAGAGGGTTATAGGTATAATATGCTCCTCTATTATGACGTTTGATCAAACATGCCCCTCTACTATTTTTTACATCAAACATGCCCCTGTACTATGAAAAAATTATCAAACATGCCCTTATGTTAAAATTTTCATTGAAAAAATCATCAATCATGGTTGAACCGAGATTTAGACGACCCGACATCAACAAATGGGAGAGAA
This sequence comes from Linum trigynum, assembly GCA_964030455.1. NCBI lineage: Eukaryota > Viridiplantae > Streptophyta > Magnoliopsida > Malpighiales > Linaceae > Linum > Linum trigynum. The sequence continues at coordinate 36,918,801 of OZ034822.1, read as the reverse complement.
AACGTCAGTTTTATCTATCGTTGTATTTCTCTCGGTGTCTTCAAAGTAAATTTATTTGAATTATTTGGCTATACAAAAGAAAAAAAAAATTAAAGTGAAATTATTAGTGATATTTTAGACATTTGTGCCGCCCAAACCAAAGTTCAACCTTGGTTAACGGTTTTTGGATGATAATTTAAACAAAAGGGCATGTTTGATTATTTTTACAAAGTACAGGGGCATGTTTGATGTAAAAGATAGTAGAGGGGCATGTTTGATCAAACGTCATAATAAAGGGGCATATTATACCTATAACCCTCTGAGTTTCAATGTAGTTTACGCAATCGATTGGGCTCTATTAAACTTTTGTTTTTTGCCGCTACCCTTCTGAGTTCCATTAAGTTTATGTGATTGTATGTGATAGCATAAACTTTGTTGCTTCTTAGCTGGGTGCATTGATGATTAATCAATCTCATTCATTCTTTTCACACAAAAAAAGGCCTGGGACCAAGAAGTGTCCTGAATGCTTAACCGTCTACCTGAAGGCAAATGGACACGATTGTCCAGAAGCCAACCACAACCTTGTTAAGGCATCCAAAGTCAAGGCAAACCTCGGTACCAAAGACGAGATAATCGTCACGGCTCTCGGACTTGCTCAACCTGCACAACCTGTCAATCAAGAAGCCCAGGTAAAAAATCTGCCCATATACCAGTTTTTGGTGTAAGAACGTATGAATCTGCCAACTTGCCATAATGTATGAATCTGCCAACTTGCATATCTAGTCATTACCTAGGTTCAGATATTTTGTCTCAATCACAGCTGCTGGAACCTATCTGGTTGGAAAATAAGAAAATAGAAAAGGAAGGGAGGAGGGTTATGGGAGAGAGATTCCTTTGTATTAGGGAAAGAGCAATTGGGTCATAGTGCTTTTGCTTGCTTTACTATTCCTAAGGAATGAAGGTCGTAAGGACTTAAGGATAATGAATGTAAATAACATCCGATATGGAAAATAGATTTGCTGTTAAGGCAAGTAATGTTATGGATTCTGCAAGTACTGTTTTATTGGCTTTCTTTTTGTTCATACATGAAGACAGGGAAGAAAACGGGGAAGTTTCAGACTTCTACTTACTGCTGTACTGTGATTTAGGGACTACCAAAGTGATCAGCTTTTGTGAGAGATGAACTTCCGAGAAAATAGCTCCTTTTTTGCCCTGAAACAAACAAGACTAAGTGAAACTAAACATAATACCAGAATCTACGACAGTAAAGAATTAGGTATAAAAACTACCTAAAAATGCTATGCTCTTTCAATTGGAGTGAAACTAACAACTGGTTACCTTATTTGTAGGGCTGAGTTATCTCCCCACAACAAGAACCAGAAGATCAACTAGGAGAATATCATATGTTTTTCAATCCTAGTTGGTGAGGAGAGCGAATCTAATTTGGATTTACTATATAGTTGCACAATTTGATACTAGTTCCCTTTCATATCGTAGCACTAAATGTAGTACTTTTATCTCACAGCATTCTAGTAGGCTAGGCATAAATGAAACTACCAATCCATGGGGTGATTCATTTCGTGGATTTTACAAAACGTCATTTGAGTTTTTACTTTTCCAACGCAATCAAACGGCTTGTTTTCTTGTTCATTTGAGTAACAAGACTCATCCAAAAGCCTCAAGCAAATGACCCCTATATTCATTTGGAAACTGAGAGAATAGGGTAGACCACATCTATCTATTATAGATGCAGATATGACTAGGACGATGCAAGGGCTACCAGTGCGATCTCAAGCCATAGAACAGCAAAGTCATGCACAATATTGTCCAGGCCATTCAGCCGGGCTGAGATTGCGAAACCCCACATCATCTAGACCGCCTTGCACACAAAAAACCCAAACATAGGCGCAAGACACAGTACATTTCTCTGGCATCGCCACAAGATGACGAAGTGAGCGTAATCGGACCTGGAAAAACGTGGAAGACTAGTCTAAATCATCTATCTACGAAGTTAAACACTAGATCTACCAGTAAAAAACATCTAAATACAACAGATCTACACCAACCGACCTAAGGTATTCACACATCTGCACACAAACAAGAAATCATCCCTAATGAAAGTCTAAACCATTAAAAGTTCAGATATTTTATCATCGGAAATAAAGCAAAGGGAGAGACACATACGCTTTTCTGGATCGGACGGTTGTATATGAGAGAAACTGTTCATCCGAAAGTCAATCTTTCCAGCACCAATAAGCGGGAAGCCACACCGGAAGGAGAGAGCCACGCTGAACTACCACATATCGAAGAAAAGAAGTATCAGAGAGCAGAATATAACAGATGAATCTAAGTTACTTTTCATATTTATAAGCCTAGATCTAGACTTCTATACAACAGATCTATAACAAACATTTAGATCAACATGAAAAGATCTATAAAAACAGAGTTTCCGGAATGAAAGTTCGCATCTTTTTCATTAAAAAGGAGTGCAAGAATCATACCGCAAATTTAAATCAAGAGGCTGAATACATGTAGCGAAACCCAGAAAGGCAAACCGGACATGGCGACCAGTGAAGCAGTGGGACGTCGGCCATGCTGCTGAAGAAGGAAGGTCAACCGGCGGTGGCAGGGGAATAGAGGCGGCAGGGTATTTTTTTCAGCCTCGCAGAGAACAGGGGACAAGGAGATTGAGAGAAGAGCGAAAAACAGAGAGAGAAAGAGATAAGCAGTCTCTGACTGCAGACTTCTGAAAGGGTTATGACCATCTCCATCCCTGCAATAGGATAGCAATTTCATAAGTGGACCCTACAACCACATTAGCAACTTTAGCAATTATTCACTTCAACCATTTCAAACCACCTACATCCCTGCAATAGGTTAGCAATTGCAATTGATGGGACCTAGTACATATTCTTTTCTTTAAAAATACTTTTACATAATAGATAATAGACTTTTGAAAATTCAATAAACACAATATATAGCATACACCAAAAAGAAATAAAGAAAAAATACATAAAGAAATACAAAATACCAAAAAGAAATAAATAAAAATTACATAAAGAAATACAAAAATACAAAAAAATACAATAATTGAAATTAAAAAATACTAAATTACTCGTGATGTTCATCATTAAGTTTTGTGCATGTTCTCCATCATTAACTATACATCTTTATAATAAATTTTCATGTTCAATATAATTTATGATATATAATTTATTAACAACTTAAACAAATCATAAGCACAAGAATATTAAGTTTAACAATTTGTGTGTTCAAAGTGGGTAGGTAGGAAAGAAAGAAAGAAAGAAAAAAAGATTTTGAGTGCATAAATGTGTGGGTCCAATTGTCTATGTGGCATTGCAAGAGAGATTGCTTATTTAGCAATCTTGCTAAATAAGAAATAAGTCTCACATCCTTGCAATTGCTTAAAGCCATTGCCACATGGGATCCCACCCAATAAGCAATTGCAATAAGCAATTGGATGGAAATGGTCTTGGGGCTTAAGGCTATCTAGAGATATAACTCAGTCCAATTAGATTCTTTGCAGAAAAATGAAAGCGCAGCCGTTGGATGCGCTGAGTTGGACAGTCCTGGTTAACCACCAGACGTCACTTTTCCTATAATAGAATTCCCTTATTGCTAGCCTTTGTTTTCATTCAAATGCTAATTTAGTAATTTAAGATAAGAAATCATGGGCGGAATAAAATAAACAATGTTACCGGGTGAAAAAAAGATTACGTCCGATTTACAGCCGAGCCTACTTATTATTATTATCTAATTATTATTCTAGTACAGTTAAAAAAATGCCAAAGATTCTAGCACAGTTATTGGTTCATCTGAAATTTATTTTTAGTCTTCATATCATCTAATCAATCAAAGGTTCCATTTACATTAAGTGCAAACATTCAACTTATTGACTTCGTTTAATACAAGATGCTAATGTGACATGTGATTTGCTAGTGGGACAAGTACGGGATCATTTGATTGTTGGATTTGTGCGATGGATTTGCCACCCAAATCTCAAATATGATGGAACTCATGGTACAAAAGGCTAAAAAATCAATTATACAAACAATGGACTCTTTCAAATTCATCATAAATTTTAAGATTTTAGAAACTAAAATCTTTATTTTCAAATTCAACAAGCAAACGACCCCTATGTTATTTCAACTTTTATGAACCACGATAAATATGATATAATTGCACACTGTAAAGAAAATACAATTTTGCTCCATGACAAATACGATCTAATTGCACGCAGTAAAAAATACAATTTTGCTAAAGTTATTGCGTAAATACTAAAACCACTTTCACTTCATCTTTGATTTTCCTATTCCATGAAACTCATAATTTCACAACAACTAGCACCAGGCCCGCCCCCTTGGCCGAGAAAGTTAAGACAAAAATATGTACATATAACATGCTAACAATATAATAAAAAGATAAGACATACGATTGAAGAAAGAAATACAATTGTTCAAAGAATAAAAGGAAAACATAAATATTAATTAATTTTCAAAATTAGTATTGCTTCCCCTAAAACATACATAATGACCCCTAATTGATGTCTAATAGGTACGCATAATATTATCCCTCTTCATAGATAGTAGAATTAAGGCCCGACTAGTTGGGGAAGTAGTTAGTCCGTTGTCCTCGAAGATGCCTAGAAAATAGTTGGGGTTCTGAAGAAGAGAGCTTCAAACTGAGGCTGAGTGTAACTAATTTTGAGTTATATATGTTTGTCTTTGTCAGTGTTGCTGACACTTTGACTGACTACATTGATTGGTAGTTGACCATAAATAATCTATCTATCTATCTATCTATACATAATATTATGGAAATTCAAAAGTAGTTTGTTGCCACATAAGCATTTGGAGAATTCACAAGGTGCCATGGTGGACACTTTTTTTTTACAAATAAAAAAGTTAAGTTAATGATCAATTAATGTAGCTATATCTATCTTCTTTTAATATTTTCTTTTTATTTTAATGATCATTTATGTAGCCATCTCTATCTTCTTTTAATGTTTTTTTTATTCAATATTTTTTTTTTTGCTATATATATGAGTAGCAACAATATTCTTATGTTTGGAGAGTGACATATATTGTAATCCTTTAAAAAATATATTTGATTAAATCTGATCAATTAATATTTTTTTTATTTTTACTAGAACTTAATATTGGTTATATTTTGATAAATATTAAATTATACTCACAGATAAGTAATAATAATTTTTTGAAAACAAAATATAATGAACGAAGTTTAGATAATCAACATTTAATAATCAGTTTAATTTGAAAACTAACTATATAATTTTATGTTTTGGTTATCAAACACTATCTTTTTCTAATGTTTGTATCTATCAACGAAACAAGTATTAAATAGCAAAATGCTTCAAAATTTGTTTTTCATTTCATAGAAACTTGATGAAGCCATAACATAGTACCTGATTGTACAAATGAAGACGAAAAAGAAAGACAACTTTTCTCTCCTCTTATAGTGCATGCTTCCATACCTTATTTTCTCTTACATTTGTTCATATTTCCCCTTATTTCTCCTAACAGTTTACATATTTCGGTCAAACAAATGTGTTAATTACACTTAAAAATACATTAAACTCTTTATATTTATATATATGTATATTATGACATACCTTGAGTAAGAAAATGATATCTAGACCTTGAATTGACTGGAGTTTGGCAATGGTATTATTCTCAAACCCTTAAAGATTAAAATCTAGGTCTTAAATTTATAAATATCATATCCTAAGATCAATTTTATTATAAACAAAAAACACGGTCATGATTCGTCAATATATATGCAACAAATTACATGCACAATCTTACGGGTTAAGCTCTATGATTTAGATAACTATGATCTAGGGTTCACTCATCAGGGGTTGGGGTATAGTATCATGCTCACAAATCCGGTTAATTCATGGTCCAAATAGCATTTTCTTACTTAGAGTATAATATCATGCTTAGATATTGACAATAGATGTGGCATTACACCAACAAAATGAAGATATTAGTATAAGTAATGGAATTTTTATCTCAAAACAAATACCAATGATAAATAAATTTTAGCAAATGCATATGTGATAAGTTAGAAAATTATACACCAATGGACCATGTTAACATTAGAACCCTCGAAAGTTTGTGAGTACCTTGGACCGAGTTTTCAAACCAACATCTAAACAACGACCATGAGTTGAGGGTGAGTCTAAATTAAACTTAAGAAATTAAAAATTGGTACATATTGTATAAGATATTAAATTGAATGTCTTGATCAACAAATATGATCTTACTCTAAGACAGTAAACTTTCAATTGGGATGACCAAATTTATCTAATATTGAAGTACCTTAATAAAAAAAATTCTAACTAAGTTGTCGTCACCTGAGCAACATCATTGGCTGAGAGTTCGTCCAAACTCGAGATTCATTGAATGGCAAATATTGTATAAGATAGAAAAAAATTGAGTATCAATGTTGACAAATCTTGACATAAGATTCTCTATGGGACTTGATATATCTTTGTGACATGATATATGATCAGAGAATCGAAGCATCATAAGTGAATGTGCTAAGTATTGAAAAATTTTAATTTATAAACGCACCGCTTACTCATGTATGAATGCAAATGTAAAAAATTTAGAAGATCCAAAATAGTTTAAACATATAGATAAATTGATTAATGTAAATGATAAAATGAAACTCACCGGCCAACGGGTCGGGTAAAAAGCTAGTATGGATAATACTTTATCTTGGCCATGAAGTTTAACGTAAACGACAATTGACATGAACTTGAACATAAAATAGTTTTTCATAATTTTGAAAGAAATGGATAAATTTGGACTTAAATTTAGGTTGATCGTTAATATTAATAGTCAAAAATTTATTCGCCCATGATTCAACAAACAATGCTGAGGTGGTTGCGACTGCGACATGGTTTACACGTTATAGGGATAATATCTTATTTTGGCATATGAACTTGACGTAAAAGACAATTTTGGCCCGAACTTTCAAATAAGTCAGCTTTGTTCGAAGTTTGATAAAAATGGACAAATTTGGTCCAAATTTGTGGGTGACCTTTAATATTGACAGTATGGATAGAGAGTTTTAGGTTATGGTGTGACCTCCACATCATTTATTTATAAAATCTAAAAACAATTATAAAAATGTGAAAATTTTTCAGAAGAAAAAAAAATAAGACCACAAAATAGGATCATTGGCTTATCCTAATATTTTCATATTAAAAAAAATGGATTCATGCCCCCAAAAATCCCTATTCATGGAACTATATTAGACTCTCTCTTTACCCGTCCCCATAAATATTAACGGCCACCTAAATTTTGGGCCAAATTTATTGAAAATTTGGACAAAACTGTATTATTTGAAAGTCTAGACCAAAATTGTTTTTTTACGTTAAAGTTCATCCAAAATAGCGTATTATTACTGTGACATGAAAATCACGTCGCAACCACCTTAGCATTGTACGTTGAGTCATAGACAAAACAAATGCTTGAACGTCAATATTAATGGGTAACCCAAATTTGGGTCCAATTTATTCATTTCTTTCAAAACTCAGACAAAACTATCTTATTTGCATGTTCATGCCAAAAATGTTATTTATGTCAAAGTTCACTCCAAAATAGGATATTATACCTAAATAATATAGGAGTACTCAAAATATTCGACTAATGAAGTTCAAAATGTTTGAAACGACATAAAACTCTGATAAAATTGGAGTCCAACCAGCTATCATTTAGAACAAATGACTCTCTGACAGGATAAACACAATTATAAGTATGGGTGGTTCTATCAATGACATATGGAAAATGATACAAAGACATTGAATGACATGCTCACAGTAAAAAATATATATCTATACTTTAAATTGATCGGAGATTGATACGTGTTACTATATCCTAAACTCGTAAAGATTAAAATCTAGATCCTAATGCTATGAATCTCATATACTAAGATCAATTTAATTAGAAATAATAATCGAGGGTCATATTTCGTCGAAGTACATCCAACAAATTATGTGCATCATCTTGTAGTTTAGGGCAAGGATTGCAAACCCTTACCGTACTGGGTTTGACAGGAAAACCTCCTACCGGATGCTAAGCCGGTAGGCGCTGTTTAGTAGTATGAAATTGTTGAACCACGATTTAACCAAAGTTTCAATCTAAAATATCCTACCACTGACTTTTTCGATACAACCTATGATAAGATTTTACAATCTTTCGTTTAGGGTCTATGATTTAAATAGTTAAGACCTATAGTTCACTCGTAAAGGGTTAGATATGATAATTAATTCAAAGTTTAGATTGTCTTTCTTACCAAGAGTATGCATTACCTTTTGATTTAATTACTCAAAGCTCAGGGTTGATATCTATAGAAAAATTGTACACGTTAATTGTCAAAATCTGGAGTCTGGACCACTGGCTTCCAGTGGCTCGTCTATTGTTCTCCAAGGCAGGAAAAATGTTTGGCAGTATGACTTTGCGGTTTTGTCCAATAGATTTCAGTATGATCATTGTTTCATATGTACAATGCCCTCTTTGCTACCTAGCAAGAGTATAATAAACGATGAATTGTTGAATTCATAGGTACAAAACTGTAATGTTGATGTTTGCACAAAAAAAAGAGGTAAATTAATGATTATTTCTCATAAAACACTTTACTAAGAGATTAACACAATACAGTTCACTTACTAAGGAAGATGACCAAGCAATACTGTCACATCTCCAATCGTTTGATAGCTCCCATATGATTGTATTCAAGGTTCGTCACTATGAATCGGGATTTGAACGAATACTTCATAAAAACCATGACCCAACTTTTGCCCGGCCAGACGGCCCTTTGGATCTTTTGTTAGGATATTAGCATATGCTACATCAACGCCGGGACTTAGCAAACTCTTTATCATAACAAATTCTAGTCCCTACAATTCAAAATATTGAGATTTTAAATGCAATCGAAATAACACTGATAAACTTGTAACTAACATGATTCTCATCAATTATTTTTTACTTGAGACTCGTGACCAATTGCAGCAGTTGAAGAATTTTGTTCAGATCTTTGTTCTCTAACAAGAGCAGGTGAATCATCATTATTTACCTATATCAGAGATAACAATGTGTTATAATTTTTTTGGCAAAATACACTTATATAGTCAAAACTTTCGTGTTTGTACCAATAATAGCCAAAATTGACGAAATACCACTTATAACCACTTCCGTCCAATACTTTAACGGTATCAACTAACAGACTAACGAAAAAGCTGACTTGACGACATTTCATCCACGTAGATGAATGAGAAAAGCCAAAAATAAATTAAAAAAAAAACAAAAAACCTTATATCTTCCCATCCTTCCCTCTCTCTCATCGCCTTTCTCCCCACCTCCACCGTCGGTAGCCACCACCTCTACCTCATCCCTCCTGGCCTCCTCCTCAACCTTTTGTCCAGCCTTCGTTTTCACCATATGATTTCACCAGCCAGAACCAAAATCATTCCCAAACCACTTATCCCCAAAAAATTGTACTCCATCTCCATTTTCTAGGTCTCACGTTGAGGAAGAAGATGATGCGAGGAAGAAGACCACGTCGTTATTGAAATAGGGGTTGGTAATCGGATGCAAAGAGATTCATCCAATCCAAATTCCTTGACATGGATTAAACTAGGTAGCTGAGGGATTCAAAAATCAGGGAGCGACGAATTGCCATGATAGCTTCAAATGGTTTGAGTTTTCCAATTCGGAATCGATGGCAGATCTAAATTCATTAAGGGTTCGATGGCTGTCGCGTCAATCCCGTTGGGCCATATCTCTCTTCTTCACTTCTTCACCTGTTTCATTGCTGCTGACGGTGATTTTAATGCTTTGCGTGAATCTGACCTTGGGTTCATGAGTCTCGAACCTCAAAGACATGAAAGTTTCCAGATCCGTCTTTCTCACTACTGGTGTCGTTGGATCTTGGAGACGTTAAGCTACGAGAAGCGGATCTCGGCGAAGGAAATGGAGAAGAGGAGGGTGAGGAGGAAAGGGAAGAGAAGGAACCGAGCCATTGATCTTGTGAGAGATGCAGAGAGCTTGAAGGAGGAGGAATCAGACCTCCCAAGGGATCTGGTTGTTCACACAATGACGAAGAAGAGTGTTGATTCACAGCAGCGGCGGGGCAATAGGGGAAGAAGAGGCACCAAGGGAGTAGAACTCTAAATGGGGAAGAAGAGCCGAATCTGGAGCCGAGTTCATCGGTGGTCGGGTAGATGAAATCCGGTATGGTCCTCGGCCGGATGTATGGTCGTGAATTTTTTAGGATTTTGTTTTTTGTTTTTTTCAAAACCTTTGGGATTATGATATAAAAGAAAAAAAAAATTTAATTTAATTATGACATGCGTCTATGTGTCAAGTTTGGTCGAGTTGTCGTTGATGTGTGCGTTGAGGTGGCATCCTATTCAACATAATGTTAACCTAACTTACGGAAATTTTAACACCGTTAAAGTATGTAACGGAAATGACTATATTTGTCATGGAACTTTCAAAATTCTGGCTATAAGTGGTATTTTTTCAAATATGGCTATTATTGACACAAACGCGAAAGTTTTGGCTATACAAATGTATTTTGCCTAATTTTTTGAATCATAGTTCAAACATATGAATGTTATGCGTACATATATAAAAATGTGATGTATCTGCAAATGACTAGAGGAATCAACATTTTGAGAAGAATTTAATGCATAATCCAAATAATAGAATGTCTTCTTCTATACCTGCATGATAATTTATGAAGATAATAATATACATTAGTCCCAACTCCCAAAGCAAACAAGAAGAGACGGGATACGGTGACAACCCCTCAGATTCACAATCAAGGGTATTTTGGGTATGAAAAAAAGAATATATTAATTACCTCTTTTATATTAATTATATTGGGAATTAAAAACCCATATTAAATACAATTTTTTTTTTAAATTTAAATCCTATACATTAATATCTCTATCTATCTCTCTCTCTCTTCCTTTCTCCAGCGGCCACTCCGCATTGACCGACAAACTTTTTCTCCGGCGAATTCTCTGCGGCAGACTCCCCCCGGCAACCTGAAAAAATGTACGAGTGCGTTAAAAAGTGTACCAATCTATTAGTCTACTGGTAATTAATATACCAGTGCTAGTGGTACGCTACCAGTATGTTAAAAAATGTACCAGTACTAGCGGTACCAGTAAAAAATGTACCAGTGCTAGCGGTACCAGTAAAAAATGTACCAGTACTAGTGGTACGCTACCAGTACAACGCTACCACTACCATATTGGTAGCGGTACCAGTAGAGAATAACACAACGCTACTAGCACTGGTAGCGCTACCACTAGCATTGGTAGCGGTACCAGTAGAGAATAACACACACAAAAAAAAAAACAGATGATAGTGGTACCAGATGATAGGGGAGCCACTGGTATTGGTACTAGTGAGTAGTGGTAGCGTACCAATAGCGCTACCAGTGGTATTGGTACCAGCAGAGACTAAAACAAAAAATCAGATCTCGAAAAAAATAGGGATGAGGAAAGAGGAAGGCAGGGAAGAGTCTTGACCTCGCGGCGGCGGCGACATAAAAATCGTGGTGGGGTCAGCGTGGCACGACGGTGAGTTTATGGGCAGCGTATCGCGGCAGGAGAGGCGGGGACAGCTGCACGGCAGGGCGGCGGGGACAATAGGCGCGGCAGGGCGGTGAGGACAGCCGGCGCGGCGGAGGTCAGGGGTGGCGGTGGGCATGGGAGAGGAAGAGGGAGCTGCGGTGGTGGGAGGGCTGTGGCGGCGGAGAGAGGGGGAGGAGAGACGGTGATGTCTACGGGAGAGAGGGAGGAGAGAGAGAGGGAGGATGGAGGAGTTAGGGTTTTTGTTCTTTTTATATGGTAGGGTGAATGATTGGGTGTGGTAAATTTTTACCCTTCCAAAAATATCATTCCTTTATTCTTAACCGTTAATTTAAAAAAGAAGAAGAAAGAGACAAGAGAGAGAGCGTATCCAAGGGCTATGAAGTGGGTTGTGAATCTGACAATCTCGTCCCAAACAAGAAGGATAAAAATCAAACAAAACAAATTTGTCTCAAGAAAAGAAACAAGCTAGGGGTATAATTAAAAGCTTGCGTGATTAGCGGCGGATCCAAGAATTCTACATAGAGGTGTCCTCTCCCAAAAATTAAATTTGATTAAATATTATAATTAAATTAAATAATGATTAAATATGAAATATCTGACTAATAAAAGTTGCATTAAAAGTGCATACGTGTTTCGTAAAATGGTAAAATACATCCGGTGTCTATATTGCTCAACAAATATCTCTCGACATATCCTATTAGACAAGGGTATCCGTTAATTAGGTTCAATTGTTATGTTTTGAAAAATAAGAATAACAGTTTACTATTATATTTGGATCTAAAATACAATAACAAATGAGTTGTAGTGTAATTGAAAACAGGTTTACTAATAAAGGCAGTGTCCCAAGTTTAAATCACATAGTCTACTACTTAAATATTATTTGTACCAATATGCAAACTACTACGGGAGGTTGGATAATTATTTTCTCCAATTTAAAGGGTGTTCCACTACCACTTAAATATTTTTTTGCTTATACGCAAACTACTATCGAAGATTGAATAATCATGTTTCCAAACTAGCATAATGACCAGCCCGTTGGCCGGATGAGATTAATATAAGGTTGTTGTTGGTATAAGTATGGCACGGAATGTGATCAAGCAATCTTATGTATATTTTCACCCGGACCGTTGGCAGGTAAATTTTTTATTTGTTTTATATACTATCATATTATGTATCCGTTTTACCGCCCAAAATTCTCAATCTCTCAAAACCATACAATGGCAAGTTGAGTATTTTAGTTTGTGTGCAAAACAGGATGGATATGTTCATGAGAGTATACATTTCAAAGAAAAATATTTAACATAAAAAAATTCATTGATAATTTGGGAGAAAAATGTTATATAAAATAGAGGCTATGCTATAATAAATATAATTAATTATTTATGAATTAACTACATAGGTCCAAGGTGAACAGTTTATTAATTTTTCAATTTCTAGCGAGCTGGTAATATATAGGTCCAATACTAAAAATATTTTAATCCATCACCAACTTTCACATATCATGACAGACAGTAATACCGCTAGGAAAGCAAGACCATGTCCTCTCCCGATAAATCTTTGGTATTGCCTACTTGTGTATTAACATGAACATCTAGAGCGTTGTTGGACCCTTTTCTCCATCGCGTCCAGGAAGAATGACCCTTCCCCATTTGCTTATGTTTCGATATGATCTCATTTCTATCTCAATTGAAATTAATAAGCAAGAAAAACAACAAAGCAAAACAAAAGCAAGTATACTGACATCCCAAGTCTTTGACTTAAAAGGAATCTTAGTATCAGTTTTTCTTCTTAGAGTTCTTAAAATCACACCTATCAATATATCATCTTATTTATTATTATTGCGTCAATTGGGTCAAATTATCCGATTAGTCACCTCATTATTAATGTATATGTCATTTTTATATTTCTTTGAATTCAATTTAAGCCGCTAATATACAAAATACTCAGACCTAATTTTTATAGACTTATGTAAGTTAGGAGTTCTAGTCTCCACACTGTCTATATGGTTCATAATGTGTATAACAATGAAACAATAATTTATAATTTCGAAACCATAAACATATGAAAGTTAACCGTGTTATAATTTTTAGATCTTATAGCCCGCGCTCTATGCTGTGATTTGTTTTAATCTACGAAATAGCGATATTCAATGTCATAGCACGTAAAGGACGCATTAAAGCAATGTGGAGCACCTACACCAAGTCTTCCAAGTCCTTAGCGACAACGAGCTATATGTCAAGAGGGAGAAGTGCACTTTTGCCTCCACAGAGGTTCCATTCTCGGGGCACATCATCGGTGGAGTCAAATTGAGGATGGATGGGGCGAAGGTGGATGCAATCCAAGAATGTGAGCCACCTACGAAGGTGCCAGAGTTGCGGTCCTTCCTCGGCCTAGCCAACTAATATATGAGGTTTATCAAGGGCTACTCGCCTACTCCAACATTGCAGCACCCTTGACAGATCTTTTGAAGAAGAACAAGGTCTGGGACTGGTTGGATCGGTGCCAAGAAGCATTCGAGACCTTGAAGGCAACGGTGATGAAGGAGCTCGTGCTCGTGCTCCCCAACCTGACGTTGCCCTACGAAGTGCAGACCGATGCATCCGACTTCGTGATTGGTGGTGTGTTGATGCAAGAGGGGCATCCCATTGCCTTCGAGAGTCGGAAGCTCAACAAGACGGAGAGGCGATACACCGTCCAAGAAAAGGAGATGACGGTCGTGGTGCATTACTTGCGCACATGGAGGCACTACTTGTTGGGGTCAAAGTTCGTAGTGAAGACGAACAACGTGGCAACAAGCTACTTTATGACGCAGAAGAAGCTCGTCCCCAAGCAACCGCGGTGGCAAGATTTTCTGGCTGAGTTCGAATTCGTCATGGAGTACAATATCGGGAAGGCGAACTCTTTTGCCGATGCTCTTATTCGCAACAGTGCAGCCGCAAGCATCAGCAACCCGTGTTTCCTTTGAAAGAGCGGATCGTCGAAAGCCTTGGCCATGACCCCTTCGTCAAAACCGTAGCGGAGTACATCGAGCAAGGTAAGACTCGATGGTTTTGGATGAAGGATGGACTCATCATGACCAAGGGGGAGCGTGTGTTAGTGCCAAGGTGGGCCAACTTGAGGAAGGAGATCATGAAGGAGTGTCATGATTCCAAGTGGGCGGGCAACCCCGACATCGAGAGGACGCAAGCGCTCATCGAAGAAGCATACTTCTGGTCGCATATGAGAAACAACGTGGAGATGTATGTGAAGACTTGTCTTGTGTGCCAACAAGACAAGATGGAGCAGAGAAGCCCAACAGGCTTGCTAGCGCCTTTGCCCACTCCTCAACGACCATGGGAGAGTGTTGACTCACTTCTACTGTCACCCTAGGAATTGGCCAAGTGGAACCACTTCCTAAAGCGTAGTATAGCGGGTTTAGGTTTAATTATCAACCCGGGTCCTAGATTTGATGACTACTAAGTGAATTCTTGGTATCTAGCAATGAAACTTTAATGCAGGTTTAAACTAACAAACTAACAAAGCAAGTAAACTGTTGTATTCAGGTTAAGAGAGGTCACCCGGATATGGTTCCCCCTAGACTGCAGTTAAGCCGGATTGTAATTACCAAGTTCAGTTTCTATGATAGTTATACTGCGGAAGGTTCTTAGACAGCCTGAAGTCCCGACTAAAGGTCTTCAGACCCTCTCAATCTGAGTCTCTAGCGGGCGACTAACCTCCACCGGAGTAAACAGATTGAGGTCTTAACAAACAAAACCTCCACTATCGGAGTAAATCCGGTACAGAATAGTGAGTTGGCTCCTCGACTAAAGTCACCAACTCCCTACCTTCAATCAAAGATGCTCTATCAACCTAGGCAGATATTCTCATTCTAGGTTAAAGTAGAAACAACAGGAATTTGATCAGGATTCAAGTCATTCAATCATTCAAACCTCAATCGAATATAATCAAATCATAGAATCAGTACTTGGGTTCATACAATCAAAGCCTAACATACAAATCTAGGGTTCTCCATACCCAGATGAATGGGAGAACTACTCCATGGAGAAAGAAGCAAAAGCAGAATCAGACGCGGAATTCATACTGTGAAGGATGGATTCCTGCTTCTGGACGTTGATCGGCACTTCTCCAAGCTCAAGCCAAACTCCAATGGTGATGAAGATCAAGCTAGGGCACTTGGAGACTCATGTTCGTCGCTTTCTCTCTCTAGGAATCGCTCTGTCTCTCTAAAACTCGAATCCCTTGATTTTCAGCCCTCTTTTCCCTTAAAACAGCTGTCTGTCGCTATACCCGGTCGAAATACCCGGTCGGGTATTTTGGGTCTCGACCGGGTATTATCAAAACGCACGTTTCATGCCAGGGGAAAATCCCCGGTCTGCTCCAATAATCCCCGGTCGGGGATTTAAGCTTCACGACCGGGCCCCCCTCTGTTTCTCACGGGTGCCCAAAATGATAAATACCCGGTCGGGTATTTTGCCATATGACCGGGTATTTTCCTCCTGCAGCCCACTTCTTCCCAACTTTGCTCCTTTTGACCCAGAACTCGTTCCCTCGCCTCGATTCCAACGCCAGGTCCTGAAATATGACATAAACACACAACCTCGCGTGAAATTGCCTTAAACACGAGAGTCAACCTCTCAAACGGCTCAAGAATAGGGGTAAAAACATGTGTAATTATTGGTCTATCAAGTGTGAGCATGGACTTCATCGTCGGCCTTCCCAAAGTCGACGAATGCGGGTGCATCATGGTCGTGGTGGACAGGTTCTCGAAGTATGGAGTCTTCATCCCTTGGCCAACAGACATGACGACAGAGGATGCGACACGACTATTATTCAAGAACGTGGTCAAGTATTGGGGGCATCCCTAGCAACATCGTGATCGACAGAGATGGAAGCTTCACGAGCTGATTTTGGCGAGAGTTGTTCAAGATCATGGGCTCCGACTTGAACTTCTCGACGATATTTCATCCGCAAAGCGACAGACGGACGGAGTGGTTGAATGCATTGCTGGAGGTGTACTTGCGGCACTACGTCAGTGCAAACTAGCGAGATTGGGTGAAGTTGATGGATACGACATAGTTCTCCTACAACTTACACCGAGGCGAGTTGACCAACACGAGCCCATTCGAGTTGGTGACGGGGCAGCAGTCGTTGACGCCTATGACGGTGGCAACGGGGTATAGAGGCAACAGTCCGACAACCTACAAGTTCGCAAAAGGCTGGCACGAGAAGAAGGAGATGACCAAGTCTTACTTAGCCCGAGCTAGTAAGAAGATGAAGAAGTGGGCGGACAAGAAGAGGCGACACTTGGAGTTCGAGGAGGGAGACATGGTGATGGTGACGGTGACGGTGACGTTCTACCCTCACGGCCTCACTGCTTCAAGAATCTCAAGAACGTGCACAAGGGACTGCTCCGCTGCTATGAAGGGCCATTCCCCATCGCGAAGATGATTGGCAAGGTGGCGTACAAGGTGGAGATGTCGTCACATTTGGAGATCCATCCGGTCTTTCATGTGAGCCAACTCAAGGATTTCAACGAAAACAAGGAGGACGAGAGGCGGACAGAGTCACATCGTGCACCAACACTCATCACCTAGACACACGATTATGAAGTCGAAGAGATCATGACGCGTCGTGTCATTCATCGTCGAGGCGTTCATCCAAGTTATGCGGAGTACTTGGTCAAGTGGCGCAACCTTCCGGAGAGTGAAGCAAGTTGGGAGAATGAGCTCTCGCTTTGGAAGAACAAGGACTTGATCAAGACTTTCCATCAAGAAAACGCGACGAGGGCGTCACGAGCATAGGTGGGGGAGGACGTCACATGTGGCAGATCACATGGCGCCTAGGATTCTCCACTTTAAGAGAGCTTAACGGTGCACTTATGGGCCACATTATGGGTGGCATTTTTTTTTTTTTGCATAACAGGAGGCACTAGGCCAAAGAAATCAGAAAGACCGGGGGGGATTAAGAGAGGGTGACAGGGGAAGAAGAGACTATATTTTTGGCAAAGGTGATTATCAATAAGAATATTGACAATTATCCCATACATCTCTTTGTCTTATATAAAAAGTTAGTTTCCTTCTTGCTAATTTTGTCATGGTTGTTCAATTATCTTTTCAGGTTTTGGTGAATCATTTTATGAAATGTAAGATAGAGAGCAATAATTTTTAAGAGTGAGCAACGCAAAATAGCTGGAGAAATTATTAATTGTTAATAGTTATCATTAATAGTCATATCAGAACAATTATTATGCACTTTTCAGATAAAGACGACTCAGAATCAACCACACATTTTGGTAATATAAGAACGACTCTATTTTTTCCTAAGACAAACTTGGCAGGAACATACATTAAGTTGTAAGATGTAAAGAATTACTTCAATAAAGATACATGTACTTACATTTTTTTTAAAGATAAAATCGGAGCATTGTTTAGATAATTCTGAACAAGAAATTTTTTTCGAGACATAGAATTGTAAAAAATTAACGCTAAAATTTATATGAAAAATAATATGTATAATTTTAGATATAATCATTTAGCCATTGTTAGATTAACCAAACATCCCTAACCATGTGCTAATGTAATTCTATTTAATCTATCTATCTATCTATCTATACATAATATTATGACAAGTCAAATTTAAATTTTTGCCACATAAGCACTTGGAGAGATCTCAAGTTGCCAAGGTGGACAATTTTTTTACAAAAAAATAGTTATTGACCTATTAATTGAGTTGTCCCTCTCTCTTCATTTAATATTTAATTCTCTTCTATCCAATAATTATTTTGCTTTTGTTTTTGCATTATATCTATAAATAATATATGGAGAGAAAGGTTTACAAACCGGTTTAGCAAGTGGAATGGTTTTACCAGTGGTACAACCGGTTTGTATCGTTTCATGCCGGTTAATAAAATAAGTAGAAATATAAAAAATTATTAATATCAAATAAATTTAATCATATATAAACCATATTTAAAGACAATTTACGTACAATTCATATTGATATTTGAAAAAATAGTTATTGACCTATTTATGGAGTTGTCCCTCTCTCTTCATTTAATATTTAATACTCTTTTATCCAATAATTATTTTGCTTTTGTTTTTGCATTATATCTATAAATAATATATGGAGAGAAAGCTTATCAAATCGGTTTAGCAAGTGGAATGGTTTTACCAGCGGTACAACCGGTTTGTATCAATTCATACTAGTTAATATAATATGTAGAAATATAAAAAATTATTAATATCAAATGAATTTAATCATATATAAACCATATTTGAAGACAATTTACGTACAATTCATATTGATATTTGAATAAAATATGATATTTCAAATAAAATTACATGTACTCATACTTAAATTCACTAAAACTACGTAATTTACTTAGAAATTCGTAAAACGATCATACTGGTCATACCGATGGTGTCATGTCGATTTCATGACTGGTACCAGTTGAATGGTTCAACCGGTGGCATGCCGGCCGACGTGACAATCATGATGGAGAGTGACATATATCATATTTTGGTTTTGCATTATATCGATGTACGCAACAATATACTAATATTCGTAGAGTGATTAAAGATTACTATGTAAATTTCTGCTCATTTTTACTAATACTTAATAATAATTTATATTTTAATGAATAATTTAAACAAATACACAAAAATAATAATATTTTGTTGATAAGGTCTGAAAGAAACTTGACCAAGAAATAATAGTTATTTATAAAAAAAACTTCTTATTCATTCTGATCAAGTGAAAATATATGAATCGCATGTGCAGTATTTATAATGTATCCTAAGTTCACATTACTAATATTTTCTCTAGGTCATGTTGATTGAGCAAGCTCTATTGAGGTCTTACATCATATGATAAGAAATTTTCTTTTCAGACTTGGAGTTATTTATTGTTAAAGATTATAAATTGAAGTTTCCAAAATGACTTGAGTATAATAGTTGATGAACTTTGCCTTCATATTCTAGGATGAGACACGACGTCACTTGAAAAATGAAATGAGTGAAATTTAGAGAAATCTTTGTTAAGGATGTACGTTAAACATCACATTTCATGCTAAGAAAAATCTAAATTCGAAGATTGAGGTAATAAATAAATATTTATGTTTTACATCACATATATAACAAAAAACATTTATAGTTACAATAGTATAAACCGAGCTATTGGGTCAAAAGAATAATATTTAATAAATATGAGTTTAGTAAGAAAATTGTAACAAGTCTATATAGTTGTGAGTCTGTGATTTCATACCAAATTTTGGCAATAATAGAAAAATTGATATCATATTCCACCCAAGAAGCTAAGTTCAAAGGTATTAATTAGTGTTGAAAGTAAAATAAACTCTCTGTATATATATGTTTAGATATTAACAATAGATGTGTCTACAATACATCCAATCATTTAAATAAAAAAGCCACAATGTTTGTATGAACTTTTAAATTTTGCTACAAAATATTTTGTTAAAAATTATAAGTTAATTATTCAAGGAATACATAATTTTGAATGCATCTGAAATATTTGTCGGGCGTATACACACTTTACCAATTATTAATATCAGCAATGGAATTTTGTTTTAGAACAAACACCAAATATAAAAAAAAAATAATTAGCGAATGGACATTCAAATAGTTTAAAAGTTATACATTGAAGGAACATGTTAAGATGAGAACCTTCGATAGTGTATATGAATCTTTGGATTCAGATTCTAAACGAACATTTAGACAAAAAACATGGGTTGAGAGTTAGTACAAACTTAAAATATTAGCAATTGTAATAAGTTGCTATACAAAGACTTCATGAACATCAACAATAAAAATGAGTGACGTTTAGAGAATTTAATCATTTTAAGGGATACGATGTGTGTCAAATTTCAATTGGGACAAACATAATTTATCCAGTAATCAAATATCTTTTTCCAATAATTTTAACTCTGATTAATTGGGTGAGAGTTCGTACAAACTCGAGAATCATGAATTGATATATGTTGTATAAGATAATAAATTTGAGCGTCTTAGTGGAAATTTTTTTATATACGATCCTAAATGGGACATGATAAACCTTTACAACATGATTTGTGATCAGAGAATAAAAACATCACAAGCGAGTGTGCTAACTATTAAATATTATTCGATATAGGCATACTACATATTCACTTATGAAGCGAGAGCAGAAAATATATACAAGATCCAAAAAGTTCAAAACATGTAAATAAGGTAACTAATATAAATAATAAAATGAACTTCTCCGGCCAACTGGCCGGGTAGAAAACTAGTAGTCGATTAATGTGAAAGTGTTGGCTTACAGCCAAATATTAGCCATGATTTGATTAACCACACATCCCTAACCATATGGTATTGTGATTCTATTTCATAGTCAATTAGTGTGGAAGTGTTGGCTTACATCCAAATAGCAAGGAATTCATGATAATTTAATTAATCACCCTGGCCATTCCTAACCATGTGCACAATAGAATAGACAACTTGGTTTTTGTCTTTATTTAATTTAGCTTTTGTTTTCAATTACTTCTCTTACAAAATTAGCTTGGTTAATTGGGTGACATTCGAATTTGGCTTTGTCTTCAGGAACACAAAAGAAGTCGGGCTCATGAATTAAAAAAAGTTCATCCCGTGAATTTAAAGAAAGCTAAGTGAAAGGACGGAGGAGTCCTTCCATACTATGTGCAGAACAAGAAAAAAAAAAAAAAAAGAACAGAACGAGTATGGGAGGAGAACCTCCATATATGATTGGGAGGATGTCTAATCTAATTAATTAGATTCAAAGCCTAATCATACATTAGCTCGGTGTTTTATTCTTGATGTGAACTCACTCGTTGTGCATTATTCAACAAAATCTTGTTGACTCCTTCAAAAATCTTATTAGAGTTGTCAAATATCATTCTAAATGCTAACACTCTTATGCTTCCTCAATCTTTTTGTTAAGAATCGATCATTTGTGAATGATTTAGGGGTCGTTTGGATGAGGAATTTTAACGGAATAATTTGACATAATTGTCTCGTTTTGAGACAATTGTACCAAATTGCCTCGTTTGCCAACAAAATTTTTGGATGGATCAATTTACCTGAGGTAATTCGAATTGATCCGTTTTGAGTCAATTGTACCAAATTGCCTCGTTTGCCAGCAAAAATTTTGGATGGATCAATCTGCCTGAGGTATTTTGAATTGATCCATTTTGAGTCAATTTCAATTACCTGGGGTGGGGGCAGGTAATTCGAATTAACTTGTTTTAATTGTCTCGTTTATAAAACGAGACAATTGATCAAATTGACTCATTTCTAGATTGATCCATCCAAACGACCCATTAAAAAACAAACGCATGATAAAAGAGAAGTTGAATGTTCTTGGACCCCACAACATAAAAGGATTGAACTCTCAACTCTTATTTTTTTCGTTTTTCCCCTCCTGATACCAGTGGACGAACTACAAAGCTGGGAGGGAGAGAGAATGTAGGAAGGAAAAGCACTAGAAATTAGTCAATCTAGAAAACCATTTACTGCTCTGGTAAATTTTTTCGCCAGTGTTCAGATTTGTTGTGAACGAAGGCTTGAATTGGAGGGTTCTTTGCTGAGAAACTCTGTTAAGAGTTCGAGGGGCTCTTTCGCTTCTCCATAGGCTAATATATGTAGGAAGAAGACATTAGGAAAATGAGCCAAACGAAACCCACAACATCCAAATGAGAAGGGCTCTTTTAGAGAGAGACGAGATTTCTTTCGAGAATCAAACCAGCTGGTTCCAGTACTGAATGCCAACTTGGTGATTCAAGATGGGCGTTCTGCCTAGCATGATTCAACTTAGCTCATTAGTTCATCTTGGGGACAGATGTACGTAGTAACTGCGACTGATAATTGTTGAATTTTGAGTAAGAATAATCGGACTAAATTTTCTATAGTTACAGGCAGTTTAAGCACTCCATCAAAATAAAATCAGAACAAACTACCATATCCAACTACTAACTGTTATGAATTGACCTTGATTCTTCTAGCTAGTCATACAACATGATAAACCCAGTTGCCATCCAACCATCATCCATCTCGGGGCCAGGTAAGGTCACCGAAACGGTACGATTTCCGTAATCATAAACGCACAACCCTCTGTCGTTGTTTGCTATGAAGTAAACAGAGTTACTTTGTAGCCCGGACTTGCTCGCGCAGCACGAGTAACACCCCCTTTCGCTCCAGAGAAATGCACGGTCTCCCAAGTGCTCCAGCATCCTCCATTCCATCGCCTCAAAATCCATCTTGAACACTTTCATGTCGATAACAGTAGTTCTATCCTCTACAGAGAGGCATTCACCAGCATGATAACGAACAATATGCAGCAGTTCACCGCATGATTCCACCAATCGCTGACTGTAGCCAACAAATCCAGGACTGAGAAATCGCGGACCCTTAACCTGTGTGTTCTCCACTACAATTCCCCCCTTTCTTAATTCGACCACGGCGAGATCATCATCATAACCCTGGTAGCCATAAATCTGACCCTGGTGGACAACGAGTTGGACTTCACACCGCAATGCATCCACTCCTAGCTCGCTTGGCCTTGTATGCACAGTCCATTTTTCATCACCGTCCCTCCAAACCATTGCAACATCATTACCCTTACCCTGCACTTGTCCATCTTCGTCATCAATCCTACCAAAAACCATCACGGCCAATTCCGAGTTGCCAGGAGGCACATGAACCACAGCAGATTCGCAGGTGAAAGAGGTTTCCCATGTCGGTAGTGGGATTTCAGTCATGGATGAGGGATACAACAAGGAGCAAAACCGAGCCTCGGTGTCCACCAACACCAGCAAGCCATGGTCAAGCTGGCTGGAAAACACAATCTTCGAACGTAATCTCAGTGCTAGTTGTGCCATGCTTCTTGAACGGTCGACCATCATCCCTTTGGCCAAATTGATCAGCACCACCTCTCCATTATTGTCTCGGCTACCCAAACCAAGACATGGTCGGCCGGTTGGTGCCTCTAAATGCGGCAAAATCGAATAGCTCTCACTCGGCGGCTGTACGAAACTCAAGTCTCTTATGATCATACGGGATTTTGGACCTACGTTTCGGTCTATTGGTCGTCGTTGCTTGAGTTTCCGCGACCAATCCATCTTTGCTCCGCGAGGGAAAGGGGAATGCGGAGGAGTCATCCAGGCGTGAACCAACGGGAGCATCGTGTCGTATAAGTCGACCGACGTATAATCATCATCATGCAAGGAGTGAAACTGTCGCGTCGAGAGTGAATAGAAGACATGACTTCGTTCGTGAAACCTCGAAAAGTGAAGAGTGTTTTCCAGTCCTTGGAGGCATGCCTCGTCGCATTTCTTGGCCACGCATCCGACGGGGCTCAGCAGAATCATATGATCACCGAGATCGTGGACAATCTGCCATACTCGAGCAGGCTCGTAAAATTTGAGGATTCTCACGAACTTTCCCACTGGACCGACCACGACAGCGACCAACTCTCCATTGCAGTCCACTAGATAAGCTTCATTTTCTGGGTTGTCTAGAAACAAGTCAACCGCTGATGTATCGAATACCCTCCACACCTTGCCTTTATTTTTCGCCTTGTGATTGAAAACCCCCAACTTTCCATCGTCGGCCAAGCAATAGAATGCTCCTTTGTGGAAAAGTGGGGAAGAGTTGTAACGAGGCCAGAAGAAATTTCCCCTGCATCGAAACTTGGCCAGATTCATTCTGCAGAACTCGGATGTAATTTTGATGCTATTGGCATGGTAGGCTCTTAATTTCTTAAGGGAGTAGTTCTTCAATCTCATCATGTTCGGGACGTTTTCATCGTGATTCCAATAACTTTGTCCTCGCTGGATAAAGACGATCCTCGTTCGTTTCTCAGACCCGATATCCACTTGACCAATAACCACGCAGTCAGGGGATGTAGGTGGAGCCGAAAAACTCATCCGATTAAAGCTACCCCATACATTTCGGTGATAATAGGGCAAGTGAATGATGTCACCCGTGGAGGGATGGTAAAAGAAAATGCGGCATACACCGGAGAAAAGCAGCCATCCATAACCGGAGCACGAAATACATGCATTGGAAACTTCATCCGGTGCGCGCAGATGATACGTTTTGTTGTAGGCAGGGGAGTAGGCGCGACAACAATTGAACGGAGCGGACGAATTAGTTTCCATGGTCTTGGAATAATGCAACAGGAAAGGATACTTAACATCCTTGTGGACGCCATCGTCGAACTCAGCAGTGGATTCCCAGTCGCTCATCTTCTCGCTTTATCCCGGCCGATGTTTTCCCTGACGACTGTCTTCTCTGTTTGCATAGAATGAATGAGCTTATTTATAGCGAGAAATAATTTGGCGGTGGGACGGAAACCATTTTAGTTAGAGAAAAGGAAAAGGGTTTAAATGGGCCAAGCTCCTTTTTCCTTCTACGTAGTACGTAGCGGAAAGGGAAACGGCTCCATAATCAACAATGAAGGCTTCCCGACCTCATCGTTGAATTCTGGGTTCTTTGATTACCGTAGACGCTTAAGTCCTGCGGCCGATCTTCGTCGGGCTGAGCAACCTCGGCATCAAGAGGCGCTGCAGGGGCAACAGCCTCAAGAGGTTGAATTCACCATCAAATTGCTTCAGCAAGCAGCCATGAAAGTGAGTTTTTTTAGGGATTCTTATATGCTTATATGTTCATTTTTTTTAGATCTTCAATGGTTCCAAATGTTATTTTCGTCTCACCAAGAGGTTTTTGAACGCGGATACCTAGTCAGTCTTGTACCCATGTTTCCCTTCTGTTGGTTGATGAGGCTTATTGCATTTTCTGATTCTGTTGTTCATCTCCGCAAGTTTATAAAACGAGAGCATTGGTTTGCCATTGTTGAATTCTCATATTATACAGGTTAATGTGTCAGGAGGGTCAGAACTTCAATAACAGCAACCACCACTACCACTACCTTGAACGCTGTAATGTATGCTTTAGATATCCCTTCAACTAATCTCATTCAGGAAGAGCAGCTGAGGAACAATCTACAGTTGTCTATATCTTTTAGTAGAAACAGGCAAGTGTCTTGACAAGTTCGTTCACCTTTAATTTTTTAATGTCTCAGTTGGTGCGATTCATTTCAAGTTCTTTAACTTCATATTTCAAAATGTTGCCTGTGCTGCTTTGCAGAATGAAAGAACTAGTGATGTTGATCAGGTCTTCCACGTTCAAGGAAGCCCAGAGCATACTATGTACTGTATATTTCAGGTGTGTAAATCGGTGTTGGTTCTTGCTTTTAGGAATTGGGATTCTTTTCCAATGCTTAATTGCATCATGATTTTGACAACATTGTTGTAGGCTGAAGCTGATAACATAAGCAGATACTTGTGTGATATCATAACAGTACATGAACTAGATGCTACTGGATTGACACAGGGAATTGGACTTACTGATAGGGAATGGAAACTGTCCTACTGCCATCTATTTTCTTATGACGTCACCTATTTCAATCTTAGAAGTCTCATGCACAGGTTGGCTTAGATTTCCTACATGTATTTCATCAATGGGAATCTACCGTTCAAATAGTGGGGATGTTTATATGGATATTGTGTTTCAGTGATGGAGTAGATGGGTATGCAGTAAAGAAGTCTATCTCCCAACTCCCAAGTCTTTAACAGTGAAACTAGCTCACTTGAGTATGCCTGTACATCATTGTTATTTTTGTTTAATGCAGGTGTGGAGTGTGGACTTCATTCAAGACCATCAAGGTCAATGAGAGAACATTGAGGCTTGTGACGTGGGATACAGGTAACTGGGATTTCTACTTATTCATAAACCTAACTTGCAACTTCAAATGTAATTGTGTGAAGGTACTATCTCTGTCATTTTTGGGGGTTCATTTTCCTTTCTGTCTTTCTTTGTACTAGGTGTTTCCATTAGTTACTTTCTTCTGCGTATTTGCTTGCTGTATAATTTAACTTCTATGCTCGTCATAGAGCAGTTCAGACATTGGTGTTTAAGAGAAGAAAAATGGAGCAGATTTTAGTTCTTCCGACGGATTTAGATTGTTAAAGCATGTTCTGTAACTCAAGGGCAATTACTGATGCTGCTTTCGATTTTTTCGTTACTTAGTTGGGGTCTGTTATTTGATATGAACGTTTATGTTACTTCCTTTGTGTCCTGAATTTCTATGGTTCCCTATATCAGCCGTAAACCTTGAGCTAAAGGTCCTACTCCTTAATTGCACATCCTAGCTTTCTGCTGTCAAGTTGCCCAATTCTTACTACGTACTGTTCTTATTGGTGCTTTCGATTCAACTTTCCTTACCCAACCTGGTATTGTTGATGATTGTCTGTTCAGTAGATTCTGAAGTATGATCTTATTTGGGTTAGGTGGATAGTTGCTCAACTGTAACATCATACTCAGAGCCAGATTAGTAGCAGTGCAGTACGAGTTATATTCCATCTAACCGTCAGCTTAATCTGCAATCTGTCATTCCTTACAGCATGTTCCTAGAATTAATGGAGAAATTCCTTCATGCAATGAAGTAATCAGACCATGAAAGGCTTCTGATCTCTGAATGAGTACGACTGTAATGTTGGATGCGAGGAAACGGTTATGATGATCTGAATTCTGAAATTGATTTATTTGCTCGTTCTTTAACTAGATCCTCCCTTCCGAGAGGAATTTTACAATGCTATATAGCATTGGTGCTATAAGTTTTTACCTTTATGGTATAACTTGAAATTGTACCTTTAATTTTATGGTACAACTTCAGATTGTACCTATACTTTTTGTACAAATTCTTTTATGGTACAACTTAAACTTGTACCTTATGTGATGCTACAACTTCATATTGTACCTATACTTTTTGTAAAGTTGTACCATAAAGACATAATGATACAAATTCCTTTATGGTACAACCTAAACTTATACATTTAATGTTATGGTACAACTTCAAGTTGTACATTAAAGCACTAATACTATATAACATAGTAGAAGTGCTCCCCTCCAGATAACAAGATCAATATTTTAGACATAGTGAAGGCATAGGACATGGTGAAGGTGATAATAAATTGGCTTACTAGGATGGGAACAAGATGATAAGACAAAGAGTTAAACTTCTTCAACATATCTAGCAAGCAAGAGCTACGTTGCTACAAGCTCTGCTAGCGTATCGAATCAGCCAAAAGCGCCTCCCTTACAACAACAAGCTTCCTTAGGACATCCGCAATGTTTGGTCGTTGGTTTGCTGATCCCATCGAACAAGCCACTCCAGTTTCAAGCACTGAAATAACACACTTCTTTTCTGTTTCCGTCAACACATTCTCCTCACTGCCACTGCTATTGTTGTCGCTGGTTTCTACTATTTCCTCTATCCCATTCATGCCACCTTCCTCCTGAGCTGTTACCGGAACTGCACCTGTTTCTTCACGAACAAGCAACGGGTCCAGTACGGAGAAGACGCCCTCTGGCAGTGCTCTTTTCACAAAGTTGTGAAGATTCAAGCCGTCCTTGAACATTTCATTGGTTGGTCTTTTCCCAGAGAACATCTCCAGCACAAGGATGCCATAGCTGTACACATCGCCTTGTTTTGATATCGCCAATTCCATCCCATACTCTGCCGGTGTGTAAAGTTTGAGTGGTGCATTCTATAAGCTAGAAGATAGTTTAAATTAACATTTTTACCTGGAGGAGCATAACCGATTGTTCCTTTGAAGCCAATGGTGGTGCTGCCACTTTTGCTTCGCGACAAGCCGGAGTTGTTGTTTGAAAGAAGCTTTGCAAGACCAAAATCACTCACATGTCCTACCATGTCGTCGTCAAGAAGGACGTTGCTGGGTTTCAAGTCACAGTGAATGATTGGGGTTTCGGTTAGATCATGGAGATAATGTAGAGCTGTGCTACATCGATTGCAATGTTCAGTCTCTGGCTGAGACTCAACGATGTGGCGACGTGATATTGATGACTCCCGCTGTTGTTGTCGACATTCTTATGCAGCCACCTTTCCAAGCTCCCGTTCGGCATGAACTCAAAAACTAGAGCTTTGAATTCATGGCCTTTATAGTCCAGGCTGCTGCAGTAGGTTAGAACACTGACCAGATTCCGGTGTTGGACATTTCTCAGCACGTTGCATTCTGCTAATAAGCTTTTCGAAACTCCCTTCTGTTGGAGATTTAGGACTTTAACGGCTATTTTTCTTCCCAGCTCATCCAAAATTCCCTTATAAACAAAACCAAAGCTGCCTGATCCAACCAAATTTTCAGATGAGAACCCTTCAGTTGCCTTGTAGAGGTCCTGGTAGGAAACTTTCAGTAGATGCTTGAGTGTGTCAGATACGGTAGTGGGCTTGTTCTTGCTCTTTGATCTTCGCATCATGTATAATATCAGAATCCCTGAGGCAGAAAGTAGTACCGCCAGTACACAAACTATGATGACGGTTAGCTTCAACTTGTAAGAGATTTTCCCCTTGTTTGTTTTAGCTTTGCTGCAATTTGGCAGATGGAATTCAGGAATGCCACCACAGAGCTTGTTGCTGGCTGAAAATGATACAGCGCTAGCATTTGCGAATACCCCTTGAGTTGGGACCTCACCTTCCAGTGGATTGAAGGAGATGTTGAAGTATTGCAGGAAAGGAATAGCCTGTAGACTTGGTGGAATTCCTCCTGTCAAGTTGTTCCGTGAAAGGTCCAGTCTTTGTAGGCCTTTCAAAGATGCCAAAGTTGGAGGAATGTTTCCTTGGAAAGAATTACCTTGCAAGTACAGAAACTCCAGGCTCCTGCAATCCCCAATGGCCCTTGGGATTTCTCCAGTCAGATTGTTATCCGAGATTCTGATAGTGCCTAGGCCTCTCAGCTGTCCAACATCCGAGTGTAGGGGACCACTTAACAAGTTTCCTGACAGATCCAGAATCTTCGACAACGAAGACATTCTCAAGATCTCCGGGGCAATATTCCCGGAGAGGCGATTTTGGGAAGCATCAAAGGAATTCAATCTTGTAATGCTGGTAATAGAGGAAGGAATGGTGCCCGTAAGGTTGTTGTATGAAATGTTTAGTTCAAAAAGTTGAGTGAGGTTACCTATGGAGGACGGAATAGTTCCTGATAGTTCATTTCTACCCAGGTACAATATTTGCAGATTCGGAAACATCCCCAGATTGGATGGAATTTCACCTGTGAACAGGTTATTTGACAAATCCAGGGCACTTAAGCTGACAAGATTCTCCAATCCTTGAGGAATCAAACCAGTGATATGATTGTCTCCTGCATAAAACTGGTTAAGTTTGGCAGACAAATTGGCAGCTGATTCTGGGAAAGAGCCACCGAAATTGTTCTTTTGGACATACAACTTCACCAGGTTACTGCAATTGGCTAGAGGTGTTAAGAACTCCAGGTCATTTGCTGAATTGTTCCCCAAGTTATTCCCTTGCACATCCAGGGCCCATAGAGCCTGTGATCTTGCAAGATTGGGGACACTCCCAACAAAATTGTTGTAAGAAAATGAAACTGCATAGAGTTGGGAGGCATTGGAGAGTGAACTCGGGATGGGTCCGGAAAAGTTGTTCCCAGAATTGGCAAAGACTTGTAGATTTGGGAGGGTGGAGCCGAAGCTACCAGGCAGACTCCCATAAAGGCGGTTGTAAGAAATGGTCATGATGGTGATGGCTGAAAGATTGAGAAACGATGGAGGGAGAATACCAGATAGCAGGTTATATGTCAAGCCAACGATGGACAGTCTGTTTGATCTGCCAAGTTCACATGGAATGTTCCCCTCCAAGTTATTGAACCTGGCTGCAAAGTAGTTTAGAAAAGAAAGATTCCCCATGGAAGCAGGAATCTCGCCTGTGATATTGTTGCTATTGATCCTGAACACCTCAAGCTGCATCAACGAATCGATATCGACTGGGATTTTGCCCGCAATGTTGTTGGTGGAGAGGTTCAATGCCCTGAGCTGAGTGCAGTTGGTCAGGCTTCTTGGAATCCCACCTGTGATTGTGTTGTTAGCAAAGTTAAGCTCTTGGAGTCTGAACAAGTTGCCGATGGTTGCTGGAATTTCTCCAGAAAGAGAGTTGTTCTCCAGGTTGATGGACACAAGGAAGCTGAGATTGCCAATGTATGGTGAGAGATGTCCAACCAACTTTCGCCCGGTCAGGAACAGAGATGTAACTCTCTGATGTCGCCGGCTGCATGTGACTCCAAGCCAGTTGCAGACATGGATGGAGCGATTCCACGACTCGAAAACTCCATACGGGTCCATGGCCATGGCTTCCCTGAACTTGAGCAAGGCGATTCGATCGGTGTCATTGCTTGAAGCATTGGCCTTGTGGAGGTGGTGGTTTAGCCATGGGAGGGCCAGAGTGAGCAGGAAAACCAACTTAAGTAGAAACTTGGCTGTGTTCCTCATCGCGAAAGACGACGCTGCTGCTGCTCCCTGATTGATATCTGAGCAACTTGGTAGGCGGAGGCTTGTACATGAATTAGCAAAAACGGTCCATTTGTAAGTGCAGACACCGCACAAGATCTTGTTTGTTACGTTTCAACTTGTTTGTTCCACATCAGATTAGTCACTTTCAAGAAGATGAGTGCCAGCAGTTTGAAAATGTGAATCATACTACGAACTTAAAAGTCCTGCGATGAATTAGTCTGGGTCTGGGATGTTGTTTTCAGGATTGCTTAATCAATGATCTGCGAGTCAGCTTAGTGCGTGGACTACTGAGCATAGTACCCTCCACTTATTTTCCATCCTATGAGATATTTACATGAAAACTCACTAATGTTCACAATTCATCAACCCATTTTCTTCACTCCATCTGATCAATCCCATTAATAACGTACATAATGCTTTTAGTCACTTCATAATTCGTGATTGATGGAAGCAAATATTTTCCCTCTATTATATAATAATAATAATACTAATAATAATAATAATAAAAGATGCACCATTTTTTCTACCACACAATGAGATATATACCTATTCTGTTGTATGAATGTACATATCAGGTTGCTAAAGGTCACATAGCCTATCGGTGAAACCCTCGTGGTCGCTCATTCTGAGAAGGGGTTGATCCCATGTTCAACACCCCTCGAGACCCGTCGTGGTGTTCCAGGAGGCATCTTTGGTTGCTGAGCGAAGCCCCATTGGCACGAAAATGTTGCAGATGGCTCCCGAGTTTGATCTCGCTCTGCCTAAAAAAAATGTACATATCACGTTGTGTGGATATTTTGCACTCGGTTCATCTCAACATTAAAATCCAACCTTGAAAAAGATATCTAATAATTCTGAATATATTAAATTCGACTAATAAGATTATTTTTTATCGGGTATATAGGGACATAGGGGAAGTATAACCTTTTGGCGGTGTTATGTTGCACCACTAAAATTTTGTAAGGAAAATATTTGTACTTTCAATTAGCGAAGTTGTGGTGCATCCCCCAATGACGCCGGTTTCTTGAGATTGAGGACGACATTTTTGCCGAACTTTGTGTTGAATTTTCCAGCACATTCTTCATCTATAAAGAAAGAGATTCGTTGAACCGGAAGCCTTACGCTCGTTTCCGTTTGGAAGGCTCACCTCGACGTTTGAGTTTTGATGAGCTTACACATGCTATGGGGGTTGATGAGAACTCAGGGGCTATTCTAGAAGTAGATTCCATCCAAAGCTTTAACTCCCGAGCGGCTTTCCCGAAGTTCTGTCTCCCAGAGAACCGGCGAACCCGGTTTGATCCTGCACATACAAGGCGACCACCCTCAAGCCCCAATGGCGTATTATCAAGTCGGCAAACAAGATCACTAAGAGAGCTCTTTTCACTTTCACTTCCATGGCAGACTCAAGTCAGTACCTCCACCTTGGGTCCGTCTTGGCCACTTCCTTTGCCAAATCCACGAGTAACCGGCGGAACAATACCATGCATCTGGGACCCTACATCACTAGGATTCCTCGGCATTTCGTTGTCCATCTCGAGTGCGGCACGAAAAAAGGGCGTACTTCGAGGTTCAAGGAGGAGGCTTTGGATTCCATGAATTTGCTCCAAGTCTTTGGACCCTATCGATACATTGATGATCTCTTCATTCCACCAGAGCTGCCTCCTTCACTAGCTACCCAGCCATGCCAGCGCCGCTGTCGACATCCTAAACCACCACCACCATCATCGACTAGAGTCGGTCCGTCATCCTCCATAGTCCACCTCTAGGATCGAGTTGCTCGCCTCGAGGAGCAGTACACATGGGTTTCTACCTAAGTGGCTCATTCCAACTCCTTGCTGGAGCGGATGGCCCTACGTCAGGGCATCGAGATCGAGGAAGACGAGGACTCATCTACATCCCGAGAGAGGTAGTCGACGAGTGAGACATATGACAGAGCCAGTTTCTTTCACCCCACTTTTTCACTTGGAACTCTAAACTTTGTTATTTTAATTTCTTTTTATTTTGTGTGAACAAGTACTATTGTGAGTTTTCTTTTTTTAATTGTGATGTAATGTTGTTATGAGTAATAACCTCGCATTGTGCAAGAAGTTTCTTGTGTTTGCTTGTGTTTACTTCTCCTTTTTGAAGCTCCAAATCTCCTACCTCGATCTATGTCCAACTTTTACTTGCCATTATTTGGTAACTTCTTCACCCTACGCTTATTCTCCATTGCAAACAATGTCATGCTTAAGTGTGTGGGGGTGTATCATTTGTGATTGGCATGTGAATGTGTGTGAATGCTTCATTAATGTGGTCGGTTTGTCGATAATCTAGTGTTTACTGGTATCGACTTTTGATTGCTTACTTGTGATCGAGTGCATCCTATTATGATGATTGAGAATTGCATTAGGTTGGTGCAAATGTTTAGTGCTCATATGTGTGCAAATAGATGGCTGCCTTCACTTGAGTACTCATTGATTGCAATTGCCATGTATCAAAATTTTTGAAATTGGAATGGTTGATTGAGCGGCTAAGTAGCCATTTGAGATTTGTGCCAATCATCTTTTTCTTGTGTGGTAGATCCCTCTTACCATGGCGTGTAGCATTCACGTTGTCACTAGTGAGTAGAATGGAGACATAGGAATAGTCCACTCCCCAAAAGTTGATTGTCCCGATTGTTATATCCCCTAGTCAACCCTTTCGAGCCGTGTGACTTAAGGTCGTTCTCATGTTAGGAGCTTAGTAGTAGGTGATAAAAATTATGCTTTCTCTTTTCTTAATTACACAGGCTTTAGTAGTTATCATTCATGTTGTTCTTTATTGTTAAAACCGGGCTATGACCTATGGTTATGGTATGTAATTTTTGACATAGGTTGTAATTAAAATCCTACTTCTTAACTGATATAAAATATTAAACATTTTTACATAATTTGTAAAACTATAGTTCATATTTGCACAAAAAACCATATTTCATATATTTAGTACTGTACGGGCGACTCTACAAGACCGCACTAGACCAAACCGATCGATGACACCAAATTGAGTATAATGTGGTCTAGCATTTGGTCATGTATTTATAATTGTTGAAGATAAATGGATTGGATTGACATTTGGACTGGACCAAATGAGTAATTTACGACACGTATAACATTTTTTTAGTAAGTGGTTTGTGCGTAATTTAAAATATTATTATTGATAGTTAATTAATGATACAATTAGATATATAGCTCCAATAATAGGTTGATAATTTTTTTTAAATCGTCTACTTTTGATTTTTAATAGTAAACAAAATTAGCAAAAAACAAAATTAGCAAAAAAACAAAAAAACAATTTAATTCATAAGCAATGAAAATAATATCAACATATAATCAAACTTTTTTACTATTATATACCCAATAAAATAACATGTCTATCATTGTTAATTAACGTGCAACTTACATACATTTTATAATCTTAATGGAAGCCATGGCCGCCCTACCAACAAGCTAGCTCCGTCTATTCTGCCCTGCAATGATCTTACATTCCATAGTTGGAAATTGCATTCGTCCCAAATGACCCGCAAAGCCACCGATCTTTACTTTCCTTCTCTCTGAGATTGCAAACCATCTTCACATGTATGCTCTGCATATGTTTTTTTTTTTTTGCCAATTCATACGAATTGCATTACTACTACAACTAAGGGCGAGGAAGAAATTAAATTGAAATTCTGACTTCACATAAAGTCAATTACTAAAAATTAAAAAAACTATTATAATATCAGAAAACTGCCATTAAAAAACGAAATCAGATAACTATTATAATATCGAATGTTTGAAAGATACCCTTACTTACGCCGCTTAGGTGTACCAAAGCGATAAGCAACACCAAAATGCCTAGCCTACCAACACCTCGACTCGTTTAAGCAATGACTAGGATAGCAACTTAGCAAGGTGTTAGACAATTAACCCATCACATGTCTTACATTTAGCGGTTTCTTGAACCTTGGTAATGTCATTGAACTACATGCTTGTTGGTATAAAACAATCAAAATATAATATCAATTGAAGTTCATAAATAACTTGGGACTAGAGAGGTTTTTGCTTTTCTTCTGGTTGTGTTCCTTTAAGTTTGTGAGAGTTATGTTCCAAAAGTATTGCCGACAGACAGGTAAAAGACTTGAAGGAGGCAGACCCACCGGCCGCTAGATCTCATCGTAATGCCGGTCCAAATTGGGCAGCTGACTCCAGGAAGTGGCCGAAAATGAGCCAAATGAGTCGTTGACTTCACCCAAAGTGGTTCCTTGACTTCAAGAAGTTGCTGAAGATGACCGGGATGCTAAAGAGACTAGCGATTTTTGCCATCATTAGGTGTGTTTTTTTAGCTTGTTTGGTTTAATGTGATAATTGTTTTAACCGATAGTACTTGGATAATTTGGTTTGGTTAATTTGGATAATTTAGTTTGGTTTGGTTTGGTTAAGTTTTTTGGCTGGTTTGGTTTAGGTTGTTTGATATGGTTTCAGTCTTTCAGACAATGGTAACCAATGAAATCAAACTAACCAATTAAGTAATTAGTCATATATCTAACATATATTATATATGTACACATATTAAATAATTTGCATAACCACTGAAGAGGCAAACACTCCTCCCTTTTAGCCTCGCAATAAATAAAGCTCAATATTGCTCATATACGGTATTTTTTTATTTGTAGAGTGTATACCACAACATATGAACGTCTTATTTAGATAAACCTCATACATTATGGTTGAAAACATGAAAGGAATGTATTTTTCAGCCCATGATAATTGCTAAGAGACTAAGTCAATTCACACAAACACAATAATTCACTAACCTCATACTATTGGCATATATTTTTGCTAGGTTAATACTTCTATTGACGGTAAGATAATTGTTAGTCGCATATATTATGTTATGATTTAACTATAACTATGAGTTAATTGTTATGGTTTATTCCTTACATTAATTGCGAATTGATGCATTAACCAAAATTTTTTATCACTTACATACTGTTTGGTATAAATGAATTTCATAATTTTAAGGAATTCATTTTGAAATGAAATTTTTTTTTTGTTTGGTATTTAAAAAAAGTAATTTCCAATTCTAAATTTTGAATTCTACGAAATTGGAGCTAGTTATAGCAATTTCGAGGAATTGAGATGGAATTTCCAAATGAATTCCACAAGAATTTACTAATTATAAAAAAAATTACATAATTATCCTCATTTATTAACTAAACTAATCCTACATGTATTATTTGACTCCAGTTCATGCAGTATGAGGAACGGCGACAAGGATTTGATTGCAGCGCTAGTAGCATATTCTGGTTATTTGATATTTCTACTTTGATTATATCAATATGTTGAGAAGCCACAACTAGAGTGTAGGGTTCATTGACAAAATATCGAAAGAACTAATGAATAGAATAGAAACACACAAGAACACTTTGATATTCTACGTATGGGACCAAAAGCATTTTTAAGAAGATGGATTTTCAATGAATATTGTTTCTAGCGAAAATTAATAAAGGCGTAGTTGGAAACTTTAATTCAATTCAATTACAAACGTACGCCAAACATGGTTTGGGAATTCAATTCATTTTATTTCTTAAGATTTGAATATTACATACCAAACACAAGAATTTATTTGACTTATCCTATGCCTCCATCTTCTTCACTAGTGACAACATGAATGATACACATCATGGTAAGAGGGATCCATAGCACAAGAAAAAAACGAGCGACACAAATTTCACATTGCTACCTAGATGCTCAATCAATCATTCAAACACCCTAACCTAGATGCATAGGCAATCGCAATCATTGAGAAATCAATCCAAAAGCATCCATTGGTTCGCAAACACGTGAGAACTGGACATTTACACAATCCTAATGTCTATCTCAGTCATCATCATAGGTTGTTCTCAATCAGATAAAGTCATCCATACATCAAAGCTAATAGCCATGATATTCAACCCAAATCAGCAAAGGTGCCACTACAATCCTGCAAATGAAGAAGTTGGTATGCTTGGAGCTCTCAAAATTTTAAAATTTTGGCATACAACTAGGCTCCAAGAACTCAATCACGCCAATCATTCACATGCACAAGCATAAAAGACTACCCTCGTACTTAAACTCGAGATTTCCCTCAATGGCGTAAAATAAGGAGGTAGAGCGATGTTATTGCATAGCTTGGCGAATAAAAGTTGGGACAGAATTTGGCCAGTATGGAGAGGCGAGAGAACTTCACATGGGAACAAACACAAAACACAATACATTCTCTCCCAATGCAAGGTTATTTCACAACACAATATTCAACATCACAATAAAACAAAAAACAAAACTACAAAAGTACGAGTTTCAAACGTAAAAGAGACAACACAGTGTTTAGAGTCAAAGGTGGAGGTAAAGAAAAGATGATGGCACTGCGGTGCCAACATGACACTCAAGTCGTGGTGAATAGACCAGGCGACAAGGTGGGGAGGCCTGCCAAACGTCCTGAACCCGAATGCCTCGATCCTCTGCAAGCGCCTCCAACAAAACATGGGAATGTCTCCTAACATCCTGCTCTCTAATAAACTGGGAAGACACTCTGGCAAACTGCAGCTCGAGGCGAGTCACTCGGTCCTCAAGGATGCCTGAGGATGAGGAAGGTCTGGCTACTGCCGATGATGAAGATGAACCGTGATATACACGGCAGCGAGGAGGTGGTGGCGCTGTCTATGCAGGCTATGGCTCTGGTGCCTCCTCCACCACAAGGTGAAACAAGGTCGTGGGTCAGATGCCATTAATGTACTGAACGCCTCGCTTAACTCAGACCATTCGCATGTTGTGGAGGGTCTCCACTGGGAAGATCTCTGTCTTCCCTACCTTTGTACAGATCGTTGTGTCCACTCAGAAATGTCGGGCTAGGCGATGATGATGGGGCCCAAGTGCATGGTGGAGACTCGGTGCTGGCCCAACATCCTGGTGAGTACCATTCTATCTCGATCGACTCACTACCCTACCATTATGGAATCAACTCACTCGGGATTGACTCGGAACAGTGAAGTGATGGATGGGTTGTGCCCTATTAAACATAGGGTTTCATGGATTGCTAGGAGGTCAATCAAGTCAACTCTCACGAGGATTACTCGGACAACATATGATAGGAGTGACCCAAAGACGCCAATAATGGGCTCTAAGGGGATTTTCTCCCTTCTTGGTCAAAAGCTCAATTGACATGTAGAACTCATGCAATCCATGAAAACCATCGATCAACTAGATAAAATCATCAATCAAACGTAGAATATGTCACATACATCAATTTAAAAATCTAGATCTATGGTTCATCATCCTAATAGAAAGAGGTCTCATTATAAAAAAAAGAGGGCTAGTTCATAGAGAGAGAAGAGATTACAAAAATAGCTCAAGATCTTAATCTTTTCATCTTCTAGGATTGAATCTTTGACTCCAAGATCAACCCTAGCCTGCAATTAAGCTCCAAGATCAATCAAGGTCACTCTCTCTCTCTAAAAACTCCTCTATGGTGTTTTGGGTCTAAACCCTATAGTTAGAACCAAATTCTCCTCCAAAAACCAATTCGCCTTTCTCTCTCCCAGCTGTTGTGCTTTTTATACAACCTGATAGCCAATGTCCCAGTTTGGATGTCACGGTTGTGACATCGGTAGCCCGATGGTGATCTCATCCAAAAATGCAGGTGTTTGTTGTCGTTTTGGTCCAATGTCACGGTCAACTGAAAATTGTCACGGTGTGGTGTGATAATCCATACTGGACCACATAAAGGTGATAAGGACAATGAGAAATGAAGAAAAAGGAAGTATAAATAAAATTAGTGATTGAGGTTGGATGATCTTAGTTTACATTAAAAGTTTTTTATTAATTTTTTGTGGTTAAAATTATAAACCTATGAACCAGTCAAATCAAGGTGGTTCATCTGGTTTCATGTTAAACCCGTTAAAGTGCTATTGTAACTAGTTTAGCGATTTTGATGGCCTGACCATTGTTCTCTTTTAGTTCTTATAACAATGCCTTTACTGACTGCTAGATATTGTCGCTAGTCATAAATGAACGTGGCAATATAGCTAGTCATAAAACAAGTTTGTCAAATTAGTTTATAGAGTTATATTTATATTGGTTTAGCAAGTGACGTGATCGAATTGGAATACAACTAATTTAGATAAATTTAATTCAAGTTTATTTAGCAAGCTCTCTGCCTTAACAACTTCGGATGCGTGTAACAAAATCATCTTCAACAAATGGAAATTATGCACAGTTGAGCCCTGGAATTGAGCTGGTAGGCCAAATTATTTTCGAAACTGCTAGTGGAAGACACACATGACACATCATGCCAGCCAACATTTTTGGCTCATAGGAGTCAACAATGGAACTAAAACAAATCGGTGACTTCTACAAGTCAATATGATGTCCACTGGCTTCTTCGTATGAGTGTAAAAGGCTTATTTTTCAAAATTTTACTAGAACGAAAGTCGGCGATGTGCTGCGAGTCGTAAATTTAGAAATTTGGGATAAGAAAAAAGATAGTTAATCTTATGATAAGTGACCCTATCGATTTACAACGTAATAGTTTTGAACACCATCTGTTATATCATCTCACAATAGAAATGTATTTTCAAATGATACATAATCGTAATAAAATAATAAAGAAAAAAGGTGAAGAGAAATTTGTTTCAAACACCGTCTATTATATCATCTCATCTCACAATAGACATGTGTTTTCAAAAGGTGAAGAGAGTAAGTTATACTGGAAATTCAACATTGTTTTATTTTTCTGGTGCAAGTTCGATGGAAAGCGGATAGAGTTTTGACGAAATTTACACCCGACCCAATCCTCTAATCACAAAAAACGGGTATAACTCTCTCCTGACCAAAACTCATCAACACCAGACAATGCAGTCAAAATCACGCTTTACAGCATAAAAGCTTACGCTTTTACACGTTTAGCTCATCAAAACGCTTCTACGTAGAATCTCACTTTGACTTACAAGTGTAGTCAATATCTACATTCTAAAGCTTAAAAGCTTACGGTTTTACACTTCTAAATCACCAAAACTCTTCTACGTTGAATTACGCATTTAACTGCATTGACACCAGGTTCAACCCACTCTAATCGTGTCGAATTAGGTTGGACACTCATCCATAAAATGATATTATTTTATTTTTTGGCGCGGGTCGTATGGGAAGCGGGCCCAATTTTAAAAAAATGCACACCCAACCCACCAATCACAAAAGTCGGTAAAACTCAGTCCCAACAAAAAAATCGTCACTACCATGTTCAATCCGCTTTGACTAGGTCAATTGTTTTGTTTTTTAGTTGCAAGTCAGTTGGAAAGCGGGTGAGTTTTTAATAAAATTCACACATGTACCAACCCGTCATTTAGAAAAGTCAGTAAAACTCGCTCCCGACTAAAAACTCGTCAACACCAGGTTCCACTAGCTCTCAAACCAAAATTTGTCAACACCGGATTCAACATGTTTTGACCGCGTTGATTGTTTTGTGTTTAGGTGTGTCTCGGATGGAAAATCGATCGAGTTTTTAACAAAATACACACCCGACCCAACCATCAATTACGAAAACAGGTAAAATTCTCTCCTTTACTCTTCAAAATCATATTCAACCCGCTTTGACCGGGCCGATTGTTTTGATTTTTAGGTGTAGGTCAGATGAAAAGCGGACAAAGATTCATGAAACTAGGAAGAAATCACTATTAATACATTCAAAATCCGATTCCACGTAGAAGCATCAAAATGTAAGTTTTAATTTTAACTACACTTGTAAGAGAAAAACACAATTCTATGTAGAATGATTTTAGTATACTAGAAGTGTAAAACCGTATGCTTTATAAAATTTAAAGCCCGATTTGACTGATAATAACCTAAGAAAGCATGATTTTGACTAAAAAATACACATGATTCTTATAAAAAAAATACAGTTGATCGATAATAAAGTAAGAAAGCAAACAAAGTTTAGCAAAATACAAAAGTACAAAAATTATTGGAGAATTTATTGACATACATTTGTATTTATATATATTTTTTTTTGCCAAAAAAATCCCTTGTATTAAAAAGAACACAAAGATACAAAATGTTTAAGGATATGCAACGAGCCAAAAACAGAAATAAAAACGAAGAACATTAACCGAAAATAATGGTAGGGTCTTCTTAGCCATCTTATGGGCTAACCTAATGTTATGCCTGTCGATAAATCGCACTATCATGCTAGAAAAGTCGTTGAACATCTGACAAACCTCCGCGTATAGAACACCGGCCGCCCTATCCCTCGTAGCTCTCTGATTGATCTTGTCTATCACCACCTTTGCGTCACCCTCAAAAGCCATGGCATGGAAGCCCTGCTGGAGACACCTCCGAACCGCGTCCCGGAGAGCAACCATTTTGACAACCTAAGGATCCTGCAAACCCTCAAACACCACTCCCTTAGCAAGGATCACCTCCCCTGTTCCGTCAATTATTACCATACCCACCGCCGAATGGGACCCTGAACAGACTGCACCATCAAAGGAGCAAACTATCCGGTCCTGATTCCTAGTAAAACCACTCACCTGGCTCGGCGTACCCGCAGACAAACGACTCCCAAGAGCACTACCCGATATCTTCATCCATTCCGAAACCTGGTCATCAATTTGCCTAACCAACAACCGAAAGACAAGTTGTTTCCCCTCAAACACCACTCAGTTCCTACTCTTCCATATCCGTCAAAGGACCGCCACCAGCTTGACTATGCGCAAACTTGTAGAATCCCGCTCAATGAATCGCCTAAGGAAGATAGTCAGGTTGTGCAAGGGGAAACCTATTATCTCCTAACGTAAGCCAGCAGCCTCCCAAAGGTTCATCGCGGTCGGGCATGATAAAAAGAGGTGTTCCAACATCTCGTCCTCGGCCCAACAGACAGCGCAATGAGGGACCAAAGAACTTTACGCAGCCGCAACACATCGACCGTAGGGAGAACATAAGATAGGATCTGCCACAGTAAGAACTTCAGTTTAGGTTGGATCGGGAATTGTATTTATACTGTTAGAATATCATTTACTAAATCAAATTATTACACATTACACATGATAATAACATTTTCAAATATTTATGAATACAAATCATATGATCCCATCAATAGAAATCGCTTAAGACTTGTAAGGATGAAAAGTGGTTAGAAATTGTTTGATGATTTAATAGCTAAACTTGCTGATGTGGTACCGAAGCCATATTAAAAACTGTTAAACAATTTCTAAGGTGGAGATAGTCTAAACTTTCAACTCCCATGAGGAACATCAATACAGTATCACTAAATCAACAAAATCGCCCCCATCCATTCAGATTGCATCAGTACAAAAAAATAACTTGATCATTATTTCATATCTATTATATAGAGTGTCACATTGTTAGTGTTGATGTGGCT
Organism: Linum trigynum; assembly: GCA_964030455.1. Taxonomy (NCBI): domain Eukaryota; kingdom Viridiplantae; phylum Streptophyta; class Magnoliopsida; order Malpighiales; family Linaceae; genus Linum; species Linum trigynum. The sequence goes on along the minus strand of OZ034822.1, from coordinate 36,876,366 downwards.
TGAATCGGACTATCAGTCGCTATGACTGGTAATCGAGGGTCTCGCTGCCCGGTCAGCGAGTGGGGTTCAGGGGCGAATCCCCGGTGGGGGTGCGGGGGCAACGCCCCCATCCCACGGTGTATGGGCTCAATGTTATTTGGGTTCGGGTTCTGGGCCTGGTCTGTAACCGTTTCCTTTGCCAGATTGGATTAGGTTTAGACCCACATGGAGAAGTACTATAAATCGTGTGTCGTGTTTTCGATTCTCGTTTTCGTATTCTTGATTTGTCGATACCGGCGATTTCTCGATCCGTAGCAGCACGTTTATAACAGTTAGAATACACAGATTCATCTTATTGAATATGTGCTGGAATGTTTCCACTAGCATCCTGCTTGAAAATTGAAAATCCAGCTTCGATCTTCGGATTCAAATCCCTCGAGACAAATCAATCCGATTCCCTGTCTTATATTTAAATAGGGAAACCAACATTGCTCTTATATTGCTTGCTGTACAATTGTATTCCTGTCTAAACCAACCAATAGTATATTGTTATACAATGACTAGTTCACAACGGGTATCTGTCCTCAATCCTCATCCGCACCACAAGTCCACAACAAAGTCAAGTCAACTTAAAACATTGCTGCCCCGCCGCCCAAGTAGAAAACAAAGGAAGCAAAAATCACCTACACCTACTACCAAAGGCTTATTCCATTTCCATCTCCAAAACAAACTCCATTACTAATTAGTTCCATCAAAGAAAGCTTTCTTGATTCAGCCATGGCGGAATCACTAATCAAAGTCGAAACCACTTCAACCCACAGAATCAAACCCTCCATCCCAACTCCAAGCCACCTCGAAACCTTCAACCTCTTCCTCCTCGATCAGCTCTCCCCTGTCGCCTATGCCAGCCTCGTCCTCTTCTACACCACCAAATCTCCAATAATCGATCTCAAACCATCTCTCTCGCAAGCTCTAACCCAGTTCTACCCACTCGCAGGAAGAATCAACGACGAATCAGGATCATCAATCCACTGCAACGACCAAGGAGCAATCTTCATCGAATCTCAATCCAATTGCTTCCTCTCTCAAGTCCTCCAAAACCCTGATCCCAATCTGGTCAGAAGGCTAATCCCAGTCGAGACCGAAGCCCATGAAGAAGCCTACAACGGCAGCCCTCTGTTAATCCAGGTAACTTCCTTCGCATGCGACAATGGATTCTCTATTGGGGTATGCCTTTCTCAGAAAGTCGGTGACGCCACAACTCTAGTTAGCTTCATCAGAACCTGGGCTGAACTGGCTTCCGGGAAATTCGATCGGAACTGTCAAAAGTTTCCGCCTCTATCGAATTCAGCTTCCTCAATTTTCCCGCCAAGGAAACTCTCGTTCACTAGAAAACCCTCTGTAAATTTCGAGGAGAAATGCGTGACGAAGAGATTCGTCTTCAATTCGTCGAAGATCGCAGCTTTGAAATGGAAATCCGCGGCGGCGGGGGGTTGGGGTTTTAACAAAACCCCAACCCGGATCGAGTCGGTAACCGGTCTGATCTGGAAATGCGCGATGAACGCCGCCAGATCGAACAGCGACCACCATTCGATTCTCTCAATCCTAGCTCAATCGGCAGACATGAGAACCAGAATTCACCCGCCTTTGCCCGAACCCATGATCGGGAACCTCGCGGGTTACTTCGCCTCGCAGGCGATCGAGACCGACCTCATCGATCTGGGCAGCTTGGTCGGCCGGTTGAGGAAAGGAATAGAAGAATTCGACGAGGACTATTGCGAGTCGTTCGAGGAAGCACGGGTTTTGCTGGAAGGAGGGGATGTGGATTTGTACGTGAGCATCAATTTGTGCGGATTTGAGTTGTATGATGACGGGTTGGATTTCGGGTTCGGGAGACCGGTTTGGGTCACGGTGCCGACCGGGGCGAGTTGCAAGAACTTTGTGGCGATTTGGGACGCGAGGGATGGGGATGGGATTGAGGCGTGGGTGACTTTGAGTGAAGATGATATGGCGTATTTTGAGAAGGATAGGGAGTTGCTTGATTGGGGGGTTTTGAATCCCAGTGTTTTGGGGGATTTCGTGTTTCCAATGTCTTCGCTTTGAGGATTTGGAGTAGCGGAAACTTTTTTTTTTTTTGCTTGTTTGGTTTGTTTTGCTGAGAGGGATTTGTACGTTTGTGTGGATTATGGCTGTGGTGAAAGTGGCAGATTTTATTAGGTCATTTGGACGTTTCTTCTGCTGCCCGGATTCTCGCACACCAGGTGTTTGTTGTTTTGCCCCAACGAAGATGAGAGTCTAGCGTTGGTTTATAATCCCACATCAATGTCAACGAGGTCCTCTGGATGAAGCATTGTTGTGTGGGAATCTTGACATTTTGGAGTATCATAATTTTTATGGGGGTGATTGTTCTTGTCGAAATTTGCCACAAAAAAGAATTGGCAAGCTCATATTTTACCAACTAGTGCAGGTTTATCGACTAATCGCACTAGTCAACTTGTTTTTATACAAATAACCTATATTTTCACACAATTATGACAATTGATCAATTAATTTTGCGGCGCTATTTCTTCATCATATTTTCGTTACGTGATTGTGTTGAATCAAAAACTTTAATTATATAAGAAACCATTTTCTATTATTTTAAAAAGAAAATACAATTTTGTCAATTATTAACCATAACGTTTTTTCTTTTCTCATGATAGACTATTAACATTACATTTATTTGGATAAACACAAGTCACAAAGTGATTACAAATAAGCGAATTTAGTATCTAGTCTTCAAGTTACGAATGTCGGATTAAAATTTTCCACACCTTATATAACTTCGTGTGCCCGATAATTTATGAAGCTATATGATCTTGAAGTCTAAAACCATGAAAACTCTCAGTAGAAATCATTAAAATACTTGTGTTAACCCAAAATAGAAAGCAACATGGATTATTTCTTGTCTAACACCATCCACTTTGGGACTATGATTGTGCCTTTATTTTATATACACAAATGCCCAGGCACTCTTAACAAAAGCAACCCATCAAAGCAGCTAATAACTTCCACTAGTTAAGAAGAGGGAATAACACTAACATATTGAAGCAGAACTTCATCACATTGCAACTTACCCATATCTCCTTCTTCCAAGTGCACCAATGCCTCTATCCCATCACCATGAGCAGAGTCCATGAACACAACCAGATTCTTGAAACTCAAGCTGGGTGTCCCAACCCACAAAGGCTTCCCCCAACCAAAGTCAGCTTCATATCTATCAAACCAGCACAGGCTAGTAAAGCTCAGAAACCCCACCTCACCTCCAATAAACCCCTCACTTTGCTGCTTTAAGAAGTCCAAATGCTCATCACTCCCTTGTCCTTGCAGGCTCTTCACAAAACCCTTGTCAATTCCACTGATTGCATCTCTAATCTCAGCAATCAAACCCCCACCTTCTTCTTCTTCTGCTTCTCCATCGCCCACATTTGGAACTGTGATCGCAACCCGGTAATAGTTCCCGAATGAGTGCTCTGCCAATGCGGGGTCCATCCTCGTCCTAAGGTTCACCGCATGGAGCAACAGCAGCAGACCTCTGTTGCTAGTGGCCGTCATGACACGCCTCCATATGAAGGCAGACAAGGTCTCGATTCGCGATGGGGGTTTCTTGTGCTCCAAGCTTCTGCTCTTTCCATACTTTGCTCTCAAGGCTTCAATTGAAGCTCCCCTGAAGACAAACCTCTTAACCAGGACTTGATGACCACCTTCGGTACTGGTGGTCATGATCCCGGTTTTCGGGTCAAACCCTGACATGTCCCTCGGCGGGAAGAGCTTCGAGGACACGAATTCCGGAGCTTGAACATCGACCTCTCCTTTTGCCATGGCTGCCCAAGCTTTGACGAACGAGATGGTTGATGAAGCATCAGCAAGTTTGTGGGACATGCACAGTCCAAGAGCGATCCCCCCACATTGGAAGACATTGAATTGGACACCTAATGGCACGTCGTGAGGTCCTCCATGGAGCTGGAATGGGACCAAACCGAGGAGCTCATTTGGCTGTGATGATGAGTTTTCGTGAATAACATCTGAGATCTTGCAGCTGACTTGTGCTTCAAGGTAAGGAATGCCCTCGTCGTTGCAGTGCGTGACGAGATTGTCCCTGATTCGCCCTGCTATTGGGTAGTAGTGTGACAGGAGCTTGGATAGGGATTGTTTGAGGAGATTGGATATGGTTGAAGGGTTGTCATATTTGGAGTCCTGATTGAATTGTTTAGGGTAGAAGAGGATCAAAGGGTTGTAGACTGGAGGAGAGATCTGGTCGAGGAATGAGAGGTTGTAGTTGAAGAGACTGTTTGGGGTTGGAGAAGATGGCTTGATAGTCTCCTGGGAGACCACTCTGATGTCTAGCTTCATCTTCTTCTCTCTGTTATTTTTCTCTTTTCTAATGTTAGTATTTTGGTTGATGTCAAAGTACAGTAGTACAGGTAGACTTATATAGTTTTAGGGGTGGGATGGGGATGATCCGGTTCGGTTCAGGATCATATTGGTCTGGTTTAGGTCCGAATCGAAACTAGATTAAAATGAGAATCATAACGAAATGAAATCGAATTTGATTTGATCTATCTGTTGTTTAATTCATTATTCTGTGGACATCTAATGGTGTTGAAATGAAGAATTTTTTAGAGAATTGAAACAGCTAACTATAGTAATGCTATGGTCTGATTTGGCTCAACTCAAACATAGTTGCAATTAATTCCAAGTAATTTGGTCTCGTCCCATTGAAGGGGACAAAAACGATGGTGAAATCTTTGGTCAAGTGAAACAAGAAATGGGCTAGCTAGCAAAAAGGGTTTCTCGAGGTTGCAGGAGGTGACCCCCTGTTCCAAGATTTAGTAATACTATGTGTACAAGTTATGTACCATCACCATGCATATTTCTTTTGAAAAGAGTGTTGAGTTGGTTAAAGTGATTTCATACATTGTGCCTTCGTAGTTAAATTGTGTATTGAGGTATGAGTTACTAGTCATCCTGATGCAAATTATCAAGTTTCAGTTTTTCCAGTGGGCAAGCAAGTTTCCCTCTTACTTAAGTAAGAGTAAGCTCCCATCGAAGGAAATTGAGTATTCATTCTCAGGCGAAGGGGAAGAGTTACTAGTAATCCTGATGCAAATCGAATTACTTAGTGTCGTAAAAAAGATGGGTTATACTATGTAGTAAAGTTTAATTGAGTATAAACCGTCTTCTTGGTTTATGTAAACTAGGGTGTGTTTTATTATGTAATTTGGTTGTAATTATTAACAATTTTGGAATAAGATATAGATTTTTTTTAGTAACTAACTTGATTTTGTTTGAAATGGGTATAAATACTATTACCCAAAAGTTGATCTAATGTGCAGAAAACGGGGAAAATGATTTAGTATATAAGAAAATGGAGATAGAGATTGCATCATATCTCCACTTCATCTCCTCTGGATATGATATCGCAGAGTTCATATAAGTTGTCATATCCAAAATCAATAGCAAATAAAATGATGCATGGAACAAGCTGTTTGTAAATTTTGGTGAAGGATCAGATCAACTTGCATTATTGTTGAATCTGAACTCATGGACAGGAAAGGTACAACTAGGGCTGCAAATGGGCCGAGTCGAGTCGAGTTTTACCCCAGTTTGAGCTCGGCTTCGTTAATAAACGAGTCGAGCTTGAGCTCAGCTCATTATTAACGAGCCGAGTCGAGTCGAGTTCGAGCTAGCTTGTTTATTAAAATCTTAACTTTTATTTTATACTTCATTTTGTTATCATAATACATATGATTTATTTTGTTAGCTAATCTCATATTATACTGTCAGAACAGAAGCGTGCAATCGATAATCCAAACCACACGAACGAACACAAATTTAACGTGGTTCACTAACACAATGTGTGCTAGCTAATCCACGGGCAGGGGGGGGGGAACAAATTTCACTGATTTTGAGGAGAGTACAGGTTACAAACCAAATTCCAAACGGACAAACCAAACAAACTAACCTGACTGACCTTACTACAGACTAGGGTGATGAAGAGTATTTATATAACTCTTCTCCTAATCCCAAACAGAAAACCAAAAACCTTTTCCCAAACATACAAGGAAAAGGTCAAACAAAGCCCAAACACAAACCCAAACAAAATAGGCCCAAAACACAAAACAAACTCAAATCAAATTCAAGTCATATTCTAACAATCTCCACCTTGACTTGAATTCTCTCTCAAATACCAGATGTACCAGACGCAACTAAAGTTGCCAAATGTACCCAACCGCAACCAAAGTTGTCAGATGTACCCAGACGCGATACATATCGCCAGACGTATCCAAATGCGATTGAAACCGCCAAACTCAAACGCAATCAAGATTGCCAGACATATCCAAATGCGATTCATATCGCCAGACCAAACGCGATGCAAATCGCCAAACTCAGATGCAATCAAAATTGTCAGACGTACCAAACTTCTCCAAATCAGTTGTACCAGAATCTCCCCTGCCTCCAAATGCCCCTAAGGGCGGTCAACAAATCAAAACATGCAGCAAGTCCAACCCATGTTGGGACTTGCCATGCAGAAGCAGTTTGGTGTTATTTCCGTCCATAACACCAACATCAAATTTACTACTAACTCCAAACATGCAACTCCAAACTGACTTCTCAATCTTCAAATCCATAACAAACATCCTTGGTGATCGAAAACCATAATCACCACCGAAGGATAACAAACAGAATTATCTCCAAACCCTAACCAACCACCTCACCGCAGCTTGGTGACAACCGTTCACAAACGTTCCTTAAACCAAACTTCAACTCAAAAGCAACCAATAAACCCAAATCTGAAGCTCCACCGCCACAAAGCAAAACTTCAGTCCAGCGACAAATTCCCAAAACCGCAACCAGGCTCTGATGCCACTTGCCAGAACAGAAGCGTGCAATCGATAATCCAAACCACATGAACGAACACAAATTTAACGTGGCTCACTAACACAATGTGTGCTAGCTAATCCACGGGCAGGGGGGAACAAATTTCACTGATTTTGAGGAGAGTACATGTTACAAACCAAATTCCAAACGGACAAACCAAACAAACTAACCTGACTGACCTTACTAGAGAGTAGGGTGATGAAGGGTATTTATATAACTCTTCTCCTAATCCCAAACAGAAAACCAAACACATTTTCCCAAACATACAAGGAAAAGGTCAAACAAAGCCCAAACACAAACCCAAACAAAATAGGCCCAAAACACAAAACAAACTCAAATCAAATTCAAGTCATATTCTAACATATACTTTGTTGGTATCATATATCATTTAGTTAATAAATTTTAACTACTCCAAATCATGTTATTTCATAGTATCAAAGCAATTTACGATGCATAATTTCTGTTTAAAGTAGAAAATGAGATATATTGCTCACAAACTCAACGTGTTAAACTTTATATGTGGTGAGATATATAATTTAACAACCATATGAATTAAAATCATAAGATATAGATTGATTCGTCCATAAGTTGGTAATCGAGTTGGCTCTCTAGCCACATGTCAAGACATATCATGAGCTCTAAACGAGCCAGCTCACGAGTTTAGCTCTACAAGCCACCAAGTCGAGCTAGCTCGCGAGCTTCACGAGCTGAACAAAGGTGAGCTCGTGTTCGGCTCGTTTATTAACGAGTCGAGTTTCGAACGAGATTTTCTCGAGTCGAACGCCGAGCCGCTCGCGAGCAGCTCGGCTCATTTGCAGCCCTAGGTACAACTGCCAAATATGCCATCGATATGTGTTACGGTGATGTGACGTAGGGGATAGCGATTTTAGAGTTTTCTCGTAAAAGGAATAAAACACAAAGAACTCTCAAAGGAAATAACTAAGGAAATAGCAAATAAAGAACAAAAGCTAACTATTGGGTTCCAATCTTCTTATCATTAAACGAACGAAACAAGTACATATTTATAGGCACAAAGCCTCTACGTTTACCTATCTAGATTATGACTCCTAAACCTCTAAGGATATTACCAACAAATAACCAAATACTACTTAAACAAGGAAAACACTAATTAAGACAATAATAATAAAGACCCAATAATACCAAATACGAACTAATAATAAAATACTAAAGATATGCAAGCCCAGTAATTAATGAAATGCTACGATGGCTCGATCTCGTAACATCCCTACTCCCTTAAAAGAACCTTGTCCACAAGGTTCACGGGAAAACCACACCCACTTCAACCGGGATTGATGTAGTAGAAACGTTCCCACGTACTGACACCAGTGAAGTAAGTAGATGCGCACCTCCGCCAACCTCATTTGCGTAGTTTCCAGTTAGGATCAGGGACGGGAACGAATACTACACCAGTAGCTCTAGCTCCCACTTCTTCCTCCCTCCTCTGCGTGGAATCAAATATTCCCTGCATCCATTCATTTATACCAGGTACGTACACTTGGGAGGAGGCTCTTTCCACAAACCAAGCAAAGCAATTATATCCATACCTTGTTGTCCTCAACCCCGCGTTTAACCTGGACTCCCCAACATGCATTCTTTCTTCCTTCCCGTGACCTCCAGCTTGGGCCACGTTAGTGTTCTTAACACACTCCATCATCTCTACGTTGGTAACGCGACTGATGGAATTTTCATGATCAACCTCATACATCATATAACCGGACAAACTTTCCATGGATGGCCCAATGCGACCATGAACCAAGTTCCCGCTTCTCGCGATGTAGAGGTTACCTCCATCTCCCAACTGCCTTTTCCCATATTTCCAATTAACCCGATCAAAATTGGGCAAGGTGAATTGCTTACTGACGTCGGGACATGTTCCTCCCAACCTTCCCTCAACTCCGCTAATGGCGAACGAGGGTGTGGCCTTCGGTCGCTCCACGACAACATGGGTTTGACGCTTCTCTTCATATCGTTGTCTTATGACATGATGTGTTGATACAGGAGCGGTAATAGTCTGTTTCTCTTGGACCACAGCGGCGGCAGCCACCGCTTCATCAGAGGCATCAAGGACGTCCTCTTCCTTAGCTTCTACTGAATTAGCTAGGGCTTGCAACGGTACTAAATTCATTGTGGAAGGCGGTGGGATAGATGGTACGGTTGGGTCGTTGGCGACCGGTGATGATGTACGTATTAGAACTAGCTGAAGCTAGGGTAAGAAGAAGGAAGGAGGCGATGGCACAATTGGAACGCGCAAGGGAAAACGATTCCCTCTGCTTCTCTTTTATATTAGGATCAACTAGGCTTCAAGTTCACGTTACAAAACAGTAGAAATGGAAATGCAGAAAACGGTAATTTAAATGACTGTAAATGTAAAGCCACGTGTTGTGGCGTCATTCGTCTCTGCTTGTTCCACCCAACGGTAAGTAGATGAAATCCACAACGGCGTCGTCTCAATCTTCTACTGCACTGCTGAGTGGAAGGGAACCCAGAAACGTTTCCATTTCTGGGTGGCGTTTCTTCTTCACGAGTTCACTTCTCTGCTGCTTCACTGATCTTCGACTTGCAGCAGAACATCAGCTTCATCTTCTTCAGTTAATACTCCCCCACAAGCTGGCGAGTAAGCATTGTGCACTCCCAGCTTGTCCAACAAATATTTCAATATGTAACGTGTCATACCTTTGGTGAACAAATCTGCTACTTGATCTTCTGTCCTCACATGAAGTAATTTTATCAACCCTGACTTCAATCTCTCTTGTGTAACGTGACAGTCTATCTCAATATGCTTCGTCCTCTCGTGAAAAACTGGATTCTTAGCTATGTGCAATGCAGATTTGTTATCACAGTATAAAGGAATGGGTAAAGGTACCTTAATCCCCATTTCTAACAGCAAGTTTCTCAGCCACTGAACCTCACACACAACCTGAGCCAGAGCTCTGTATTCTGCCTCTGAAGATGATATGGAAACGGTAGTTTGCTTCTTAGTTTTCCAAGTAATGAGGGAAGTCCCCAAGAATGTGCAGTACCCAGTTAAAGACCTTCTGGAGTCTGGGCAACTTGCCCAATCAGCATCACAATAACCAGACAGTTCAAGTTTTGCATCTGCCCTGAACAACAGACCTTGGCCAATGGTTTGTTTCACATACCTGATTACCCTGTGTGCAGCTTGAAGGTGCTCATTGCAGGGTGCTGATTGAAATTGAGCAAGCTGCTGCACTGCATAGGTGATGTCTGGTCTTGTAATAGTGAGATAATGGAGTTTTCCTATAAGACGTCTGTAAACGGTAGGATCAGGTAAAATTTCACCCTGTTCTGCAGTGAATTTCATATTGCAGTCCACTGGTGAAAGGCAGCCCTTAGCTTCAACAAAACCTGACTCCTCTAATAGTTCAAGACAGTACTTCTTCTGACATACTGAAATCCCTTTATGATCCCTCATAACTTCCAAACCAAGGAAATACCCCATTGGACCAAGGTCTTTGACCTTAAACTCCTTACTTAGGAAAGACTTAAGCTGCTGAATATCCCCAAGATAGCTACCAGCTATCAAAATGTCATCCACATAAACCAGAACAACCACTACTCTTCCTTGAACCCATCTCACAAACATTGAGTAATCAGAAGCAGTCTGTGAGTACCCATTCTTCAACAAGGCATTGGTAAGTTTAGAAAACCACTGTCTACTTGCCTGTTTAAGGCCATACATGGATTTCTTGAGTTTGAAAACCATACCTGAATCCTTGGGAACATCCACACCAGGAGGGATCTCCAAGTAAACCTCTTCTTCCAGGTCACCATGCAAGAATGCATTGGACACATCCATCTGGTGGATGTGCCAATCCTTAGCTGCAGCCACTGCTAATAGGGTCTTCACAGAATTGATTTTGGCTACTGGGGAATAAGTATCTAGGAAGTCTATTCCATAGATCTGAGTGTAGCCTTTGGCTACCAATCGAGCTTTGAACCTCTCAATTGCCCCATCTTACCTATATTTCACTTTGAAAACCCACTTAGCACCAATAGGTCTCTTTCCTGCAGGTAACTTAACAACTTCCCAAGTCTGATTCTCATACAGTGCAAAGATCTCTTCTTTGCAGGCTTGTTTCCAACGAGGATCCTTACAAGCCTCTGCATAAGAAGTTGGTTCCTCAATGGATAGAACACTTAGGGCAAAAGCCTTTTGACTAGCAGTAAGATGATCATATGCCACCTGATGTGATATGTGGTGTTTACTTTTAGTAGTGGTGGCCATGTTCACATGATAATCTTTGTGCCAAATAGGAACTGTACGATGTCTATTGGATTTCCTTAAAAACTCAGCCTCATCCGTGTCATTGACATCGGGGAACACTTCTATCTCCATGTCCTCCCCCTCAAACTGCAGGCTGATGGGGGATACATCCAGTGAAGCAGCAGGCAGTGCAGAAGAAAGAGGAGAAGAAGTGGAAGTAGAAGAATGAGTTGGATTTGGACTAGGAATAGAAGTGGAAGAAGCAGGTTTGGTAACAGGAGAATGAGGATTGGTAGGCTGTGTAGAAGAATTAGGAAGAGAAGTGGAAGGATGAATAGGTAGAGCAGATGAAGAATGCTCAGTGACAGGAGGTGTAGGGGTAAATTAAGGTGTCACAGAATCAGGAATAGAGGATGAATTGGATTGAGTAGAGTGGAATGGGAAAATGGACTCATAGAAAGTCACATCCCTGGATACAAAGTAAGAATGGTCATTGAGATCAAAGAGCTTGAAACCTTTAATCCCAGTGGGAAAACCAAGAAAGACACACTGCCTGGCTCTTGAATCAAACTTAGTTCTGTCCCTATGTAGAGTGGAGGCATAGCAAAGAGAACCAAAAACCTTCAGATTGGTAAGAGAAGGTGATTTGTTGTAGAGAAGTTCATATGGGGACTTGTTGTCCAGAACTGGACTGGGTAATCTGTTTATTAGATAGACAGCATGCAGTACACAATCACTCCAAAACCTAAGGGGGATTCCAGATTGGAATCGAAGTGATCTAGCCACATTAAGGATATGCTGATGCTTCCTTTCCACTCTAGCATTCTGCTCAGGAGTTTCTACACAAGACTTCTGGTGAATAATTCCTGTTTCTGTGTAAAATTCTGCTAGATGAAACTCAGAACCCTGATCACTTCTGATGATCTTGACACACTTAGAGAATTGCCTCTCTACCATAGTGCAAAAACTTTGCAACAAATAACCAGCTTCTGATTTATGTTTCATTAAAAACACCCACACAGCTCTAGTGAAATCATCCACAATAGTCAGAAAATAAGCATAAACTTCATGAGACTTAACTGCCAAGGGACCCCAAATGTCTACATGAATCAAAGCAAAAGGTTCAACTGCTCTACTGCTACTAATAGGAAAAGGATGTCTTTTGTGTTTAGCATAATGACAAATAGAACAGTGAGAAACTACAGCCCTATCACTAGGCAATAATTGCTTCTCTTTGTCCTTGCTAGGGTGCCCTAGTCTCCAGTGCCAAAGTTGAATCTGGTGTGGTTGGAAGTTGTATGAAATGGCTGCTTGGGGTGTAGGTAGAATAAGTGCTTTGGCCTTGGTATGTAGCTGATATAATCCATTACTCTGTCTTGCCAAACCAGTCCTTTTCTGGGTCACCAGGTCCTGAATTTGACAAGAATCAGATTCAAAATGTAAGGATAGGGGTTGATCATTTGTCAATTTGCTAACTGAGATAAGGTTAAATGTGAAGCTGGGTACCAGCAGGACATTGTCTAGGCATAGATCAGGGGATAGCTTAACTTTCCCTATGTGACTAACCCTCACTTGAGTCCCATTAGGCAAGTAAACAAACTGATCACTAACTGGAATGTACTCAGAGAACAGACTGAAGTGGCAAGCAATATGATCAGAAGCCCCAGTGTCTAGGATCCAACAATGACTGAGTGCCTCTGACTTATGTTGTAAGTAAGAAGATAAGATAAACTTACCAGCATAAGAGGGAAATTGACCAACATTGTGAGCCACTAAAAAAGCCAAATGGTTGACTGAGGGTGAAGCAGGAGGAGAAGGGCTAGGTGAAGGCACTGTTTGCAGCAGATATTTGAGCTTGTTCAGCTCCTCAACAGAAAAACTCATGCCTTCTTTAGAAGAGATACTTCGAGTATCACTGCTCAACTTAGACTCTGAGCTCCCAGCATCACTCTCATTAGAACTTTCACCTTGAATAACTGCAGCAGCTACTCCACCAGACATCCTCAGCTTCTTATTTTTCAGCCTATAACACTCCTCCTTTGTGTGGCCTTCCTTCTTACAGTACCTACAAAATTTCTTCCCATCTTGAGGTTCTCCTTGAACAGCCAATGCAACAATTTGAACCCCTCTAGTAATGCCCTTGTCAGCCTTTAACTTTTGCTCATGCTGCAAAACATCATTGATTGCTATGTCCACAGTAGGAAGTGGTTTCATCATCAAGATCTGGGTGTGCACTACATCAAACTCAGACCTAAGACCCTTGAGGAATCGAATGAGGTAATAAGTTTCCTGTTGCTGCTTAAATGCCTCAACTGCAGCACAAGGTTGAGTTCTCTGTGGTGCACAATTGCAATCAACAATAGGGCTAAACTGAAGGTTTTCTTCCCATAATCCCTTCAAGGCTGTGTAGTATTGAGTGACATTAAGAGTTCCTTGTTTACAAGCAATAATTTGATCTTGCAAATTAGACAGTTTAATTGCATTTGCAAAGCCAAATCGAGCCTTAAGCTCTTCCCACAAGGTTTGAGCCACTTCATGTTGCATCACACTCCTTCGAATCTCCTTATCAATAGAATTCAGGATCCAACACAGTACAAGAGTATTACAGGCATCCCATGTACTATAAGTTGCATCTCCCACAGCTGGGACAGCAATCGATCCATCGATGAATCCTAATTTGTGCTTCGTTTTCAAAGCCATTCGAACAGCTCTCTGCCACATCTGGTAATTAGCACCATCTAGTGCTTCTGAAACAATCGCTTGAGAAATGTTCTCATTAGGGTTGATATAGAAAGGGTTACCGAAGTGTAGATCTAGACGATCGTTGTTGTTGTTGTTGTTGCTCGTCGTTCCAGAATTCATCCCTGTGAAGCTTCCAAAAGGAATGCTACCAGGAGGTGTGTTTGGTGGTGTCGTCGCCATGGAAGCGTTACTGAATCAGTGACCGCTCTGATACCATATTAGAACTAGCTGAAGCTAGGGTAAGAAGAAGGAAGGAGGCGACGGCACAATTGGAACGCGCAAGGGAAAACGATTCCCTCTTCTTCTCTTTTATATTAGGATCAACTAGGCTTCAAGTTCACGTTACAAAACAGTAGAAATGGAAATGCAGAAAACGGTAATTTAAATGACTGTAAATGTAAAGCCACGTGTTGTGGCGTCATTCGTCTCTGTTTGTTCCACCCAACGGTAAGTAGATGAAATCCACAACGGCGTCGTCTCAATCTTCTACTGCACGACTGAGTGGAAGGGAACCCAGAAACGTTTCCGTTTCTGGGTGGCGTTTCTTCTTCACGAGTTCACTTCTCTGCTGCTTCACTGATCTTCGACTTGCAGCAGAACATCAGCTTCATCTTCTTCAGTTAATAGTACAAGATGGTGTCGGAGCTAGGGCTAGCTCCTTCATAGCTGATTCGACGTCGGGGGAGGCTTGCGATGCTACCCGTGGCGATCACGATTTAATTCGTCCTTTCCTCCTCTTTCTCCGGTAGCCAATCCTCCCCGTGATGAGGCAAACTTTGGCTGTCGTGATTAACAGAATTGCTGCATCGTCGTCGTCGTTATTGATGGTGATGATCACAGGTGAGGGTTTGTTCTTGGCGGTTGATGGACGAACGACCGTGATCGTTCGAGCTAGGGCTAGCTCTCCGGTTGATGGATGAGCGGCCACGGATGTCGCTATCTTTTCGTCTACAACAGCGGCAAGGATGAATGGTGGTGATGGTGGCCGTTCTGCGGCGATCCGGTCCACAAAGGTAGACAGATCCATGACGGGTGATGCTTCTTCGTCGAGCTCAGGTGGCTTGCTTAAACACGGAAGCACGTCGACTGGGCCCTCTTCCTTCTCGTTGATCACGGCTACCTTGGGCACGACGGTTAGTCGCACAACCCGTGACGAGGATGGAGCTAGGGTTAGCTCCTCGGATGTCGAATCAACGGCTGGAGGTGGCGAACCTGGTATGGATGGAACGTCCGAGCATGGATCGAGTAGCGCACGGACTGCTGGATCGAAACCGTCGAGGGTAAATCTCGTCCTGGCGGGCTGCCGGAGTTGCCAGATTACCTGGCCCAGCTGCTCCCGCCAATAGAGATACTCAGATCTCATTAACGGGGCTCTAATACCAACTGTTACCGTGATGTGACATAGGGGGATGGCGATTTTAGGGGTTTCTCGTAAAAGGAATAAAACACAAAGAACTCTCAAAGGAAATAACTAAGGAAAGGAAATAGCAAATAAAGAACAAAAGCTAACTATTGGGTTCCAATCTTCTTATCATTAAATGAACGAAACAGGTACATATTTATAGGCACAAAGCCTCTACCTTTACCTATCTAGATTATGACCCCTAAACCTCTAAGGATATTACCAACAAATAACCAAATACTACTTAAACAAGGAAAACACTAATTAAGACAATAATAATAAAGACCCAATAATACCAAATACGAACTAATAATAAAATACTAAAGATATGCAAGCCCAGTAATTAATGAAATGCTACGATGGCTCGATCTCGTAACAATATGCTATCTCTCCATACTTAACGTGGATCTATGAGGTGAGTTGTGAATTTGTGATGCCTTACACTCTTGAAAAAGTAATTATTGAGGAAGTATTAAACATATTGTTAGAACAGAAACGTGGCAATCGAGAATCCAAATCAACACGAATGAACACAAATTTAACGTGGTTCACTAACACAATGTGTGCTAATCCACGGGCAGGGGGGGACAAATTTCACTAATTTGAGGAGAGTACAGGTTACAAACCAAATTCCAAACGAACAAACCAAACAAACTAACCTGAATGATTTACTACAGATTAGGGTGGTGAAGAGTATTTATAAAACTCTTCTCCTAATCCCAACAGAAAACCAAACACATTTTCCCAAACATACAAGGAAAAGGTCAAAACAAAGCCCAAACACAAACAAAATAAGCTCAAAACACAAAACAAACCAAATCAAATTCAAGTCATATCCTAACAATCTCCACCTTGACTTGAATTCTCTGTCAAATATCAGATGTACCAGATAAAACCAAAGCTTCCAGATGTACCAGATGCAACCAAAGTTTCCAGATGTACCCAACTCCTCCAAATAAGTTGTACCAGAATCTCCCCTGCCTCCAAATGCCCCAAAGGGCGGTCAACAACTCAAACCATTTGGCAAATCCAACTCATGTTAAGACTTGCCATTCGGAACCAACTTGTTGCGCTTATCTCCAACATAACACGTCAAAACAGAACCTTATTATACAAGGCACCACGCCTGACACCTTTCAAAATCACCTTAGAACCTTTGTAGACAGACAACACTCCACCTTCACCTTTGAAACTGAAACCCTTGCTGTCGAGTAGACTCAAAGATATCATATTCTTAGTCATCTCTGGAATATGTCTAACATTGTTCAAGGTGCGAACAGAACCATCTTGTATCCTCATCCTGACGGAGCCTCTTCCAACAATCTTACATATAGCACCATTGGCCATAGAAACACGTCCTCCATCTATCTGCTCATAAGTTGAAAAACACTCCCTGCTTGGACACATATGATAATCAGTTGCAGTATCTAAATACCACACATCCTGATGATGTACCTCTTCATTCACTGCTAAGGCTAAACCATCTTCAGAATCAGAGTTAGTTTCTTCCGCCAAAGCAGCAGATGATTCCTTCTTCTCCTATTATTTCTTTAGCTTAGGACAATCAAATTTCCAATGTCCTTTCTCCTTACAGTAATGGAAAATATCATCCTTCAAACCAACAGAATTCAAATTTATATTCGCCTTCCTATTACCAGATTGTTGTCTCCTACTTCCCGTAGCAGCCAATCCAGAAGTCTGATTTTCCGAACCTGAACCAGACGCTTTATGTCGAACCTCCCTAGTATGTAGAGCAGATCTGACATATTCTAAAGACAAACTATCTTTCCCAGCAATAAAAGAATCCACAAAATTCTCATATGACTGTGGCAAAGATACTAACAGAATTAAGGCAGCATCCTCATCATCTACTTTGACATCAATATTCCGCAGATCTAACAAGATAGTATTGAGTTGATCTAGATGATTCCTGAGAGACGTACCTTCCTCCATACTCAAACTGAACAAACGTTGCTTCATATGCAACTTGTTAGTTAAAGACTTTGTCATGTATAGACTTTCAAGCTTCAACCACAAGCCCGCAACAGTCTTCTCAGCAGCAACCTCAATGATGATGTCATCAGCCAAACAAAGCAAGATTGTAGAGTGAGCTTTCTCCTCCAAAGTAATCCACTCTTCTTCATCTATACTTTCCTTCTTCGATTTTCCAGACAATGGAGCCCACAAACCTTGTTGTTTCAACAGTGCTTGCATCTTGATCTGCCACAAACTGAAACTGTTTCTTCCGGTAAACTTCTCAATTTTCATACTGATAGCAGCCATCCTTAATTTTTTGTAAAAAAAAAAAACCAAATAGCCACTACCCTAACCAAACGTCCCACCAAACAAGCTCAATACTTTGTCGTACTCTTCCAAATTGCAACCCAAAGCAAGACAAACACTAGCTCCACCTTCCGGTTTCCGCGCAAAACTAATGAATTATGATAATAAGCACAATTTCATCCACATAATTGATGTTTCTTCCTCCAGAATTGGCGAACAACAATGTGATTAACAGTCACAATTACCTGACCACAAACCAATATGTCGAGGCCCAATTGCTTCCATGAAAGCCACAAAATCAAACCCTTTTCCGACTCCACAACAACGGCGATGTAACCCAGACAAATTCCACAATGCAACACGATGCTCCAGCGCCAAACGAACATTGTAAGCCGAGACTTGCAACTTCAAATCAATTCTGGCCAATGGATCAAACTGACCAAGGCTCTGATACCACTTGTCAGAACAGAAACGTGGTAATCGAGAATCCAAATCAACACGAACGAACACAAATTTAACGTGGTTCACTAACACAATGTGTGCTAGCTAATCCACGGGCAGGGGGGACAAATTTCACTAATTTGAGGAGAGTAGAGGTTACAAACCAAATTCCAAACGAACAAACCAAACAAACTAACCTGACTGACTTACTACAGATTAGGGTGGTGAAGAGTATTTATAGAACTCTTCTCCTAATCCCAACAGAAAACCAAACACCTTTTCCCAAACACACAAGGAAAAGGTCAAAACAAAGCCCAAACACAAACAAAATAAGCTCAAAATACAAAACAAACTAAATCAAATTCAAGTCATATCCTAACACATATCTACACATTAAAATGGAATTTACATGTGAGGAGGATTTTGGGCTAATAAATTGTTAACCAGAAGCAAATTTGAGGTGTCTTTCAGTAAAAAAAAACCAGTAGAATCAATACCCACGGCGGCTATGCAACGCCGCAGGCACTAAAGTTGCAGAATCATGATTGTACGTTGGCCAGTTAGGTGACGAAATACAATTGCATGTAAGGCTAGAGTTGTAGAAATTTAATCCCGTCGGAAATGGTGTGTACCATAATTCTAGTGGAATCATGATTAAGTGCTGAAATAATTTAGGCAACATTGAATAACAATCTTCTGTTAATCCAATAAATAGTTGAATAATAATCATAGTGTAAGAATTTTGTAGCTAATCCAACTTATTGACATAGTCAGGGGCGGATACACCCCTAAAATTTGGGAAACGATTCTCGGTAGTAGTTTTGTATGGATAAAAAAATTATAATTATTGATTCGGGACACCCCTAGAACGATTATCCTATCCTCAGTAGTAGTTTGCGTATACTTAAAAATAATAAGCGATAGTCTGTGTTATTCAAACTTAGGATATACTATATTTTATAAACATTATCCTCCATTAAGTTGCAACTCATTTGTTGTTCTATTTTAAACACTACATAATAGTAAAAAGTTATTCCTTATCCCCAACTATTTCCAAAAACTAACAATTAAACTAATTACGGGCTACCCTTAATTTGGATTGATTTTATGATTACACAAAAAGTGTTGAAAGAGTCTTTTCAACTTTGAGTTACATAAAGAACAAGGTTAGAAATTCATATGCGATCAGTTCATGAACTATTGTCTAGTAGGATATACATATTTGTTGAGCAATATACCTAGCCTATGTTTTATTCTTGGGTTAATAGCATTTTCTACCCCTGTACTATGGCAATGTAACAAATGTGCCCCTGTACTATTTTTTTTTGCACAAAGATGCCCTTGTACTATTACGTCGTAATGGACCTGCCCTTCTATTGGAATTTTGGTTTACTCGTCGTTAAAGAGAGCTGGAAATACCCAACTACCCCTTTTTAATTCAGTCTTACCCTGTTTGAACCTCTATTACGACAAAATTAAGGGTTACAATTCCCGTAACACACGAAGCGAGGGGAGAATTGTGAAACCCGCCGACCCTGTTCGTCTTCCTCCTTCGAGCAGGGCGACGACCAGTGACTGGCGCTTCTTCCCGTCCGTCGCTTCTTTTCGTCCGGTCGGCACGTGCTTCTTCCCATCCGTCCGACGCTTCTTCCCGTTCATCGCTGTCTGCTGCTTCACGGCGGTTGGTCGTCTTCCCCCCTTACCAGCGAGGACCAGCGACCGACGACCACTCCACCAGTGAGGACCAGCGACCGACGTCTAACCCCAACATTGATTGTTATTGCTGCTTCACTAGGTAAGATTCTCTTCAGCATAATCCCCTTATTTAAACCCCAACTTAAATGAATACGAAAAAAAATAGGAATTGAATATTGGTTATTTTCAGGACCACTTACACAAAATAGAAGGATGGTGGAATTAATAATGAAGGTTCTGCAGCGGCTGTTAACATACCCCTTGCTGAACATGTATGATTTTTATGCTTTCATTCATGGTTGGCCGGGTGTGAATGACGTATCAATGATTTCTTTGATGTGAATTTCTTTCTTTCTTGCAATCGTCCCGGTGGGATTTGCTAGCAACATTCTGAATGAGGCAACAATTGAGGTTGATCAATAAGAGAACGGAGACTCTGACGACGAGTTTGAGCTGAACGCAGATTGGGTCTCGGATGAAGATAGTGCAGATAGGGAAGAGATAATATCGAGGGTGAAAAAGGCAAAAGAAAAACTGAAGATCGGAATTCCTGTTACTTATCACTCCGATGATGAGGTTGATAGAAGACATGACCAAGTGGATGGGCAAGAGGGTTTCAGCTCTAGTGATGATGGGAGTTATGATGGAACCGATGAGGAGGATGAAGTTGTTGATCATGCAATACGCAGAAGAAGCCGTTTTCCACAATTTGATCCAAATTTGGAAACACCATTCTTTGAGCTTGGCATGATTTTCACTAGCATGCCTCAGGCAAAGGAGGCTGTTCGAAAGTATGCTTTGGCTGCCAGAAAAGGTGTGTTGGTGAAGAAAATTGATCCATCGAGGCTAAGGGTGATTTGTAGGTACAAGGGATGCCCTTTTACATTGTTCGTTTCGTGGTGTAAATGGGCTGAAGCATTTCGCATCAAAACACTGAAGGTGCATAGATGCGGACTTCATTTCAAGAACAAATACTGCATTCCAGCTGTGATTGCAAAGAAGTATCATAGGAGGATAAGAGCACATCCACAGTGGAAGCTCAAGGACATGAGAGAGACGATTAAATAAGAGATGGGATATGATGTGCATAGGATGACATGTTCACGTGCAAAGAAGATAGGGATGCACTTGACCGAAGGATGCTATAAGGACGAGTACGCACTACTGTGGACTTATGCGGAAGAACTGAAGAGAGCTAACTCGGACACAACTGTCCGTATCATGGTGAACCGAGACAATCCGGAGGGGCTGCCCAAGTTTCAGCGTGTGTATATCTGTTTCGGTACCATGAAAAAGGTTTTAAAGCTGGATGTAGGAAGATTGTCGCTTTGGATGGTTGCTTTCTTAAGGGTTTGTGCAAAGGAGAGATACTTGCTGCAGTTGGGAGGGATGCAAATGATCAAATGTACCCCATTGCATGGGCAGTGGTTGAACTTGAGTCTAGAAGTTCATGGGACTGGTTTCTAAAGGAGTTGAGGGATGATTTAGACATTGATGAAGGTGCTGGTTGGTCCTTCAGTTCAGACCAAATGAAGGTATAATGATGATTTTTTTATTGGTAACAGTTGGTTTTTGTTAGTAAAGTGTCCACAGATTATTAACACTAAATAGCATGTTTATAGGGACTAGTACATGCAATAGCCGAACTCTTCCCACACACGGAGCATCGCCTATGTGCACGACATATATACAGCAATTGGAGAAATAAATTCAAGAACCGAGCATGGCAAAAGTTGTTCTGAGCGTGTGCCAAGGCGACGTCACCAATATTCTTTGATCAAGCCTTACAGAGGGTGGCAGCTGAGAACAAGGAAGCCGCCAATGCATTGCTATTAATTGACCCAAGACACTGGTGTCGCAGATACTTCTCAACGGAGGTTAAGTGTGATTCGGTTGACAATAACATGTCCGAGTCTTTCAATTCCTCCATCTTAGAAGCTAGATTTAAAGCCACATACAACATGCTGGATGAACTCTGTGTTATAGTTGTAGAGATGGTCGCGACAAAGATGTCCTTGGGAGAAAAGTGGGAGGGTCTATATTGCCCAAAGATCATGTAGAAGTTCAATGCGCATTATGCAGAAGCTGATTTTTGCCATATATTATCAAATGGCCAGCATGGGTACGAGGTGAGGCATAAGGAGGAAAGATTCACAGTGCATCTTTCGCAACACACCTGTTCCTGTAGAACTTGGCAATTGTCAGGGATTTCGTGCCCTCATGCTATTGCATGCTTGGTCTATGAAGATAAAGACCATGTCTTGTACATTTCTGATTGCTTCTCAACTGAAAACTTCCGGAATACATACAAGCATGTGTTACATCCAATGGATGATCCAAAATCATGGGTGCGAAGCGAGTATGAGCCCATACTCCCTCCAGATTTCATAGTTATGTCGGGGAGATCAAAGAAAAAGAGAGTGAGAAGTGTTGAAGAAAATGAGGATCGACAAAGACAAAAGAAGAAAAAGGCTTACACTTCTCAAGAGTTTATGGCACCCGACAAGAACGATCCTTCAAAACTAGGTAAGACCGGGAGATTAATGATATGCAAGAGGTGTAAAACCGAGGGACACAACTCTCGCACTTGCAAAGTTGAGATTCCCACAGAGGTTAGTACTACACCTTCTATTTCCTTTATAGAATTAGATTGTTTGCATATTGTATATAATTGAATTCTTCTTGTTAGGGTAACATTAGGGGAGCCAATAACTCAAATCAATTGCAAACACGTGTTGGTACATCTGTAGCTGGGCAGGTGAGACATTTATGATTCTACTAGGGTGATTTCAATGATGCATGATCAGCAACTTAGCAAATTGTTTCATTATAGGGAAGAATACCAGCTAAGAAGAAGAAAAGCCCCTTTGTAGGGGTTGGTGTGCATCACGTTGAAAATGGTTTAAATGGTTTCATGGTGCTTGATGTATTTACTACACATGCCTTCTATACATTAGTGTTTTATTCTTTTGATTCTTCCTTATGATTTTCATTATCATCTACAGCCGGGGCTGAGAACTATAAGGGTGATTGAAGTCCCTCGGAAGCCAAGAAGCAGACATGGAGGACATGGAAGTGGTGAAGGTACAAGGCCACAGCAGAATGATCGTGAAGCTGGAGTGAGTTCAAGGCAAGATGGACGAGGTGGATGCAGCACTCAAGAGAGCACGACTACTTTTCGTTAGATTTAATACTTGATGTAGTAGTCGATAGTTAGTAGTGCATCTTGAACCTAGATTTTGGTATTATGTGTACTGCATGCAGCAGACATGAACTTTAAGCTACCTATTTTGGTATTATGAGTAGTGAAGACATCAGACATGAACCTAGATTTTGCACCCCATATGACAATATTATTGATGGATTATGTTTATTTCATAAGCATTTTTCACAACCTATTGTTTTCTGGATTTTTTTGTACTCTGTGACACAATTATTGACTAAAGAAGGAACCCCTTAATATCCATTACACAGAAAGTGATTACAAAGATAGGAAAAATGCATCTGCATCCATTCTACATCAGCCACTAACTATGACTGCAATGAATAACAAGCAAATTAAAACCAACAAACTCACAATCACAATATACAACATATGCAGCTTCTTCACAGAGGTCACGCCATTCATTTGCCGCATAATCTCAGTGTGTTCTTCCACTAAGATTTTGCTTCTTGTACGTAGAATTCTCTTTCAGCTTCAACTTCTTTCACTCTTTCTCGAAGAGAAACAATCAGTCCTTTGTAATGTGGAATGTTCAATTCAGGGTCTTGAAACCTGAAAAACTTACAGCCTCCTTCTTCCAAACTCTTCCTACAACGGTAAAACCTTCTCCCCGGATTCATTTTAGTCCATGAATGCAACCTGATAGCTCTCACTCCACACCAGCAAAACACATATGCATTGTCGATCTAGTGCTACCAAATGATGATTGTTGAGAAGATGACATGACCTACAGTTCAATCAATTAGACGACAATTGAATTCACCTAAACAAAGTATCACCATAACAAGTCTGGTGGCAATTGAAATCAACCCAAGCCATTACAAAAAGACTACATTCTGTAGTGCTACTAAACTGCTACTCTCCCCTCTACCTGCTGCTACCGTTCTACTTCATTCTACAGAGCTACTATGGTTCGAAAGAGTCCATTGATTCAAGTCTTCTGCTGCTGTTCTACTTCATCGAGTCCATTGATTCAATTCAATCAGAACATATCATGTACTCTTAGGGTTCGAAAGAGTTTCAAAAAAAAAAAAAAATCAGAGGCGAGAATCAGGAAAGGAAGATGTACCTCTTGGATTGTTGGACTATTGCTTGTGATGGACTCGATGACATATTGTAGGAGCAGCAATTGGAACGAGGATGCTGATTGGCTGGCTCGGTCTCTGCACGGGCGGAGGGAGACGGCTGTCCAAGAGGGCTTACTTCTGTTCCGACGGAAGGAAGGAGAAGGCTTGCTCGAGGGTTCGCTCGCCGTCGTCGGAAGACTCGAGGGTTGGTTCATCGGCAGTCTCTCTCGTCGACGAGAGAGGTATTTCTTTTAGAAGTGGAAGAATCGATGGGGAAGGAATGGGGACTGGGGGTAGTTGGGTAATTTCTAGCCCTCTTTAACGGCGAGTAAACAGAAATTCCAACGGAAGGGCAGGTTCGTTACGACGTAATAGTAGAAGGGCAACTTTGTGCAAAAAAAAGTACATGGGCACGTTTGTTACATCGCCGTAGTACAGGGGCAGAAAATGCTATTAACCCTTTATTCTTTTTCAGAATATAAAAACACGTGGTGACATTTTGTTAAAATTTGTACTAGTCCGATATTTTTTTATTTATGAATTATTTATTTTAATTTGGTTTTTTTTAAGAGGACACCACTGTTAAAAACTTCTAGATCCGCCACTGGACATAGTTGATAGTTCTACTCAGGGCTACGTCTAAGAGTTTCCTACCGAAACCTTACAAACCCCTATCCAGTTCACAGATCAAACCAAGAATTGATGCATTAATATAGATGAGAATCATAGACACAATTACAACAATGAGAACAAACACCACACATGCCACAACCTATAATAATCCAAGGACACGAGTTCTTCTCTCTATGGCTTTCCTCTAGATACTAGCTGTTGCATGTCAGGGAAACAATATGGAGAAAACGGATTGAAGGCGTGATTTGGATCACTCTCTTGAGAGCGTTTATTTGCCCCCACTACTTAGTTGCTGGTAGGATTTAGGCAAGCCACCCCCCCAGGAGTCCCTCCAATCAAAGTCAGAAAGCAGCACCTTTCGTGATTTCTGTGTTTGTGTTTTTTGAGAAGGAAAAAAGAGGAGAAGAAGATGAACGTTGGACAAGAACATCGGCTGCAGAAGACTTTTTATAGTGAAAACGACAGTTCCCTTCCGAAGGGCTACATCGTTTCACAAAAGTCAAAATCAAATAATTATCCAGATTAATTAATTAAAATAATTCCGGTAATTAATTAGCCAAAAATTCAAATCCGAACACGTTGTGCAAACACGTCAAATTAAATAGTCCACACTTTCCAAAAGCCCACTAACCACTTTATCCAATAACTAAAGTGGAAAACAAACTTAAAAACAACTTGCACTTTCCTTCTCCCACCAATGTGATATTTCCTTTACTCTTTGACTACGCTAACATTGCATTCATATTTGTCTTTGTAAATAGCTTCTCCAAAGCTCTTTCAGCCTCTACTCTCCTTTGTCTCAAGTCTCTCGAGAAGATTAAGTCAAAGTCTGGTGTTGTTTTGCAGAATTCATATGTCTTAAGTTATTTTTTTATTTGATAACCAAGAGAACCTCAGCCCCACGTGTCGCTTGAGCGACAACGGAGCCTACTAAATTTCCGGGGGTACCTGCATACTAACCGGGACTTTCTGCTACCAACATCGGAGAGGCTTCGCCTCCGATACCAAGGGTCATGTCTAAGTTATGACCTTATGTACATGGGAGTTGGAGGCAGTCAAATGAAACCAGAGGAGCTGAAAAATCGAAATAGAGAAAGTTTAAAAAGCGCTGGTGGAAGGTTCTACCCAGTCCGAGTAAAATGAACGTTCGGAAAAGTCGTCCAGTGACTCTCTTCATTTCGGTATCTTGGTCACCCTTCTGCTCATCAACTTAGTCATCAACAAATTCATCATCCATGGCGCCTCCTTCACCTTAAATACTCCGACAAAGATTCATCCTTTTCGTTTCGTCTAATCCCCCATTAATGCAAATAAAACCCGCCATTTATTCCCTGACGCCGCCAAAAAATGATCTCTAGCTTAGTCGCCAATCTCGGTACAATCGCCGCCAAGTACCAACGCAAACGCCTCCTCCAAACCCTAACCCATCAACAACAGCAAAACCCTCCAACTCCGTCGCCGAACCC
The DNA here is from genome assembly GCA_964030455.1 of Linum trigynum. Lineage (NCBI taxonomy): Eukaryota > Viridiplantae > Streptophyta > Magnoliopsida > Malpighiales > Linaceae > Linum > Linum trigynum. The sequence continues at coordinate 36,850,268 of OZ034822.1, read as the reverse complement.
ATTTGGAATCACTTCCCGTCCGTCGTCGGAATCGCCTGCAGGAAGCAACCCGTCTTTCGTCAATGGCGTAGCCACCAAGGATCTCCACATCGACCCACTGTCCTCACTCTCCATCCGGATCTTCCTTCCAGACACCGTCGTCTCCGCCGGATCCGGGATCTGCCCACGTTACGGCGGGTACTTGCCTCCTTCCGGGAAGCAGCGACGGCTGCTGAGGAAGCTCCCAGTGGTGTTGCAGTTCCACGGCGGCGGGTTTGTGAGCGGGAGCAACGAGTCAGCCGAGAACGATTTGTTCTGCCGGCGGGTGGCGAAGGCTTGGGATTCATTGGTCGTGGCAGTGGGCTACAGATTGGCCCCCGAGAGTAAGTACCCTGCCGCTTATGAGGATGGAGTGAAGGTTTTGAATTGGTTTGTGAAGCAGTCCAATTTGGGCGTTTATGGCGGATTAGGAGTTCAGAGTGGCAATTTCGATAGCTTTGGCGTTTCCATGGTTGAGCCTTGGTTAGCTGCTCATGGCGATCCTTCTAGGTAACGAACTACTTATTAGATTTGTCACAATTTGAAATTAGAAAAATGCTGTAGATCTCCAATTTTATTGAATTCATTTGCCTGATTTTGGTACTGTCATCAGAGCAGGTGTGTGCTCCTTGGGGTAAGTTCAGGGGCAAACATAGCTAACTATGTTGCTGAAAAGGCGGTGGAGGAAGGAAATCTACTGAATCCTGTGAAGATAGTGGCACAAGTTCTGATGTACCCTTTCTTCATGGGAACCACCGTGCCATCACATTGTGAAGTTAACTACACAACCTCGTACTTCTACAGCAAGTCGATGTATAAGATGGCATGGAAGCTGTTCCTTCCAGAGGTGGGAGCGTTTGACGACCTAGATCATCATCCAGCTGCCAATCCTCTTGTTCCTGGAAAACATCCGCCTCTAAAGCACATGCCACCAACATTAACTATAATTGCAGAGCATGATTTCATGAGGGAGAGGGCAATTGCTTACTCGGAGGAGCTACGGAGAGTCAATGTGGATGCACCGTTACTTGAGTATAAGAACGTCGGTCATGAATTTGCCACCCTTGGCTGGCTTCTCCAGACGCCACAAGCACAGGCTTGTGCGGAGGATATCGGGATATGGGTCAAAAAGTACATATCGGTTCGTGGCAACGAGCTGTCTTATTGAGAAACAACAAGAGAGATGAGATGGCTGATACAAATCCTGAAGAAAAGAAAGTGAGAATTAGCTAATAGAGGGATGATCATTCATTGGTTGTGCCACAAGTTAGAAAGAGAAAGGATTCGGCAGCCGATCATTTAGGTTTGATTGGACGAGCGGGGAAGAGCCTGATTCCCTTCTGGTTATCCCATCTGCTTGTAATGTATAGGTTGGAGAAAGTCTTATCCTTTGTTTCCCCTTGTATAGTGAACGAGCAGTTTTCTTCAAACTCCTTGAATTCTGAGATGGACGGTTTTGCTAATTTGTTGTGTGTATTATATTATATTCGGGGAGACCCAATGGATTAGTGTTCTTTCTCACCTTGTTCTGATGTGGCTATTCTGTCTTTTATCGACTAAACAAAGTTCAGCAATTTCTATGCAGAGCTACTTCAATTCCGGCTTGCTCATGGAACTTGAGAGGAGAATTTGAATGGTCCAAAACTACTTTCCTTGTTCCAGAGATGGCGGTCAAACAAAAACAATGCCTACCCGAACGGCACGACTCAATATGCCTTCTTCAGAATATTTGAATCATTCGTTCAACCTCCCAGGTAACTTCGCCAGCTTAGCATTAGCTATTAGCTTGCAGAAACCATAGTACTCTAGGCGAAGACTGCATATGTAGTGTTAGCTAGTTGCTGCAAATTTAATTTGACATGCTCGTCCTGACTTGTTGTGGATCTGTTTATGACGGGTAGGACGGGGCATATATGAATTTCTTTCACCTCCCTTAACCTGTAGCTCAAACCAATTAATCCACCTGACCTGCATCCTGTCATAAGGTTGATATGGGGATTGAGATATCTGCGCTGCCCTAACCTATCACCATTCCTGGGCTCATTTTCTGCTCTGGGTTTTTATGGATGAAACAAGATTTGCTGATATTTGTGTAACCGAATCAACAGGCAGTTTCTGGAATGCCTGGAAAGTTAATAAATTTACCAATTTCTTTTTATCCTTTTCTTTCGTTTTCTCCGTGGTTACCGAACATGGGTGAAGAAGGGATGTATAGTATTAGTACTTTTCTGATAAAACCTAAGAGAGTGTTGGAAAATGACTGGAATTCTATTCCTGTATGGTATATTATACCAGTATTATTACATCCACCTCGTAGATTGCATGCTCAGGACAAAACTTAGTGTCCCCCGCCACCAGATGATCATCACATCCAGTGGCCTTTGATAATAACATTTAGCTGATAATAAAATGTGGAAATATCAGATCAAACTCAAGGAGGGCAGGAGGGGAGTTTGAATTAATTAATCTACTTTTAGTATTATGTTAATCATTTCATTACCTCTTCTTGCCGGAAACATGAGAAGTATGACAGATCATGTCTTTGTGAAAGGTACAGTCGGATGCTGATAAAACCTACACAGCTGGATTAGAAACTGACAGCTTTGAGAGGATGGGGAAGTGTTAGGGAAATTTCCCCCTCATTATTCCATGAGGAGTTGATGGTGACAACAGGTATCCTTAGATTGATCTATGCGAAAATAGCACCCTATGCCTGCTTGTACCATGACAACCATTGTTGTCCCCCTTGTAAAGTAGTTTTCACCCTGTATTCTCATGTTTAGTCCCTCAACTGTGCTGTTCTTAACAAATAGGATCACTAAATACTATATCGTCTCATCTAGTTTGTTCGTTAAACATTCTGTCATATTCAGCTATCAATGGATTGGAAAGATGGTTAGTAAGCACGTTCTTCATAAATCACATGTAATGGTGAATTCATAATTCTGATAGAGAGGGAAAGAGTCGGGGAGTTTCCAGGAGAAAAAATGAATTTACATCATACATAACATGTAAGTCATCATCTTCCTTGTTTGCTAAGCATGGATTACCCCACACTAATAACATATTTGGATTGAATTTTTAACGTGCCGGCTAAAAGGTGATAAACAATATAATACAGTGATGTATTTATTTGGAAATCATAATACGTTAATGTGTTTGCTAAAATGTCCCATTAATCCATTTTTATAATATTCCTCAACATTGCAGTTCTCGCCGGCAACAAGAATCAAAAAAATCTCCAGGAGATGGGGGTAATAGTGAAAGTCTATATATTAGAAGCACTCAAGCCTAACTTCCGGGAGGTTCAGGAAAAAAGAAACCAGGAGTACTATTACTGTGTTCGATATTTTCCAAGGAGAGGAAAAACCCAGGAAATGGTTGCTGCAGATCCTTACATATCATCTAACTTCCATAGCAATGGAGGAGGCAGTGGAGGTATCGATTCAAGCGATCTCGATCTTAATCTCTGTCAATTCCCATGCTATCCAGCATTCCCGGAGAAACGTGGGCCGGATTACAGCTTAGACCAGCCAAGAACTCAGAAGAAGCTGAAACAGCAAACTGATGATAGTGGGTCCCCTACTGACACCAGCTCTGGCGGGTTCTATGAGGCTAACAGCAGCAGCAACAGTAGCTTCAACAGCTTGCCAAAGCTCCAGTTTCGAGACTATGTATGGGCGTATGCGGAGAGGTTCCTGGCCATCGAGGCCATGGAGGAAGCTGCTGCAATGACTTTGGCAGTGGAAGAAGAAGAAGAGAAAGTTGAGGTTAAAGAAGAGCCAGGTGTCGACGGGATGAAGCTGGTCCAGCAGCTGATCGCCTGCGCGGAAGCAGTCGCATGTCGCGACAAGGCTCACGCATCGGCGCTGCTCTCTGAGCTGCGAGCCAATGCGCTGGTATTCGGGACTTCGTTTCAGCGCGTGGCATCCTGTTTCGTCCAAGGGCTGTCCGACCGCCTTACACTGGTCCAGCCCCTAGGGACCCATGGGGTCCTCAGTTCAGCACCTGCTAGAGCCTTGGCCTCATCCTTTTCAGCCGAAAAGGATGAGGCTTTGACGCTGGCCTACGAGCTTTGCCCGCAGATCCAGTTCGGACATTTCGTGGCAAACACATCAATCCTCGAAGCCCTTGAGGGAGAGAGTTCAATTCACGTTGTGGACCTTGGGATGACACTAGGCCTCCCTTGCGGTCAGCAATGGCAGAATCTGATGCACAGCATAGCTGGACGCATCAGAAAGTCGTCGGTTCCACGCCTACGAATCACAGGCGTGGGGCCTGAAGCCGATCGCCTGCAGGCAATCGGAGTCGAGCTCAGTTGCTATGCTGCCAACCTGGGTTTGAATTTTGAGTTCATGTATATCAGGAGCAGTTTAGAGAGTCTGAAGCCCGAAGATTTTGACGTCCAGGAAGGGGAAGCCGTGGTGATCAATAGCGTCCTCCAGATGCATTGCGTGGTGAAGGAGAGCCGTGGCGCTCTGAACTCGGTCCTTCAGGTCCTGAATGAGCTGTCGCCCAAGGCATTTGTCCTGGTCGAGCAGGACTCGAATCACAACGGCCCCTTCTTCCTGGGGAGGTTCATGGAATCACTGCATTACTACTCGGCCATCTTCGATTCGCTGGACTCGATGCTGCCCAGGTATGACACCAGGAGGGCGAAGATCGAGCAATTTTACTTTGCGGATGAGATCAAGAACATTGTGAGCTGCGAGGGGCCGGCTAGGGTCGAAAGACATGAGAGGTCAGATCAGTGGCGCAGAAGGATGAGCAGGGCCGGGTTCCAGGCTTCGCCGTTGAAGATGTTGGCGCAGGCTAAGCAGTGGCTTGGCAAGGCCAAGTTCTGTGATGGGTATACTGTGGTCGAGGAGAAAGGTTGCTTGGTTCTTGGATGGCAATCAAGACCCATCATCGCAGCTTCTTGCTGGAGGTGTTCCAAGATTTAAAAGAAAAGTACAGGTTCTGTTAATGGATTTCAAATAAACTTCCACCAAAGATTCTGATCAGAATCCCCCCACTCTGCAATTTGTTTACTTTGTGAAATAAGGGTTTTTGCTGTTTTCTTATTCCTGATGAACCAGGGAATCTTAAAGCTTCGGCCTTTTCCCTGGAAATAACTGTCTCGATTTTCTCTGTTCATGTTTCCTTTGTGTTATCACTGTTTCTGTTTAGCCAACTCGCCACTGAAAGAAGCAATCCCCTGGTGAAAAAAGAGAAATCTTTTCAATTGGCCTTGGGATTATCAGGAACTATGCGTTGCTATTTGATTAATGAAATGAAGCTATCAACTTAAAATTGTCCAATTTTTGCAGCTGCAAGACATGTTTAAACTGGAGGCTAGAGTAGCTGCCACGTGTATGGTAGATACATAGATTCCCTATTCTGCTCCTTGTATGGATAAGATCGCTTGTACTCTGTTTGAGCAAGAACCAAGTTCGATTAGAAATGGAAGTGGGTATGTCACTAAATGCACTGATGAGGCTGCCATTATCGAGTTCGTCGAGAACTCTGGAAGATGGATTGGTCAAGCACTCGTTATTCTCAGCTGAGTTGCAGGGTGACGCGACGTGGGAGTTCTTTATTAGTAGTTGAAGCTAAGGGGAAGAGAGGGATGGTAAATCGCCAGTTTCAGCAGAGACCTCCTCCATTGCCGAAGGTTGAAGATGATGGGAATCCCAAGTTCGTCATCTTCATCCGCATGGCCAATGTAATGTTTTCCCCCCTTTTGGACTCTCTTCCCTCTTTTGCAAGCTGTAAACAGTTCATTACTTTACTCTGTAGATGAATAGAGTTTCCTTGGTAGCTCTGTTCAATCTGAATTTCATCAGTTCGTATCATAATGCTTATGGAATGGGATTTGATCTTAATTACGGATCCGTGTAGATCATGATCCGAAGAACAGTAACATGTTAGAGTGGACTCAAGAACATTGTGCAATCTCAACAGTAACATGTAAGAGTAGATCATGATCCGAAGAGTAGTAACATGATTACGGAATGAGATTTGAATGAGACATGCCCACGCTTTGTTGAATCCTGTAAATCTCATATTTATTGTGATTGCTCTTTTTCTTTTGCTTGTTCCTTCTTGTATTTGATTCCAGAATCCAATCCGGCCTCCCATCCTGCTGTTATACGTGATTGCAGTTCGAGTTCTGCTGACCGTCCGATTCTGTAAAGTTAGGACTTAGAAATGGATGGTGTTTCTAATCATGTCCTGCTTTCTTTGGATGGAAATTCGTCTAGATTGCATTAGGTAATTTTACCTACAACGCTGAGTAATTATACTGAGACTGTTGTTTACTTATTCCCCCAGGTTTACATATGGTACCCGCTTAGTCTAATAACAGGTGGTACAACAGCTAAAATCATGGTTGCTGCTAAGGACAACTTTCTGGGCAAGTACATATCCAAAGACACACTTGCTCGAAACCTTGCCGCGGTAATCTATAGAGTAAGTTGGTTGGTAGAATCTTCTTGTCTTGGAACTTGCTGAAAGAAGCTTGCATTTCTCACATGAAAAAGATGAAGTATTATAATAATATGATTTTCATTGTGTTGTGTTTGGTTTTCTTAGTAATAATTAGTCTCTGAATTAGCCAGCATAGCAGTTTCATGCTTTGTTTTCTCCTTCCAATTTGATCTCACTTTGGAACCACACTGAAAACAAAGTTGTTGTCTTTCGCATCATTTGATCTGTACTAAGTTTGGATCCAAACAATGAATGCCATTAGTTTGACATGTTTTGGCCAAAAGCATATAGACAAATGATTAGCATCCACTTCTGCCGTCTCCCACAATATCTTCTCATCCTTGTGTTGTTCCATTTCCAACATTGGATAAGATTATTGGTTGAGAACGGCTGGTTCTTGTTTTCTGATGGGCAAATTTTGTGTCCAATATTAGGATGAGAAGGAAACACAGAAGACTGCAATCAAGCAACATCGTGTGTTACGATCAGCAACCGAGTTCAGATATGGTTACAAGCTCATTGTAATGACGCCCTTCCTTACCATCCATAGCACCACGAAACCGTTTCATATTCTTCATTCAACTCATCTTTTTACTTTATGGCATGATGCAGGAGAATGGCAATGTAAGAGCTGGTCTGGCGACGAATGATGTCATTGAGGTAGGACTCTAAATTATACTCTTGGATCTAGAAAACTCGTCTTAATTCTTCATGGATAATGATCCTTGGGCTTCTGTGATATGCTGTTTATTTAAATCATGAATTTCCAGAGCTTCCGACGCAAGACAAACTGAAGACAGTGGTTGACAAAGTGAAAGACTTCTTTGGGGATGCGAAGGAATCCTTCGGGAAGCTTAACGCTAAATTCGACTAGAGACGAGGAGGCGCAACAAGAAGTTACAAAGGGAGACGAGAAAGCAAAGTGAGTCTGTACTTTCATCCATTGATTTTCACATTGGGAATTCCACAAAGTTCTCTAACTTGGTAACTTCCGGATTGTGCAGAGATAAAGGCTGAAAACCCAGAGAGAAAGTTGCAAGCTTTACAGTTGATCGGTAGCCCATTGGTTCCTCCAGATTGAAAAGAGGTTTTTAAGCAAGAGATCTGTAGTTGCCATGGTGAGGTTATTAAATGTACAGCATTGCCTTGCTCCATGATTTTGGCCATTGCATGTCTATACCTTGTCAATTTGTCACCCATTTCAATCTATGTATATCTGTCTAGCATGTTCTTTCACATGTAGCATGGAATGGAATTGAAACATTTACTGATTTTTTCAGAATCTCTTCATTAGCCTAGTGTTTAACATTATACTCCAATACCGAATTTTAATGATTCACAATCGAGCATTAACCTAGCATAACCTGACATAGGTCCCCAAAGATGAGACCCTTTCCACAGACCTTACCTCAAGTACATTTCTCTTGAACTCGTAGCCCGCCCTCGACGTTGGCACAAGAATGAGCTTAGTCTTCTTCCATGTAGGGTGTGCTTATACTTGCATTGAGATTTTGAGACTAGTCGAACCACGAAAGGAAAGTGTTTGGTTTCATATTGGGGTTCTCCCATCCTTTTACACTTCACACCTCTAAGTTCCCTCACGTTGTTCTCTGCTAGGTGAAGTCCACAAAATATGGAATCTCTGCCATTTTCGATTGCATTAGGATCTCGCTCCTCCACCTCCATGGTTAGCCGCCAAAAGTGTTGTCGCTCAGCATAACAAGGTCAGCGAATTGATTTTGGTTTTGCGGGGTTTTGGTTGTCCAAAGTCTGCCAAAAGACATGCAACTGCAGTGTGTAGAACTGATGACCGACTTCCCTAGCCTCGACGAGCTTACAAGCACAGAAGAGATCATGTGTAATCAATTCCAGGCTGGGCTAGGCGGCAGATGAAAATGAGAAAATTGCCATCGCTTGTTTCTTGGTTGAACCCAATTCTCCAAATTGGCAAGTCCAGTCCAAACTTTATCCTACATTTCTGGATAATTCCAGAAAGCACCAAAACTCTGTCCCTACACTACCACTGCCGATCACCATCCATATTACAGACACAGAAATTTCTAGTATTTTTTTTCTTCTTCTTCTTCATTTCTAGAAATGTCCATTCCTCCATTTATATAGCACTACTCTACTTCCGACTCCTACCATCGCTAGAACAATAACCAACTCCTGTAAAAGCTGTTGACTTTGTCATAAAGTTCTGATCTTTTTGGGTTAACGAAGACTCTCATCATCCATCTTTCAGAAAATGTCTCAAGTCCTGTCAAATTTGGGCCTTTCCTTGCCTTCGTCATCTAAATCATGCTGCAACTCCTTGCTGAACCTGAAATCCTCTTGCAGCTTATCTTCCCCGGTGAAACCCTCCAGCAGCTTCAGCATCAAAGCCATGGCGCTAGATGGCAGGGGAAACCTTGACCATTTGCAGAGGATCAACAACAACAATAAGCAGCAGCAGCAGGCGCCACAACCCAGAAGGAAAATAGTTCCTTCTGCTCCGGTAGGTAGGTCAAAACTTCCTTTCTCCATGCCCAAATCCCAATGACCACATGCTGAAACGAATCCATAAGATACATGAAGCAGAAGTTACCGACATTATTAATTGCTTGACATTTTGCAGGGATGTGGGACAGATTCCCAACGGCGAGAACCGTGCAACAGATGATGGACACAATGGAGAGGCTAGTGGAAGACCCGTTGCTATTAGCCTATTCACCGCAATTGTCAATGGAGGATCCAAGAGGAGGCTACAGCAGGGGGAGGACGCCATGGGAGATCAAGGAAGGTGAGAATGAGTACAAAATGAGGTTCGACATGCCCGGAATGACCAAATCTGATGTCAGATTGTGGGTTGAAGACAAGATGTTGGTTGTCAAGGCTGAGAAATCCGCAGCCAATAAGGATGGGGAGGTGGTAGAGGGAGCTGATAGTAGTGACTGGTCTGCTAAGAGTTACGGGAAGTACAGCAGTAGGATTGCTTTGCCAGAGAATGTTGAGTTTGAGAAGATTAAAGCTGAGGTTAAGGATGGGGTGTTGTACATCAGTATCCCCAAAGCTAGCCCCGCTTCCAAAATTCTTGATATCAATGTTGAGTGATTTTTTTCTTCTTCTTTTGGACGGATGGTTTGTACAAGAGTTTATTGAAAGTCTAATTAACTCCTATGCTTAACATTCTTGTCAATTGTTTAAGTATTTAATATCGTGGTCTGAATTAACCCTATAGATTGTTAATTTGACTAAAGCAGAGAGTTGATCGTTAGTTTCGACAATCAAGGTTGTTAATTAATGGTCAACTCGTCATATCGCTATTCAGTCAACATAAATAAACTTAAGAAATTCATAAGTTCCATATAATCCCTAAAAATTATTCTAATACGTTTTCAGATATATTTTTGTGGGTTAGATTAATTATTTTTTAATAAAAATGGGTTTAATGCACTACTAAACAGACGACAAAGCCGATATAGATATAGCACATAAAAGCACCCACAATATCAAAATCAAATTGACTGATAAAATAAGTAACAGGGTTGGGCTTAGCATACAGTGTATAATAATGGGTTATGCAACTGTGGGTTGTGCATAATTATGAGCTATACAACTAGGGGTGTTCAAACGGATTGGTTACCGTGGTAATAATATTAACCGGTAGCATTAGGTTAATTTGGTTTGGTTAAGTTGGATAATTGGTTTGGTTTGGTTAAACAATTTAGCTTCTTTGGTTTAGGTGGTTTGGTTTCAAACACTACTAACCAATGAAATCAATTAACCAATTAATGATACACCTAATATACAAAATTATTTATACTTCCATGCAACCAACCAAACCAAACTTTCGTGATTCTCTATTTTATTTCCATGTGCACAACAAACCAAAGCATTATGGGTAAAAAATTAAATGGGTTGCCTATTTACTAAACCAAAACATTTTGGACAGCTACTAGACTTTAGGATTACGTAAAATACCATGACAGTCAACTCAAACTATCTATAGTTTAAGTGTTTTGTAGGGGAGCTTTAACTTCCTGATGAGTGGTATTGGTATGTATTTAATATTTATGTTAAGGATTTGTTGTAAGCTAACTATATTTGGTGCAGAGATGATGAATGGTGTATTAACTCGAATGATGATGATAATCATGGATGGTTAGTCTTATTATTATTGCTTATATATAATGATAGTTTATGTTTTTTTTTTTACAATTAATGATAGTTTATGATAGTAATAACATATGGTTATGTTTTATTCATTAATATGATAATTATTTGGTTAATCCGATTATCCAATTAACCAAACCAATTAAACTTTGGTTTGGTTAATTTGGTTTTCGTGTTAATTTGGACGGTTTGGTTAAGAAATTTTATTCCATGGTTAATGAAATTTAGGCTTAATTGGTTTGGTTATTACCACGGTAACTAGGGGTGGGCAAACGGTTCGGTAAATCCGAACCGAACCAAAACCGAATTAAACCGAACCGAAACCAAATTAATGCTATTCGGTTCGGAATTCGGAAGGAAAATATAGATAGTTCGGAAACCAGGGTTCTTTCAACCGAACCGAATTTCCGAATTTCCGACCGAAAAACCGAAATACTATAATTGCAAGCTCCAAATGGTGGATTTTTATGTTTTAGTTGTTTTTAGACTTAAATATTTGAAATGTTTTATGACTTATGTGTTGAAAAGTTTGATTTTATCATTGATGATGCATATAATTGATATTTATTGTTTATATTAGGGGTGAAAAATAATTTAAAAGTGATAAAATACAAGTAGCTTCACAAATTCGGTTTTGGGTGAAAACCCAAACCGAACCGAATTATATTTCGGTTCGAATTTGGTTTGAGGTTTGAGAGAACTCGGGGACCCGGTATTCATAATTTCGGATCGGTCGAAACCAAACCGACCGAATGCCCACCCCTAACGGTAACCATTTGAACACCCCTATGTGCAACCGTCGGTAACTTAATTGAAGTCATTTTATATGTGGCAGAGCCATCCTGTGGTTGGGGTTGATGTGAGGTGAGAAGGAGTATTTTTGTCTTGCATATACTGATATTGAACAATATTTTAGGGAATGGAATTGATATTGAACAAAATTTTAGGGACTGAGATTGAGATAACAAATTTATGATTGAGATTGGGATTTAGTTTAGTATACATTTTGGTAGTCGAATTTCAGTAAATGGTATTGAAATACCGATACCTTACCGGTTTCCACCTCTACTAGTACCCCTAGGGGTGATAAACGGTTAGTCGTTTTAACCGATAACCAACCCGATAAAGTCATTTAGTGGTTAACTGATAATCACTAATTTCTTATTGGTTTCGGTTAGTAGTATTTTGCTTAGTGGTTAACCGCTAACCGACTAATCGATTAGTTGTTAACCGATAAGAAAATCGATAACCGCCTACTAGTGTGACTACATGGTTTTGGACTTTGGCTAAGGAAAAAAGTTCTAAAATTCAAAACCAATCAAGGTCGCAATTCCAAATATCCCAATTCTCACTTATTGCAAACAACCCTCCATCAAGAGTCTCAAATGTTTTTAAGAGTTAGAACTCGAAAGTTACCCCTCTCTAACTCCCATTTGCACTCGACATAGGGAACCTTAGGTTGATGACTATAGGTTAGATGAAGATCTTGGAGTAAATGATGACTATGGGCTAGATGAATTGGAGCGAGATCCTCGAATCATTTAGGTTGATGATTTGGAGATGATGAACTTGTTATTTGTGTCTAGTTGTGATTGTGACTTGTGGTTGAATTGTGGGCATGTAGACTTTATGTTGTGGAGTTGTGGCTGAATTGTATTGTTGCTTTAGACTTTATGTTCAATTGATTTAGACAACTTTATGTTGTGTGATTTTAGAGGCTGAAACAAAAGCAGGTCACTCAAAATTGGGGTTGAATCATTCAAAAAGGTGGTTGAAATTCGGTTTCTGTCCGAAAATCGAGAAAGTGAACCAGAACCTGCTGTTTTTGGTTAACCGAAGTCTCTGTCGGTTTCGGTTAGCGGCCTTGGGACAATTTCGGTTGCGGTTAACCGATATTTCGGTGCGGTTAAACTGAAACCGTACCGACTAACACCCCTAAGTGCCACGTTCTTTTTTTACTCGAAATTTTGAAAAACAAATTCCATAAGGAAAGAGTTGGTCATGATTTATTGGATATAAAACAAATTGGAAAAAATTGAGGACCATATATACAACCCAGGTACTAGCTTCGCTTTTGACTCGAAATTGGAAAAATTTTGCTAAGAAAAAAGAGTTCATCGTGATTTATTGGATCTCAAATTTCTGGGGGGAATTTTCAAGACCAAATATACCTCCTTGGTATAGGATGCTAATTGGTGGTAGACGATGATGAAATGTGGTAAATAACAGCTAGTATATACCTAGTGTTGTGTATACGAGTATACGGTCATCCTATACTACGGTATATTCATACCACTATAGTACACTTTAATATCACGTGGTATAATCTTATATTCATACCAAGTGGTACCACATGGTATGGACTGGTAATAAAAGTCTCAATTATTTTGCAAATGAATATGATTTTTCAGTGCAAGAATTAATTTGGACCTAAAATGAAAGAGAAATAAATCGTTAAAATTAAATGAGGATATAGTTAGATACCTACCATAAATGGTAAATGCAAGGTTGTCAGATATGCTTTTTTGAATTGTAAGAAGGACACCTAGTTTACCGTTTTGTCCCTTCGTGTATTATTATCCTCCATCTAATGGTTACAATTTAATGCAATTGACGACGGATTGAGGGATTATGAACCGTGTCATAACTGGGGAGCTCAATTAGTACGATATTGTTAGAATATGACTTGAATTTGATTTGGGCTTGTTTGGTGTTTTGGGCCTATTCCGTTTGGGTTTGGGATTGGGTTTTGTTTTGACCTTTTTCCTTGTATGTTTGGGAAAAGGTATTTGGTTTTCTGTTTGGGATTAGGAGAAGAGTTCTATAAATACTCTTCATCTCCCTAATCTGTAGTATTCCCCCCTGCCCGTGGATTAGCTAGCACACATTATGTTAGTGAACCACGTTAAATTTGTGTTCGTTCGTGTTGGTTTGGATTATCGATTGCACGCTTCTGTTCTGACAAGTGGTATCAGAGCCTTTGGTTGCGGTTTTGGGAATTTGGCGCTGGACTGAAATTTTGCTTTGTGGAGGTTGCTTTCAGTTCTTTAGCTTGGTTCGATGGAGGAATCGCTTTGAATTTGACTTTGGGTAGTTGTGCTTTGGTCTCGCTTGTTTGGTGAGAAGTTTGCTTGGAGTTTGTTTGATAGTAATAATGGATGCTATTAGTATGAAGATCGAAAAGTCAATTTGGTGTTGCAGGCTTGGAGTTAGCAGTAAATTTGATGTTGGTGTTATGCACGGAAATAACACCAAGTTGGTTCTGCATGGCAAGTTCCAACATGGGTTGGACTTGCTGCATGTTTTAATTTGTTAACCGCCCTTAGGGGCATTTGGAGGCAGGGGAGGTTCTGATACATTTGGAGATTTGGAGAGTTTGGTACTTCTGGCAATTTTTATTGCATTTGAGTTTGGCGATATACATCGCATTTGAGTCTGGTGATATGGATCACATTTGGATACGTCTGGCAATTTTGATTGCATCTGAGTTTGGCGATTTTGCATCGCGTTTGAGTTTGGCGGTTTCGATCGCATTGGGATACGTCTGGCGATATGTATAGCGTCTGGGTACATCTGGCAACTTTGGTTGCATCTGGTACATTTGGCAACTTGAGTTGCATCTGGTACATTTGGTATTTGAGAGAGAATTTAAGTCAAGGTGGAGATTGTTAGAATATGACTTGAATTTGATTTGGGCTTGTTTTGTGTTTTGGGCCTATTCTGTTTGGGTTTGGGATTGGGTTTTGTTTTGACCTTTTTCCTTGTATGTTTGGGAAAAGGTATTTGGTTTTCTGTTTGGGATTAGGAGAAGAGTTCTATAAATACTCTTCATCTCCCTAATCTGTAGTAAGGTCAGTCGGGTTAGTTTGTTTGGTTTGTCCGTTTGGAATTTGGTTTGTAACCTGTACTCTCCTCAAATTAGTGAAATTTGTTCCCCCCTGCCCGTGGATTAGCTAGCACACATTGTGTTAGTGAACCACGTTAAATTTGTGTTCGTTCGTGTTGGTTTGGATTATCGATTGCACGCTTCTGTTCTGACAAGATAATCGCTGAGGTGAGGACACGATGTTCGTGGTCCTTGGCTTGAGGGGAGGATTGTTATGGGACAATCCAAGTACCACATCGGTAATACAAGGGAAGGGACCCTTGTATATTAGTGTCCACCAAGCTCATTAGTACGAGGCCTTTTGGGGAGGACACCCAAGAGTAAAACCGTGCGAGCTTGGCCCAAAGCGGACAATATCGTACTAATGGGCTGCCCAGTTACGACAAACAGTTATTGGCCACAAGGTTGTGGACAGGAACTACTCTCATGGGGTCGAGAGCATGGTCCTTATGGCAAAACAATCGACTAAAAAGTTGGCCACTCTATACCACTTTCGATATACTTTTAAAAATAAAGAGTTGAAATATGATTGAATGACGACGACCACTCTATACCAACTTATTTTTAACATCAAATTCATTCGAGAGAAAGAAAAACCACTAAAATATAAAGTTTCCAACTAAATAGTGTATCTCAATTGTTGTCATTTTATAAATTTAGGATTTAGGCTCGAGTTGTAGACAAAATTGTTGAATTTTACTTTATTGTTCTTGATCAGGAGGGAGTTAGGGTTTTGGAAAACATGCTGAGAAACTATTCAAAGATAGTGATAAAATGAGAGGACATTTACCTCCTTATCCAACAAATTGAAAATGAAGTTAATTTTATTTTTCTATAAGGGTGATATATGTTTGATTTTTAATTATGTGCTACTTAAGGGATTTGAACCTATGTACTCACTTATGAGGTTCGAAAAGTTATAATTAGAGAGCTTGATGTGAAAATTAACAACATCGCAAACCCTATAAGTGAGTACATAATTTTGAAGATAAGGAGGGATGAAGAATAGTAATTCACTCGAAGTTCATGACATGGACAAGTTAAATTTAATGATGGAGATAATGACATTGTTGAGAAGAAGGAATATGTTGTTGACGGTGGATATAGAATTTTCAATGATGGGAGGAAAGAACGAATTGTTGATAATTTACGATTTGGATGAGATCAGTTCTACTAATGGGAAAGTTATGTTTCACATTTTCAAACATCTTATAATTAAAGTTTGGGTTTCAATGAAACGCAAGAGAGAAAGAAAAGACTATTAATGGTTGGTGATGATGAAGTCGCATGAAGATGAACATGCTTTTGATATGGAGTAGCAATAAAAAAAGTCTAACAGAGCTTCCGCAGTAATTTCTAACAACATAAAATTTATTGTACTTAATGGCAGTCAGGAGTACATTGAATTGCACTCTGATTTTTTTATGAAACTTATTGTAACATCCCGAACTTTTTCCCGACAAGATATTGTCCGTTTTGGGTCTCTACATCCGCACGGATTTCGATTTAGGGTGCAATTCAAGGTGACTTCCCATAAGGTCACCCATCCTTGTTGTACTCCACACTGAGCATGTTTAACTTCGGAGTTCTCATAAGAACTCCTCCATTTCACCCCAAAACGCGTCTTGTCAGTTAAGGTCGGTTTCTTACTTATGAACCATGGATCTCTCCCGTGCTTTGTCGATGTGGGATTTGCCTAAAGTGTTACACTTATGGTGTATGTTTTTCCCCATATTTTTTTGTAATTGGATCATGTAGATTCTTTCATGGTACTCAATAAAATCATAACTTAATTCGAGCAATTACGGTTGTTGTTTATACCATTTATGCAATTGACCAGGCCAACGAATGATTCCAAATCTAATTTTTTTTAATTGAATGATCTATGTTTGATGTTAAGTAATGAAGATCAAACACATGTTATCGTGATGAAACTCATTTTATATATTGCTGTCCCTTGTTCATATTGTGCCCATTTTATTTTGGTAGTCATACACATTTTATCGTGTTGATATACACACAACACTAGTCATAGAAAAAAAAAACAATTATATATGAGAAATTAGCCATTCCTGACTGACATGAGAAAGCTGCACTAGTTAGGAATAGTGACCAAATTAAATGCAGATTTTCATCTTCATTTAGTCTCTGGCTTGCGTTCATATTGACATTGTCAGCTGCCTGGTAGTAGTAGTAGGCTTCATTATAAGCCGCAAATCACCCGAACAGTAATTTGTATATATAAATCATGAAATCTCAAAGGATTTGTATACATTATAAGACGTGCACAATAAGAAAAAACAGACTTGCACGGTAATTTAATTAATTACCAGTAAAACTAAGAAAAACAATAATGAGTAATTATTACTAACCTATCTCCGACATGCCGTACATAAATAAATGGTTGAAGTAAGTACTTGAGTTTCCAACAAAAAAATAATCTCAATGTACCATCCTCAACCTGACATTCGCAACAACACCTAGCAATAAGCACGTGCTAGCAGTTGTTAGAAATCTCTTCGTATCTAGAAAAAATACTGGATAATTAATTCAATATAGCTTTCAAAGCTATTCATTCCCAACAGCAGCATGTGTCCGGTCGCTCCCTCAGAACTGGACGTTGGATTTGAAGGACTGTCCGAAGCGCCAGTTGGAAGGGACAACATTGAGAGCGGTGCGGATCCTGCCGTTGCTGGCCTGGACCCTGAAGGACAAAGCTTGACCATTGAGGAAGCTCAGGCTCTGCCAGTTGGAGCCCCAGTTCCTTGACATCGCCTCCCACCGGTTCGTCCTCGAGCCTCGGACCCACGCCGTCGAGATCTCCCCGACTCCTCCCACGTTCGATATCAGCACCAGCTCGAAGTAGTCCCTCCCGTTGATCGTGAACCTCATCCCTCCGCTCCTCCTACATCCCACCCTGACGACGCAATAATAAAACGCAACATTTATTATCAGCATCCTTATTCAGATTCCTGGCTCCGCCACTGTACTGTGTTTTTTGTTTTTGTTTTTACCTTCTGTAGAGGATAGGGACGATCCCGGCCTTGTACTGGGCGATGGCGAGGAAGGCCGGCTGGGACATGTCGAAATGGGGCCGGGGAGGGTTGCACCACCCGCCGTTGTCGCTGGGGAGGTTGTAGTTTGGCGGGCAGAGGTTGGTCGCCGTTACTGTAATGTAGGTTCCCCGCCGGCACCATTGGGGGACCTTGGTGCCGTCGCACACGATCTGGTAGCAGCCGCCGCACGCCTTCCCGTCGTTGAACAGGGCCGTGCTCAGCGCGGCCGTCTTCGTTCCGTACCCGTCCGTGTACAGGTTCCCGTACCCACAAGCTCCGCCTGATGAATGAATGAATGGTCGAGGGATCACAAACCGCAAATATTCGTAGTAGTGATAATATCATGATATGATAATTAATTAATTACGTATACCCATTGTGCCGGAAGCGTCGCTTTCTCCGTAGAAAGTTGCGTGTGCCCGGAGCCAAGTTCCGGAGGCTGGTATGGCTGAGGAGATGGTGAGCAGCACGAGGGAGAAGGCTGTGGCGAGATTATTAGCATTATTAATGCTGAAGTCGAACGACGCCATTTGGGTAATGATATAATGTGAGGAAGCTAGGATGGATCGAGGGTTGATATCCCAGTAGCCATTTATATGTAAAGCAATGGTAATAATTAAATTATTGCTGCATGATGATTGCATGAACTTGCACCTCGATCGCAAGTGGACAGCTAGTTGAGAATTCAAACGATGATTCCCCTATTGCGTACGGTTGACCCTGAATACACGCGCAATTGCAATTTCCATGCAGCAGCGCCCAAACGTATTATTATAAAATAGATAAGGGTTTGGCAAGTTTTTCTTGGATGGCGGTGGGTGGTTATTGTAATGGGACCGTACCGTAACGTGCACTAGTATGGTCGAATAGAATCAATCATAAGTCGTGACGTACGCTCGTACAGGTCAATAATGCTTCTTCGTTTCTGAATCCTAACCACCGCTCCACGATTCTTTATTGGCAATTACGAATGAAGTATGAAGCACCGAAATAAGAGAGAGTTTTCAATTCCGGAATCGCGGAGAGATGGTGGGCGAGGGAGAAAATGGTTTGGTTGGGTGTCTCCAACTCACTGGTTCGTCCGATGAAGGATTGCCGGTTCACATGGGGTCTAGGCATGGTGTCTCAGTATTTGACAATTTGCAAGGATTATTAGGGGAGAGGAAGCTCACACTAGGGTGGGCATCGGTCCGACCGCACCACATCGTATAGATATAAACCGCATTGCACCGCATTCAATTGGACCGCACCGCATAAAATGTAGATCGCATGTTGGACCACAACCTTAACGGTGTGATTCGGTTCGGTGCAATTCGGTGTAGTCCGACCGCACCAATGCCCATCCCTAGCTCACAGAAAGCAACTGAGTATGTTGTTGTCTGTTATATATAGGTTTGGTTCGATTAAGAAGGAGACTTACACGTTATGGTGACGCTCTACTTAAAACAGGGAATGAATGACAAACGAAATGTGTACAGAACGTCCACTCAAGCAAATCAAACACATTTAGATAAACTATTAAGACGGAGAGTTTCCACAATCAGTATAGAACACCGAGTGCAAAACAGTATAGACTCCCGCTATTGAGAAGACACACAATAGAGCGCATTGATCCGATTCACTCTCGTGTTATCGACTCTCAACGTTCAATTGAATATGCTCTATTGACCCGAATTATATATTCTCTCTCATAGGTCAAGGCAGAATTGAAAGAGTAAGATCAATACTCATGCATGCAATTCATCATAAACATCAATCAAATAGATAGTAGGAATTTTATAATCATAGGGTTCAAACAACAATCATTCTTAAATATGGAACTACAGTTCCTCACACCCAAGTGAGAGAGGAACTACTCCATAGAGAAGAAAGAAAACCCAAGAGAATCAACTGTCATCATCGTGTATGACTCGCGCTATCACTACACTTAATCCCGACTAAAGGCCAAGTGCAACCTATAGAAGGTGTAAGATAGGGTAAGTATTTCAATATAAACTTGGGCGTTCTATCTACCATTACTTCAATTGTTCACATGGTATCTAACGGTCGGATTTTGGTTAAAATTAAGGGAACTAGTAATTAAAACAAGCAAAGCAAGTAAACTTTGGTGAGTTTAATTTGAGAAAACATCACTTAGACATTGCTCCCCCTAGTCTCGTGTCTGAGATACAACGAATGAAACTCTATTGTGGTAGGTGTGATCATACACCGTGAGGAGTTTGCAATTAGCTAGGCAACCCTAACCCTCTCAATTGATCGATTAAGGATTGTCACTATTGGTTAGGAAACCTTTGACCTCTTAATCGATCAGCCAAGGTTTGCAATACAAATCTCTCAAACATTAATCTGAAACGAAAAAAAGTAACCAACCAAGACGATATCATGGCACTACTTCGATGATGAGGAATGACCCGAATTGCCCTAGGGAAGGTTACCCAAATTGACAAGATTGTGCTACTAGGGGGTTTCCTTCTTCTGGGTCAATTGTCCCAAAATTGAGATATGAACAATCAACCCCCCAAATTTAATGAGTGATACCTCAAACATTATATAAATCTCAAACCCAATACACATAGAGTTCAATTCCTACAATCTAACACATCGTAGACTCGGGTTCACAACATCCAAGTGAAATTAGAGACTACTCCATAGCTAGAGGAGAAAACAAAAATAATATAGAGGAAAACCCCATTACAAAGTGATCTTCCTTCCTCTTAGATGCTTGATTTCACCTTGGGAGAAGAAATCAACCTTCCTCTAACCTTGAGTTGGTGAAAATCTTTGTCCTCCTTATTTAGCTCATTGTTCTCTCTCTAAACCTTGAAGAAGAAGCTCCAACCTCTCTCTAAGGCTCCCCACTTGAATTCAACTAACCCTTCCTTTTATAGTCCCCAAGTGCATGAATCCTGGTCCGAGATCATGCCCATGAACACTACAACAAAATCGGCCTATTAGGACAAAAATTTTATTTCGTCATTTTCTGTTTGTCACAATAGGTACGGTGATATGACAAAAATAATATATGTCCTATTTGGTATGCCTAATGTGACAAAAAAAAATATTGTCAGAATAAGTCGTCATTTAAAGTGAGTGATGTGACAAATAATTCGTGTCACAATTAATTTGGTCAAAATAGGAATCCCATATCGGGATATAAGAGACACAAATATGACAAATTATATTTTCAAAGTTGTTTTTTTCATATTATGCCTTCCTGAATTGTTTAAATGACAAAGTATTTTGTCACAATAAATAACAATAATCCCACGGCGAGCTGACAAAGAGCATGTTCGTCATAATATAATGATTTTGGCTTTGACAAAATGCATGTTCGTCATAATATAGTGGTTTCATTTTTGACAAAAGACATTTTCGTCAAATTTGCTTGTGTTAAACTCAATCAGCGTCGACACATTTTTTCCCCACCAAAATTTCAGCCCCGCCCAATTTTTTAACTGTCCACTTTTCAATCTCTCCCAATTTTTAGACCCCAATTCCAGCCCTCCCAAAACTTAAAATTCTCTCTTCCCCAACAAATTTTTCATTTACCCTAAGCTTTCACTCATTTTCCTCCTCTTCTCTTCTTTTCATTAACCCTAGGACCCAGTACGTTTCCCGACCGATCTCACTCCTTCCCCCTTTTAATCTCTTTTCTTTGCCTCTTAATTTTTTTTGTTTTTTCTTTTCTTCTCTCTACCTTGGCTCTGCTCGTCCCAGGCAACTAGAGCAATGGTCGGCGGCGATGAGTGACGGGCGAGAGGGCAGAGCAGGGCACAGCGGCGCGGATGGAGGCGACGACGAAGCGGTGGAGGACGATGAGTCTGTGAGATCAAATGGGCGCTGTGATTGTTGATGGCGATAGCAGGGTGATGCAGATCTGTCTTTCTGGCAGCGAGAGAAGAGGACGGCGGGGATGGCGGCAGCTCGGGTCTTAGCACCCGAAGATGTGAGAAGCCGTTGAACCGGGGAGTCTCGTCGACCTGGAGCTGGAGGTACCAGAGGTTTTCTCTACAGATTGTATGAACATATAAGCGGCAGCAACAGTGACAACAATAGTTCACAGTTGTCGAGGGATTCAGAATTCTCATATTAGTTTGTTTAGGACACCAAAAATAGTTAGATGTGTAACTAGTATTTCTTTGATCGGTGTTTCATGCTACAAGAATATTAATTTTTTCAAATATCTGTTATTCAGTACATTGATGAATAAATCATATTGTTCACATTATACAGTTATGACAAAATACGTTTGTCCTAATATTAAGTTATGACAATATATGTTCATCATATTATGCAGTTATGACAAAATATATTCGTCATACTATGCATTTATGACAAACTTTGTTCGTCACAATTATGTGATGTCAAAATATACTGGTGTAATATGACAAACAATTCTAGCAAAATAAGCAAATTATGACAAAATTAATGACAAAATTTGTCGTCATAACATCCCTGTTTGTCACAATAGATAACCCAGAACCGCAGCTATACTGAAAGCAAATGTGACAACCTTGTTTTAAACTTTTGTCACATTGGACCTATCCTGACGGCGATAAAATGACAAACCTTTGTGACAACACATTTTGTCATATTATACATAATATGACAAAATGAGTATCTAATATAACAAAATTGTCTCGTCATAATAAGTCGAATTTGTTGTAGTGGAAGTATACAGGGGAACCATGATCTCGGCACAAAATGCACCGTATCGCTTACAATCTTCACGAATCACGGGTCACTTGCTAATATCATGGTCTACGGTCGTGATGCTGACACTACACACAAGCTTTAGAGATCTTCTTGGAACCTTGCAATATTCACGGACTAGGTGTCATTTTCACGGTCTACGCCCGTGATAATTCCTCCTTAACCGTGATCTCTACATCTTTGACCATTTTGCTCCATTCTCGCCATCTTTCGTCCGACTTTTGATCCCGGTGCCAATATTACCTGCTTAGGTTTAAAATATGACACAACACGAACACACTTAGCATAAAATAGCTCCTAGGACCGAGTAAACCAAACAAAATGACAGAAGTAAAGGGGTGTACAATGTATAATCTTTACTGAATAGGTGTAAAGGTTGGAACCCAGCTTTTCTTCATGAATTGTCACTCATTGATGCTTGGGTTGAGATTTAATGGAGATTGGGAGGCTCTAGGAAACTACAAGGAAGAGTCCTTCATCAATTATCTCTCTACGATCTTTCTCGGTCCGATTATCCTCTTTTTTGTCTAACTCACGGTCTCAAGTCACAGTAGTGACATCGTCCTAAAATGCATCGTATCATCCCGCAGTAGTCACGGGCAGGGAAATAATGTCACGGCCATGGCTTGACTTGTGAATGGCTGAAAGTGACTTGTGAAATTCCGTAGACGTTCTGGAGAGTCAAGATCTTGTTGTTGAATGTCATGGCCAAGGTTGTGGCTTTTTACCTTTTGTTGTCTTTGTCCTGATTTTGCCTCCAAATGTCACAAAAATCGTTAATAATGTATGAGGATCTGAAATATCACAAAAGATCACAACCTAATGTAAATTAGGCCAAGGAACGTCTCTAACCAAGATAAAAGGTCCATAAATGAGGATGTAAATATGTGTAATTATGTCAGTATCATTTGCAATTTAGTCAAACCTGTAATTCCCAACTTGAATAGAAGCCTCTTGACTCGAAACCTATCTGTCCCCTTAGTGAAAAAGTCTGCTACTTGATAACTTGTCCCAACATGCTGCAATCTAATCAGTAGTAGAGGGGGAAGCAATATCCCTGCCTGACTTACACAATTTCTAGTATGCACTCCTTTCATTAGGGTAGATCTAAGGCGCTAATCCGAAGTTACGACAAGTTTTCACAAAATGTGACATTTTGAAGAGTGTAGGTTTCTCGACTTGAGCAAAAGAAACAATCTCTTATGTATCAAATCCCATGAGGAGGAGATGTGTAAGGGAGGATGGAGAGTAGTAGGTAGGGTTGTCCATTTGGTTTTGATTTTTTTGGTTTTAACCAAAACCAAACCAATTGGGAAGCTAATAGTTTCAGTTTTTTGATTTTAAACCCGCCGCCCGTTGATCAAAATCGACATCGCCGCCGCCGCCGCCTGATCACCCCCAGTCCCGAAGTTGATCATCACGTCGTGCATTTCCCCCACTCTGCTGAACTGCGCCCGAGTCGAATACGAACCGCGACCCGACCCGCCGGAGACGAATTTATCGATCCGGGAAACAGGGGAGAGCTCCGCCGCCAGGCAAATCTTCTCCCCGTCTACCCCTCCTCGCCGGAACCCATCCTCACCTTCCTCGTCCTCGATCTCCTTGACGTCTCCGAGGAACAACCCGGGTTCCAAATCAATCAATACGACGCTGTAGAACCCACTAACCGGTTCGGGCCCTGCATCGTAGAAAGCAGGGGAGAGGTTCCAGAGCAGCTCGATTCTGCAACCGCAGGCTTCGAATTCTTTGCTCCCTTTCGGTTTCGGAAAATGGCGAGCCGGCGAATTAGAAGCAGAAGGGAGTTTGTCCGTTACCGAGATTGAAAACCCCCCGTCTCCTCCGCCGCAAACGGACCAATTGACGGTGACGAAAATCGGATTGGAATTCAGCGAGGAGTTGTTTTTGATTATTTTGTAAGTGGAAGTGACGGAGCTCGGCGCCGGGCGGGTGGGGTGCTGGGAAATTTAGCTTCTGTACCCCCACACAACTCGACAAAAGGGGTAGTTGACTTTTATTATTGTAAATATTTGATTTTTATTATTTTATTATTTTTTTAATGGCCACGTCACTCTTTTAACGGTCAACTATAATAGTTGACTGCCACATCAGCAAAAACTAACGGAGACTAACGGAGAGTGACCAAACTTGAACTATTGAACTAATCTTAGTGACCATGAATAGAATTAAATATTTGTAGTGACCAAATATGAACGGTTTTAGTAAACCCAGTGACCATCCTTGCAATTAACCCCCCAAGTTAGACATTGAGAGTAAAGTTCATATCATTTTAAAGTATTAACCCTACTTTTAAAATATGATAACACATTGTACCATAGTGTAGAAATTTTAAAATAAAATATAGTGTAAACAATTAACAAAATTTATGTTTATGGTAATATTTATATAAAAATCAAAACCACTTTATATCATACTCTACTCTTTGGCACCAGCAAACGAATAGGATATCTACTGTATATCCAGCTTGGGATCTAGAAACTGCATTCATGTATTTCTTTATTTATTTTTATTTTGATAGAACTGCATTCATGTATTACTATTACCATATCGTTTAATTTCCATTCCTGATCGGATTCGGACTCCAGTACTATAGCACTAACCCGAGACCCACACGGGTAATTTCCTAGTCTGATTAGGAAACGGAATTTGTTTCACCCGGCCAAGCAGACATGAGACAACCACTCAAATTTCTTATATATTGCTCTCTCCACACTCAAAATCCACTTGCTTTTTTGGTCCCTCTGTCTTCTTCCTCCTCCTCCTCCACCAGCTCGGCGATGGATTTCGTTGCTTCTCCTCGATTCTTCTCCGAGGTAACTCTCCAAGACCCGCCGCCCCTCGAAACCAACGTGCCGCGGCGAACGACTTTGGTCTCCACAACTTCCTCCACGCGCCTCCATGTGACCGTCCACTACACCATGATTCAGAGACAAATCTTCCGATACGGCCGCATCCTCGCGTTCGACCCGGTGCTCGGCGCGTCGATGGCGCCCCCGCCCCATTCCTTCGACTTGGGCACGTTGGGGATGCTCCGCATCCGGCCCGCCCACGTGCTCCAAAACCTCGCTGCCGTCTGGGCCCATCTCGGTATACCCGAATGGGCCCGTCAGCACCTGGGCCTCTCCCTGACCCGACAGATCGACGAGCTGGCCCAGGACCTGCCGCGCACGCTCCAAGAGCTGCGCGTGGTGTGGAGGGTGAAGAGGGTGGACGACGTCGTGCACAATCTCCAACTCGACGACGAGCCGACCAGGAGCTGGTTTAGGCAGTTCGCAATGGCGGCGCTGGTGGCGGCGGGACAGGGGAACGGGAATAACAACAACGGGATGGTCCCCGCCGCGCCTGAGGCTCTGGCGAAACTGGCGGCGGTGGAAGCGGAGTCCGTCGCCGGCCGGGGGGAGAGTTGCTCGATCTGCTTGGACGAGTTGGGCGGTGGCGGTGGTGCGGCTGCGGCGATGCCTTGCAAGCATGTGTTTCACGAGCAGTGCATTGTTTCTTGGTTGAAACGGAGCCATTACTGTCCAATTTGTCGATTCGAGATGCCCACGGCGGAGGATGCGCGGCTGTCTCTGGCGTCATAGACGGTTTCTTGTCGTCGGAGATAGGTTTAGTAGTGACTACTACATGTCTACATTAGTGTAGTGGACGAATTGGTTGTAAATTTGTGTACGCTCAAGTTCCTTTTGGTAATTTGACTTTACTTTTAGTTTATAATTTTTTCAAGAATGTTTGTTTACTTTACTATCATCGTCCAATTTCAAGATTTTCTCAAACGATCATGCGTGAGTGTGTTTGTATCTCTTGCTATAATCATAACTGTTATTAGAGGAATCGAATGGATTTAAGGTGGAACGTAAAATGATTATTCGAGTTCTTTTGGAAGAGGAACGGATAAGAATTGTATTGTACTCAAAAGAATTAATCGGATGAACCAAGAGGTATAATCCATTAATGGATATGAATTTATGGTTGATGGAGAGCAGTATCTTGGAAAACATCTATGTTTGAACTATATATAGTATATACCATTCTAAGACCGGTGAAGTCTAGAAGTGTTATGTGAAAATCTCTCTATATAAGGAAACATAACACTATGGATTGATTAATTTCTAGCGAATTTATATGGATTGATCATCTTAAATCAAATGATACCAAACATGGGGCCCACCTAAAAATTATTTTAAAGCATCGAAGGGAATGGACTCGTGGCCTAGGACAAATCATCATTGCGGTAACTCTACCTAAGTAGGATTGTCAGACCAAACCTATAGGTTCAAGGATAAACAAAGTTGTGAATGATGGTCCGACATTGTCAAATTATTCAAAGTCCATTCTCATGATGAGACAATATTCAAAATAAGAGTAAACCTAAATCTGAAAGGTTTTTAATGGTTTCTACGTTTGACATGTGGTGTAATCAAACAATGTATTTTCATAATACACGTTTAGAAATCACATATGTGAGTGTGAAATGGATCCGCTTCAAGGAGATAAAAGAAGACCAGTTCTCTAAGCACCCATGAGACTAGGCGGTGTTCATGGCTAAAACGAACACAACAATGAGAACCATCAGTGAACGGATAAGAGTTAGTTGTGTGACATATATTGTCTTGGTATACGAGCAAAACCAACGGTTCAAAGATATCACATCTACAGATTGGTGAGTATACTCGATATGTATTCACTAAGTAAGGTTAAAAGGGAAACCCACGTATCCCCATGCAAGTAATTCTTAGTCGAGAATCACACAGTTTTTTGCATAGTTTTTTTAAGTATGACATTCTCCATTCATGTGGGGAATTGTTGGGATTTTAATGGTGTGAATGGAATTGAAAGGGGAAATATACAAGAGAATCTCATAAAGTACCATGTTGGTAAGATAGTAGTTTAGTTTCTCAACTTCGATATTTTGATTATTTTAGTTTTTGAACTTCAAGTGTCTCCCTTTAGCTCCTTTTACATCACAAATTTGTGGTTTTTTTAAACATTTTGTGAATGAATAATGTAAATTTAGTTCCTATAATACAAATTTTATATTTTATAAGAGAATTTTGAATTGAATAATTAAAAAAATTATTAAAAAATGAGTCACATCTTAATTAGGGGTGTTCAAATGGTTATCATGGTAATTACCAAACTAAATAAGCATAAATTCTATTAACCATGGAATACAAACTAATATAATAAACAAAACCGTCCAAACTATTATAACAACCAAATTAACCAAAGTAAAATTTAGTCGATTTGGTTAATTGTTTAATCAGATTAACCAATATAACATATCATTATCATTAAGTGAGAAAATTTTCTGGTTAATGTATAAATTCATAATTTATATAATGAATAAAACATAACAATCAACATATAGTTGTAGTTAATCTTTAACATAAATACATGCAACTTATGCAATTATCTTACAGTCAATAGAAGTACTCACCTAACAAAAATATATGCAATGGTATGGGGTTAATGAATTATTGTATTTGTGTAAATTCACTTAGACTCTTATCAATTATCATAGCTAGGCTGAGAAAGAGGACCATATCAGGTTAGTATCCTTGCTATCAGTAACTGTTAGTAATCCAATCATCTGTCCCCACGTGTCAGCTTTTTCATTTTATTTAAATTAAACACGGAGGGGCACTAAGGTAAATTGCACCCCCTATTTAATGATGACGCTGACTTTTTGACCAGACGCGGATCCCACTCCCCCACCCCACATTGGTTGTCTGGTTCCCCTCTCTCACTCTTTGTTTTATTTTATTATTAAAAAAATTACATTATTTCTTCTCTCTCCCATCTACAACAAAAATGAATCTAACCATCCTAACTATCTCTAAACTAATTCCAGCTCAAATTGAATGATGTTTTTTTCGTTAAATAATACAGTGTTAAAGACACTAATTACAAGTATAAATATGATTATCACTTTCTACTATCATGGTAAAATATGTTGAAGAAAATTACAATTCTAACTACCATACAATACCACATGGTAAATCATGATAAAATATGTTGAAGAAAATTAAAAATCTAACTACCATACAATACCACATGGTATAACATGGTAAAACATGCTACAGAAATTTACAAATCTAATTACCATACCATACCATATAGTATAACATGCTAAAATAAAATTACAAATCAAACTACCACCACATGGTATAACTTGGTAAACTACGCTACAAAAAATTATAAATCTAACTAGCATACAATACCACCATAGTAGAACATGGTAAATCAAAGGACCACAAATTAATTATAATTATTATATAATATCACATGGTATGAGAAGGTAAAACCATGTGAATCTAATTACAACCCTCTACGACCATAGTAAAAACATGATATTCATAAAAATACATTTTGTTACCACACATTATCATATAGTATAGTGTGGTAATCTCAATATATATGTACAATTATGACTTTCTTCACTTTCTTCTCTCCCTTCATTGTCTTCTAACTCTTCTTTCTCGGAACTGGTGTCGATTACCACCCACTACCACCATGATAAAACTCGTGACTATAAAAATACATTTAGTAAGCACACATTACCATATGGTATAGTGTGGTAATATCAATAAATATTCTCAAAGAAGGGGAAACAGAAGGAGGAAGAGGGGGAAAAAAACTCGTCTTCTGTCTCCTCTCACTTACTCCTCCGCAATCAAGAATACCAAATGCAAAAAGAAAGCAAAAGAGGAAGAAGATCGGAATTAATTCACAAACAAATACTAAAACACAAAATATGCAAACTCAACTCACATAGATCTATCCCCTCTTTGACAATATGGAGCGTCATCGATTTTGAGGTCGAGAAAAGAAAAAACATAAGGAAGGAGCAGCTTGAGAGAAGAAGGATTTGGAGCGTCACCGGATTTGAGGTGGGCGGCTGCAATTTCTTCTTTGATTGTTGGAGAAAAAAATGAAGAACAAGATAAGAAATGAGATTTAGATCTGGAAAAAAGAGTTTGGAAGATAGAAAGGAAGAGAGAGAGAGAAAAGAGAGAGGAAGAGAGAAGTCTGTTTTTCTCTTTCCTCCATTAAAAGATAAACATATAAATGCTGAAAAAAATAAAAAAAGGAAATAAATCAAATTTCAAAAATCGGACAAAGATGTCCCTCCTCACTCCGCGTGCAGCCCAGCCATATGATAATGCCATCCCTAGATCTACGGTCCGGATTTAGTTACTGATAGGTCAGTAACCATTGGTTACTGAATCTATCCTAGGCCCTGAGAAAGACCTTCCTTTCATTTTCATCCAACATAATATATGAGTTTTTATCTAAATTAGGCTTCTATATGTTGTGGTCTACACTTTACAAATACAAATATAGAACAATATTGAGTTTTATTTTTTTTATGTATAAAAGAGAGGAACCTTTTGAATCTTTAGTGCTTATGCAAAGTATTGAGTATGTGTGTATAATATATATTAGATATATGACTAATTACTTAACTGGTTAATTTGGTTCGATTGGATAGGAGTGTCTGAAATCAAACCAAACCATCTAAACCAAATAAGCTAACAAATTTAACCAAACAATGTAGTCAAAAGCGCGTTTCTACGTAGAAGCGTTTCGGTGATCTAGAAAAGTAAAATCGTAAGTTTTTAAGCTTTAAATCACGTTTTAACTACATAGCTATAAAAACTACGATTTTGTGTAGAAGCGTTTTGGTGACCTAGAAACATAAAAGCGTAAGTTCTTAAACTTTAAAGCGCGATTTTGACTACAAACCAAACCAAACCAGTTATCCAAAAAATACTGGTTAAAACAATTTCCACGGTAACAATTACGTTTGATCACTCCTAATTAGGGATGGCAATGGGTCGGGTTTGGGGCGGATTGTACTAAACCCATTCACATACCCATTTTCAATTGTCAAATCCATACCCTCCCCATCCCCATGCGGGGAAAGATTTTGCATCCCCATCCCCGCGGGTTTCGGATACTCGAGGGTAATCGCTGGCCCGTACATTTGATTATGATTATAACTAAATTAATACACTTGAATTCAACAAAACATATAACTATTGGGTTGAAACATCAAACCTAATCAATAATGAACCTAATAAAGAACCACTGAAAAACTTAATTATATCATCCAATTCCTACGAAGTTCCATAAACAAAGTACCAATAAATAATCCAACACCAAATTATTCATCTCCAAAACACCTACTAAACAATAAAAATCCACACATAAAAGTCAAGTTGTCCTCCAAAGTAGGGTTAGAAACGTGTTAGCCTGTTAAGAAATTAGGATTGGTTTTAACCATGTGAAATTAATCTTTTAGTCCTTATTTTGGTTTACAATAACCCTTAAAGTCCTTTTGATAGGTTACAGTGTAGTTATATTTTACAATTATAAAACATAAGTAATGGCGGGGCAGACATGGGTATGAGTATGGGGCGGGGGCACTCAAATCCATCTCCGTCCCATCCCCACAAGATTTTTTGCGGCTATTACCCGTATCCGCCCCATACCCAGTCAATGCGGGGATTTCCCTCGTTGACCGAGTTGGGTAGGGTCGGATACCCACGATTACGGCTATAATTCACATCCTACTCCTAATCTTATTTATGTAACAATGCCTATAATATCAATTGCAATGAAAAGGGGAGAGAAAAGTCAAGCCCTTTGTGTTTTTGCTTGTTTTTTAGAAGAGGAAAAATTGGAAACCATCGGTATTAACTGTTTACTTGTTTAGAACACAGGTGTTGATTACAGAAATTTATTTAAAAGGTTAAACATAAAAGTTATGTATTAACTCTTAATTCACCTGCTTAACCATTGAACTATCTAAATTCTAAACTCTTGAAAATTGAGGGCTATGGGTCATGGCTAATGTTGGCCAGCCACGTGGCTGGAACCCAGAACAGATGATAAACGATAACCCAGAAACAGGGGAATAATGTAGGAGAGTTTTCGCACTTCTCCCAGCCATTGTCGCCGGCGGGAAGCTAAGCTATGTCTTTGACGGTCGGGTTAAATTGTTGCCGAGTTAGAGCTCTGGGTTACTCCTCCGCTTTACTTCCATGGCGGCCGAGCATAGGTTTGATTACGATGCCAAAGGGCTGCAGATTTCGAACTAGGGCTTCTGGGAGACGGAAGGTGTTGAAGAAGAAACAGAGGGAGGAGGAAGAAGCAAAATCGGAAGCCGCCATTTCTCTCCAGACTTCTGCCGATGAACGTTTTTCAGTGGACGAGAATCCGGCGGATTCAAATGTCGGAATAGTTAACCCTCCGAGGGGAGCTGTGATTCAAGCTTGCACACTCACTTCTGGGCTCATTGCCGCCTTGGGAATATTACTGCGGCAGGTAAACTCCACAATGAAAATACTAAGGACTGCCAAGTAGAACACTGTTTTCCTTTGATGGGTGAAAAAATATTGAGAAGATTTAAGCCTTTCTTAATTATCTTTAGGTATCTCATGTTGCGGCGGAAGAAGGATTGCCCGTTGTTGACTGTTCCGAGCAAGTCTCTTGTATGAATCCGAGTTTCGTTCAAAATTTTATAGATTTATTTTTGGCATTGGAGAGTGAATTCCAGCTCTCTGGTCTTATGCTCTGTTTCTCTCTCTGTGCAGTTGGGTTTGAGATATGGCACCTTGGATTGATATTTGGATTGATTCTAGTAATATCCTCATCTCGATTCTTGCTACTGAAGACATGGCCGGATTTCAGGGAGTCCTCTGAAGCAGCAAACCAGCAGGTTAGGAAGGAAGGAACCCTATTGATTGATTCTCAGTGGATGGTTTTTGGGGGGAAATTTTGATTTGCATACAATGAGCTGCTGCAATATTGCAGGTTCTCACATCTCTTGAGCCTCTGGACTACTTACTAGTTGCATTTCTGCCCGGAGTCAGCGAGGTAAGTGGGGGAATCCAATTGCATACAACTGATAGAAGCAACAACTTCTTGTTGACGGAATTTGGGAATCTCCCTCTCTCTTTACAGGAGCTCCTTTTCCGGGGCGCCTTGCAGCCGCTGTTTGGAATGGACTTGAAGAGTGTTCTCGCTGTTGCTGCCTTGTTCGGCATCTTACACCTCGGAAATGGTCGAAAGTACTCCTTCGCTTTCTGGTAGCATGCCTTGGGATGGACTTGAAGAGTGTTCTCGCTGTAGCTAACTGCTTGAATTTGCTTCTGGTCAGTTCTGTCTAGGTCCATTTTGTGTACTGATTCTCGTTAATTCCCCCTTTCTGCAGGGCAACCTTCGTTGGCTGCATCTATGGCTACGCCACGATAGCATCCTCGAGCATTGTCGTGCCAATGGCTGCCCATGCTTTGAACAATCTCATTGGAGGGATCTCATGGCGCTACAGCAGCCAATCTTTCAAGGCCTTGAAGTAGTCTATAACTTGGTTAGACCGACTTTTTTCCTCGAACTTATAACTATTAAGATCTCTCATTGCTTCCAATACTATCTTTTTTTAAATCAAGGAGCATTATTGAAAAGAAAGGCTTCGTCCTTGAATCAAACCTTGTATTTGGAATGTAACAACACTAACACCAGATTAGAGGTTCTTATGCTCCTTTTTGGTGGTAACTGAAAAAGGAACAATAGAATGTGTATTAAAAAGATCTTTTCTTGAATATTAAGGAAGGAACTAGCTTGACAATAAAACAAAAGAGGAGGCATCAGTAAGTGTGAAAGAATAGTGAGAAGCCGTTTGAGCTCTCCAAACCGGTCAAGATATCCTTCCTTGTTGGTATTTCCCTTACAGCTCAAATCATTAGGAGAAAAATAAAGTTTCTGCTTCTGAGATTCCCAAGTGCTTGTCCTGCTAAAGACAGGGAGGTTTGGAGCTACACTATAGCACTGAAGCTATCCCCGCCCCCGGGAAATACACTGTCTTGTTGCTGCTTGATGACAAAGTCATCTTGTTCAGACTCATCGTCTTCTGCAATGCAAGGGTGTTGATAACTTCTAGTGCTAAGGGGGGGACTGTTCTTGTCTCCTTGTCCTTGTCTTCTTGCCAATGGGAGATGATCTCATGACCCAATCAAGACGGCCACCTTCTTGAATGATTCTCGTGCGTAGTTAGCATCTACCTAAACTGGATCCAGGCTGTATATGAAGTTCCACTTCTTAACTCTTATGTATGCCAAAACACTTGATCTGTACACATTATACATGTTCTTGTCTGAGATGAAAATGGAGTAATTTGTTCCTTCCTCCATTTCGGTATAACTAGCTCTTTTTTCGCCTTTAGATGTTTGTGACAGTTTGCTGCAGCCTGCACTATGTTTGAGGTAAAAAGTGGTTTTGCAGCTTCACTTACCAGTTCTGACTCGCAATTGTGTTTCTTTCTGACTAAAGCTTTACGTGAATTTGTTTTCCGTTTATGTGTTAAGATGGGAAAGTTTGAGAAGGGAGATAGGGAGAGGAGGAGGCAGGAGAGGGAGAGACTGAAGCAGGAGAAGAAGTGGAAGAAGAAGAAGGAGAAGAAGAGGAACAAGAGGAATAGGAAGAAGAACAACAACAACGGGAGTAACGATGGTGGCTCGTTGCCAAGGTTTGGGGAATGGGACGAGAGCGATCCATCATCAGCAGACGGTTACAGTGCCATATTCGACATCGTTAGGAAAGAGAAGAACAGTGGGTTTTGTGTCGGGAATCTGTCATTCAAGCTGGCTGATCAGATCAAAACAAGGAAGAGAGGCAGGCTCCGCCGTTTCCTGAAATCTTTGAAGGTAAGCCGTGTAATCAAAATTTCCGAGTCAACTTCTACAGGTTTACGCTTTCATGAGTTTACTCAATCAAATAAGTTTGTATCCGACATCTGTTATCGAATTTTATGCTTACTCCATGTAGAATCAAACGGTTTCAACAGGTCATGAATGGAAGGATGCAAGCTGAATGTTTATAGATGACAAAATATGTTTTAGCGATAGTAGGATTAGGAACACAATTGGATGCAGTAGTAATGGTCAAAGCTGGTTTCTTTATGATGAAGTTGGGAACTTAGGTTGATTTATTATCCTGTGCCTGATGTTTTTGCAGAGATGGTGGAGTTGCTTGTGAAAGAAGCTTGCAGAGGGAGGAACAGTGGATTAATCAATGGCTAGCAAGTTTTGATGCTGCTTTGTGGTTCTACCGTGCTGTGATGTTTGGCTAAGAAAGAAGGGATATGTGTTGGCAATATATGTTGATTTTATTCATTTCCGGCGACTGGAAATTCATGTCTCTATATGTCGATCGAACTTCCGGGTTCGACATTGGAACAGTTGGGTTGAGTTTGAA
Source organism: Linum trigynum (assembly GCA_964030455.1). Classification (NCBI taxonomy): domain Eukaryota; kingdom Viridiplantae; phylum Streptophyta; class Magnoliopsida; order Malpighiales; family Linaceae; genus Linum; species Linum trigynum. The sequence continues at coordinate 36,815,696 of OZ034822.1, read as the reverse complement.
GATGTTCTGTAATTTTATTGGCATTGAGAGGATCATGGAAGAGGAGGATTGAAATTAGAGTTTGTTCAACGTGTACTACTTGTGTTTAAAGAAATGGATAAACGAATGTGAATATAGTATAGCCCGACTTGCCGTATCTATATGGAAGATGGTATTTCAAGTAAGCTATTATTGTTTTGCGTTTCCATATGTTTTCCTGTTTCTACTTGGTGCGTGAACTGGTTTAATTTTTGGTTGTTGGAAAGCTATGGTTATGATATGAACACCACAATGCCTCTATTCTTCTCATGTGGAGAAGCATGCCCACCTCAACCATTTTTTCGAAATGCGTGGACGGGGTATAAAATGACTTTAGTGGAAGCGATATAGTTATGCTATAGATGAATCATTGATGCATGTTGTGATTTAGCTTTAGTATGCATGACAATACTCGAGTTTGCTCTCTTCTACAATAACACATTTTTACTATTATGCATCTACAAATTGAAAAACACCTAAACAACTTTACCATTCTAGGCACCCTCTAGGATTTTAATTTTGATCTACACTTTGAACATCATGTAACATGACTCTGCATACTGACCCATGAAGGCCGTCATGGCTATCCAACTCAGATGCCCCTAATGGTTGTGGAGAGATGTCTTCCTAATATGGATGAGATTTTTGAATTACCCAAGGGTCTAGTTTGTGCATTGTAGAAAGGTGGTTGTTCTTGGAACCCAAATCGGTAGTTTTCTCTGTGCTGGTTATCCCGTAAAGTCTGGGGGTAACACCACTTGGGTGTTGGTTGATACTCTCACATGTTGGAGAAGTCGTTGGAATTCATAATTTAAACCTGCACAACAACAAAAAAATCCAAGTGAAAAGCAAGGGTGTGAAACAAAACAAATAAAATAAGGAAAAGCTAAATTAGCAAATTTTTGCCTTTCCTAATAGCCTAGAATGTCCACAACAACGACACCAAAAAATTGATTCGCTAAAACTACCACTCCAATAAATGACAAAGTATAACAAAAGATCGGGAAGAGTATAGTGGAAGTAACGATTATTTTCCTAGTTTTCTTGATCGACCCTTGTCTTCTTCGTTCTAACTCGGATTTCAAAATTTTTTTTTGCATAGATGAAACGAGTTCATTGTGCTCTACAAAATGATATCAATTTTCAATATATTTTGAGAATTATTTTTTCATACCTCCCTGGTATGGGGGTGGTAACTTTTTTTTTTTTACAGTCTATGGGGGTGATAACTTGTAGTAAACAATGATGAAAATCGTAAATGATAGTTATTATACTCCTACTATCATGTATTTAACATTCCTACAATTTTGGTATGTTTATACCAGTACATTTTTTTACCATATGATATGCTCCTATTTAATACCATATGGTATTCACTGGTAAAAAATGCCTTAATTTTTTGTTCTAAAAATATATTAAAGTGAATATTATTTTAAAGAGCATAATTAATTTGATTTATCTGTGAAAAAAATTCAAATTCCGACTTAGAACGTGAAAGAAATCGTCCGTTCAAAATTAAGAGAAAAAAATTAGATGTTTTGCTGAGAGAAAAAAATACTGATATCACGCTTTATATGAAAGTTACTCATTATTACTCATTCAACAAATATATATAGGCCATTTTTAAAAGATAAGTTTAGTGGCATTCCCATAGACAAATTGGACACCAATGACCTAATTGTGAGAGAGTTCAGTCAAATCAAGGCATTCGCGGAAGAGTCAAAAGACTGACATGGAAGTTGGACTGTCGTTGGAACTCCCCTCCCCAAAAACCAGCTCACCAACCCCGCTGGGCTTGTATTTGCTTCCCACGATGTCTGGGAATTGAAGCAAAGAAGGGGAAAAGAAGTTAATTCCTCAGTTCAGTTCCTTCTGGAGTCTGGATCGAGGTTTCTTCTTGTTCTAGGTTTGAACTTTGAAGGGGAAGAAAAAGGGCATCAAATGCAACAAGAGAATGGCGAGCACCAACAGCTGTGCGGTACAAGGAGGATGCCCTACCGATTATGTAGCCATAGCCATTGCCATACTCTCTATCATGCTGTCAGTAGCTCCTCCCTTTCCCCTTTTCTTTTGATGGGTTGCTTTTAAACTTCGTGATTTCTTTCTCTGAGTTGTGGGATTCTGTGTGTTTGGTGGATGCTTCTGCTCCCCTGTTGTTCGACGTTATGCTGCAACCAGGATTAAGTAGTAACCTTTTTCTACCCTGTTGGCTGTCGTTAGAAATTTGTCTGCTTTATTCTTGAGCTTTTGGGCATGTCGACGCAATTGATTCTCTCTCGTCTTGTTTGGAACCCCAAGCTCCATGGAAGACGTGATAGTCTGTTCCATTACGAAAGATGGAAGTTTTCCCAGTCTAAATGCTAGGTTTTGGTGAAACGGGGAAACCCTGGAGGAATGAAGTACAGAAGTTTTTACTGACCATGTTTTTCTTCTAATATTTGCTATGATATATTGCTTTTAAGTTTTAGGAATACAGTAGAGTCATGATTTCTGAGCTATGCATTGTTTGATTCCAGGCTTCTTTCGAGGTCGGTGTTTCCCTGCTTGATCCACAAGGTTCCAAGAACCAACGGTAGTGGTTTCTGGTTCCCGGTGTTTCAAGTTTTTGGCAGCTTCAACCTTTTGCTATCTCTAGTGGTACGTTGGTGATATGTTAGTGCCAGGATTTTTGTGGCTGTTCTTTGATTGGCAATGTCGGTAAGGATAATTCCATCTAAACTTGAGCTGTTTCCTCTTCCAGCTGTCAATCAACTTCCTGAAATTAGAAAAGAAGCATTGGTGGACATCCTGCTATATCTGGGCAGGTCATTCAAACTTCGACAGTATTATCAAATTCTCAACTATGCTTTCTGCCTACTTCATTGGTTCGATCGCTGAAGCCAAATTCTTTGGTTTCCTCTTTCATGTGCAGTGTGGTTCGAAGGTCCCCTAGGATTTGGTTTGTTGCTAAGCTGCCGTATTGCACAGGCATTTCAACTGTACTTCATATTTGTCAAGTAAATGGCAGGCTTACTAATTATAGAACTCTAGTTTTGGACTAAATAGTTATATAATTCTGATCGTTTTCCAATTTCTTCATCAATTAACGTCTGAGTCCCTTTCTCCATTTGATAGGAGACGATTACCACCAATAAGATCCTATGTGTTTCTGCCGTTGGCTCTCTCGCCATGGATTGCTGGAGCTGCATGTATGTTTCTTGAAAATAGTCTAACGAGATTGACCTACCTCGTGTTACCATATTTGATGACAAGGACGCTGTTTTATCCCACTTGTAGTTATCCATGCAAAGAAGGCAATGAATCACCGTTGCCACATGGGGACACGGTGGATAGTCCCAGTTACGTGCCTTCACACGCTCTATGTTGTTGCTTTAGTTGGATGCACCAGGTCTATTCGGCATATCGAGTTCAAGTTTGATGAACTCAAGGACCTTTGGCAGGGGATACTTGTTTCTTCATCATCCATAGGTACACTTTTCATCTCTTTGCTTGTTTTGCAATGCTCATCTCAACTCCTTTTAATCAAATTCAGCTTTTCTTAATCTCCAGGAGTTTGGGTGGTTGCGTATATATTGAATGAAGTCCATGATGATGTTGCGTGGCTCCAAGTTCTGTCAAGATTTTTGCTTCTGGTTACGGTCAGTTATTTTCAGCTGTAGAGTCGCATCTTTTCATCTAACTTCCTTTTGTTGGTCATTTAATGACATAATTTGAAGATGTTATGTGGTCAACTTTCCCTAGAGTGACGGAATATCAATTTCATCATTTGGTTGGTCATTTTAAAGGCCGATGGAATCTGTTGAAGCTGGATCATTCCGACTTCTCTTATATCCAAGTACCCTTCGGCAAAACTCAGTTTACATGAACACTTATTAACTAATAGCAAAAGTCACCCAGTCAATAGGATGTTCTTCAAATCCACCCTATTTTCAACTCATTTCAGATTTCATCTGTTTCCTCTTTCTATTACCCCAACCTACACCTTTAGGTATTGCTTAGTACGATTTAGCTTAATATGTTGTTGCTAACTTCGTCTCAGGTATGATCCTTCACAGGCAAGTGTTCTTGTGTTGGCTTTCTTCTCCATGTCAAGTTCTCAGCCTTTGCTCGCTCAAATCAGCTTGAGGAGAAGGGAACCTTCAGAATTTCGATCAATGGGTCAAGCGCTGGGAATACCTGATAGTGGGCTTCTTTTTCAACGAGATCCAGCTCCAGGCGTTGACCCTTCCGACCCACTAGATAAGCTTCTTCTCAACCGAAGATTCCGCCAATCATTTATGGCATTTGCTGACAGGTGGTTCTTCCTCTTGCACTATATTTAGTCCCTTTGGGAACTGATAGGAGAACGTATCAGTCATGTCATAACGACGTTTCTTCTGATTAACAGTTGTTTAGCTGGGGAAAGTGTGCATTTCTACAATGAAGTCTATGAACTCGGTAAAATTCCTACTGATGACCCTGTACGAAGCATTTACATGGCACGCCACATTATCGAGAAGTATGTAGTTGCAGGTTTGTATTCACAGAATTTTCTGCTTATTTCTTTAACATTGGTTGCGACAGACATGAGTCTAATGGTGGGTTGTTGGTGTCGGATTTGACCCTTTTCAACCAATCGACCGAAGCATCTTGGTCTATATAACAAGTAATCCAAACCCAATCTTAAAAATGTAGCATTGATATTTGAGTTAGGTCTGTTTTTGGTGGCAACCACCAAAACAACTATCGTAGTCTAATCTGAATGGCTGGAAGTAGCAGTTCAGAACTATTTTTGGCTAGAGAATTAACAGTTAATAACACAACAATACAGAGAAACAAACAGCCAACTTATCCTTGGTGCCCTTTGCTCTTAAGAACTTATCCTTGGTTTGATTCGTGAATCTTTTTGTTTGATGATGGTCCCACTAATGATTTTACTAATTTAAGAATCTCTTATGCTGGATATTAATAAACAAAAAAAATTCATTAAAAATAAACCTAGAGTTCAAATATTTAAGGCGTTGAAGATGTTGGGGGTGGGGGTGATTTGATGAGCTTGAGTGGAGAGGACATGGAATGTCACGCTTGCTTGGTGGCTGATAAACATAAGTTATTACTCAGTTTACAGCCTAAACCATATCCAGCCATGAAAACCCTGATCTTACATATCACCAGCCTCCCTATCCCCGCCTGTAAAGCTTCATTTGCTTGGGTGATTTCAAATTGGCTGGGTTCTTAGGTCTGATGAGACAGATGGTTTGGATTTCTGTTAGCTTTATTCACAAGCAGCAAAGCAAAGCAAATCGTTCTATTGTCGTGAAGCCCCAAGTTTTGTCCAGTTATCCATAATTTGCTGTCTGTTCTGTGGTGAAACCAGAATGATTATTGTGAAATCGAACCTCTTGTTTACTTTGAGGCATGTTTCATCCCTGTTCAGTATCTCTCTGCCATGCACAATGAGGTATAACTTATTCAGTCTGTGGTTTCTCGAGCATTGCTCAAGAGTTGTTCCTCTGTCATTCAGGTGCACCGATGGAGGTAAACATTTCTTATCGAACACGGCAAGACATATTGACGACAACCAACCTGGCAGACCCTGATCTCTTCAGCGCTGCACTGAACGAAGTGATGCAGCTCATGAAAACGGTGGGTAAACTTGAAACACTAGTGACTGTCGACTCCCTTTTTAGATTAAAGATTAAAACTTCCATTTCTGTTGTTTCCGTTTCTTCCCGAAGAATCTTGCAAAAGATTACTGGTCATCCATGTACTATCTCAAGTTGAAAGAGGAAGCAAGTGCTTGGTCCAGTCGCATCGAAGTTGAAGGAATAGGCGTTGGCGGTAACTTCTCCCCTCGACTGAGCTCAGTTCACGGTGCTGTTGATGATCCATTCCACCACGACCAGTATGTAAAACCTGGCTGTCTGTAATACTCTAGAGCGATCATCAGATTCATAAATGGTGGGAAATCATTACAGTTTTTACTCTGCAGTTTGTACAGTCTTATTGTAACACCTAGCAGGCTAGCATTACAAATTACACTCTTTTATGAATCAAATACGGTTCTTCTTAAACCAGAACATGTACCAGCTGGTTTAGTTAAGTAATTAACATCTCGAGGAGTTCTATCATGAAGTGATACTAAATCCTCGGATCATTCACTCGACTTGTTCATGGGATCTAATTGCCAGTAAAGACTAAAGAGTATATTGGTTAGGGTTCATGTGAAGGCTTGGGAAAATGTAAGGTGTGGTGATCACACTAGTAGAAAGATCTAGTCTTTGAATGTATACATATGGTAAAAGTTAGTTGCTGCTACGAAACCTAATACGCGTTATTGATACGAAATCTACTATGCATGTAGCACGCATTTTAACTTTGATCGCCAAATGAGATTAAAACGAGCAGACCCATCTCTGTAAAAGTGAAAGAGCTCCAGTTGAAAACTCCTCCTCAACATTACAGATAGTGGGTGAACGTGAACTGATGGAAGTGTTGGTTGCAGTTATTGATATCATATCATAAAAGAAGAAGCTAGCATTGCATTGTATGAGAGAAGCAGATCGAACAGAAACTGGGCTGCATGCATACGGGGAAATCGTGACTACAGATATTAAACGTAGCCAGCTAAATGTGACCAGAACAGTCAAACGCAGGCGATACCTTCTTGAGACCTGTGTCTTTTGCGACCAGTAAGCACACAAGCAGCAGAAATGGATCTGAATTCTGAGTGGCGACACATTTACTACCATTCCATCACAAGAAATGGTTAGTTGGGAGGAAAGCATTATGTCATCAACCCTTTCTACAGGTCAAACTGGAAAATAGTAATTTATTAGAAAAATGCATGGCAAGATTCTTATGACCATCTCTCTGTTGACTTCCTCAATTGAAAGCAAAAAGAATGCATGAATCATTTGATTGATTGAGAAGAGAGACACATAAATTCCACGTCTTTTGAGGGTTCCAATTAATATACTAATCTAGCCAACTTCTGACATGACCTAACTAGTTAACTTGACCACAGTTAGCCTAATCAGGAAAACGAACTAATTAATATGTTTCTCTCAATGGGTCTAGCCAAGTTGATTAGCAAGCTAGCTAGCTTGCCAAATTTAGGGTATAGAACTCTCTATTAGGGGTGGGCAATGGGTTGGTCCATACCGGACCACACCGGACCGAATCGATATTTGTACCGGACCACACCGAATCGAATATAATATGATTCAGTTTCTGGTCCTATGAATTTTATAAATATTGAAGAAAAATGGACCACTTTTATATTTGGACCGGACCAAATGAACCAAAGCGGACCGAAAACACTATTGGTCCGGTCCTTGGTCCTAAGATATCTTTCACTATTGGACCGCAATTCTCCTAAATTTGGTCTGATCCGGTTCGGACGAACCGATGCCCACCCCTACTCTCTACTATGCAATTCTAATTCTTCAAATTAATTATCCCAGAATGCACTATTTTATATATACTTCACCCAATTCCAATTTTTGATTTTATCTTTCATCAATTCACATTGAATTTTAATATTGTTTAATTTATACAATAAAATGAAAAGAAGTAACAACTTTCCGAAGAAAATTTTTAAGATCACATCATCCATATATATATATTGATAAATGTAATTGGAATGATGTTAATGGTTTAGCTATAAATCCATTTCCTACCGAATACTATCGATCGTTCTTTCAAATTTCACACATTATATCTAGTAATGTGGTACCAAGGGCATACTTTAAAATGTGTCATCTGTAAACTCCTAACATTCATAGGAATACTTTTAAGGTGTATCATGTTAAGTGATACTCTTGTTAAATAAACACCATTATTTTTATCTTAGTCATTATAGCTAGGCACATTATAACTTAGCCTTATGAAATGGTAGGAAGGATGAAGTTGGGTATACAAAAAAATCAATTGGCAAAGGCAACTACCACGCACAAGGCCACTTGGATCCACTTGCCTTGCCACCATATTTAACAAACACCTCCCATGAGCTACCAAGTACCCATCACCATTAATTCATCCCCTAAAATTACATAACCAGCAGATTGAAAAACCACCTACAAGTTACAACTAGGGGTGTTTGTTCGGGTCGGGTTCGGTTACCCGAACCGAAACCCGGCAAAATCCGAACGAAATCGAAATCACTGAAAATCGAACCGATAAGGGTTTTCGGTTTCCGGTTACCCGAAACTCGAAAATTCCTTATTGGGTTCGGGTTCGGTTAAAGCAAAACCGAAATTAAAAAACCCAAACGCCTATGAATATGGCGTTTTCAATCGAAACCCGAAAAACCAATAAGCAAAACCGAACGCGAAACCCAAAACCTGAAACAAAACCGAATCCAAAAAAACAAAAATATATCTAATCGGGTTGGTTTCGGATAAACCCCAAAAAACCGAACCCGAATGAACACCCTAGTTACAACCACCGAGCTATATACTTCCTTACATGCTCTTCTTCTTATTCTTCTTCTTCCACACATGATTCCTTAGCTAGCTACCATCAGTCCATCACTCTCACTCGTCTTCCAAAAAAAGAGCCAAAGTTATTATGGACTCGTGGCCTCTCCTCCTAACTTGCCTCGGCTTCCTCTCCCTCTCCCGCCACCTCATCATCCCTCTCCTCACTTACCTCTCCACCACCGCCGCCGCCGCCAAGCCAGAGGACCTCAAGACCAGGTACGGCCCGTGGGCCATCGTCACGGGCTCGACCGACGGCATCGGCCTGGCCTTCGCCGTCCAGCTGGCCCGACACGGCGGCCTCAACCTCGTCCTGGTCGGGAGGAGCCCCGCCAAGTTGAAGCGGGCTTCGGCCCAGATTTCGTCCGAGGTTGGCAATCACGTGGAGATCAGGACGCTGGCGGTGGATTTCGCGACCACGGAAGACGTGGAGAGAGTGGTGAGGGATGGAGTGCGTGGGCTGGAGATCGGCGTGTTGGTGAACAACGTCGGGATGACGTACCCTGGAGCCAGGTACTTCCACGAGGTGGAGGAAGAGGTGTGGACGGAGATGGTGAGGGTGAACTTGGTGGGGACGACGATGGTGACGAGGGCGGTGTTGGGCGGGATGCTTGAGAGGGGGAAAGGAGCTGTCGTCAGTGTAGGCTCCGGCGCCGCTGCTGTTCTGCCTTCTCATCCGCTCTTCGCCGTTTATGCCGCCACTAAAGCGTAAGTTGATGTACAATTTTTTTTTGGTTACAAATTATAAATTCTTTGTTAACCATATTTGATATTATTGTGTGCATTCAAATGTTTGATAGTATGGGTTAAATAAATGTGAAAGTCGATATATATTTTTTATTTTGTGAGTGATGTAGGGGTCTCCATTCGGGTTCGGTTTTTTCGGTTTATCCGAAACCGACCCGATTAGATATATTTTTGGTTTTTTGGGTTCGTATTTGTTTCGGATATTTTGGTTTCGGTTTTGCTTATTGGGTTTTTGGGTTTCGGCTGAAAACCTCCAAGAAATAACACTCAGTCATCGGGTTTTCGATGGTTCGGTTTTGCTTTAATCGAACCTAAACCCGATAAGAAATTTTCGGGTTTTGGTTAATCGGAAACCGAAATTCCTTACCGGGTTTGGTTTTCAGTGATTCGAGTTTTGTTGGTTCAGGTAACTGAACCCGAGCCAAACGGACACCTACCCCTAGAGTGAGGTTTCCTCGGTGGCCACCACAAGTAAGCAAATGTCAAAGTATGATGGGTACAATGCCTATAGGCACGTACCATCATCATATCCAAATTTGGACATTGGAAAATATAGCAACGTAATTAACACAAAAAAAAGGGAGGTGCAAGTGTAAGGTGGAGAGAGCCGTCCATAATTATTAGGACCATAAGCATATACAAATTTTCTATGTGGCCACGGGTTCAGCAGTACTATTCTTTGGGACCAAAGGGTACATGCAATGCATGTGCCCTTCCACTTCCCACAACCGGCATTCATTCATAAAGTTCCACCCCATTTTTTGAAATAATTTTATCTGATCGAATTGATTTTAACTGCATATTGATGCAGCTACGTGGATCAGCTTTCGAGATCCTTGCATGTGGAATACAAAGAGATGGGAATCGACGTCCAGTGTCAGGTGCCGCTGTACGTAGCCACCGAAATGACGCGCAAAGTGGCCATGATCGAGCAACCATCGCTCTTCATACCTTCGCCAGAGGCGTACGCAGAGGCAGCAGTTCGTAGGATCGGCGGCGAGGCTCGCTGCACGCCGTATTGGGCTCACTCCGTCCAGTGGTACTTGGCTCGTCTCGTGCCGGAATTCCTCCTCGATTCCTGGCGCCTCTCCATTGGAATCAGCAGAAGGGAACTTGATATCGTACGTTGCTCACAGACTTGATGTCAAGTAGTAACGTTGAAACTGGTTGATTGGTCCATGGATTGGGGGACAAACATGAAAAGATAATTATAAATTTTATTAGTGCTACATTATAAAGAATTGTATTGTAAGGATGTTTGTGGGCGGTGTAATCTATATATCCATTCTTCCCACCCCAATTCCTTTTTATCTTTCATCCCGATCCATTTTTGTTTATCCAATATGGTGCGCGAGCTCTTTTCCATGGGGCTTTCGTGCTTATTGCACGTACGTCTCCAAGTACGTCCTATCGAGACCCATTGTCACCTCAATCAAGGCTCTCGTATCTGCGACATTAAGCATCTAGCTCATTTCAATAGGTACTACCTATCGTGCACACTGAAGAGTAGGATCTGTGAGCTTGCGAACCTCTAAAGCTTCGTCCTAGGAAGGTGTTTTTGTAGCAGGGGTTCGGTCGCCTCGTCCACTACAAGACTCTAAAATAATTCATCTATCCTTAATCTGCTAGTTGGCGCTACCTGTCTAACTCTAAAACAACTCCTATCTAGTGCGGTAGCTCATCATAGGCTAGTAAAGAATGTTAGGGCGATTTACCCAAACACAATTTAGCATACATGAGCAATAAACTCAGTAGACAAACACATCAATTCATAAACCCTAACATAAATCATTCATCTAGATGAGAAATCATTGAATGTTTGAGACATGAAGTGTTTTATTTAATCAAAAGCATAAATAATATTTAGAAGATTTGAGATTTGACAATTATAGTAGCTTTAAACTATCATCATATGTTAAACCCCATATATTTTTATATATTAGTTACTTATGAATTAGTATTTAATAATTTGAAGGACGTCTTGCACACTCTGAAGGACTTCCCACACTACTATAGTAGCTGGTTCTGGGGATGAGGAGCTAAACTTTACCTGTGGAAAGACGATGACTTTGAAGGACGTCTTGCACACTCCAGAGATAAGGAAGAATCTTATTCCGGGTTATCTTTTAAATAAAGTTGGGTTTACTCAAACTATTGGGGCAGACTTGTATACCCTTACTAAGAATTGAACTTTTGTGGGAAATGGTTATGCTTGTGATGGGATGTTTAAGTTGAATGTTGAAAGCAATAAGATGAATTCTTCAGTTTATATGCTGTGTGATTTTAATGTTTGGCATGCTCGTCTTTGTCATGTGAACACACGAATTATGAAGAATTTGACAAACTTACAGGACACATCCCTAAACCCTTATTGAATGAATCTTAAAATATATTAAAAAAAAGTTTAAGAAAAAAACCTATTCCATGTAAGCCTTCTTGGCTTCCCCACAAGTAGGCGTGGACATTGGTCCGGTCCGAACCGAATCGGACCAAATTCAGAGGATCGCGGTCCAATAGTGAAAGATAACTTAGGACCAAGGACCGGACCAATAATGCATTCGGTCCGTTTGGTCCACTTTGGTTCGGTCTAAATGTAAATTCGGTCCATTTTTCTTCAGTATTTATAAAATTCATAGGACCAAGGACCGGATCATATTATATTTGATTCGATGTGATCCGATCCAAATATCAATTCAGTCCGATGTGGTTCAGTGTGAACCAACCCATTGCCCACCCTTACCCGCAAGTTTCGGAATTGGGTTATTTTTTTCTCTGGCCGTCTCCCTTAAAATCGCATGTTAGAGATTTAAAAAAAAAAATTAATATGCTTTCTTCACTATTCCTCCGTAATATGTTGTCCACGATTTTTTTTATGAATATCCAGTTTTTTAAAATATATAGACACTTATCCTTTTTCCTATTTGTTTCCAGGGTGGATTTTTGTTCGAATTTGTTAAAATTGGTTGTTGTTAACGTTGTTTCAAATGTGCTATTTTGAAACAAAAAGGTTTGTTTGGCTAATTTTTATATTAGTGATTAATATTTTGTGACTTGAATTTAGTTGTCATAAGAAATGGATATTTCAATTACCATATATAATTCAAATATTAGATATTGTGAACAAATATTGATCCGTGTATCAAGTATTAGATGATAAATTTGATTGTTTTGAACTTTGATTAACAAATTTGAATATAAATTTGTGCAGTGAGACTTTCAAAACCGCCTTGAAAGATATGAGTACTGAGAGTTCGAATCATTATGTGGCCATATAATAAATGTTGATAGAAGTTTTTAAAATGTCAGCATGTATGAGAGAGCAATGAATTTGCTCTTTAACCTGAGTAGGAGAAGACTTTTCACATAAGCATATTGATATTAGCAATTTCTGATATCTTTAATAGTATTGTACTTCTTTTTTTCTCCTCGAAAAAAATGATCATGTAAAAATGAATTGTAAAAAATAGATACTAAATTACAATCTCATAAACCTACATTGCAAGACCACAATAATGTTTTTAAAAATTAGTTGTAAAAATACAAACAACTTAAAAGTCTTAAAACAGTTAAAGGATACATTTGAATCACTTAATCGATAAGATAAAAAGAAAAACTCACCCGGCCAACAGGTCGGGAATAAAGCTAGTTTGATAAATGTGATTTCTGTAGCCAAGATAAGATAACAAATATGCCCCAGAAATCTATGAATAGAGAATCGAAACCCCTAGATTTGATTCATTATGATATTTGTGAACTAGATAGGACGCTAACTAGGTCTGGCAAGAGATACTTTATCACTTTTATAGATGATTGTTCTGATTATTCCTTTGTTTATTTTATGAAAAACAAAAGTGAGAACCTTAATATGTTCAAGGTATTTGTGGTTGAATTTGAAAATCATTGGAACAGAAAAATAAAACGACTTAGGAGTGATAGAGGATCAGAGTACGACTCTAATCCCTTCAAGGAATTTTATAGCTCACACGGTATCATTCATGAAACCACGACACCATACTCACCAAAAATGAATGGTAAAGCTGATCAGAAAAATAGGACATATACAGCATTAGTTGTGTCTATTATGCTCAATTCTCGAGCTGCATCTTCTTGGTGGGGTGATATTTTGTTAACGGTTTTCCATGTGCTTAATTGTCTTCCAAAAACTAATAGAAAAGAATCACCCTACGAGATTTTGAAGAATAGACCACCTAACTTTTCCTATTTAAGAACGTGTGGCAGCTTAGCCTACGTAAAAATTCCAAATCCTATGAGGATTAAGCTGGCTAGTCGAGCACATGAGTGTGTCTTTGTTGGCTATGCACCCAACAACAATGCATATAGATTCTATCATTTGAATGCTCGTACTATAATAGAATCCAATGATGTTGATTTCTTTGAGACTCGATATCAATTTTATACAAGAAATAGTGGGGTTAATGTACTGCCTGCTATTAGAGATAACGGAACTAGTGGGGTGTTAGATTTGAGGTTGAACTCAGAAGAAGTAAACGAGTCAAAATCTCCAATGATTTTGGTGAAGACTTTAGTAAAATGTACACATCCTAAAAGTCTGCAGGAAGCACTATCTTCAATAGACACAAACTTGTGGGATGAGGCCGTTACAGATGAAATGGATTCTTTAAAAGCAAATAAGACTTGGCATCTTAAAAACTTACCTCCTGGCTGCAAGGTCTTAGGTAATAAATGGGTTCTAAAAACGAAATGGCGACCTGGTGGTGGTATTGAAAGGTTTAGAGCTCGCCTAGTAGTTAAAGGGCTACAGGTAGAGAGAGAATGTAGATTTCTTTAATACTTATTTACCAGTATCAAGAATAACATCCATTCGTGTAATGATTGCTCTTGATGCCTTGAACAATCTCGTGGTACACCAAATGGATGTTAAAACTGTCTTTCTGAATGGTGATCTGGATGAAGGAATTTACATGGAGCAACCAGAAGGGGTCGTTATTCTTGAACATGCCTCGAAAGTCTGCAAGTTAGACAAATCTTTGTATGGTTTGAAGCAGGCTCCAAAAGAGAGGCATGTGAAGTTTGATACCCTAGTTCTCTCACATGGCTTCAAGGTGAATGAAAGTGACAAGTGTATTTACTAAAAATCAGGAAATAACACTTGCATTATCATATGTTTATATGTAGATGACATGATAATATTTGATACAAATATCCACGTGGTCAATGAAGCGAAATCCATGTTAAGAGAGAACCTTGAGGTGAAAGATCTGGGTGAAACTAAGTTTATTCTTGGAATCCAGATAACTAGAACAACAAATGATTTTTCTCTAAATCAATTTGGTTACATAGAGAAGATCTTGAAGAAGTATAACTATTTTGACTATAAACCTGCGTGTACTCCGTATGATGCTAGTGTAAAGCTATTCAAGAAAACTGGAGAGAGTGCAAGGCAATCTGGATATGCTATCATCATTGGCAGCCTCCATTATGCGATAGATTACACTAGACCAGACATTGCATATGTCGTGGGATTGCTTGGCAGGTTTATTAGTTGTCCTAGTAGAGAGCATTGGAGTGCTATAGAAAGGGTCATGAGATACTTTAAGATAAAAATGAACCTTGGTATACATTATCAAAGGTATCTTATTGTACTAGAAGCGTATAGTGATGCAGATTGGAATACCCTATCAGACGATTCCAAGGCAACTAGTGGTTACGTTTTTTAACATCGTTGGAGGATCTGTGTCTTGGAAGTCTAAGAAACAATCAATCTTAGCTTAATCAAATATGGAATCAGAGATGATAGCACTAGCAACGGCTAGTGAAGAAGAGAGTTGGTTGAGAGGATTATTTTCAGAGATTCCCTTATGGGAAAGATCAGTTTCTCTAGTATTGATCCATTGTGATAGCACCGCAGCTATCGCTAAAGTTGAGAACCGGTTCTATAACAAAAAGAGACGACTGATTCGTCATAAGCAAAGTACTATAAGAGAACTCCTAACGATAGGGGCAGTGAGGGTGGATCATGTAAGATCCGGCAGTGAAGGACTGAGGGTGGATCATGTAAGATCTGAACAGATCTAGTTGGTCATTTGACGAAAGGATTAGCAAGAGAGGAAGTCCAAAATATCGCCAACGGTATAGGACTTATGCCTACCGAACCACGGACTACAAGTGATGGTAACCCGACCCAATAGACTGGAGATCCCAAGAAATGGGTTCAATGGGTAATAACAAGTCATGAGTATTATGTGAAAAGTTCATGCATAGTGAAGCATGATTCACAGAGCAATGGAGGTTGAGTTAAAAACTCTTAATGAGATCTATACCCTACGTGGGATGGAGTACTTTACTTTGGGGGTACTTCTGATAGACTCACCTATGTGAATGTGGGAGTGGGGGTCACTTCCTATGGAACTTTGAGGCACAAAGTTGCTAGAGAATTCACTAAACCAGGACAACTTGCAGGGCCATAAAAGCACGGTCTATGAGAGAATGACACTCAATGAAAAGATCCGGAAGTGTAACCACTACTCCAAGGTTCAACTCGAGAGAGACCTTGGTTTATGCCTGATCTTATAGATTTGTTGATACTCGGAGATAGTTTCAAAACTATTCAAGTGGGGGATCGTTGGAAATGAACTTATGAATTGCTTTGAAAGCTATATGTCCTAAGGCAAGAATACCACATTGGTGGGAGAACTCCTACCAAATGGATTTAAAGATTGGGTTCTCTCACCTAAAGACATGCCCCTTGGGGTGACCCACTTTTGTGGGAGAGGGAGGAGCTAACGCACCACCACACACGCGCGCCAACCAACTGGTCGGTCGAGTGGGTGGGTGGGTGAGTCGACCGGTCGGGGACTAATATTTTTTGGAGAAATTCCGAGATTAATTATTAATCAATTATTTTGCATTCTTAACAGTTACGAGATAATTGATTAAAAATGAATATTCAAGAGATAATTCTATCAGGAATTATCTTAACAGACACGTTTAATTAACAGGGTGATTATCTCCCTAATTGATATGAACTCAATTCCATCATCGAACAAGCTCCAATTAATCACTCAACGATCAGATCAAGTTGATGAGAAAAAAGCTGGAAAATGCCTAAGTGTTGGAGCAGTTTTGGAAGCCTACTTTGGAGGGTTATTTCTCTCAAATGGCTTAGTGAAAATGCAAGTTTGAAGGTTTGTTTTGAAGCTTGGATGTTCTTCTACAATTTGGTGTATTTATATTGTCAAGGGAAAGCCAAGAAGGATGTGTTTCAAGCCATTCAAAAACCGTACCTGCAACCTGGAAACTGCCTGATTTTGGCTAAGGCAGGAAGTCAGTTTGGGATGGCAACTTTGAGCTCGAATTCAAGAAGCTTGGGACATGACCAGCTGGAGCTTGGAGTTGGGATGAAATTATAAAACTTTCTAAACCTAGAGAAGGAATTGGCTGAACTCTAAGCCACCCAGAAGGCCATTTTCCAGGAGCTCGAAGTTTGGTACAAGACTTCTTTCCTGGACAGTTTGCTTGGTGGAGAAGGATGTTACTTGGGTTGCAAGTTTCCGTGTTTTACTTATTTTTCTTTCCTTGTTTCGCTTGAATTAGTTTCATTGTTCAATTAGGTTTGTGTTAGGTTTTTTATTGATTATAAATAGCCTCTTTCATTGGTTGTAATTGACGTTTTAAGTTGAATGAAAATAACCCTACTCCGAGGGGTTTCCTTGAGCTTGGATTGTTGTCCTCGACTTGCAGACTTCGAGATTAATTCCACTATCATTGATCTTGTAGTGTTTATCTACTCAAACCAGCCTCTTCCCCCTCGTGTTGAAGTTGCTAGCTTGGTTTCCTTCCTTCAACAACAACCTTCTCTGTTTTTGTCCCAAAACCACCACAAACACCAAGCAGACGTCCCAATTGCGTAACTCTGACATCGAGACCCAAACTTGGGCTCATCATTAATTAACGTGACTTATTCCCCAAGTCAGAGGGTATATTCGTGGGGTTCTAGCTACTATAAATAGCCATCTCCTAAGTCCCTCTATACACACAAAAAAACGAGCAGAAACACGAGAGAGAGTGTATTTAAGGAGCTTCCGTTTTTGCACAAAACCAAAAAGTTAGAAGAGAAGGTTGTTTTATCTTGGAGGCGACCGGCGAGTAGAACTGTTGTGCGAAAAGAGGCAGTGCCATGAACGTTTTAAAGAGAGCGACCTAGATCGCGAGTCAGCCAAATTTTGGTAACCTCGATTTCTTTTCGTTGTTTTGTTACTAAAAGCACTTGCAGCTATTTCTATAAAAAAAAAACAAGCACTTCAACTATGAAACTATTCATTATTGATACATAAGGATCTTTGAGATGGGAGAGGGAGGCCGAAACTTGGCTATCTGCCACCCAACATAGATGATCATTTGCATGTTAGACCTAAGCTAGGGCGAGGGAGTTACCCCGAAGAACCTGCTTTTATCCATGGTTTCCTCTACCAGTAGGTTTCAATTGAATCCTCCAAACCAAACCCAAAACAGATATGTTAGATAACAATAGAGCGGGAAGTAGGCTAGATATCAAAACCCGTGGAATACAACCTTGCTCACCACTATATAACAATGTTGTTCGATTTAAACTTGGCTTGGAATGGGGAAGTTATTTAGATCGTGCAATCAAGTGACAATGACCCGCACGGGGGCGATCAATTATATCACCAATATTTTTATTAATGAGGTTTTAGTTAGTAATCTAATCGTTCATTGTTAAATTCAATTGATATACTTTCTTTTTATGGGCAGGGTAAAGAAGAAAAGTGAGATTGAAAGGAGAAAGAGTATTCGACAAATTAAAATTAAAAAATAATGATAAAATATATTTTCATATCTAAAACCTTGACATTTGTGACAAATATAATCATTTTTATAAAGTGAGAATCATGGTAAAGGAAACCGTACCGGACATCAAACCGGATTCCTTTCTGGTATGGTATTTTGTGGTACGACCGTGGTTCAACCGTTTCATACCGGTAAATACCGTTTTTGTAATAATAAAATATATTTTCTGTAAAAAAACCATGCCGCCAAAATCAGAGTATCGTCTCGGAGTAATACCAGATGTATCGGAATATACCGGACAATATATACAACTAATATACCGGAAAATATATATAAATCACCATCACTTAAGCGTTTTCCTTCTCTAGTTGTTCACAGCTGTGTACCTTCCTTTTTATTCCAATAGTTTTTTTTACTTTCCTTCTTTTCTTTTCTTTTCCGTTTCACTCTCCTTTACTCTTCGTATTCCTTTCCCACCATCTCTTCCAGAGCTTTCTTCAATGGTGGATTTGCCCAATTTCAACCAAAATCACCCTCTCTTCATTAATTAAGCTGAGAATCCGGCATCCCTGCTCGTCTCCTCCATCTTCACAGTTCCAATTTCAATTCATGGCGCCGCTCGACGATAATGGCTCTTTTTTATTAAAGAATAAACTTGTGCTCGTCGACGGCTCAATTCCGATATCACTCGCCGACGACCCTCTTCAATGTGCCTGGAAACTGTACAGCGTGCTCGTCGTCGTCATCTCTTGATTATCCGAGCGCTCGCACCTGTCATCACACAGAGTGTTCTCTGACTATCTAAGGAGAAGGAAGGTGAGGAAAGGAAGCTCCGAATCTGCTTCTTCTCCTCTCGTTATCGGAGACAATAATGAGAGAATCGCGAATCGGGTAGGTCTTCTGAGACATGCATGTTCATCTTTTTTGTTAGATTCTGATTTGGGTCAATTTTATGATTCTGATCCCTATTATTTCTAGGTTTGGTCTGGGTGGAGTGAAGGGTGTAGAAAAAGGTTCGCCGATGGCAACGATGGCGGTGGCATCTGCCGATGTCAAGTTGCTTTCTTCCGGCCAATTCCATCCGAAAGGGAGTTCACCGGAAAGTCGCGCTCTTGCTTCGGGAAATCCGCGATCTCAAGAAAAGAAGTTCACGAATTTTGTGAGCTCTGTGTAAAATCCGCGTTTCCGCGAACTAGCGCAGGATCGCCGGGGCTGGGTAGGCAAATTAGGTTAACTAAGGCGCGGCGCAGAGGGAGGGTCGGCGCGGCAGAGATGGAGGGTCGGCGCGGCAGAGAGGGAGGCTTGGCAGCGGCAGGCTCGTCGGTCGCCCAGTCGCCGGACTGCTGGAGAAGACCAGGCGTTTACCACATTTTTATTATCTCCGGTATGATTTAAACCGGGCGGTATTCCGGTTCATGCCGGTTAAGCCGATTAAACCGGCCGGCGCGGTAGAAAGGAGGCTGGTAGAGTATCGTTTCGGCGTTGGTCGGATTCCCGGTTGAACCGGCCGGTACGATCCGGTTTCCTTTACCATGGCGAGAATATGGTCAGGTTTACTACTTTTGTCGGACAAATCTTTTTTCATGAGAAACATTAATACTAGGGGTGTACATGGGTCGGGTAGTTTGGGTTTAACTATTTTAATCACCCGACCCATAACCTACGGTTTTGAAAATACTAAATCCAATCCCACCCAACAAAATTAAAACCCTACGGTTTGTATATAATTGGGTTGAGTTTGGTTGGCGATACTTTTAAGTAAACACACAAGCCAACATAAAAAAATAATTATTCTACACCATAAAAGTATTTTATAACTAACTAAAATTTCAAAAGAATAAACCGACATGAAAAGGATCAAAATGTATAAACGTTGTTTGAATTTTGATAAAATGTGATTTGCTTCAACATATATATAGTTTTTTCACAAACATTTCCCGAAATAGGCTAAAGAGGATATAAAAGAACACATCCATAATATATTATTCTCTTAAAGTTGTATACAAAACAAAGAATTACGTGAATCATAGTCTATATTAAATTTACGTCTAAATTTAAGTTGAAGAATGCATAGGTTACGTGAATCACAAATATGCTTATAAGACACAATTACTATTTTATTTTTATAAAACAGTCATATTAATAGTTGGGACACAGGTTGGGTCGGGTTCTACCGGGTGTGGAACCAAAAATCCAAACCCAACTCAAAAGAGACAGGTTGTACAAAAGAAAACCATCATCCAACCTTAAACTTTAATTTTAACGTTAAATACGGTTGGATTGGACGGATGAGTCAGTTTGCGGGTCACTTTGTTCACCCCTAATTAATACCGTTAAATGTGTCATTAGAAACATAAAGGGTGGTCTCCACCTTCCATGATAGCTCCATATTGACATATCACATCACTTGTCAGGCACATCAAATTACTAAAGAAAATATTTGTTTTTTGTTTTTGTTTGTGTTTTGCTTTGTTCTTCTCTTTTTCTAACGAAAACCTCCCACTATCTCCATCATCCTTAACCATCACCATTGTAGTTGCCTAAATTGAAATTGAAAAGAACTCTTAAATCCAATGAAACCATCTTGCTATTTATATGTTCTAGTTCAATGGAGAAACACGTCTCTAAATTTTATCGGTTAATTGCATGGTTGGTCACTGAAATTACAAAAAACGTTCAAGTTTAGTCACTCAAAATATTTAAATCTATTGGTGGTACTTCAGTTTACTGAAACCGTTCACGTTTCATCACTCTCCGTCCAACTTCGTTAATTTTGGCTGATGTGACAGTCAACTCTCAAAGTTGACCGTTAACTTAGTGACGTGGCAACTAAAAAATTATTAAAAATAAAAAATAAACTTTTATATTTTCCACCTCATTATTATATTCATTAAAATATATCTTCCTCCTTGAAAAAATCCAAGTGGGGGAAAGGAGAAGAAAGCCTAAAAAATTCACCTTGTTTCTTCCTTCTTGCTACTGTTAAACTCTTTCCTGACCTCACCTCATAAGAATCCGCAGATATAACCCATCGAAGAACGCATGCCAAAGAAATCATCGGTGAAGGCTTCCTGGTCGATATTAACCTCCGCCAGAGTTCCTTGTACCTCTGCTCCCCGTCTTCCCCGAGCCACCGCTTTGCACCGGAATCCCATTCTCGAGCACCACTTTGTACATAATCCCCAGCCTGCTCTTGCCCAAAACTCAACATCTCCCCCAGCTCGAAACTAAACCCTTTGTCCATCGAGACCAGCTCCCCTTCTCCTGATTCCCCTCCTTCTCCGCCTCTAACAGAGTGAAATCAAATTTCAACTCCAACGGTCGTCTGCTTCTCCATCGTCGTTTTGTCTTTGTCGCTGTTAAGATGCCGCTGCGCTGCCGTTTCATTTATGTTCACTGAAGAAGCTTGATGAAGCGCTGTCGTTTCTTTGTTTCTCTTTTAGGCTGTACTTTCTTTTACCCCAAGTCAGACTTGGTTTCCTTTCGAAGCTACCAAACAATGTCCATGGAAGCTTGTCTGTTTGTATGGTTTGCTGAGCCTATAAGAGGCGGATTTGATGAATGAGAAAGTAAGAACTAGGTTTTCAGTCACTCCATCTTGTTCCTTTGTTATGGTATCAGAGCCTGGGATAAAACCCTAGCCGCCACCCCTCTTTTCCAATGGCTGATAATCAAGCTGAACAACAACAACAGCCAGACCCTCAACCACAAGATCCACCAAATATTCTTGATCCTGCATCTGACCCCTTCTTCCTCCATGGTTCTGAGCAACCTGGATCTCTTCTTGTTGCTGAAAAACTCACAGCAACCAACTACAATGATTGGAGCAGAGCTATGCTCAATGCCCTTACAGCCAAAAACAAGATGGGTTTCATCAATGCTTCCATCCCAGAACCACCACCCACAGATCCAAGACGTGGAGCTTGGACACGCAACAATGTTATGATTCTCAGCTGGATCCAGCAAGCCACTTCTTCAGAGATCCGCAAGACCATTCTCTCCAGCAAAACAGCAGCAGAAGCTTGGAAAAGTCTTCAAACCAGATATGGATATGGTGATCTTATTCGCATTGCAGAGCTTGAAGAAGCACTCTCTTCCCTTCAGCAAGGTAACCAGACTGTACTGAGTACTATGGTAGAATGATTACTCTCAAAGATGAGTTAGAGAATTATCAACCTTTACTGCCATGCTCTTGTACTCCAACCAGTCACTATACCTGTGTTGCCATGCTAACTGCTCATCAGTACCAAGAAACAAGTTATGTCATTAAGTTCCTCTGAGGCCTCAATGAAAATTTCTCTGGAGTCAGAGCTCAAGTGCTATTTGGAGATGAATTGCCAAACATCAACAGGGTCTTCCAAAGGATGCTTCAACACGAAAGACAACTCTATGGAACTCAATATGGAAAGTTAATAGCATCTATGCAAACAGATTCTTCAGCAATGGCATTTCAAGGAGGCAACAGGAGGCCAAAACGAAATTCCAAACCTCCTTACTGCACATTCTGCAGAAGGGAAGGTCACACTGAAGACATATGTTTCCAGAAACATGGATGGCCTCCTGGAATGACCAGACCTTCCTCCTTGACACCTAGCACAATCACCACTTGTTCTTACTGCAAAAAGAGGGGACACACTGAAGACAAGTGTTTTTCAAAACATGGCTATCCTGCTAATTTTGTGCCTAGGAACCCAAATTCAGTTGCTGGTCGAGGAAGACCTGCTGTGAACTCTGCTATCACTAATGCTCCATCAGATGAAGTCAAACTCTCAAGAGCTGACTATGACAAGCTTATGAGCCTGATGAATGCTCAAAAACCTACAACCTCTTTCTCTGCTGCTGCCTTTGTCACCAACAAAGGTATTCTTCCAACCCCTATCTTTAATGTGTTTTCCTCTACACAGACAATGTGGATAGTCGACACTGGAGCATCAGACCACATTGTCTGCTCCCTCTCTTACTTACAAGTTCCTCAACCATTGACAAACATCTTCATAACTCTACCCACTGGAACTAAAGTCCAAGCCACACATTCTGGCACAGCTGTTTGCAATGATGCAATCACCCTTCAAAATGCACTGTTTGTTCCCAATTTTTCCTTCAACCTTCTATCTGTGAGCAGACTCACCTCCACATCAAACCTCAGCTTATCTTTTCAATCAACCATGTGTCTTATACAGGATCTGGAGCAGAAGAGAGTGATTGGTTCTGCTAGCCTTCACAATGGCCTTTATTACCTTCAAGCAACATACACCCCTAAGTTGATCTCTGCAGCTTCCAGAACTCCCTTTGACTTATGGCACTTTAGATTAAGACATGTTTCCCACTCTAAAATCCCTATTCTCAGCCAATTTTGTACCTCCATACCACACAGAGAGATCAACCTTGTGATGTATGTCATTTTGCAAAACAAAAACGTCTTTCATTTCCTGTAAGCCAGTCTGTAACTCAATACCCCCTTGAACTACTCCATGTAGACATCTGGGGTCCTAACTCTATCCCTTCTTATGATGGCTACAAGTATTTTTTGACAATTGTGGATGACTTCTCTAGAATGACATGGATCATTCTTCTCCATCTCAAATCAGAAACCAGACCAAAACTGATAGCTTTCTGCACTCAGATGCAAAGAAAATTTCAAAAACAAATCAAAACCATCAGGTCTGATCAAGGCCAAGAATTCCAAATGTCTGATTTTTTCACATCAACAGGCATTACTCATGAAATGTCCTATGTAGAAACCCCACAACAGAATAGCAAAGTTGAGAGAAAACATCAACACATTCTTGCTGTGGCCCGAGCTCTGCAATTCCAAGCTCATCTGCCACCAGCTTTCTGGGCATATTGTGTAAAACATGCTGTCCATCTCATTAGTAGAGTTCCCACAGCAGTTCTTCTAAACCAAACACCCTATCATCTTTTCTACAAACAGCCACCTGACCTCACAGAGTTAAGAGTTTTTGGTTGCATTTGCTATGCCTCCACCCTCGCCATTCACAGAACAAAGTTCCCACCTAGAGCTAGAAAAACAATATTCATAGGATATACTCCTGGCATCAAAGGATACAGGCTATATGATTTACAATCTCATAAAGTATTTACTTCACGAGATGTCATATTCTATGAGTCCCATTTTCCCTTCCAAGAAATACAGTCTGATGATTCCTCTACCTCTACATCAGATCTCATATTCCCTCTCCCATCCCCAGACTCAAATCTTGTTCATGACAATAATCCCCTCCCTACCACCACTACTCCCTCCTCTCCTACAATACATCCTCCTCCTGACCCGGAAAACAATCCTTCCCCACCTTCTTCTCCACACCACCCTACACCTCCAGCACCAACCAATTCATCTCCACCATCCTCCCCTCCAAACCCACCTCCTCCACAAAATCTCAGAAGATCAGACAGAACAATCAAACCTCCCTCTCACCTCATCAAAAACTACCACTGTTACCTTGCACAAGGTCCTAGCAGTTCCAATCATCTCAACCTGCAACAGATCCAAGACAACAGGTATTCTCTATCCTCAATGATTTCTTACAACAGTTTGTATGATCCATTCAAAAGGTTCCTATTAAACATTTCCAGTCATCAAGAACCACAATCATACAAAGAGGCTTCTAAGCTTGATGTCTGGAATCAGGCTATGCAGCATGAAATTCAGGCCTTGATCAAAAATCACACTTGGGATGTTGTCTCTTTACCACCCAACAAGAAACCAGTTGGAAATAAATGGATCTACAAAGACAAATTTTTATCTGATGGCTCTCTAGAAAGACATAAAGCCAGGTTGGTTGCCAAAGGCAATACACAGCAGGAAGGCATCGATTTTCAAGATACATTTGCTCCTGTTATCAAGATGACTACTGTTAGAACCTTCCTAGCTATTGCTGCTCTCAGAAATTGGCACATTCACCAGTTGGATGTAGACAATGCATTCTTAAATGGTGACTTAGAAGAAGAAGCTTATATGACCTTACCTAAAGGATTCACCCCTCCTCCTGACATCCCAAATCCAGTCTGCAGGTTAAGAAAATCCCTCTATGGCCTAAAACAGGCATCAAGACAATGGTTCTCTAAGCTTACTGACAAGCTTCTACAAGTTGGTTATGTCCAGAGCAAAGCTGATCATTCACTCTTCTTCAAAGTCACAGAAACTAGCTACACATGCATCCTCATTTATGTTGATGACTTGGTTTTGGGAGGCAATGATTTGGATGAAATTCAAGCTTTGAAAGAGGTTCTACATTCAGAATTCAGCATTAAAGACCTTGGCAACCTAAGATTCTTTCTGGGAATTGAAGTTGCAAGAAGTAAGACAGGTATACATCTTTCTCAAAGAAAGTACACATTGGAGATTCTGGAAGAGGCAAATATCATTAACTCAAAATCAGTTACCACTCCTATGGATTACAAACTACATCTCAGCAATGAAGTTGACATTCCCTTTGAGGATCCAGAACACTACAGAACAATAGTTGGGAAGCTCATCTATCTCACTACCACTCGCCCTGACATTAGCTTTGCTACACAGCAACTAAGTCAGTACATGTCCAACCCATCACTCACTCATTACAAGGCTGCTCTTCGAGTGTTAAGGTACTTGAAAACAGCACCAGCAACAGGTCTTTTCTTCCCATCCCAAGGATCTTTTCATCTAAAAGCATTCACAGATTCTGACTGGGCAGCTTGTGTGGATACAAGGCGCTCTACCACTGGATTCTGCATCTATTTGGGTGATTCCCTCATCTCATGGAAAAGCAAAAAACAACATACCGTTTCAAGGTCCTCTTGTGAGGCAGAATATCGAGCTCTGGCCTTTACTGCTTGTGAAATCCAGTGGTTGCAATACCTTCTTCAAGACTTCCAGGTTTCTTCTTCAACACCAGCATCCTTGTACTGTGACAATCAGAGCGCCATTCATATAGCCAAAAATCCCACCTTCCATGAGAGGACGAAGCATATCGAGCTCGACTGCCACTTTGTAAGGGAAAAGCTTCAATTGGGAACACTCAAACTTTTGCACATCTCCTCAGCACATCAATTGGCCGATCTCTTCACCAAACCACTCTCCCCTGCACCATTTCTTTCGCTGCTTTCCAAGCTCGGTGTGCGAAACCTCTGGCCACCAGCTTGCGCGGGGGGGGGGGGGGGGGGGGGGGGGGGTAACAGAGTGAAATCAAATTTCAACTCCAACGGTCGTCTGCTTCTCCATCGTCGTTTTGTCTTTGTCGTTGTTAAGATGCCGCTGCGCTGCCGTTTCATTTATGTTCACTGAAGAAGCTTGATGAAGCGCTGTCGTTTATTTGTTTCTCTTTTAGGCTGTACTTTCTTTTACCCCAAGTTAGACTTGGTTTCCTTTCGAAGCTACCAAACAATGTCCATGGAAGCTTGTCTGTTTGTATGGTTTGCTGAGCCTATAAGAGGCGGATTTGATGAATGAGAAAGTAAAAGAACTAGGTTTTCAGTCACTCCATCTTGTTCCTTTGTTAGCCTCCTCCCGCCGTCGCATCTAACGCCGCCGAATCATCGTCTGACGGCCGCGAACACAGTAGCCGAACGTGGGACAGATCGAGATTCGCAAGAATTTCCCGTCTCCTCCCCCGCCGCCAAATTTCCCCTTTGCGATGCAACTGCAGCCGCCTAATTCGTCATCTTCTTCCAGTATAGGTAGACGATCACGACACCGGAGCTCAATCCTCTCTTTTTCAAGCCCTCGCCCGAACCGGACGACGAGGTTTCGGTCCGGCCGTCTTCCCTTGAATTTCCTGGGAGATCGTTGTTGCATGGCTTTTTAAATTTATTTTTTAATCAATGTATAATGAGATGGAAATTTTAAAGATTATTTTTTTAATTTTTAAATATTTTTTAATTATCACGTCACTCATTTAACGGTCAACTACGAAGTTGACTGCCACATTAGCAAAAATTAATGGAGACTAACGGAGAGTGACCAAATTTGAACTATTGAACTAATCTTAGTGACCATGAATGCAATTAAATATTTATAGTGACCAAACATGAACGTTTTTAGTAAATTCAATGACCAATCTTGCAATTTACCCAAATCACCATCAAATTGACACCCACCAATTATCTTCTTTGGCATGCTCAACTCGCCCCACTTCTCCGGTGCTACAAACTCATGGGTCATGTCGATGGCACATCCCCGGCACCACCGCAACTTGTCAACGGCCTTCCCAATCCCGACTACTCCACCTGGTATGAACGAGATCAGCTTGTGTTAATCTGGATTATCCTCTCTCTTTATGAAGCAGTGATGACGAACATCATCAACAAGACCACGACGTATGATGCTTGGTCGGCTCTAGCTCGGATCTATGCCTCTGGATCCAAGATCCAGATTCTTGAGCACACCAAATCTTTACAGCATCTACATCGCGACACCGAGGGCATTCATGAGTACCTTCATCGAGCGAAATCGACGGCTGATCAACTGGCTGCCCTCGGCGCTCCTGTCCCCAACGACGACCTGGTGGCCTGGATCCTTGATGGATTGGGCGACGACTATCGCCCCTTCACACGCAACATTGAAGCTCGATTGGAGCCCATCTCTTTTGAAGACCTGCATTCCTTGCTCCTTAGCGAAGAAATCCAGCTGAAACGCCATCTATCCCGCGTGCCTACTCCGGCGGCGTTCTACGTTCAGCGGGGCGTGGCGCCCGCACTTGGGGTCGCGGATTTGGTCACGGCAGCGACGACCGTTTGCCCACTAACCCTTTCCCTTTTGGTTCTCACTCTGCAGGTGTACTTGGCCCAAAACCAGGCGGCTCATCCAGCCCATCAGGTGCTTCTCATCTGGTCTGCCATAATTGTGGAGGTAAAGGGCATATAAAGCCTCACTGTCCCAGCCCCATTTATCACAATCATCCACCTCCTCCTGGCCCGTACACCAATTTAGCCCACTCCCCTTCCCAGCTCCTTCATCCACAACAATGGATTCTTGATTCCGGCACCAACCATCACTTGACCTCGGATTTGGCCAACATTACTCATCACACCGAATATGATGGCACCGACAACGTCACATTTGGCAATGGTAAAACACTACCCATATCTCATACTGGCTATTCTCGTGCTCGATTATGTCAATTCCCACTCTCCTTAAACGATATTCTATGTGTCAAAAATGCCCCTTTCAATCTCTTATCCATTAGTTCTCTCACACGTACTAAGGATGTTTCCATTGAATTTTTTGATTCCTCTTTCCTCATCAAGGACCGGCGCACCAAGGCTGAACTCTATCGTGGTTTTGCTGTGGATGATCTATATTCTCTTCCTTTGTCCCTTTGTCGCACTTTCGTACCTCAATCATTTGTTGCTTCTTTAGATGTATGGCACCAACGCCTTGGTCATGCTAATCTCCGTGATGTTACCCATGTTTTGCGTGATCATCAAATAAAATTCGCATCTGGTTCTTCATCTCTTTGTCATGGATGCTCAGTTAGTAAAATCCACAAATTGCCATTTCGCCAATCGTCTTTTCGTGCCACTGCCCCGCTTGAACTTGTTTGCAGCGATGTTTGGGGTCCTGCCGCGGTACTTTCTTATGACTCCCAATCTTACTATGTTCTTTTCTATGACCACTACAACAAATTCTCATGGATTTACTTTATCCAATACAAATCTCAATTGCTTAGTGTGTTCATTCAATTTTGCCAACTCGTAGAAAAATTCTTCAGTCTTCCCATTAAATCTTTTCAATCGGATTGGGGCGGCGGCCGGCGAGTATCAACCCCTTTCTGCCTACCTTTCTGCCAATGGCATTCTCCATCGCTCCTCTTGTCCATACACCCCCGAGCAAAATGGTTGTGCTGAACGAAAACATCGTCACATCGTTGATAACGGCCTCGCTATGCTTCATCATGCTCAAGTCCCTCAACAATAATTGCCTCTCGCCTTCGACACTGCTTGTTACCTCATTAATCGCACTCCCACCCCTCTTCTCCACCGAAAGTGAATATCGGGCTCTTGCCACGGTGGCTTCCGAAGTCATTTGGCTACAATCCCTCCTACAAGAAATGGGTATGCAGCTGCCTCAGCCACCAACTCTCTGGTGTGACAACCTCGGCGCCAGATATCTTGCCCACAACCCAGTTTTTCACAGTCGATCCAAGCACATGGAGATTGAATTCCACTTTGTCCGGGATCGCATCAACAAGCAGCAGCTCCGTGTTCATTACCTTCCTGCGGATGAGCAGTTGGCCGATGTGCTAACCAAAGCACTCCCTCGTGGCTCCAACCAATTCTGTTCCAAGTTCCGCCTCTCCGAGCCTCCACTTGTGGGGGGTGATAGAGTATACTGACCTGCTCAAAGACTGTTAGTCTGTTCCTACATATCAACCCATAGTTTGTTACTTACTGTTCAACCACTCTACCACTACTGCTGTAATGTAGGGAATCCGTTCTTGAACCTATTGTATTTAAACTCTCACATATCAATAATACAAATCAGTTCTGCTCAACATATCACACAGAAGCCCTATCGGGCGGCCCACCTCCTTCCATTCGCGCAGTCCCGCCCCGCTCTGTCTCCAGCTCCACTCCCGCAGCCGTGCTCCTTCTTCTTTCATCGGCAGCGAGCTCCAGGTTGTCGGGGAGAATCGACCTTCCCAGGTCGCCGGCTTCAAGTCACCGACTCTGTTCCCTCTCTGCATCCAACCATCCACCCTCCCCAGTCCCCTCCCCTCAAGCTACGTCGCCCTTCCTCTGCCTCCGCCCTCCACTTTCTCATGTTTTGATTTCTATCCCAGGGCGTTTGATTGTTTTATCTGTACATGATTTGTGCTCTTTGAGAGAATTGGGGATGATCAAAAGAACAGAGTGTTTGATGATTTAGCTACTCGAATCTGGTTTGCTTTTTCTGCAATGGGTCGATCCACTTTGCATAATCAGATTGCTACCTTTGATGTTTCCATGTATGAATTCTTTCCCACTGTTTATTACTGTGGTGAAATTACGTATCATTAGAAGTCTCCCCGATTAAAATCAATATATATATGTTCTTCAGTGAATGCACTTCCTCCTACGCCAAATCATTTTACAAATGTTAAATCGTCGCTATGCTTGCTTACTCTTTGTTGTCGTCAAGTGGTAAAATCCAATTCTTGCTATGGGGATAATTGTTTTTGTCCTTGGGAAGCGTATTGCAAGTTGGGATCTTGATTATTTGTGACCTTACTTGCAAAACGGTCATTGCAGAAAAGAGATTAAGTTGTCATCGCCTCTTACTTGGAAGCTTGGCCTGCTAGGTTGCTTTGCTCAACTTCTCTTTGATTTTCCTCTTCCCCTCTAATGACATCAGACCATTTGTTTTCTATGTTGGCTAGGTTGCATTCTTTATCCAGGACGTGTTTTAGATTAAGCAAAATAACTTGTGTTGATACTGTTTTTATTATGTTGAATATAAGTTGATGTTATTTAAGTACGTTGGAGTTTTATGTGTGTTGCATTTTTTCTATGTTGAATTCCGGATAAGTACAATATAATGACTCTTTTTATATTTTCGGACTAAACCGGACTAAATCGGGTGACCCATTAACCCATGACCTATTAACTCGACTTGATCTGGATCGACCCGCCCGTTGAAAACCTTAATCGCATGTCACAAAATTTGAAACAGAGTGTTGTAGTTTTCTCCTTCGACTTTCGTGTAATGGGTTTTGTTTAATTTGAAACCTTTCTTTTCCTTCGGATTTTCGTCGCACTCCTAAATCCTAATCCTTTGCTCGGAGAACAGAGGGAAGGGTAAAAGTAAAACGTAAAAGAGAATGGAAAAAGAAGGGGGGAAACCCATACTCTGTTTACGACCCCTGCCTCTCTGCTGCTCTCCGCCCCAGTCCCCACGTTCAGTTATGGCTGCTGTCGCCATCCAGAAGTTAAATACGGTGGTTTTCCGCTCATCTACTTCACCCATCCCCCTCTCCCTCCTTTTCCCTCGTCCTTTATAACTCTCTTAACCCTACCATTGTTTCTCTGCATAGGAATCCTTCGGCATCGCAGTCACTCACCCCAAAATCTCAGCTCTATATCAATCTATTGATCCCCCCACCAAAACCCACTTCTCAGTTCTCAACTTCTTCCTTTTTCCCCCGCCTCTCCAATCCAGATCCAGCTCGAACGATCTCAATCAAGCTTCCTCCAATGGATCTCTGCTTCCTCGACAAGTTAAAAGACCAGCCTTTTTATCTCCTCCCTCTCTTAATCTTAGGTTCCCTCACCGCCCTCAAATTCTCCTTCGCCCTCCTCCAATGGGTATACGTTAATTTCCTCCGCCAGGGCAAGAACCTCAAGAAATACGGCTCGTGG
This sequence comes from Linum trigynum, assembly GCA_964030455.1. Classification (NCBI taxonomy): domain Eukaryota; kingdom Viridiplantae; phylum Streptophyta; class Magnoliopsida; order Malpighiales; family Linaceae; genus Linum; species Linum trigynum. The sequence continues at coordinate 36,784,347 of OZ034822.1, read as the reverse complement.
GCGGTGGTTACCGGAGCTACTGACGGAATCGGCAAGGGATTTGCTTTCCAGCTTGCTCGCAAAGGAATCAATCTAGTAATCGTCGGCCGGAACCCCGACAAGCTGAAAGAAGTCTCCGATTCGATTACCGCCAAGTATAGTAAAGTTGAAATCAAAACGGTGGTGGTCGATTTCAGTGGGGATATCGACAGCGGGGTGACGAGGATCAAGGAGACCATTGAAGGGCTTGATGTCGGAGTTTTGATTAATAACGTTGGCGTTTCGTATCCATACGCGAGATTCTTCCACGAGGTGGACGCGGAGCTGCTGAGGAATTTGATTAAGGTGAATGTGGAAGGGACGACTAAAGTGACTCAGGCGGTTTTGCCTGTGATGTTGAAAAGAAAGAAGGGAGCCATAGTCAACATTGGATCTGGTGCTGCCATTGTGATCCCTTCGGATCCTCTTTATGCTGTTTATGCTGCTACTAAAGCGTAAGCTTTGAGCTTCTTTTTGGTGGTTTTGATTGATGTCTCAAGAGTTTTTGTGAGATTGACTTGTGCTGATTTGTTTGTTTTGGGGGGTCTCAGGTACATTGATCAGTTCTCGAGATGCCTTTATGTTGAGTACAAGAAGAGTGGGATTGATGTGCAATGCCAGGTATTACCATCATCGAATTCTCTAACTTGAAACTTTAGGGATTTAAGCTTTGCACGTTGCATAGTGCACATTGCACAAGTTTAAGTTTGTAACTTGAAGGGGTTGAATCGATTGCCTGCTTTATAAGAGCTTAAGGAAGAATCATTATGATACCTTTTCTTGCATGTGGAAGTGTTTAATATGCTACTGGGAGGTGGACCAGTAGATTGGGAGGAGGGAAACTGCAATCTCTGTTGATGATTAGGTGAAAGGAGGGTTAGGAAGTATCTCTACGTTCTTGTTTTGAGCACGAAACTGTTTAAAATGGTAATGAGAGGGTGAAATGGATTCTCTATGGGGATTAAGGTGAAATGGAATGCTTTCCTTGAGCTTCATGCCAACTTTAAGAGTGTTTTTTTTCGAGAAGAAGTATAGGACTAATATAATCAACCCACTTCTCATTTTGTATGGATGATTTAGAAATGATGCAGCTTTTTCACATATCACAGCTCAAGAGCTGATTTCAGAGGGATTGCTTTGGTTACCTATGGACCACTTGATCCTTCATTCACATCATCATGATACCATTCCCAACTTGTACATTGTGAAGTTCATCACCTGGTTTCTCCGAAAATGAGATGAATAGACAATAGTCGAATACTAGCTCTCGAGCTGTGATATGTGATGTTATGTATGATATAGCTCGTTCGCTGTACGTAACGTATGTTATGTTCAATTCAAACTTTATTGACTCATCCAGAGTTCCCGAAATGCAGGTTCCTTTATACGTGGCCACAAAGATGGCATCGATAAAGAGGTCCTCATTCTTCGTTCCATCGAACGAAGGTTATGCCAAGGCTGGACTGCGCTGGATAGGGTACGAGCCTCGTTGCACGCCTTACTGGCCTCACTCATTTCTCTGGGCTCTGATAGGCGCCCTCCCAGAGTCAGCCGTGGATGCGTGGAGGCTGAAATTCTGCATGGGGATCCGCAAGAGAGGCCAGAAGAAAGACGCCATGAAGAAAGACGAGTAAAGAAGCCATCTTTGCCCAAATGAACAGAGAGCTGTGTTATTGGGAAATTCTTTCTTCTCCTCGGCATCATTTTCCTTGTTGGTGGTTGGTTAATTTTAGATGGGAAATTAATGTATTGGTGTCGCTTTGTTCATTAACGTGTACTAGTTGGAAAGGGAAGTTGTTGGGAGTTAGAGGAAGGTTTTACTTGGGGGACTTGGTTGACCATGATAATTAATATGGGGATGATTAACGTTAGCAAGAGTTTTTACGTTTGATCTTTGTCCCATCAGTGCATGTTGCGTGTCTCCAGAATTATGGGAGGGGAAAGAGGGCTGGAATCTGTCACGTTTTTGGGACAACTTTAAGGAAAAGAGGGGCGGGCCTTTGTTGGCTTGCTGATGTTGGTTACAACTAACAAAAGCGCGAGGGCGAGTCATCGTATCACAAGTTTTTTGCTTATAAACTTGGCTGCCTTACTCTTCTCATTCCGATCCACAGCGCAGTTTATCGGAGATATCGTCAACGTTAACAAACAGAAGTTGAAGTGAAAATATTACTATATAGATTGAGTGACAGGTTGCGAAAATGATCCGAAGGGGTTTCACGTTTGGTAGGATCTTTTCAGGTGAATGAAATTTTGCAGAATGACTAAAAATCTCGCAGGACCCATTAACCCCTTATAGCCCAACGTGATCAGCATGAGTGTCACCACTCATATATGATCCCAAAGACCCAAACGAGCCCCTAAGTTCAGAGTTTGGAACTGTGTGTATAATGTCCAATATGTGGACTACAAAAGGAACTATGATCAACTCCCTAGATCGTCCCTCCATGACAAGTTCCCAAGCATCCCGATTGAGCATGTTATCCTTAACAACTGTTTACATCTTAAATAATTTCGGCTTAAAAATATATTGTTGTGGCGTCGTAGGTCGACGACGACGTGAGATGAACAATTTTAGCGGTGTTGCAAGTTTGGCAATGTTGCGGAGCTAAGTGACGCAACGAATTGAAAAAGGTCGCGAGCTAAACTTTGTTGCAAGACAAACGGTGTCGCGGACTGAGCTAGGCGAATAAATAATAATAATAATAATAATAATAATAATAAACGACACAACGACGTTGCAGGGACGAGTAGATTAATGGAGGCCAACGACATCGCGAGGTTGGCGATGCCGGGACAATATCCTAGGTTCGACGAGGTCATGGGGGTTAAGCAACTATGTAGTTTTGCCTAGGCTAGTATCGCCATGCAATGTTTACTATCTTGAGCAAAGCTGCAAGGAAAACAACGCCGCACTACTAACAAAAAATGTTGTTTAAGGACAAATGCGGCGGTGGCCTCCACGTTGATGGTTTGGCCACAACGATATGTCATTGTGAGTGGACGACATTGTTTTGACTACATTGTTTGTGGAGGCATGAATATGGTTGTGTGACGAGAAAAACAAGATTGTGATCTTCCACACGTACTTGTGGAGGAGGAGGAGGAGTCACCCGACATTGAAATTGGCCAGGCGAACGAGGAAGATAGACGTAGTTAAGGGACGGAAGAGCTTCTACAAGTTGAAATCCTGTATCTACGTCAATCCATGGAGGAGTTTCGCCTAGAGCTAAAACTCAAATTGTATAATCTTGAAAAAAAATAGAAATCGATGGTGTGATAAGTTAGATTATTGTTTTTCGGATTTTAATATGTCAATACGTAGAGCCACGTATGATTTTGATGAGTTTCAATATGAAACCATATCGGTTGCGTACGATGATACGATGGTTGGTCGACCAGCTAATGTCAACCAAACTCCATCGTCAAATCTGGCTACAACAGTGTTGCCAGAAGCGCGCAAACCCAACGTATCTCTTCCCGTGAACAACATTGTTCTTAAGGACACACAAGTTGGAGGCGGCTTTCAGAAGCCACTACAAATAATCCAGCTTATAAAATCCTCTTAGCAAGAACAAGATTTTCCTCTACCTAAGTCAAATTGGCATAGTAATGAGAAATGGAAAACAAAACTCAATCATTCTGAAAATACCTCAATCCTTGCATTAAAACACAACCCACATACAAAGCATTCAATTCATACAATCTATCACATATTTAAAGCTAGGGTTCACAACACCCAAGTGAAAGAGAGAACTACTCCATGCCTAGACTAGGAAATACAACAAATAAGCGAGAAAACCCCATGATGTGGTATTTGTCTTTCTTCCTTTGATGTAGAAATCAATCTTGGTGGATGAAATTCTCACATCTTCAAACTTGGAGCAAACCCTAGCTCTCTTCTCCTCTCTTATTTGTCGCTTTCTCTCTCTAAAAGTTGAGGAAGAAGATGCAATATCTTACTAGGATCTCCTCCTTTAGTTTCAGCTCCATCCTCCTTATATACCGAGATCGCTCTTTTCACGGTCTCAGATCATGGTCGTGATCTGGAAGCTCAAATCATGATCTCGAACAAAAGTGTGTCGTTTCATTTAGGGTTTTCATAGTCTCTAAGAGATTATCACGATCTCGCTACCGTGATGTCGTTTAGGCCCACGAGGAACAAAAACTTATCTGGTCTCCTTGTGCTTCATGGTATGGGCCTCCTTATTACGGACGGCCTGACCGTGATAATCGTGCTTCCATCGTGATCCTCGGCTTTTTGCTCCCTTCGATCTGTTTTCGCTCCCTTTCGTCCAACTTTCGCTCCCAATGACAATTTCACCTGCTAGAACCTGAAACATGTTAGAAACATGCACAACCTAGCGTAAAATTGAACCTCACGGGATGAAAATGCCTCAAGCACCTCAAGAATATGGGGAGAAAACATGTGCAATTGGACCCAAATCAAGATCATTGTATTTATACACATCAATATTAGCGTAATCCATCTCTCTCGAAAGTCCAATCACAGGGAGATGCAATCAAAAGATTGTATATTTTATTTCATGAGTCGAAATGTAAATCAACGCAGTCAGAAACAAAAGGGACTCAATTTCACCTATCAAATCAAGACATGAATTTCATTAACTGAAACGAAACCCTAATTGAAATGGAACACGAACAGAAAGAAGACTAGAACAGAAGAGGAGCCTAGATTAGCTAGATTTCCTGGCAGCAAGCCCCAACTCAAGCTATCTAGACACTTAATCCGAACCCAATCCAAAGACTCCCAAAGAACTGACTAGTTCTTACTGAGTCGAGGAAACTGTTGTCTTCGTATTTCAGGGGAGGTCTTTATATAGAATCAGCAGCGCCCTTCATCCGTCTATTTCATCTTCAATGCGGTTTATCGTTTGATTTAAATAAAGAGGGGAGAGTTGATGCATAAGTGATATTTGGCTTTAATATATCGGATTTTTGGACTTTATGTGATTATCCATGGTATGTTTTAGCCAATTGGTGCTATTTTAGGGCTCGCTAACCCGAGAATGGTTGAAAAACCATTACTGCCTAGTGCCATGAATTTGATATGATACAGGTGGAGAAAGCACGAAAAAGGAACGAGGCTTTTGGGCCGGCTGTGCTGCGACAGGCAAATAGGCGGCCATTTATTATGTTGGACGGGCCATTTTGAGGAAGTTGAACCAGAACAGAATTGCGAAGGAAGAAGATTTGGAGGCTAGCGGAATTAAAAGGAGAACAAAGGCAATTATTGAAGAAGAGCGGAACTTTAATGTGTTTGGAGGAGTGGACTGGGCCAAATTAAATGGACCAAGGAAATTCTCCTGGGCTGGGGAAGTTGGATTGGAATTAACAGAGGCGCAGCGGAAGCAATTAACCGGGGAGGAGGTTTTATTAATTGGGGGCGGCTGAAACAGGAGGGTCTCACTTTTATTCTTTTGTTTTGGGGAACGAAATCCTCTTTGGGAAAAAGGCGGCAGCAGCGCGCAGCATAGAGAGAATTGGAAAAGCTTGGGACGCGCGGAGGAGCAGCGACTATTGGCAATTGACGATCGACTTCTCCAAGGCTTGAGCTGAGTTCAACGAGAGCGATTAGTTGGTTGGATTTTCTAAACCGAATTAGTTGTTTCTTGTTGATTTAGAACATGATGAACAAAACCCTATTGATTTATTTTAATTTAGTCATGAACTAAACCCCAATTTCTGGGGGAAACACCATAGGATGTAGCTATCTCTTGATTTGATGGATTGATTTATGATTCTTTTCTTCCAATCTCTATTGCATGAAATTTCTTAATGCTTTGTGTTGACTGGCCATCAATACAATGAATCGTAGTTAATTAGGTTATTAGCGACAGTGAAACCCTAATAACTGAACATATTTCATGTGACATAGTAACTTATCGAAGCGACAGTGGATTAAATAAGGTGTTATGCGGTCTTACATAGGATATCGATCTTCAGGCTAAATAATTACGTCATTGAGCTACGACAGTAGGATTTGATTTAATTGTTTAGTACGTAGTAATTCCCGACAGGGATAGCTAGCACATTCGTGATATCCTGGCTGTAGAGGTATGGATTAAATTGATTGGAATATGTGAATTAATCTGGATAGGATAGGTAGTGAATCCCGGTGTTTCTCCCAGAGCTTTCTCCCATTGAATTAAACCCGACATTTTAATTTGCTTGTTTTGTTTAATTACTTTGCTAGTAGATCATAGTTTCATCTCATTAAACCATTACCACCTATAGTTTACTCCATAGAATTGATAAATCATAAGGTTGTACCAGTCCCTGAGAGACGATACCCGGACTTTCCGGTTTACTACAAGATAGGAATTGAAGCTATACGCTTTTGCCCTATCAAGTTTTTGGCGCCGTTGCCGGGGACTGCCATACCTTATTTTTGTTGATTTTTGTGAGTGAACTATTTTGATCCGTGTTTTAGTGTGCAGAAGAATTTTCAGGTTTATCCTCCTCGTGCATGTCTAGGAGGACGACCGGCGATTTATTGCCACTAGATCCGGAGATCGAGAAGACCTGCCGACAGAACAGGAAGCAGGTCAAGTTAGGGAAGCAGCCAACCACAACTCCCAGGCCTTCCCTAACCCATAGTCGTCGATAGAGAGGACAGGCTTCATCACCTGTCATCCCTACACCACCGACACCGCCGCCGCGCATCATCGAGCCTGTCATCATGGCAGAACAGGATCGTTCGATCAGGGCTCGCTTGAATCGAAGGACTGGAGCCCGAGCTTCATGTGTTGTCATTCCGGCTGGGAATGCAAACATGGAGATTACCCCAGCCTTCATCAATATGATCACTAATGGGTACACCTTCTCCGGGGCTAGCAGTGAGGATCCTCATGAGCATCTTCGCTGATTCGCGAGCATTTGTGATACTATGAAGAGCCCGACCGTGTCTGATGATGCAATCCGTCTTCGGATGTTCTCATTTTCTCTGCTAGGGAATGCATCACATTGGTTCCAAAACTTAACACCCCGTTCCATCACGACATGGGGTCAGCTTGAGAAGGTATTTCTGGATAAATACTTCCCACCTGCCTTGGCAATGAAGAGGCAAGAAGAGATTGTTACTTTTAAGCAGATTGATGATGAGAGTCTGATTGAGGCATGGGAGCGCTACAAGGGGCTGTTGATGAGATGCCCAAGCCATGGTCTTGAAGATTGGAACGTGATCGTTATTTTCTTCAATGGAATCAGAAGGGAGTTTCGGGATGCCCTGAATAATGCTTCTCGAAATGGTTTCACAAGCATGGAGGCACCAGCAGCATATGATCTAGTAGAGAAGATATGTTCAGAAGCCACTGAATGGGGTAGTGAGACCAATATTCGAAGAAGAGGAGGCTTGCATGAGATAAACAGAGTTGCGAGTCTAGAAGCCAAGATAGATGCTAAACTGGATTCCAAGTTTGATGCACTCGAACGAAGGTTGGCCAAGATTGCTCTGGGTAGACAAGAGGAGGTTGCTTCATGTGAACTTTGCGAGGGTCCTCATCATAGGGATATGTGTCCACTGGGAGCTGCTCAGTTGGAAGATGTCCAATACATCAATAATCCGCGAAGTCAAGACCAAGGTGGTATGTATTCAAATACGTACAACCCTCGATGGAGATATCACCCCAATATGTCATGGTCGAACAATAATCCAGCTGGTGTTCGAAACATCCCACCTCCTGGTTTTCAACAGCAGCAACCTCAACCAGAGAAGAAGCCCCTACTGGAAGAGTTGATTTTGGCTCATATGCAGAAAACAGACAATAATTTCAAGGGTCTGGATCAATTTGTCACTCAACAGCTAGCCATCAACAATAATTTACAATCATCTATGCTAGCTATGGAGAGGCAGATGGGACAGATGGCTCAAACTTTGGCAGATATGCAAGGCAGGATTCCTGGGACATTACTAGCAAATACTGAGAGGAATCCGAAGGATGCCATGGTTGTAGCAGTGACATTGAGGAGTGGAAAGGCCTTGGAAGACCCTAGCAGCTCGAAAAAGGCACCAGAGGCAGAAGAGGAAGCACCGGGAGAAAGATCTTGTGCAGAAAATGAAGAATCAGCCTTGCACAGGCAAAATGAAAGCAGGTTTGCCTGTGCAAAAGCATGCTGCCCGTTTACCTCAAAAAGTGGAAAAATTGAAGAATGAAGAGGTAAAGCCTTATGAACCTCCCGCGCCATTCCCTCAAAGGTTAATGAAACCCATGGAAGACCCAAACTTCAAGAAATTTGTGAATATCTTCAAGCAACTTCATATCAACATACCGTTGGTGGAGGCACGTGAACAGATGCCTACATATGCTAAATTCTTAAGGGAGTTGCTGACAAAGAAGCGCAAATGGGCTGATCTAGAGAAGGTAACCCTTACTTCTGAATGTAGTGCTGTGATTCAGAATAAATTACCAGAGAAGAGGGATGATCCGGGCAGCTTCACCATTCCATGTGTCATTGGAGGTACAGAGTTCAAAAAATCACTTTGTGATCTTGGAGCAGGAATTAATTTGATGCCATACTCAGTCTACAAGAAATTGGGGTTGGGAGATGTTCTTAAGCCTACTCGGATCACTCTCCAATTGGCTGATCGATCAGTGAAAATTCCAAAAGGAGTGGTGGAGAATGTATTGGTGAAGGTGGGGAAGTTTATTCTCCCTACAGATTTTGTGATTCTGGAGATGGAAGAAGATCAGGGAGGGCCTCTAATTCTCGGCAGACCTTTTCTAGCAACTGGTGATGCACTCATCGATGTCGGGAGAGGCAAGTTGACATTCCGAGTAGGTAAGGAGGAGGAAATTTTTAATGTCTTTCAAGTTGATCATAATCACGATGCATTTGATGACTTTGAAAGTGGAGCTCGAGAAAGGAAAAATTCCTCTTCCTATGATAGTGGACCACCAGAAGAACGATCACATGTCCTAGCAGCTGAAAGTCTGAAGTCAAAGCAAGGGCAGAAATCCTTGCCAGGTCACCTCAAGTATAGATATTTGGGTAAGGATTTCAATCTTCCTGTTATTATTCCTTCTTCACTGACATTGAAACAGGAAGAAGGAAGAGTACCTGCTTGAGGCGTTGCAGTACCACCTACGCCTCACTAAAGGGTCCAACATGCAAGCTAAGAAGGTCATACCCAATTTTCGCACACCTGGCCCTGCTGAGGTGACTCATATGTTGGATGGAGGTTATGCGTTCTATCATTGCTCGGGAGGGTATGCTGGATACCTTTCCATACCCATTGGTTGAAAGCTCCATAAACGTCAGGCTGAGGACGTTAAACAAGCGCTTCTTGGGAGGCAACCCAAGGTAAGTTTTCTTTTCTTTATTTTTCTTTTTAGTTGTCTCAAACCCGTGCATGTTTAGATTAGGAGTTGAACATTAGGGACAATGTTCCATCCTGAGTGTGGGGTGGCGAGTCTTAGTGTTTGTTTGTCCCTGTTGCATGTGGTAAAAAAAAGTAAAAAAAAAACAAAAAAAAATCTGTCATTTGGCTATGCACAGCCAAACTGCATGCAGTTTGCCTGTGTAAAAAGCATGCTGCCTGTGTAAAGCTAATGGCTAAAAAACACCTAAAAATCAGAAAAATTTAAAACAAAACCTTGTACTCTTGTGGTAACATGATGTAAATGACTGTGATGCGTGTGAAATGAGTTTGTGCTTGAATGAAATCATCAAAATCACCCCACTAGTGTTGAATTGCATGGTTTTTCACAATGAGCTTAAATGTTTTGACTGACTTGATATGCTTTGAATGAGCAAACTTTTTAGCAACATTCTCTTTTGTGAGGATAGTGTAATGACTTTTGGTGAAGTAGTTAGGTGGAGAACATTGACCATTCGATATGTTTGGATACCGTGCTTACTTGCATCAATTGTGAGCTTTTGATTTTGCAACGAGTCTCTCTGTTTTGATGGTTTTATGATGGGGTGAACTGTATCTTCATAAAAGAAAACACTACCTGACAAGTAAAATATAAGAAAGTTGCCATAACAATTAAAGTGTGGGTAAAAATGCCAAAATCGTGTGAGGCAATCACTCATTGCACATGGGGATGAGGAAAGATTCAATTGAGAATCGGTTCGCGACCGTACGATGTTGCTTATCAAGTACGATCCCCAGTTGAGTGAAGTGCCATTTGAGGATGCAATGACCCTCCACACGGACCGAGGAAAAGGAGTTGAAAGAAGCCCTTATGCAAGTGCTAAGAAGCAGAAATTGCTCTTGCTCGGTTACCGGTAGTGAGAAACAAATCCCACTTGTACTAAATACGACTTCTCGGCAAGCAAAAGCAGAAAGAGAGAAAGCCTCTCCTTGTCATAAAAGGTAGTGATGTGCTTAAAGTAAAATCATGTTTGCGAAAGGCTTCCCCCGTTAGTTTTTTAGACTCATGCTTAATTAATTGCTTATAATTGGTGTGAGTAAGCCAGATTGTCCTCACGAGATATGCACCTCACTGATGTGGTTAGATTCTCCTAATAACTATTGCACCATAAGTTGTTAATCACCCGCTACTGACGATCGGAATTGAGTGTTGCTATTTGAGTTTTTTTGATGGATTTGAGTCAGTCAATGGTAATGGTTGCAAAGAACTTGAGTGTGGGGTGAAAGGTATGACCATTAAAGCACAACTTGTCCGTTGAGAAAGAAACTACTGATTACAACAAGAGTACAAGGAAATTTGATGTTTTGCTTTGAGTGTTGAGTCTACAATGTGTCAATGTTTTGGATGATTATGTGTTTGTGTTGTTTGAGTCGTTACTTAGGGACAAGCAACAATTGAGTGTGGGGTTGTGATATTTGGCTTTAATATATCGGATTTTTGGACTTTATGTGATTATCCATGGTATGTTTTAGCCAATTGGTGCTATTTTAGGGCTCGCTAACCCGAGAATGGTTGAAAAACCATTACTGCCTAGTGCCATGAGTTTGATATGATACAGGTGGAGAAAGCACGAAAAAGGAGCGAGGCTTTTGGGCCGGCTGTGCTGCGACAGGCAAATAGGCGGCCATTTATTATGTTGGACGGGCCATTTTGAGGAAGTTGAACCAGAACAGAATTGCGAAGGAAGAAGATTTGGAGGCTAGCGGAATTAAAAGGAGAACAAAGGCAATTATTGAAGAAGAGCGGAACTTTAATGTGTTTGGAGGAGTGGACTGGGCCAAATTAAATGGACCAAGGAAATTCTCCTGGGCTGGGGAAGTTGGATTGGAATTAACAGAGGCGCAGTGGAAGCAATTAACCGGGGAGGAGGTTTTATTAATTGGGGGCGGCTGAAACAGGAGGGTCTCACTTTTATTCTTTTGTTTTGGGGAACGAAATCCTCTTTGGGAAAAAGGCGGCAGCAACGCGCAGCATAGAGAGAATTGGAAAAGCTTGGGACGCGCGGAGGAGCAGCGGTTATTGGCAATTGACGATCGACTTCTCCAAGGCTTGAGCTGAGTTCAACGAGAGCGATTAGTTGGTTGGATTTTCTAAACCGAATTAGTTGTTTCTTGTTGATTTAGAACATGATGAACAAAACCCTATTGATTTATTTTAATTTCGTCATGAACTAAACCCCAATTTCTGGGGGAAACACCATAGGATGTAGCTATCTCTTGATTTGATGGATTGATTTATGATTCTTTTCTTCCAATCTCTATTGCATGAAATTTCTTAATGCTTTGTGTTGACTGGCCATCAATACAATGAATCGTAGTTAATTAGGTTATTAGCGACAGTGAAACCCTAATAACTGAACATATTTCATGTGACATAGTAACTTATCGAAGCGACAGTGGATTAAATAAGGTGTTATGCGGTCTTACATAGGATATCGATCTTCAGGCTAAATAATTACGTCATTGAGCTACGACCATAGGATTTGATTTAATTGTTTAGTACGTAGTAATTCCCGACAGGGATAGCTAGCACATTCATGATATCCTGGCTGTAGAGGTATGGATTAAATTGATTGGAATATGTGAATTAATCTGGATAGGATAGGTAGTGAATCCCGGTGTTTCTCCCAGAGCTTTCTCCCATTGAATTAAACCCGACATTTTAATTTGCTTGTTTTGTTTAATTACTTTGCTAGTAGATCATAGTTTCATCTCATTAAACCATTACCACCTATAGTTTACTCCATAGAATTGATAAATCATAAGGTTGTACCAGTCCCTGAGAGACGATACCCGGACCTTCCAGTTTACTACAAGATAGGAATTGAAGCTATACGCTTTTGCCCTATCAATAAGAGACCCGCAATAGATTTTACTGTTTGATGTTGATGATGATGAAACCAAGGAATGAAGGTGAAGACGCAAACAAGGGTCTTGACGTTGACGATGACAGGGAAAATGCCACCACGTCAAGTGGGCTTTTGGACGAGTGGGCTTTTTGTTTTTGAGAAGGGAGACGAAGCAACGCCCAACAAACTCCCCCTGCGTTCAAGCCTTAATTCCTACAAACATTCAAAGAAACATTGAGGTATCGAGTTCTGCAGATTTTTCAGCACATAGGATAGACTTTTATTTCATACGTAGCAAACAGATAGATATGGGATCACATACAACACTTAGATGAGGCAATATATAAAGAAACATATTTAGACCATTATGGTCTTTAAACAGAAGACACACAGAATTGACCATTATGGTCTTTTCGACACTAGATCAAGAAAGCATTCAGACACTAAGAACATAATAATATTTAGTTTAAGATTCCCCTTATTTCCTTAAGATTTATTCTTTAGAGATTGACATCCTGATGATTGTTCCCCTTTGACTCCCCCTAAGTCCCAGCATCCTGATGATTGTTCTTCTTTGACTCCCCCTGAGTTCCAGCTACTCCTTCCATCATATCCCTTTCAAGGTCTTCAGTAAAGAGTCTAATGTCTTTCTCAGACATAGATTCAGGTTCCAGTTCAGCCTCTTCTTCCTCAAACGAAATGATCAGGTTTTTGGAAACAGAGGAGGAAGATTCTCCAAGTTTCAGAGATTTTGATACAGATTTGGAGTTGGGTTTGGCTATCCTAGCTGCTGGATCTATGATATCTCCCTCTTTCGAAGTATGAGGATCAACTCCAATAAAATTAAGGACAACGAGAGCAGGGATGGAAACAGGTGTCTCAACAGAGAAGTATCCATCAAGGGAAATACCAAGATTGGTGAGCAGAAGAGTGATGAAGCCACCATAAGGAAGGCGGCCTCCAAGATGAGCATCAACATTTCTAACGATTGAGCCAAATAGCAGCTGGGAATAGTCAATTTTTTCGTCCAGTGAGGGCATTGGAAAGCACCCAGAGGTCAAGTTTGGTAACAATATGAATGCCATTGGTGCGGGGCAAGAACAAATGGGTGATGAAATAGTGGAGGGTGCCCAGAGTAGGGTTCAGATCAGCAGAGGTGATGATTTCATGAGCCCCTACTGGACGCTGAGTAATACGAGAATACTCGATTACATGATCAAAGTCATAGAAAATAAACTCATCCTCGTGAGCAAGAGGAAGGGGTCCTTCTGTGGGGAGATTCAGAAGAATACCAAGTGCTTCAGAGGTGAGTGAAATGAAGTACCCATACACCAAAGTGGTGAGTTTTCTTGTGGTTATCCCCTGACAGTCTAGATTTGCATAGAACATGCGAACTGGAAGGGGGCAGGCAGCAAGGGGAGGGTAGTGAAGAAGGAATTCCCGTCCCAGGTTTCTAATAGATGGTGTAATGTCGATCCTATAGGATTTGAATTCAAAAAGATCAAGGGTAATGGGATCAGACAGGTGGCGGGAGGCATAAAATTCCTTGAAACGGTGAAGGTTGAAGTCAACAGGCTCATTGAAGGTTCTGCCAACATAGGTAATGATGGCACCAGGAATGTTGGAGGATGTGAAAAGCTCAGTCATGATGAATGAGAGGATATTGGTGCCGAGGTAAGTGAGACGAAAAGGGAGCAGGGAAGATGAAATATATAGGGAAGACAAAATATCAAGAGTTGCAGCTAAGTTTTTGGGAATCACAGGTCATGGAAAAACTAAACATCATACACATGATTGAACAATTATCAGGAAAACAAGACAAGCATAAATGAAGCACTTATTGAACCAGCGTAAATAAATGCACAAGTAAAGGAAGAGCAAAACCGGGTTTAGTGAATGTTCTGAATTGAGCGAAGTGACTGCAGACCAAGTTCGTCACAAAGTCGTATGAATCGTTCAGAAGATAGTGCCTTAGTGAAAATGTCCGCAAGTTGAAACTCCGTAGAAATGAAATTTAATTCTACATGACCAGCTTGGATTATATCTCTGATAAAATGGTGTTTGACTTCAATATGTTTGGTTCTACTATGATGAAAAGGGTTTTTTTACATAAATATTGCGTTCGTGTTGTCACAGAGAATAGGAATTTGCTCAAAATTAAAACCATAGTCAAGGAGTTGGGATTTTAACCAAAGAATTTGAGTGCAACAACTCCCTGCAGCAACATATTCTACCTCTGCGGTTGATAAGGCCACAGATCCTTGTTTTTTAATTGACCAGGACACAAGAGAGCGACAAAAGAATTGACAAGTACCACTGGTATTTTTCTATCAGTAATGCTCCCAGCAAAATCGGAGTCGGAATATCCAACCAGAGATGAAGATTCAGGCCTAGGATACCATAGACCAATATCACATGTACCCTTTAAATATCTAAATATTCTTTTGACAGCAGCCAAGTGACTTTCTTTGGGTTGATGTTGAAATCTGGCGCACAGACAGACACTGAACTGAATGTCAGGTCTACTGGCTGTTAGATAAAGTAATGACCCTATCATTCCTCTATACTTTCCTTCACAAACAGATTGTCCATCTAGATCATAATCTAGATGAGTATTTGAAGCTATGGGGGGTTTTGCAAGGATTGACATTCACTAAATCAAATTTGGACAACATAGATTGAAGATACTTAGTCTGATGGATAAAGATGCCTGAATCAGTTTGATGAATTTGCAGACCAAGGAAGAAGTTTAATTCTCCCATGAGACTCATTTCAAATTTACTTTTCATGGTCGGGCAGAATTCAGCACACTTGTCTGAGTCAGTGCTCCCAAAGACTATATCATCCACATACACTTGAACAATCAAGGAGTGTTTATTTTTTCGTTTAATGAAGAGCGTTTTGTCAACCCCAGCTTGACAGAATCCTTGTGAAATCAGAAAGGAAGTTAATTTTTCGTACCAAGCTCTGGGAGCTTGTTTAAGACCATATAGAGCTTTAGACAGTTTGTAAACATGATCAGGGAATTCGAAGTCTGTAAACCCAGGAGGCTGTTCAACATATACATCCTCCTTGATTTCACCATTTAAGAAAGCGCTTTTGACATCCATTTGAAAAAAGTTTGATATTCATATATCTAGCATAAGCACAGAAAAGGCGAATTGATTCTAAGCGAGCAACTGGGCAAAGGTTTCATCATAGTCTATGCCCTCCTCCTGATTATATCCTTGGGTAACTAGACGAGCTTTATTTTTAATAATGCATCCAAGTTCATCAGACTTATTTCTAAAAATCCATTTAGTACCAATAACAGTGATGTTAATAGGTCGAGGAACAAGTTTTCCACAAAATCCCATTCAACTTATTATAAGCATATCCAGTTTGCAGCAAACTAATCATTTTCAATATTATCGCAATTCTTCGTGTAGTTGATAATGATGTAATTGCACATATTTGCGCCCCTAGTTCTTATCCGTTTGAGAGGCATAGTCGTGTGTTTTTGGCCTATTTTACGCCGGGTTGTGTTATTTTGTCATATTTCATGTCCCAGGCGTCAAAGGAAAGGCTAAGCACGAGTTACGGGGCATTCGGAAGTCATTTCGTCGAGCTGGAGCCAAAACACGGGCACACCTAAAACAGAACATGGCCGTGTTCTGTAGCCGTGCTTTTACTGCCGAGAGCTAATTGAGTTTGGCAAATTCAAGCTGCAAACACGGGCTGAAAGCACGGCCGTGTCCACCAAAGCAAGGCCGTGTCCTCCCAAAAGCACGGCCGTGTTTCTCCCAACACAATGGCCGTGTAATTAACCCTAGCCAAAGCACGGGCGGGCTGAGGCATTACACGGCCGCGCCCTCGACCGTGCTTTGGCCACTGATGCCCTTTTAAGCAGATTTCAGCCAAAACAGAAGGGGATTCGAGTTTTGAGAGAGATAGAGCGATTCCTAGAGAGAGAAAGCGACGAACAAGAGTCTCCAAGTGCCCTAGCTTGATCTTCATCACCATTGGAGACCAGTTTGAGCTTGGAGAAGTGTCGATCAACGTCCAGGAGCAGGAATCCATCCTTCACAGTATGAATTCCGCGTCTGATTCTGCTTTTGCTTCTTTCTCCATGGAGTAATTCTCCCATTCATCTGGGTATGGAGAACCCTAGATTTGTATGTTAGGCTTTGATTGTATGAACCCAAGTACTGATTCTATGATTTGATTATGTTCAATTGAGGTTTGAATGATTGAATGGCATGAATCCTGATCAAATTCCTGTTGTTTCTGCTTTAACCTAGAATGAGAATATCTGCCTAGGTTGATAGAGCATCCTTGATTGAAGGTAGGGAGTTGGTGACTTTAGTCGAGGAGCCAACTCACTATTCTGTACCGGATTCACTTCGGTAGTGGAGGTTTTGTTCATAGGGCCTCAATCTGTTTACTCCGATGGAGGTTAGTCGCCCGCTAGAGACTCAGATTGAGAGGGTCTGAAGACCTTTAGTCGAGACTTCAGGCTGTTTGAGAACCTTCCGCAGTATAACTATCATAGAAACTGAACTTGGTAATTACAATCCGGCTTAACTGCAGTCTAGGGGGAACCATATCCGGGTGACCTCTCTTAACCTGAATACAACCGTTTACTTGCTTTGTTAGTTTGTTAGTTTAGACTTGCATTAAAGTTTCATTGCTAGATAACAAGAATTCACTGAGTAGTCATCAAATCTAGGACCCGGGTTGATAATTAAACCCAAACCCGCTATACTACGCTTTAGGAAGTGGTTTCACTTGGCCAATTCCTGGAGTGACAGTAGAAGTGAGTCAAGTTTTTGGCGCCGTTGCCGGGGACGGCTAAGTTGTTGAAGAAAAGTGATTTCTGTTAATTTAGCTTTTCTTTTCGCTTTGTTTGCTTTGTCCCACTTGTGCCTTCACGGGTTTGCTTGCTTGAGTGTGTGCAGGTAGTGCATGACCCGTAGCCAGTCGGGAGGTTTACTGCCGTTGAATCCAGAGATTGAACGCTCCTGTCGCCAACTCAGGAGACAACAGCGAGCTAGACTGGCTCCGGAAGAGCGCATAGACGGCCACCTGAGCAGCGATTCTGAGGAAGAGTACGGGATGGACGGAGAATACAATCCACACCAGGGGAATCCTCAGCAGGCTCCCCCGGGGAATCAGGTCCTGGGGAACAACCCCATACCCCAGGATCATGGGGCTCATCATCATCCACCGCCGCCGGGTCCCACCTTGGAGTACTACTACACTACTCGGATAGCTGACATCCGCCCGGTCATCCTCTACCCGCCTATTCCAGCAAACAACTTCGAGATCAAGCCATGCTGGATTCAGCTCATAACATCCTCTATCCAGTTCCATGGCTTGAAGGATGAGGAGGCCAGGGTGCATCTTTCCCGTTTTCTGCAGCTGACGAACGGGTTCAAGCTGAATGGTGTCCCTGATGATGCAATCCGCCTTCATCTCTTCCCCCATTCTCTGGCGAGGAATGCTAAGAGGTGGTTGGAGACCCAGCCCCCTTGTCCATCACCTCTTGGGACGATCTTGCTGACAAATTCGTGCACAGGTACTATCCGGCATCGAAGACTACAGAGATCCAGCGGGAGATCACTCACTTCCGCCAAGAGCCAGATGAGTCACTTCGTGATGCATGGGAGCGGTACATGGGATACTTCTGGCAGTGTCCCCATCATGGCTTTAGTGATGCTTTCACAGTGGGGAACTTTTACAGTGCTCTCTCTCCAGACAGCAGAGGGTGATTGAGTCTCTATGCCCAGGAGGGGATATTCTTACTAAGACTAGGGATGGCAATGGGTCGGGTTGGGGCGGGTTTTGTCAAACCCAAACCCAAACCATGGGTTTATCTGCCAAAAAAACCCGGGGTAAAACCCGTTGGGTTTGAAAAACTCAAACCCAACCCAACCCGCTGGGTATCCGCGGGTTCATGGGTACCCGTGGGTTTTTGTGGTAAAAATTTACAATAACAAGTTTCTTTCAAAATAAAAGTTTAACATCAATTTTCTCATACAAATTAATCATACAAAAAACACCAATCTAGAGCATACAAACAAACCGCAAATGATCAATACAAATTGTTCAAAATTAAAGATAAACATATATAAACAATAAGATTAATTGAAAACTTCTTCCTCGTCAACTAAGTTTCTTCACTCTCCACTTCATAATATCAACTTCATTCTAAACAATTAGAAAGAACAAATTATATATGTCTCCACAAACATATAGAATATTAGTTGTTTAGGAAGATATATTATTTAGAATATTAAATATACCGGGAAAGTAATTATATGTGTGGGCGGGTACCCATGGGGCGGGTTTACCTAAACCCAAACCCAACCCAACCCGATGAATAGTGTAGCGGGTTTAAACCCGAACCCGGCCCAAAACCCGTCAACACGGGTTTTACCCGCGTTGACCGGGTTGGGTCGGGTGGGTACCCGTGGGTTCGGGTTTTGTTGCCATCCCTAACTAAGACTCCACCCGAGCTGAACCAGATGATCAATACCTTGGCTGCCAGAGATCATTCTTGGGGACAGAGCAGCCGAGGCAGACATTCCCGGGACCGTGGTGTGCACGCCATGGAGACCAGATCCGGGCTTGAGCAGCAGGTAGCTGAGTTAGTGCAGACATTGAAGCAGCCCAACAGTCTGATTCCGGGCAGAGGTTTGGCTACACCTCCAGTAGCTCAATGTCAGTGGTGCGAGAGCTCCAATCACCTAGTGGAGAAATGCCAGGCTATGAGGGAGTCTACCACTCCCCAAGAGCAGTTGGACTTCATCGCCAATGCTTGGCGCCTCGACCCGTACAGCAACACATATAATGAGGGGTGGCGCCAGCATCCCAACTTCGCCTGGAGCAGCAACACCACTAAACCACCTGGTTTCCCAGCACCAGCAGGTAGTTTTCAGCAGAGGCAGCCCTTCCAGACTCAACAGGGGCCAACCCCACAGCAGCAGCCCTACCAGCCTAGGCAGGGGCAACCATTCCAACAGCCTCAGCGTCAGTTTGTCGAGCCAGCAGCAGCCCCTGCCCCAGATGACCGGATGACAAAGCTGGAAAATATTCTAGCTTCATTCATGACTAGCACTCAGGCTGCTATCACGTCACTGGAGGCAGGTCAGCGGAACGAGGGTGCCATTTTGCAAGATCTGCAGACCCAGGTGGGCATCTTGGCCCGCCAAAACACTATCAGGGCACCGGGGACTCTGCCTGCCACCACTATCCCGAATCCTCGGGATCCTCACCAGCTCCAGCAGCTGGATGCCATTTTTACCGGGAGCGGTAAGACCATATCTGCTGATCCTGTCCCGGCCAGACAGGAGGAACCACTACATGCTTCAGCACTTCCAGCCGACGATGCAGAAGTGCGGGTGGAGAAGGAAGCCCCTGCTCCCAAGCCACAACTAGTGGTTAAGGAGCATGTGCCCTAGCTTCCCTTCCCCACTCGCCTACACAAAGACAAGTTGGAGACTGAGTTTGCCAATTTTATGGCAATGTTGAAGCAGCTCAACATCAACATACCGTTTGTGGAGGCACTGTCGAAGATGCCCAAGTACGCGAAGTTCATGAAAGATCTCCTCACCAACAAGAAGAAACTTGGGGATCTCTCGACAGTGTTGCTGAGCGAGGAGTGTTCTGCTATCCTGCAGAACAAGCTGCCCGAAAAGCGCAAGGATCCAGGGAGTTTTACTATCCCTCTCACTATTGGCAGCATGCATGTAGGCAAGTCCTTGGCGGACCTAGGAGCTAGCATAAATGTCATGCCATATAAGTTGTATAAAAAGCTAGACCTAGGTGAACTTAGCCCTACTAGGATGAGCATTCAGCTAGCTGATCGTTCCATCGTGCATCCTATGGGGTATCATTGAGGATCTGCTTGTTAAAGTAGGTGCATTCACATATCCTGTTGATTTTGTTATTCTTGATATACATGAGGATGTGCCTTTGATTCTGGGTAGACCATTTCTTGCCACCGCCAAGGCACTTATTGATGTGCATGATGGTAAACTGATCTTGCGTGCTGGGAATGAACAGGCTACTTTTTCTGTGACTGAATTTGATCACTGTGCTATGATCTTGCGTGCTATGATTGCAGGACCCTCCTATCATTCCTTCGCCGCCACTCCATCCAGCCTCGCCTCCGAACAAAAAGATCAAGGAGGAGTGGCGGCCGAAGCAGCAGGTGGCTAAGCCTGCACGGAAGAAGGGTGGAGACCACTATGAGCTTGTCCCACCTCCTGCACCACGACCACCCTGGCCGTCCGGGTACTCACTCGCCTGCATCTTGCCAGATGGCCGGGTCGAGCTGACCGATGATGGTGGTCGCATCCGTCGGGTGCATGGCCACAACCTGAAGCTGTACCTCAAGAGCGACGTGGATCCGCTCTTGGAGGCACCTGTTCCTGCACCTTCCTGAGTATCCACCATGGGCGTCCAGCTAAAAGACGGTAAAGAAGCGCTTGTGGGGAGGCAACCCCACCACGGTTTGACTTTCTTTCTTTTGTTTTGAGTCGGATTGTAAACCGGTTTGGTTTTGGTTTGTTTTCTTTTGTTTTGAATGATGTCTTATTGGGCTGACATTGGACCTAACATATTGTGCTTGAGCTCTTTGGTTTCCTTTGGCTGTGCTTGTCTTGACTGGTCCTCTATCCAGTCCGCGTCACTCGACTGGTTCGCTTCCAGTCTCCTGCAGTCCGTGCATACCGGTAACATCGTTCCTCTTTCCCTTCCCTCTTCTCCATTGAGGGCAATGTCGATCTTAAGTGTGGGGGGAATGTTTATCTTTTGACTGCATTAGATCTGTTTGTGTGCTTGGAGCCTAGTCCACTGTCCAAATTTTTAAATTTGAGGGCTTCAAGTACGTGTTTCCGTGCGATTGCCTGCTCAGTATGCTTTGAATTGACAGTCTTTATAGTAATATGCAACCTAGGGAGGTAGTGTAGCACTATGGAGGATGTTGATGCATTTAAGAAGTCTCATTTCTTCTTCATATTGTGTTGGTTGATTGAGTGAATTAGTGGTGCTGTGGACTCTCTACCTGTCATGGACTCTTGTTTCATGTTTTGAGTTTAACAAGTGCTTGAAAATGTGCTTCAAAATAACGTCTCCCGTGCGAATAGGGCGAAAGTGTGTAAGGGGAGACGGGAATTCGTTCCCAATTTCCACCTACTACCTCCAGCCCCCTTACATGTCTTTCCCCCGCACGAGGCTCGAGACATCCGCTCTTGGCATGGCCGGTAAGAGCAGGTTGGGACCCTTGAAAAAAGAGAAGAAAAAAAATAACAGAAAACAAGCAAAACAGAAAGAAAAGGGGTTCCAACCATCTTCAAAGAAAATAGAGCACCTTGAAAAATGTGAGTCCATGATCCTTTGTTTTTGAGAATCTCTTCATCCACAATTCATTTGTCCTCTGTTCACTATTTGCCATGATGCCGACTCGATACTAGTGCTCTCGCCGAAGAAGCTATGAGATGACTTGTGCGTCGGTTGACCTCGTAAGCCGCTAAATGATCTAGGAAGTCCTCTACCTACGATCTGGGTTGTTTGTTGCAATAGAGGTCTGGAGAGTTGCATTGGTTTGAGTTAGGTTTGCTTGGGGACAAGCAAACGGTTAAGTGTGGGGGAATTTGATAATGATGTAATTGCATATATTTGCGCCCCTAGTTCTTATCCGTTTGAGAGGCATAGTCGTGTGTTTTTGGCCTATTTTACGTCGGGTTGTGTTATTTTGTCATATTTCAGGTCCCAGGCGTCAAAGGAAAGGCTAAGCACGAGTTTCGGGGCATTCGGAAGTCATTTCGTCGAGCTGGAGCCAAAACACGGGCACACCTAAAACAGAACACGGCCATGTTCTGTGGCCGTGCTTTTACTGCCGAGAGCTAATTGAGTTTGGCAAATTCAAGCTGCAAACACGGGCTGAAAGCACGGCCGTGTCCACCAAAGCACGACCGTGTCCTCCCAAAAGTACGGCCGTGTTTCTCCCAACACAATGGCCGTGTAATTAACCCTAGCCAAAGCACGGGCGGGCTGAGGCATTACACGGCCGTGCCCTCGACCGTGCTTTGGCCACTGATGCCCTTTTAAGCAAATTTCAGCCAAAACAGAAGGGGATTCGAGTTTTGAGAGAGATAGAGCGATTCCTAGAGAGAGAAAGCGACGAACAAGAGTCTCCAAGTGCCCTAGCTTGATCTTCATCACCATTGGAGGCCAGTTTGAGCTTGGAGAAGTGTCGATCAACGTCCAGGAGCAGGAATCCATCCTTCACAGTATGAATTCCGCGTCTGATTCTGCTTTTGCTTCTTTCTCCATGGAGTAGTTCTCCCATTCATCTGGGTATGGAGAACCCTAGATTTGTATGTTAGGCTTTGATTGTATGAACCCAAGTACTGATTCTATGATTTGATTATGTTCAATTGAGGTTTGAATGATTGAATGGCATGAATCCTGATCAAATTCCTGTTGTTTCTGCTTTAACCTAGAATGAGAATATCTGCCTAGGTTGATAGAGCATCCTTGATTGAAGGTAGGGAGTTGGTGACTTTAGTCGAGGAGCCAACTCACTATTCTGTACCGGATTCACTTCGGTAGTGGAGGTTTTGTTCATAGGGCCTCAATCTGTTTACTCCGGTGGAGGTTAGTCGCCCGCTAGAGACTCAGATTGAGAGGGTCTGAAGACCTTTAGTCGAGACTTCAGGCTGTTTGAGAACCTTCCGCAGTATAACTATCATAGAAACTGAACTTGGTAATTACAATCCGGCTTAACTGCAGTCTAGGGGGAACCATATCCGGGTGACCTCTCTTAACCTGAATACAACCGTTTACTTGCTTTGTTAGTTTGTTAGTTTAGACTTGCATTAAAGTTTCATTGCTATATAACAAGAATTCACTGAGTAGTCATCAAATCTAGGACCCGGGTTGATAATTAAACCCAAACCCGCTATACTACGCTTTAGGAAGTGGTTTCACTTGGCCAATTCCTGGAGTGACAGTAGAAGTGAGTCTGTAGTTGAAACGCTTATAGGCAACAATTACCGTCAATTGCACAACTAGGCACAAACGAACTCTGAGTCTCGCTCAGGAAAAATAGGCTTAATCAATTGGGTAAAACTTTAGACACCAATTCATCTGTTGTGACTGGAGCTAGGAAAAACCTTTTTTTATCTCATCTCTAATTTTGTCTTGGATAGCATCAATAACCATTGTAGAATTAGGCTCAGAACGTTTTTAGAACAATTCTTGGAAATAGATTAATGTGTTTCCAAACTTTCTCTCGTACTTTGTAGATTCTGTCCATTTAACATTTTGCAATTATCCGACTATTGATGATTGATGGTGAATGTGTTCCATAACCACCCTTCGAAATTCAAATACTTGAACCTTTGAGGCCGACAATTTTAACTAGACATCATCAATTACCAACAACATATATAAAATTGTATGCCATTTTTCTATACAAGTGAAATTTGGATTACACAATGCATATTATAGATGCGACTAATACAACAACAAAATTCAAAACTTTTGTAGAAGGCCTAAAACCTTTTTTATTTTATTGTCCTCAATTAAATGTCATTAATTGGCATGTAATATGGGATTATCATTTATATATATAAACCTGTAAAGTTACTGTTGCCTAACTTTTACATTATCTCATTGCCATCTCTAGTAAGTATGTGTGAGAGAAGAGAGTCCCACTCTCTCGGCTCCCAAAGGAAAAAAATGCAGAAAAATGTTTAGAAGCATTAGACCAATAAAAGGAGCACATGTGGATAGCATAACAATTATGTTTTTTGTTTTTGGTTTTAGCATCAGTTATTTGCACGCAAGATGTTTTGAGTTGAAGTACGAACTATTATCTTTGATATAATGTTATAAGTTATTATGTATATGTTAAATGAAAATTTTAATTGCAATTACTATTGCATAAAATATTACTAATTAGTCCCTATGTAATATTTTATATTTTGACATCCCAAATTTAATTTTAATATAAAATCATTGAAGAATTATGTTTTTCAAATCTAAATTTTATGATATTTTCATACCTACAATTTTTTAAATTACATATTGGTCCAATATTTAGATTTCACTTGAATTCATGAATCCAATCCAACATAACATACAAGTATAAATTTAGTTTGTACCATACTAGATGTTGTATCACTCAACTGTAGGAGAAGATTCGGCTATTTAATATTTGCTCATTACATGAAACATTAAAAATAATCCAAATTACTATACTGTTTTTATGCATTCTAATCAAAAGTATGAACGGATCCATACACGACTCACCCACAGTCTAGAGAATTAATATTTGAACCATTATCATGTATGATCTCTTGCGTCTGTACAGCTCTGTTTTGTTTGGTAATAATAGTTTATCGCCATTATAAAAAAAAATTAAACCATGAACCACTAACTTTTTCAGCTCAATGTCGAATTCAACTAAAAATAAATATATATGGTTATTACTTATGAGAAAGTCGTCATTTTCCACTATGGGATTTGAATGCGTGAAATTTTAAACGAGTTACAGTTTGTATTCCTTTTGCTTCTCTCTCTCGAGTTTTTCTTTTTCACCGGGGCTAGAATTTTCAACAATTATTCATGGAATGTTTGGCTAGGTATCTACACATATTAAATAAATATTTTCTATTTTTCTATAAAAAGTAAATAATTATCATCTTAAATACATCACCATAAAAGGAATTAAGTCTCAACTATGTAAATTATAGTTTGAGACCTAAACTTAATAGATCTATAGATTTATAACCTAATTTTTTTGGCATATAAGTCCTTAAAATATTGATGGAACATTACATTTTAGAACCAAATTTTTTTGTGTATTACATATGGGTACCTAAACTTTTGGAGTTCTGCAAATATGTATGATTTTTGTATGTATAATTAAAACATCATCGAATAAATGGGGATCAATACCCAACTCATGCACATTTAGATTATGGAAGCAAATATCAATACCCTACCCAAACCCATCTACAAACTTCCAAACTCGTATATACATCACTCATACCCTACCCATAATCAATGGGTCTAGTTGGGTTTAGGTAAATATAATTTATTCGCCAAAATTTTCAAAAAAAATTTGAATTGGATGTCGATCAGCATATATCTCTTCTCAAACAATATCATATTGTCAAGTCAAACAGTTAATAAAAAATTAATTTTATACTAATAATACTAACAAAACACCATAACGTGCCACATAATACATGCCCATAAGCCATCTCCGCTCCGCGACAAATCGCGGCATCACAACCTAGTTTAACAATGATTTGACATGTTGTACGAGCATTTAATGTAGCTGCCGACGGCAAAGATACCCTTGTGACTTGTGAGTGACACGAAAGCAAGCAAAGCAAAGAATATCATTCCCACAACGGTAGTGCATAAATGCAAATTCCAGATACAGAAATCTGGATCGTAGCTGCTAGCTGGCACATCCCTTTCTTTCGTAACAATTCAGCAAACAACTCTCACTATTATTATTTTTCATGTCAAGCATCAATCGCAACCAACTTTGTCTCTATACCTTTTGTACTTGCATCTTATTTGTCTTCCTCTCATCTTTTATTTTTGTAGATACCTACTTTTTATCTTACAAGTTATAACTCAACTTAAACACACCTAAACCCTGAATACAACTAATTATATTTCCCTTTTCAACAAGCTATTAACCTAATTCAACTCCTTAATTACCATTGAAATTTTAACTCAATGCTACCAGAGCCGCGAAACATTGCAATATTATTGTGTCAAAACCATTATAAGAACATAACGGCCGGTGAATCGTTCGACCAATAGATGATATGAATTTTGAAATTAGAAATGCATAGTGAGAAATTTCTAAGTTAGTGTATTATATATGTATTTTATGTTATTGTGCATAAACGATTCTTTTCAACGGTTAACAACGATTAACTGTTAGACCATAAACCATTAATTTTTTCAGTTCAGTACATACTACGATGATTATGAAAACAGAAGTTATAAACAATCGATTCTGATTAAAACTCTAATTTCTTCATCCACTTTGTATCGCATAGAAAATTTTGGTAATTTGCGATGCCTTTTAATCTAGTTGTTATCGTACTTTTACATGGTTTCCTATAATTAAAAAAAAGAGCTACCGGCCGGCCGTAAATAAAACAAATCGAAAACAATTGAGTAAAACAAACAAAGGTACAAAAGGTTCCGAGAGGAAGAGACGTCTCTCAACAACTCAAAACCGAATTGATCGTAACCCAAAATAAAAAAATAAAATTCACGAAAAATATTCATCAATAAAAAAAAAGCAAAAAAGTTCGTCGTTATCGCAATCCTTTAGCAACGGATTCCGTCGCCGTCGCCGTATCCTTGTTCTTTTTCCTGAACACGATTTCGGTATCCAAACCGAACCCGTCAACCTTGCGGGTGTAAACAACCTCCGACCCTCTAAACATGTCCACGAGCGGGGCCACGCTGAACAAATCGTTGGCCGAGTACTTATCCGACCGCCGCGACACCGCCACGTGGAGCGCGCACACCCCTCCGGGCTTGAGCGTGCGCTCGATCTCCCCGACGAACTTGTCCGGGTAGAGCGCGTGGTCGAAGACGTTGGAGAATTCGAAGTCGAAAGTCGCGTCGTCGAACGGCTGCGCGTGGAAGTCCCCCTTCACGACCAACGGCGGCGAAGGGACAAGGTCGATCCCGATCGAGTCCGAAACCCCGACCCGCCTCAGCGCCTCCACCTCCTGCCCGACCCGCGCCCCGACGCAGAGGGCCTTGGACTCGTTGGAGAGGAGGCGCTTGGATTGGAGGGCTCGGAAGAATCGGGAAAAGACGACGACTTTGCGGTCCCAGTCGCGGGTTCTCCAGATGCGGCGGAGCTTCGGGTTCTGGGTCTTGTTGAGCTGGCGCTGGATGTAGGTCTCGTAGGAGGTGTAGCCGGGTCGGATCCGGATTCCCGGCGGCGGTTGAGGGCGGCGGAGGAAGGTGGCGGCGGCGGTGGAGGGGTTCTTCTGGAGGGGAAACAGGAGGAAAAGGAAGAGAGGGAGGGAGAGGAAGAGGGAGGCTAGCATGTATTTCAGAACTGGCGGTTTCGGGTTCATGTTTGGTGATGATCGGATGATTCGCTCTTTTCTGGTTTGCTATTTACATGTAGAGAGAGAGAGTTTTTTTTTTTCGTTGAATGAGAGAGAGAGAGATATTTACGTGTTGTGAAATGAATTGAAATCTTTTGGTTTCTATATTTCCGCCTTACGATCTCTCTCTAGAGATGGGGTTGTGCTTGCTTCGATCGGTTGGTTGGTTTGTTTGTTTGTTTTTTTCTGGCGAGATGGGATTGGAGAAAACTAGACGGAGGAAACTATAAATTTGGGTATGGCCAAGGGAGGTTAAGAATGATGGGAAGGAAGGGGAAAACACTGTCGTATCAATTCGTGTGCTAACCCTAGTTTAACTAGTATGACTTATTCTAGTTTAATTTACACGAATTATCATTATTATTATTACATATCTTCCACAATCTTCTCAATTCTTACTATTCAAATTGCACAAATCACACACAAATACCACAATGTCAAAACGTGAGTTATTTGGGTCTACAAATACCACATTAGCAAATCATTCATCCAAACGACCCCAAAATGTGTTGTTTGGATGGGAAAATAAATAAGTTATTCGTTATATGTTAATTGGTACACAAAATTGAGAAATACAACTATGCCCCCAATTCTAGAAGCACCCAAACTAATGTAGTTGCTTGATTGGTTGTAAATTATAATAACCTAATATAATGCATTCCTGGTGTGTTGCAGATGCAATACAATCAGTGTCGAGCTTAAGAAGCTTGTCGATCCAGGACTCTCATAAGAAGCAAATTTAATATATAAAACCCAGCTAAAGCATGCAATAAACAGGGGAATGAGCAGCAGAGCCACGAATCAAAGTCTCTTCCTTCTCCATTCTCTTCTTCTCCTCGAACAACGGCGAGGTAGGTGCTTCCGATAGCAAGATTTAGAGTCATCTTCGACAGGTGCTTCGATTTCTCTGCTCCCCGCTGTTGTCTTTCATCTCTCAATTCATACAATCCTAGAAACCCCCTGAATAGTCCACTGCTGCCACCACCGCTGACAAAAATCAAACCGGCTCATCTTCCTTACCCAACTCCACCGGCGGCTGTGAAGATCGAGATTGCATCGAGACAAATATCAAAACCGAAATCCAATCTCATGCTACCCCCCAATTATAGAAACAGAGAATCGAACTAGACAACTTCTGATTCATGCAACCCCAGATTCAGAGAAGAAATCGATCCCAAAGAAGGATCCAAAAGTGACTTCCGATTCATGCAATCTCATCCACCGCCTACTAACTTCCTCCGTTCGCTGCCGAAACCTAGCAATCTCCTACACATTCTAATCTGCATAAAAAAAGGAATCCAAAAGTGAAAGAAAAAAAAGATTTTTCCTCGATCGATTTTGCTGTATCGCCATGGAAGCAATCGAAGAAAAGAGGAAGAAGGAAGGAGAGAGATGAGGGCAAAAAGGGGCAGAAAAAATGGGTAAACGCATTATTTCAAAATAACACCATCCCATCAGTTATTTCCAGGGTTCAAGAAGGCGCTAGGCGTAAGGCGGGCGTGGGGACCTAGCCTAGCGCCTTGCTTGTCTAGGCCTAGACTAAGCGTGCCTAGGCGTTCAAGAAAATATAGCATTTTGTACTACATGAGAAATGAAATAACAATTTGCTACACGTTCATACTTTTGTTTAAATGATTAATAACTTATTTAACACTTAACAATAAGATAATTAGCTAACAAGTTCATAAATCATAGCTCAAGAGCTCATCATAAATAAAAATATCTTTTTTTATTAAAAAAATTATATATCTATATGAATCGATATATCCAAATTCTCGCCTCGTGATAAATTACACAAACTAAATATGACCTATTACGGAACAACTATAGGTATCGAGATACCCCGAATCTTTCCATTACCATTGTTACCCTTACCCACTCAAAGCATCCCATGCCAGAGTAATTACACACCCGTAAATATTACCACAATAGCAATTAAATTCTCAGAACAAAGCTTCCCCACAAACCCACAAACATAGTTAGTAAATACTCCATTTAATATACGTATATGTATCCATACGTATTTTATGCGTTTAAAATTTCCGTATTCGTATTATTGTCAAGCCGTTCCATTTTTATACGTTTATTTGATGACTCCCGTACTAAACACGTATAAAATCATATAATACGTTTAATATTCGTGTTTAATGAATGAAATTGTAAATTTTACAGTTATTTATATATGTATTTATTTTTAAAATAATTAATTTTATTTATTTATCACTATTAACGTACTATTAAACATAAAATTAGCTTAAAAATGAAGTAAAATACCCGTAGTTATTTTATACATAACTTTCCCGTACCGTATTTTACCTCCACAAACCCTTGCACGAAGCTAAAAGAAAATACTTGGCCGGATCAGTTCCAGTTCATTAAAATTCCAATACGTACAAACAATGTACACAACGTTTCCCATAACCGGATGGATAAAGAAAGTAAATAAAACCATGATGCCATGATGGACAAAATGATATTCTTTGGCGGAAGTGCCTTGCGCGCTTTTTGCTCCGCCTACATCCAAAGCGCAGCGATCTCCAGCCGCCCAGCGCTCAATTGCGCCTAAACGAGCGCCTAATAACGCTTTTTTAACACTGGTTATTTCATATAACGCGATTTCGCGTTATTTACAAATACCGCAAGCCAAAATATCGCAATAGGAAAAATGAATGCCAAACGGATTATTTCGGTCCAAATAGCTCATTATGGATTATTTGGGCCGAAATAACTCGTTCAAATAACCCATTCAAACGACCTCTAAGGCGATGTTGTATCAATAAGAGTGTGTTATTTATCGCCCGTGTCTTTACTAGGGATGATAATGGGTCGGGTTGGATCGACTTTTGTCAAACCCAAACCAAAATTCATGGATTTATTCGTGATAAAAACTCGTGGTAAAACTCATTGCATTTGAAAAACTCAAACCCAACCCGCTGGGTATTCGCGGGTTCATGGGTACCCATGGATTTTTGTCGTAAAAAATTCACAATAACAAGTTTCTATCCAAATTAAAGTCAAATATCAATCTCTCAATTCAAATTATCCATATATAAAAACACCATTCTAGAAAATTCAAGCAAATCACAAATGAACTATACAAATTGTTCAACACCAATCTAGAAAACACAAGAAAATTGAAGCAAATCACAAATTATCCATAAATAACATGATTAATTGAAAGCTTCTTCATTTCAATTAAGTTTCTTCACTCTCCACTCGATAACATCAACTTCATTCTACACAATTAGAAAGAAAAAAATTAGACATGTCTCCACAAACAAAAATAAGATTAGTTGTTTAGACTATAAAATATACCGATAAAATTAATTATATGGGTGTGGGCGGGTACCCATGGGGCGGGTTTACCTAACCCAAACCCAACCCGATGAATAGTGAATGTGTTTAAACCCATACCCGACCCAAAACCCGTCAACACGGATTTTACCTGCGTTGATCGAGTTGGGTCGGGTGGGTACCCGTGGGTTCAGGTTTTGTTGCCATCCCTAGTCTTTACTATTTGCCGCCCGTAAATTATATTAAAAATACATTTTTGCCCTCCACAATTTCTTTATATTCTATTCTTTGATTTGGTTTTTTAAACTACCCACAATCACCGTAGCCTCACACCACCACCCGACCACCAACCCACAATCACCATAGCCGGAGTCACGGTAACCAGACGACAGCCTAAGTCGCCGACCACCGTCCACCGGACGGCAGCCGCGTACCACATCGTCGAACTAGCGAATGAGATAACCTCCTCCTGTAAGCAGACCCCATCCGACCGTCGGAGGCGGACACCGTCTGACCTGATAAAGCGGACGGCGTCCGATCCAGGCGAGCAGACGGCGACCAACGCCGGCGGTTTTTTTTTTTGTATTTTGATATATATTTAAGTTATTATTAATTCTAGAGCTGATAATTTAGATTTAATTTATTGCTTTTATTTTTATTTTACACCGTTAATTTCGTATGTAGCTTGAATTAAGCGGTTGTGTTTTGTTGTAGCGCTAATTAGTTTATTGTGTTTAGATTTAATTCGTAGAGCTAATTTGGTTTAATAATTTATATTTAATTAAATTTCTTATCGTCAAATTATCGTTATTTTGTAGAGTTAATTAAATTATTGCATTTAGTTTAATTTTGTAGAGTTAATTGAAGCATAATTAGTTTAATTAAATGATTGTGTTTTGTTGTAGCGCTAATTAGTTTATTATGTTTAGATTTAATTCGTAGAGCTAATTTAGTTTAATAATTTATATTTAATTAAATTTCTTATCGTCAAATTATCGTTATTTTGTAAAATTAATTAAATTATTTCATTTAGTTTAATTTTGTAGAGTTAATTGATTTTAGTATTAATTGATTCATTAGTTAGTTTAGTAGTGTTGAATCATGTAATTTGTATCTTTCTAACGAGTTGTAAAATCATAATTACAAGTGGACATGACTTACAATGTTGAACTAAATGGTGATTACACAGACAATTTTCTCAATGGCGTCCAATATGACAATTTCGAAGATGCTGCAACAATGACCAAAAACATCGCGATGTCTCTTGGTTTCTTTCTAATTAAGGGATCGATGAAGCCACGTGAGTTGGGCAACAAAAGAGTATTGGGTATGTGTTATATGTATTGCGACAGATGCAGTAGGGAGAGGAAGTCATACAAGTCGGATCATTCCAAGGAGAGTCGTGGCAATACAAGTTCAAAAGGGTCTAATTGCATGTTCAAGGTTAAAATCAAAGAACTACTTGTTGATCCAGATGCTCTTAATGGACCTTCATTCTGGAAGATACAAGAAGTGAGAGAGCAAGAAACCGGTTTAAGGCGAGGGTATCACAATCATGAGAAGATGCTTTATCCGGAGGGCCACAGTCAAATGAAGAAATTCAGTCAGAAGGATAAAGAATCTCTGAAGCAGATGAGAGATGTTGGGGTACCTCCGTCGCAACAGAAGCAGACAATAAACATGCAGAAGGGTGACAAAGGGCATCACACCAAAAGGCAAATGTATAACCTTGGGTTCAAGTCTAGGAAAGACGAGATGGGCGAGATGAATGCAGTGCAGTATGCGTTGCAAGCAGCTGAACATGAGAATTATCATATAGAGGTTATGAAGGACGATAACGACGTGCTTACCCATCTTTTTTTTTTTTTTTTTGCCCATCCAACTTCCATCCAGATGTTGAAGGTTTGGTCTTACCTGATTCTAATCGACTCAACGTATAAGACCAATGCATATAAAATGTCGTGGGTGGAGGTCGTAGGTGCTACTCCCGTTGGGAAGAATTTCAACATATGTTGTGCTCCCGTGAAGGAGGAGACAAAAGAGGTGTATCATTGGTTGTTGGAGTGCATAAAACAATTGCTCCATCCACGCATGCCCACTACCATCATCACCGACCACGAAGGTGGACTACTTGCTACAGTTTCTGTGGTCTTCCCCCACACCCCGCATTTGCTATGTGTTTGGCACATCAACACTAATGTGCAGAAGAATTTTTTGGAAATATTTGGGAAGTACAAGATGGATTTGGTCAACGAGGCTTACGATCACGATTGGTGTCCTATGCTTTATTCATGGTCCGAGCAAGGTATGTTGGCCGCGTTTGGCCGCTTTAGGGCAAGATGGAGCAATTACGAACCACGTCTGTTGCAATACATACAAGGAGTGTGGTGGCAACATCGAGAGAAGTGGGCAGTTTGTCATACCAAAAATGTGTTTCATCTAGGAAATACGAGCACAAACAGGGTTGAGGCGTCACATTCTGCATTGAAAACTTTCCTCCACAACTCGCGGGGATCTATGGACACTGTATGGAAAGGAAACCACCGCTACATTACTAACCAACTCGGGGAGGTTAGGATGATGTTGGAAAACTCTCGACAGAAAACCCTTTCAGCATCCAACGGTACACCCTTCACATACTTGAGAAGGAAGGTCAGCATGCAGGCAATTATATTGATGAAGGAGGTTGAAGAAGATTTGGCGGCCCGTTTGGAAAAAAATGAGAACTCCCGATGTGCATGTCATTTCTCTGTGACACACGGCTTGAGGTGTGGATGTCAGGTTATGGATAGCAGAGCGCGAGACATAGAGATACACATAGAGCTGTCAAAATTGAACCCGACCCGACTAACCCGCCCAACCCACCTGACCCACAACCCGTCCCTAATCCGATTTGACAAAAAGTCAACCACCCGAAGCCCGCCCGTAACCCGAAACCAATTGACCCGTAATCCGATCAGCCCATAACTCGATGAACTCGTTATCCGATCCAACCCATAACCCGATCCATCTATAACTCGAATGATTCATAACCCAAATAACCCGTAACGAACCGAACCCAACTTGAATAACCCATTTGACCTGAATGCTTGTACAAAAATTCAATGTATACATTATTATATTTTTAAATTTACCAAGAAAGAACTGTTGTTCTCCTAATAATTGATAATTATTTGTAGTATTGATAGTATAAATTGAGGGTTTTTTAAATATTTAATTTTTAAAATAATAATATGTGAAACATCGTTTTATTCATTTTTTATTTTATGAAATTCAAAGGATAAATTTTTGAAGATAATAGGAAGAGTTAGACACAAATTCGTATCTCCACCACCCATAACTATATTAAAAAAAAAATCAACCCTTAAAAATCAATGTAATCCCCAAAATCAATGAAATCAATGATCCCTATCTAGATATATAAGTGGATAGTTTACCCTTTTTACTTCATTCTCAACTTTTTACTAATTTTATTTATTTTTATAAATTAATAAATCGACGATTCAAACTAGATGATAATATCATATTTGAGCGAACCGTTGTTCGACCCATGAGTTTTATGATGAGATGTTACCGTGAATATATAAAAAAATTGTGAAGATATATAAGTGGGTGATTCGAAATGATGTTCATAAGTCTTCGTGTAAATGAAGAGACATACATCTAGTTCATACAAAATTTAATTAAGATGATTAATTTCTAGATGCATAAGCATATAGTCTACCTGTTTTACTTCTTTCTCAAATTTTTACTGATTCAATTTGTTATAAATTAATAAAATAAGTGAAGTTACAATCTCTCACCATAAACAAAAAAATTACAACCAACAACAAAGCTTTTGTATACACTAATTTATTTATATTTAGTTTTTATACTAACATAATGGATATTTAATTTGTATGTGTAAAATATTATCATATTATCATTTTTCCAATGGGTTGACCCGAATAACCCATAAACTGACCTGACCGAACCCGAATTAACCCGCAATCCAATAAACCCGTAATTTGATGCACACGTAACCAACTCGATCCGTAACCCAATTGACCAATGACCTGACTGACTCGTAACCCAATTGACCTGCAACCCAATTAAACTCCATCCAAATTGAAATGACCCTATTGAACTCGCAACCCGATTGAACCTAACCCGGTTAGACCCAATCCGAACCCGACCCAACCCGTCCAATTGACACCTCTGGATATACCCAGGTGATCTTCATATATATTGGCGGACACTAACATACGAGCATCCACCCGATGCCCGGGAGTACGTGCCCTACGAGGATGAGGCTAAAAGTCACCTTCAGGAGTTGGTTGATGAGGCTATACGTAGAGGACCAGAGGCAATGAAAAAAGAAGTAAAGAACGTGTTTCGCGGACTCCACCTAGCGGAAGACAACATTCACGAGCCAGAAGTGAACGAATTTAGAAGGGGACGACCAAACAAAAAATCAATTGGAAGAACTAAAGTGTGGTTTGATAAGATACTGCGTGGTAAGAAGAAAAACATGAAAAAGAAGTCGGGAAGCACAATGTCGGGGTCTACAAAGTCGACCAATACCAAGTCCACGGGGACTCAGACAGACGAGTACCCGTCAGACGACCATGCATTTGATGAGTGTGATGATCCCGAAGAAAACAACAAATACAACGGTCCTGATACAGATACACATAAGAATTTCATAACTATAGTTATTTATATGAATAGTTTATGTAGAATTTGTGTTGATTATCTATTTCCTTCACAGATGTCCCTGGATCCAGCACCCATTATGAATACGCACACATGCATCTGCTTCTTGTCTTCGTTCAGGACTTTGTCATTGCCTTCCACGACCCAGTGCCAGACGGTCATTGTGGGTTTCGTGCACTTAGTTTTGCATTATATGGTAATCAAGATGGGTTCCCAGAGAGGCGACTCATTGCTAAAGAACTCCGTGAGCACGATTGGCGATACGCTAACATGCACGAGTTGAATGTGAATGCGGGAATCAAACGCATTGACATCGCTACTACAGCACCAACGACAAATCGTCATTGGATGATGAGTGTGGATCTATTCGTATTTGCCACACTCTTTAATTTGACTGTTGTCATGTATAGCAATATCCTCTACCCAATACCAAGTACGTACAACTGTAGCATCCTGCCAGTGGACAACCTATCTGGGGCAACCAGTCCTAGAGGAGTCATTGTTGTGCATTTCGTCCAGGATCATTGGCTCAACCTCTCTTTTTCGGCGCACAGGATACCGATGCCCCCTGTACATAACATGTGGGAGGGCGGTAGACAAAATAGTGTGCTTGGATGGGATATATATTTAACGGCGTTTAGTCAACTGTGGTAAGATCTTGGGGGTGGGCAGTCAAGCGGTCCATGGCGCAAATCAAAGAGGGTTCCAAAGAAATAAATTTGTAATCAGAGGGAGCCCGATGTACTCGTCTTCAATTTAAATAAATTGTAATGAACATGGAAACATGATATAATAAAAACATCCCAAGTACAACATAAATACATAAGTCATAATCAGATACAACAGAATAACATAAGTCATAGTCTAAAAACAACAAATAAGCAAGTGAACACCACATCACGTAAGTCGTAGTAGAACAACAGGAAAACATAAGTCCACTCGTCTAAAAACAACAAATGACACTCATAAACACCACATAACATAAGTTGTAGTAGAACAACAGAATAACATAAGTCTACTCGTGTAAAAAGAACAAATGACACTCATAAATATGATATAACAATCATACAACTACTGTGGAGGTGGTAGAAAACCCCACTTCCTCCTAAACTCGGGCCACATGTTCCCAACTCCATGACATAAGTCATAGTACTCGTTGGACCTAGCATGCCACTCCACCCTACTACCCTGTGCACCATCCATCACGGCAGCTATCTCCATCCACATCTCGTGTCTCAACTGTAAACAAAAACCAGACAATTTAAATATATATTAGTTGCAATCAAACAGAATTTTACTTAATACAAATAATTTCAAATATGATTGTACTAACCGTATCAGCATCCGTGAACTCGCGATGAGGTCGGTTGTCACTCAATATCTGTGGGTGCGAGTGCCTAATGTACCACCCCATGTAATCGTCAGCAAACTCCCATGGCCTATGTCGTATATGAGTAGAATAAAGGTCCAGATGCACACTATGCGCCCCCAGGTAGTTCCACAACGAATCATAAACAGACTGATATCTAAGAGAGTATCCAAGCGTGGAAGCAGGTCGACGCACAACAAGCGGACGCTCCGGGGGATACGGTACACTCTTCACGTAGCCTAACTGTCGAAGGCACCTAGTGGGATCATATGGGTCTACTATCACTGCAAATCTGATCATGCCCTAATACAAGGTACGTCTCACGCTCAGATGAGGACGCTGACCATACGGAGTCCAAATAACCTGCTGTGGGGTCAAACTGTCAATCGCCTGCCGATAATAAGCCAGCATGAGTGTATCCTTCTTCTTTGTCGACTGAGGTGAGATACCGCGCCACTTGAGTGCTCCTTCCTGCACCTGCTCCAGTTGTCGTGGCTCCAACCGACTAGGCCTCAAGGTAGGAAAGTGGTCATAAATCCAATACTGTAGTAAAGTCAGACAACCCGCCACTCCCTTATCCTCCGCCCGGGAGGCAATACCAAGCTGCATGAACAGATAAGCAAGTGCTTCATCAGCCCCCCACGCGTTGATAAAAGAAGATAAAAGAAGGTAACACTGACCATATCCGGCCTCTTCACAAACAAGTTGATAAAAGAAGAAATGTGGCTCTTATCTATGAACAGTGTGGACCCAAGCAGCAAAAGAAGGTAACACTAACCCTCTCTAGATGGCGGACCAAACTCCTGCAAATGAGCCAAAGCTGCCACACCCAACAAACCAAACCCTCTGTACCACTTAGACTCTCTGGAGATCTCTCCAACCTGCGCCTCGTGGTCCAAATCGTCACGATCTAAGCCCAGTAGTGCTCTCATGTCATCCTCCAGTGACCTCTTCTCCAACTGCCTCGGATCCTCTACCATCGCCTCTCCCTCAACCGTAATGACAAGAATGTGAGCCATGTCGTGTAGGAGGATCGTCATCTCTCCAAACGGCATGTAGAAGGTGTTGGTATCCGGTTGCCACCTCTCCACAAATGCCTAGATGAGAGCAGTGTCTAGCTCGCTCTGGAAGGTGACATCAACGAGGTTAGCAAGGCCCGATGTCTCTACGGTAATCATAGCGCGAGAATCTGCCATCTCATAAGGGTGTAGAACGTGTCGAACTTCTGTCCTAGCAAGTGATCACCCCTCTATCAGCCTGTCCAGTGTAAAGATAGTGGGCAACATGCCCAAGCAAGCTACGGAGCAAACTCAAGTCGCTCGGCCCTCCAGCACACGGTCCTCTAAGCTCCCAGGCCTCTCCCACATCAGCATTATCACTCTGGCCCTCACCAGGCTGTGGAGCTCTGTAGAAACGCCCTACATGGTCTCTATAAATCCCAGTAACGGCATGTGACGATCCGCTGGCGGCACCTCTATCTCTGATCGGATTGACTTGTGGAATGCGATCCTCAATAACATTCGACTCATACTGCTCAGACTCGTCATCAATCTCGTCTGAAGGCTCAAACGGTGAAGTATGACTGGAACGAGGTCCACTACCAGCCATACTAGGCAACTGAAAATCAAACTGAGGAAAGCAGTTTGCCCTCAAACTCATCGGTGTCACTAGCTGATGTGGCTATGGTTGTGGCTCATGCTCTAAATTTGACTCTGACTCTATCTCATCTCCATCCTTTGGGTTCTTAATTCTCGTACTCATATTGATGTTACGCCCAAGTAATCTTTTCAATTTCTTTCGTGATCCTCCAAAATCACCAGCTGACGCCATCTCTAAACATAGTAAATAATTATCTATTAATCTCTTATAATAAATTATTTGTTGAGCAATTTGTTCATAGTTAATTTTTATCATAAACTAATTATGATACATACAATTTGTTATCTAATTAATTTAACTAGATAGTAATTTTATTTAATACGATAGGTAGTTCTTTAAATAATTATTTCAACTAACCCAATTACTTAACTAAAACATGATAGATAATTATTTAGACTAACAATTATTTACAATTTATTTAATTCAATAATTATTTTGATAATTATTATAATAAATTATCTATTAACATAGTCAATAATTATATATTAATCTCTTATAATAAATTATTTGTTGAGAAATTTGTTCATAGTTAATTTTTATCAATGACTACATGCAACTCGTTATCTAATTAATTTAACTAGATAGTTATTTTACTAAATACTATAGATAAGTATTTAGATAATTATTTCAACTTATTCAATTAATAAACTAACACATTATATAATTAAAAATTATATACTTATTATTTAATTAAAAATTATATACTAATTATTCAACTAATAATTATATACTAATTATTCAACCAACAATTATATACTAATTATTCAACTATCAATATTAAACTAATTAACATACTAACAATTGAATTTAAAATAAATCTAATGAATATTTAATTAAACTGAACCAGTCAAACCCAATCAGACCGGTCCGACCAGACCCAACGGACGCGATCTAACCAGGCCAGCGGACGCGGTCCGATTAGACGAGGCGGACGCGGTTCGATTAGGCGAGGCAGACGCGGTCCTACTAGGCGAGGCGGACGGCGTCCGCTTAGGCGAGGCGGACGACGTCTAAGGGACGAAGAAAAAAAATACCTGGAGATGGCGGCGACGACTGGAACAGCGGTGAGAGCGAGCTTGGGAGGTCGACGGCGGTAACAGCGAGCTTGGTAGACTTGAATAGCGGCAGCGAGAGGGAGCTTGGGATGGCGGCTGATGTGGTCTGGGAGGTCGACAGCGACGGCTTCTAGGGTCTGGAACAGCGGCTGCGATCGGCAGGTGGGCGGCGATGGTCTGGGAAGTCGGCAGGTCGGCGGCGCTCGGTAGGAGGGAGGGGTTGGGAGGTCAGCGGCGATCGGCAGGAGGTTAGGGGTTGGGTTGAGGTAGGTAGGTTTAGGGTTTTAAATTAGACCAGGGGCAAAATTGTCATATTTTTTGTAACTACGGGTGGCAAATAGTAAAACTACGGGCGACAAATAGCGATTCATATCAATAAAAGTGTCACGATTTCTGGGGAAAAATTCCCAAAATTCACTGATTATTAAATAAAAATTCTCAAAATATATTAGTTATGAAAATAATTTTCAAAGTACGTATGTTTCAGCATCATTGCGGTTGTCCAAAACAGTGATGATAATCACTGTCTTCGATAATAACGGTGACAAAATCACCGTCGTAAAGAAAAGCGGGGAAACAATCACCGCCGCAGAAGAAAACGGTGAATGCGTCACCGTCTTTGTCCAAGACAGTGATGCCAATCACCGCTGTGGTCAATAACGGTGAACATATCAAAGCTGTTGTCGAAAACAGTAATTGTTTATCACGTTTTCCAACCCTGGTAGGTGGAAATTAGGTCACAACGACCTATCTTTCACCATTGTAGGCGACGACAGTGATATGTTCACCGTTGCTATCCATTGTGGTGATTAGTGGTTGATTTTCCATATAAAAAGCCCCTCCCCCACATACATTAATCAATATTCTGCCCCATTCCACCAAAAAAAATTTGCAAAATTCCTCTTCTCAGCCTGCTTTCAGCAATTACGGTTACAGAAACACAAAAAATTCGGTATGTTATAATTTTGTATTGTTTAGATTTTGATGTTTTAATGATTATGTCTGTAATTAATGAATTGCGGTTAGTCGCAAATATGTTGTGTTAGAAATATTTATATTAATTATGGTATGATTGATGTTATTTAGATGAATTTGATCCAAAACAATTTTGATCCTTGACCCATTTCCTTATCTTGCGTTGTAGTCAATGAATCATTTTATTTTATTTTTTCAATTTCAGTAACAAGTGGAATCTTGTAGCAAGGTTACTACAAGTCCAAACCAGAAAAGTGCTGAAGCAAAATAGAAAAAAGAGTGATAGTCAAGCAATCATGATGCTTGCTTCTGAAGCTACCCCGAGATTTATGGCATCGTCTCAAATTTATCCAAGAAGGGACATGTTCATAACTCCCTACAGTTATCTCTGGACCGAGACTATAGCTCGTGAACTGGCGAAGTACACTGCAGATAGAAAGTTGAGCACTGGGATAATTGATATTAAGGTTGGTCCGGAGAATTATAGCTGGAAGTTGCAAACTTGAGATGAAGGTTCAGTATTTTGGCAGAGAAACTTTATCAGCCAGAAATTGGGAGACTTTGGCTCGAATTTCTTGTCCTCCGGTTTTGGTAGACTGAAAGATTTACATCATGTTCTTAATCGTGACTGAAATTCTAGAAGGCAACTGTCTTCTCTGGGGCATCCATCAACTAAGTTGGGAGTTTTCATCTTATTTAGGTCAAAATACAGTCGGTGTGTAAAGGAGTTACAAGCAACGTTGGGTTCGATTGTTCTGGCCCAGTATTAACAATGCCGTGACACCAAGCAACAACATTCCATAAAGCTCTTGTGGAGGGCGATTGTCAACGAAAGCTCTTATTTTTGGGAGGTGGCCTATGTCGATCCTGGGGGGAAATGGGGTTTCTTTTTGGCACGATGCTTGGATCCCGGGGAAACACCTTGAGAGAGAGTTCCCAAGGGTTGCGGCTGCTGCCCAATCCTTGGATGTTTTTGTTTCTGATTTGATTTCTTTGGATGACAGGTCTTTTTTGGAGATACCCCTTTCGATCTCCCTTCGTCGGGGAGCTGAAGCGGAGCATGCCCGTTTGAGGCAACTGTTGTCTTCACTCTCGCCAGAATGGATCTCGATCGGCCCTGCTCATCTTGTTTGACCTTTGGAGTCCTCGATTTTCTCTGTGCACTCCTTCACATCTAACCTCATCGATACTACCTTTGCGGGTGACGTTTCCTTCCCCTTCAAGCTTGTTTGGATCTCGCATGTGCCTTCGAAGATATGTTGCTTCCTTTGGATGGCCTATTTAGCAAAGATCTCTACTATTGATAACTTAAGAAAAAGAGGCATGATCATCACAAATTGGTGTTCTCTTTGCAAGTGCCAAGAAGAGACGATTTGTCATCTCATGTTCACATGTTCATTTTCAAAAGACGTTTGGGCAAGATTCACATCATCTCTCCAGCTACATGGCCCTCTCCCATCAACGATACCATCATTTCTTCCGGCTTGGAGAGGATTAGGGTATGACACAAAGCTTAGTGATTGTATGAAAGTTCTACCTCATGCGGTGTTTTGGTATATTTGGACAGAGAGAAACAACCGAATTTTTAGGAATACCGAATCATCCCCAGTTGAGGTTTGCCACAAGATTCGTCATGCGATTGGGAGATGGCTTCGAGCTTTCAACCTTATCTCAGATGAGTTCTTTCAGGAATGGGCGAGGATTGGAGCTAGCTAACAGTTTGTTCTTTTTCTTTTGCTTCTTCGTGTTTTTCTTTTCTTTTTTTTTTCTCGAGACTTGTTTGGATTTACTCGTTTTGTGGGTTTTGATTTTGGGTTTTGTCTTAATTTCTTTTTATTGTTCTCACGTTGGACCCCCTTCCTTTTTTTTTTCCTTTGTCTTTGTCTGTGAGTTTCTTTGCCATTTTTTGGCAAGTCTCCATTCATTTTTGCAATAAAAGTTTCGTATCATCATTCATCAAAAAAAACATTCCATAAAAACAATGTTGCGGCATTGCCTAGTACTGATTGCTTTGAACTGGAAGCATATAGGTCATGCAGTGGCGGACCCAGAAATTTTTCATAGGGGTATCCTTTCTTAAAAAATAAATTTAATAAAAATTAAATCGTAAATATGAAAATATCTTACTCGTACAGGTTAAAAAGTCCAAGATGTGTTTTTTTATTCGAAAATAATTGTAGAATACACTTGGTGTTTATAGTTTGAAGTAACCCAAAGCTGAAAGACTCTTCAACACTTGCCGTACTATCATAAAATCAATAAAAATTAAGGGTAGATTGAAATTAAATTAGATTGAAATAATTAGAGATAGGGAATGACTTTTTACTATTACACATTGTTCAAAATCAAACAACAAATGAGTTGTAGCTCAACGGAAATTATGTTTATTAATAATAATAGTGTTCAAGATTTGAATTACCCAACCTACCTTTTATATTTTTATACACAAATGACAGTAGGATAATCATTTTTTCAAATTTCAGGGGTGTCCCTCACTATCAATTATATATTTTTTTTTGTCTATACGTAAATTACCAGCGGGGGTTGGATAATCATTTTCCCGAAATTTAGGGGTGTTCGGGGACTGATGCTCTAAAACACAACACCTAACAATGGCCAAGTGTAACCAATGAAAGGGACTGCAGTACAGTGGCACAAGTAATAAATATCGAATCCACGGGTCTCTAGAGTTACTATTACTCAGCTTCAGTTCATTATCTAGCAAACTAGATTAAGGATTGATTTAACTAAACTACTCTACTAACTAAACTAAGTAAAACTCACTTAGGTATGATTCCCCCTAGCTCCTCAATTAGGTCTAAGTTGTAATTCCTTTTGGTTGTTTTACTGTTGATTAAACTACGGAAGATCCGACAGTAGCTTGGAATCTCTTAAGCTGACCAAGCCCTCTCAGTCTAACTATCCGGCAGACGACTAGTCTTCACCGGGATAGAAAGCTGAAGCAATAAGCACAGAACTCCACTACTGGAATTGGATTCCACTACAAAGCAGTAAACTGACTAACTCTCGTATAGCCAATCTCCTACTACCGAATGATGAGACTCTAGCAACCTAATCAGATTCTATCTAGCTCAGATTGCAGCAGGAATCAGGAAAAGTTGATCGGACTTCAATTGACTCAATAAACATGCATCATTCGATTATAATCAAACAATAAAGCATCCAAAACTTCATACAAGAAAGATCCTAACTCA
The DNA here is from genome assembly GCA_964030455.1 of Linum trigynum. Taxonomy (NCBI): domain Eukaryota; kingdom Viridiplantae; phylum Streptophyta; class Magnoliopsida; order Malpighiales; family Linaceae; genus Linum; species Linum trigynum. Next base: position 36,740,663 of record OZ034822.1, on the reverse strand, counting down.
TGGAACTAGGGTTCCTCAAAACCTAAGTGAAAGGAAGTTACTCCATAGAGAAGAGAGAGACTGCAGAAATCTGATCTAGATCTTCAATCTCCATCTCCAAGCTTGATTCCCGAGCTTCAATGGCGAAGAAATCCTCCAAAATAGCTCCAAGAACGTTCCCAAGTCGCTCTCTCTCTCTAGGGTTCGTCCCTTGGGTGTTTGGGATCCAACACCCAGCTCTCCCCCCTCTTTGGTTCGGAATTTGGCTTAAAACCAGGAAATCCCGACTCACACGGGCAGGGCCACACGGCCGTGTGGCTTACCCAGTTGCCCGTGTGAGGCAAAACGCACCGTATCACTTAGTCGAATTCCAGGCTTCTCACACGGCCAGAGTGGCACGGCCGTGTGTGACTTCCATCTTTCCGTGTTTGCTCTCGGCAAAACTCGAACGGCCAAGCCACTCCTTCACACGGCCGTGTGTGTTGTCAGGGCAGGCCGTGTTTGCTCTCGCACAATCTCACACGGCCAGAAATATGAGTTGCACGGCCGTGTGATTTGTGGGTGTGCCCGTGTGGCCTCCTTTGTGACTTGCCTCGCGCCCGATCTTCGCCCAATCGACCCCGAGCTCGCTCCTAAACCTTCATTCACTTGCCAGGACCTGAAATATCACAAACAAGCACAACCTAGCGTGAAATCGGTCTAAAACACGACAAACCACATCTCAAACGGTGTAAGAACAGGGGTAAAAACATGTGTAATTAACGGTCTATCATACTCCCCCACACTTAACCGTTTGCTTGTCCCCAAGCAAACCTAACTCAAACCAATGCAGCTCTCCAGACCTCTATAGCAACAAACAACCCAGATCGTAGGTAGAGGACTTCCTAGATCATTTAGCAACTTACGAGGTCAACCAACGCACAAGTCATCTCATAGCTTCTTCGGCGAGAGCACTAGTATCGAGTCGGCATCATGGCAAATAGTGAACAGAGGACAAATGAATTGTGGATGAAGAGATTCTCAAAAACAAAAGATCATGGACTCACATTTTTCAAGGTGCTCTCTTTTTTTCTTCTTGAAGATGGTTGGAACCCCTTTTCTTTCTGTTTTGCTTGTTTTCTGTTATATTTCTTTTCTTTTTTTTTCCAAGGGTCCCAACCTGCTCTTACCGGCCATGCCAGGAGCGGATATCTCGAGCCTCGTGCGGGGGAAAGACATGTAAGGGGGCTGGAGGTAGTAGGTGGAAATTGGGAACTGATTCCCGTCTCCCCTTACACACTTTCGCCCTATTCGCACGGGAGACGTTATTTTGAAGCACATTTTCGAGCACCTGTTAAACTTAAAACATGATACAAGAGTCCATGACAGGCAGAGAATCCACAACACCACACAATTCAAGGGTCCTAAGATTACTAATTCACTCAATCAACCAACACAATATGAAGAAGAAATGAGATTTCCTAAATGCATCAACATCATCCATAGTGCTACACCACCTCCCTAGGTTGCATATTACTATAGAGACTGTCAATTCAAAGCATACTGAGCAGGCAATTGCAAGGAACACGTACTTGGAGCCATCAAATTTAAAAATTTGGACAGTGGACTAGGCTCCAAACACACAAACAGCCAAACATTCACCCGCATACATAATCGAACATCCCCCCACACTTAAGCACGACATTGTCCTCAATGGAGGAAAGATAAGGAGGGTAGAACGAAGTTACCAGATCAAGGGTGAATGATGATGAACGGGTCAGGCGGTGCCATCCAGAAAGAGAGAGTAATCAGAACACAAACACCACACAAAATCTCACAAAGGTTGAGTTATTGACTCTAAAATCAAATAGCAAAACTGACTCAACCGAGGAGAAATAGAGACAGAAATGCAAACCGACTGGTTGGGTTGCCTCCCAACAAGCGCTTCTTTCACGTCGTGAGCCGGACGATGGCTCCTAAGTTTCGGTCCATGCTAGAACCTCCTTGAAGTTGAGGTTCTCGTCGATGAGGTGGAGTCTCAAGTCACGAGCATGTGGTGTGGCAGGTGATGAAGGCTCATGTACTTGATGCAGATGAAGTCTCCACCCTCGAGACCTCTCCTTCTCTTCTCTCGTCTCATTTCCCCAAACCAGATATGAAAGCATCGATTGGCCACCATCGCGTCCACCAAGAGGGACCGATGTCGATGTGGCCTTGGTCTGGCAAAGAGACACTGCAAATGGGTCCTTGCCAAGCAGTTCCTCAAAGTTTGGTGGGGATATTACTTGCAACTCATGGCCGGTGCATGCCTCTTCCACCTCAACTTCATCCTCAGCCTGGACGCCAATTGCTTCCTCAACCCCCCCTTCCTTCTTCAAAATGTGGTCTCTCCCCTGGGAAAAGATCAAGAACCACCTCTTCTTTTCTTTCTTCCTCATCATCCACAAATTTCTTCCTCATCCTTGCTCGCTCTTCTTCTTCTAGAACAGATTGGAGAGCAAGTCGCCAAGCAATTTCTTCAATGGGATCATCTTGCATCTCCTCGCACGGGCCCAACATGTTAGAGCATAAATGAGGAAAGGTGTGGTCTTCAACCAAAGGACTTTCCTGATCATGGTTATCATGGGAGTTCTCTGTGATAACTTTTGTATGCTCCTCAACGCTCCCATAGCCTTTGTGATCCTCCACCTCTTCTAGCGTGGCAGCAGAAAGGTGATCTTGAGCAAGATGTGAGCAAACTTGCTTCACCCACTCTGTTTGCTTCGCTGAGCGCTGAACAGTCTCCTCCATATCATAGAGAAATGAGGGATCGGAAGTGGCAAGGGCTTTGATTTGAAGATCCATCTTGGAGCATGATTTCTCAGTGTCTCGAGCAAACTGCTCCATGAGAAGCCTTAATTGTTCGTTCGGATCCTCCAGTGAAGTGTAGCATGGCTCTGCAGAGTGGCCCGTGAAGGCCGCCATGGGTAACTCCAGCTCCGATGGCCCTTCTGGTTGTGGGAGAAAGTCTTCTTGGTAATGAGGTTGTTCTTGATATGCCCAGGGGTCTGATTGTTCTCCGTAGTAAGGGGGTTGGTACTGGAACCCGAATCCATAGTCTTCTCCTCCTTGATTGCTGTAGGGAGTCGCGGGGTAATACCACCCGGATGGTGGTGGATACCCCCAATGATTGGAGAAGCCATTAGGATCCATGATTCAGATCTGCACCAACAAAAACAAAAACACCCAAGTGAAAAGCAAGGGTGGAAAAGAAAAGAAAAGAAAAACGCTAAAGTAACAAACTTCTGCCTTTCCTAATACTCTAGAAAGTCCCCGGCAACGGCGCCAAAAACTTGATGCTCTAAAACACAACACCTAACAATGGCCAAGTATAACCAATGAAAGGGACTGCAGTACAGTGGCACAACTAATAAATATCGAATCCACGGGTCTCTAGAGTTACTATTACTCAGCTTCAGTTCATTATCTAGCAAACTAGATTAAGGATTGATTTAACTAAACTACTCTACTAACTAAACTAAGTAAAACTCACTTAGGTATGATTCCCCCTAGCTCCTCAATTAGGTCTAAGTTGTAATTCCTTTTGGTTGTTTTACTGTTGATTAAACTGCGGAAGATCCGACAGTAGCTTGGAATCTCTTAAGCTGACCAAGCCCTCTCAGTCTAACTATCCGGCAGACGACTAGTCTTCACCGGGATAGAAAGCTGAAGCAATAAGCACAGAACTCCACTACTGGAATTGGATTCCAGTACAAAGAAGTAAACTGACTAACTCTCGTATAGCCAATCTCCTACTACCGAATGATGAGACTCTAGCAACCTAATCAGATTCTATCTATCTCAGATTGCAGCAGGAATCAGGAAAAGTTGATCAGACTTCAATTGACTCAATAAACATGCATCATTCGATTATAATCAAACAATAAAGCATCCAAAACTTCATACAAGAAAGATCCTAACTCATGGAACTAGGGTTCCTCAAAACCTAAGTGAAAGGAAGTTACTCCATAGAGAAGAGAGAGACTGCAGAAATCTGATCTAGATCTTCAATCTCCATCTCCAAGCTTGATTCCCGAGCTTCAATGGCGAAGAAATCCTCCAAAATAGCTCCAAGAACGTTCCCAAGTCGCTGTCTCTAGGGTCCGTCCCTTAGGTGTTTGGGATCCAAAACCCAGCTCTCCCCCCTCTTTGGTTTGGAATTTGGCTTAAAACCAGGAAATCCCGACTCACACGGGCAGGGCCACACGGCCGTGTGGCCTACCCAGTTGCCCGTGTGAGGCAAAACGCACCGTATCACTTAGTCGAACTCCAGGCTTCTCACACGGCCAGAGTGGCACGGCCGTGTGTGACTTCCATCTGCCCGTATTTGCTCTCGACAAAACTCGCACGGCCAAGCCACTCCTTCACACGGCCGTGTGTGTTGTCAGGGCAGGCCGTGTTTGCTCTCGCACAATCTCACATGGCCAGAAATATGAGTTGCACGGCCGTGTGATTTGTGGGTGTGCCCGTGTGGCCTCCTTTGTGACTTGCCTCGCGCCCGATCTTCGCCCAATCGACCCCGAGCTCGCTCCTAAACCTTCATTCACTTGCCAGGACCTGAAATATCACAAACAAGCACAACCTAGCGTGAAATCGGTCTAAAACACGAGAAACCACATCTCAAACGGTGTAAGAACAGGGGTAAAAACATGTGTAATTAACGGTCTATCAAACTCCCCCACACTTAACCGTTTGCTTGTCCCCAAGCAAACCTAACTCAAACCAATGTAGCTCTCCAGACCTCTATAGCAACAAACAACCCAGATCGTAGGTAGAGGACTTCCTAGATCATTTAGCAACTTACGAGGTCAACCAACGCACAAGTCATCTCATAGCTTCTTCGGCGAGAGCACTAGTATCGAGTCGGCATCATGGCAAATAGTGAACAGAGGACAAATGAATTGTGGCTGAAGAGATTCTCAAAAACAAAAGATCATGGACTCACATTTTTCAAGGTGCTCTCTTTTTTTCTTCTTGAAGATGGTTGGAACCCCTTTTCTTTCTGTTTTGCTTGTTTTCTGTTATTTTTTCTTTTCTTTTTTTTTTCCAAGGGTCCCAACCTGCTCTTACCAGCCATGCCAGGAGCGGATGTCTCGAGCCTCGTGCGGGGGAAAGACATGTAAGGGGGCTAGAGGTAGTAGGTGGAAATTGGGAACGGATTCCCGTCTCCCCTTACACACTTTCGCCCTATTCGCACGGGAGACATTATTTTGAAGCACATTTTCGAGCACCTGTTAAACTTAAACTATGATACAAGAGTCCATGACAGGCAGAGAATCCACAACACCACACAATTCAAGGGTCCTAAGATTACTAATTCACTCAATCAACCAACACAATATGAAGAAGAAATGAGATTTCCTAAATGCATCAACATCATCCATAGTGCTACACCACCTCCCTAGGTTGCATATTACTATAGAGACTGTCAATTCAAAGCATACTGAGTAGGCAATTGCAAGGAACACGTACTTGGAGCCCTCAAATTTAAAAATTTGGACAGTGGACTAGGCTCCAAGCACACAAACAGCCAAACATTCACCCGCATACATAATCGAACATCCCCCCACACTTAAGCACGACATTGTCCTTAATGGAGGAAAGATAAGGAGGGTAGAACGAAGTTACCAGATCAAGGGTGAATGATGATGAACGGGTCAGGCGGTGCCATCCAGAAAGAGAGAGTAATCAGAACACAAACACCACACAAAATCTCACAAAGGTTGAGTTATTGACTCTAAAATCAAATAGCAAAACTGACTCAACCGAGGAGAAATAGAGACAGAAATGCAAACCGACTGGTTGGGTTGCCTCCCAACAAGCGCTTCTTTCACGTCGTGAGCCGGACGATGGCTCCTAAGTTTCGGTCCATGCTAGAACCTCCTTGAAGTTGAGGTTCTCGTCGATGAGGTGGGATCTCAAGTCACGAGCATGTGGTGTGGCAGGTGATGAAGGCTCATGTACTTGATGCAGATGAAGTCTCCACCCTCCAGACCTCTCCTTCTCTTCTCTCGTCTCATTGCCCCAAACCAGATATGATAGCATCGATTGGCCACCATCGCGTCCACCAAGAGGGACCGATGTCGATGTGGCCTTGGTCTGGCAAAGAGACACTGCAAATGGGTCCTTGCCAAGCAGTTCCTCAAAGTTTGGTGGGGATATTACTTGCAACTCATGGCCGGTGCATGCCTCTTCCACCTCAACTTCATCCTCAGCCTGGACGCCAATTGCTTCCTCAACCCCCCTTCCTTCTTCAAAATGTGGTCTCTCCCCTGGGAAAAGATCAAGAACCACCTCTTCTTTTCTTTCTTCCTCATCATCCACAACTTTCTTCCTCATCCTTGCTCGCTCTTCTTCTTCTAGAACAGATTGGAGAGCAAGTCGCCAAGCAATTTCTTCAATGGGATCATCTTGCATCTCCTCGCACGGGCCCAACATGTTAGAGCATAAATGAGGAAAGGTGTGGTCTTCAACCAAAGGACTTTCCTGATCATGGTTATCATGGGAGTTCTCTGTGATAACTTCTGTATGCTCCTCAACGCTCCCATAGCCTTTGTCATCCTCCACCTCTTCTAGCATGGCAGCAGAAAGGTGATCTTGAGCAAGATGTGAGCAAACTTGCTTCACCCACTCTGTTTGCTTCGCTGAGCGCTGAACAGTCTCCTCCAAATCATGGAGAAATGAGGGATCGGAAGTGGCAAGGGCTTTGATTTGAAGATCCATCTTGGAGCATGATTTCTCAGTGTCTCGAGCAAACTGCTCCACGAGAAGCCTTAATTGTTCGTTCGGATCCTCCAGTGAAGTGTATCATGGCTCTGCAGAGTGGCCCGTGAAGGCCGCCATGGGTAACTCCAGCTCCGATGGCCCTTCTGGTTGTGGGAGAAAGTCTTCTTGGTAATGAGGTTGTTCTTGATATGCCCAGGGGTCTGATTGTTCTCCGTAGTAAGGGGGTTGGTACTGGAACCCGAATCCATAGTCTTCTCCTCCTTGATTGCTGTAGGGAGTCGCGGGGTAATACCACCCGGATGGTGGTGGATACCCCCAATGATTGGAGAAGCCATTAGGATCCATGATTCAGATCTGCACCAACAAAAACAAAAACACCCAAGTGAAAAGCAAGGGTGGAAAAGAAAAGAAAAGAAAAGAAAAACGCTAAAGTAACAAACTTCTGCCTTTCCTAATACTCTAGAAAGTCCCCGGCAACGGCGCCAAAAACTTGATGCTCTAAAACACAACACCTAACAATGGCCAAGTGTAACCAATGAAAGGGACTGCAGTACAGTGGCACAAGTAATAAATATCGAATCCACGGGTCTCTAGAGTTACTATTACTCAGCTTCAGTTCATTATCTAGCAAACTAGATTAAGGATTGATTTAACTAAACTACTCTACTAACTAAACTAAGTAAAACTCACTTAGGTATGATTCCCCCTAGCTCCTCAATTAGGTCTAAGTTGTAATTCCTTTTGGTTGTTTTACTGTTGATTAAACTGCGGAAGATCCGACAGTAGCTTGGAATCTCTTAAGCTGACCAAGCCCTCTCAGTCTAACTATCCGGCAGACGACTAGTCTTCACCAGGATAGAAAGCTGAAGCAATAAGCACAGAACTCCACTACTGGAATTGGATTCCACTACAAAGCAGTAAACTGACTAACTCTCGTATAGCCAATCTCCTACTACCGAATGATGAGACTCTAGCAACCTAATCAGATTCTATCTATCTCAGATTGCAGCAGGAATCAGGAAAAGTTGATCAGACTTCAATTGACTCAATAAACATGCATCATTCGATTATAATCAAACAATAAAGCATCCAAAACTTCATACAAGAAAGATCCTAACTCATGGAACTAGGGTTCCTCAAAACCTAAGTGAAAGGAAGTTACTCCATAGAGAAGAGAGAGACTGCAGAAATCTGATCTAGATCTTCAATCTCCATCTCCAAGCTTGATTCCCGAGCTTCAATGGCGAAGAAATCCTCCAAAATAGCTCCAAGAACGTTCCCAAGTCGCTCTCTCTCTCTCTAGGGTTCCTCCCTTGGGTGTTTGGGATCCAAAACCCAGCTCTCCCCCTCTTTGGTTCGGAATTTGGCTTAAAACCAGGAAATCACGACTCACACGGGCAGGGCCACACGGCCGTGTGGCCTACCCAGTTGCCCGTGTGAGGCAAAACGCACCGTATCACTTAGTCGAATTCCAGGCTTCTCACACGGCCAGAGTGGCACGGCCGTGTGTGACTTCCATCTGCCCGTGTTTTCTCTCGGCCAAACTCGCACGGCCAAGCCACTCCTTCACACGGCCGTGTGTGTTGTCAGGGCAGGCCGTGTTTGCTCTCGCACAATCTCACACGGCCAGAAATATGAGTTGCACGGCCGTGTGATTTGTGGGTGTGCCCGTGTGGCCTCCTTTGTGACTTGCCTCGCGCCCGATCTTCGCCCAATCGACCCCGAGCTCGCTCCTAAACCTTCATTCACTTGCCAGGACCTGAAATATCACAAACAAGCACAACCTAGCGTGAAATCGGTCTAAAACACGAGAAACCACATCTCAAACGGTGTAAGAACAGGGGTAAAAACATGTGTAATTAACGGTCTATCAGGGACACCCCTAAAACCCCCTGGGTCCGCCCCTGAAGTCATGCTCAGAATGGCAGTATGTTGTTTTTGAGGTTGTTACAAAAGAGGAACTTCAGCGTTTCTGCACAATCCTACAATTTTTTTTTGGCGGGAACTAAATAATCATTAGTTTGATGAGAGAGAACGAGTCTACTTGTTTTATTTCATAAAAGGTGAATTTACACTGTTTGTTAATACAATATATACAGGCTGTAAATAACAAACTAATAAAACAATACACAAATATAAACAAATAGTACAACATGGTCCTTAAACTAATTCTAGTTTACAATATAGTCCAACACCCCCCCCCCCCCTCCCTCAAGCTGGAGCATGAATATCAAGAGTGCCCAGCTTGACCTGCAAAACATAAAATAGTGCAGTAGGCAAAGACTTTGTAAACAGATCAGCAACTTGGTTAGAAGTAGAAATATGCAACACCTTTATCAAACCAGAAGCTATCTTATCACGCGTTAAATGACAATCTAATTCTATGTGCTTGGTACGCTCGTGCGCAACCGGATTTTCAGCAATGCGAATAGCGGATTGACTATCAGAATATAAGACACTAGGTGCAGGAAAAGAAACACCTAAAGCAACAAACACATAATGCAACCATTGAATCTCACAAGTAAGGTCTGCCATAGCCCTAGATTCAGCCTCAGTGGAGGACCGAGATATAGTTTGTTGTTTCTTGGAACGCCAAGCAATCAATGATTTACCTAAAAAAACATAGAAACCTGTTGTGGAACGTCGGGAATCCGGGCAACTAGCCCAATCACTGTCTGAAAAAGCTTTAAGAGTCAGTTCTGAAGTACTAGGAAAGAACAAACCAAGACCAGGATTACTTTTCAAATAATGAAGAACTCGATATGCTACTTGCAAATGTACATCAGTAGGAGCACTCATGAATTGAGTTAACTGATGTACAACAAATGCTATGTCAGGACGTGTATTACATAGATACAATAAACGTCCTACCAATCGACGATAGACAGAAGCATCATCGAGTAAAACCCCAGATTTGCTAGACAACCTTATTCCCGGATTACAAGGTGTACTAACAGGTTTGGCAGCTAACAATCCAGAATCAAATAAAAGATCTAGAACATACTTACGTTGGCAAAGAGAAATACCGGTAGATTTTCGCACAATTTCCAAACCAAGAAAGTATTTAACATGTCCTAGGTCTTTGATTTTGAATGCAGCATCTAAACCCTTCTTAAGACTCTCAATTTTAGACAAGTAATCACCAGCCAAAATGATATCATCCACATATACAAGTAAAGCAAGAAACTGACCATCCTTTTGTTTAGTAAACAATGAGTAATCAGCTTTTGATTGTGTGTAACCAGCATTCAAAAGGAACTCTATTAACTTGTAATTCCACTGCCTACTAGCTTGCTTTAGGCCATAAAGTGATTTGTTCAATTTGCATACAACATCACCAGAATTAGGAGGAAGTTTTAAACCTAGAGGTACTTTCATATACACATCCTCATCTAATTCACCATGCAAAAAAGCATTATTTACATCTAATTTATGTAAATGCCATCCTTTAATGGAAGCTAAAGCAAGCAAGGCCCTAACAGTTGTTAATTTTGCAACTGGTGAAAAAGTATATAAATAATCTATTCCTTCAGTTTGAGTATACCCTTTAGCAACTAATCGAGCTTTAAACGCTCGATAGTTCCATCAGGGTGGAATTTTATCTTGAAAACCCATTTGTTCCCAATGGGTTTAATACCTAGTGGATGCAAGACAATGGTCCATGTATTGGTTCTGATGAGTGCATCCAGTTCTGTGTTAACAGCAGCATTCCAACGTTCATCCTTTGCTGCCTCATGATAACTAGTAGGTTCTGAAATAGAACTTACTGCATTAATAAAACTAGAATGACCATTAGCAAGGTTAGTATCAGAAATAACAGAAGATAATGGATATGGAATAGATGAGTTGACCGCAGAGTTGCAAACATAGTCTTGCAAACGAGTAGGACGTTGTCTATTCCTAATTGGACGACCTGGTGGCTCATTATCAAAAACAGGAGGACACTCAGGAGGTGGGACTCCATCATCCTCATCAGAGATAGTAGGAGTTGTGACTCTTATATGTTGGTCGGGATCCAACAAGGGGACTAAACCATCCACTGTGTTGGCACCATGAGGTGTAACTGCAGCAGATGGAGGAACTTGAATGACAGGAAATGAAAACTCAACTGAATCCAGTTTTTGACTCTTAGAAAAGAAAGGAAAATAGACTCATGAAAAACTACATCACGAGATTCGAATACAATATTGGTAGCTAGGTTATAAAGCTTGTAACCTTCAGTGGCAAAACGAAATCCTAGGAAAACACAAGGATCTGCTCGTGGCTCAAACTTGGGGCGATTATGAGACAAAGTAGAAGCATAAGCCAAGCAACCAAAAACACGAAAACCACTATAATCTGGTACAGAATTATGGAGCAATTCATAGGGAGATTTATTTCCTAAGACTGGACTAGGAACTCTATTAATCAAAAAAGTCGCATGTAAGACAGCATGACCCCAAAACCTAGAATGAAGTGAAGACTGAAACAAGAGAGCTCGAGCAACAGCAATGATATGCTGCTGCTTGCGCTCCACCCGACCATTTTGCTGAGAAGACTCCACACAAGTAGTCTGATGAACAAGTCCTAAAGAATCAAAAAATGCACGCATCTGAAACTCTTGACCATTATTTGACCTAAGTATTTTAATTCTAGCATTATACTGATTCTGAATGTGAGCAAAAAAAATTTGAATTAAAGGTCGAGCTTCAGATAAACCCATGTATTTCGAGAATAGTCATCTACGATAGTTAAAAAATAACGATGACCATCAATAGTAGGAACACTGTAAGGACCCCAAATATCTGTATGCACTAGATCAAACATATGCTCAGCTTGGGACTCACTTACCATAAAGGGAAGATGTTTGTGTTTGGCCAGTGGGCAAACAGAACAATGTTTGGTACATTTTGAATCAATCCCACTTATTCTAGAGGCTAAAGTTTGTAAACGAGACAAAGATACATGACCAAGGCGAAAGTGCCAAAGGTCAAAATCATGAACAGTCTTATCAAACAACACAGAAAAAGCAGAAGAATCTGGACAGGATGAAGATATTGGTAGAGGCAGAGGAGCTGAGTTGTGCACTTTTGTTGAAAAATAGTAAAGTCCACTACTCTATCTAGCTATACCAATCATCTTGCGGGAGGCCAGATCCTGTAGTAAGCAGTGATCATTAAAAAACGTAAAGGAACATGACGAATCCTTGCTTAATTTGCTAACTGATATCAAATTAAAACCAAATTGAGGTATTAACAAAACTTTCTTAAGAATCAACTGTTCATTTAACCTAATTGATCCTATATGTGAAACAGGCACTCGAGAGCCATTTGGTAGAGGCACAAACACATCACAAACAGCAGTAGGTGATAGCAAGGAAGCAATATCAGTCACCACATGGTCAGAAGCACCACTGTCTAAAATCCACTTAGAAGCATTGTCAATCATATAATTGGCAAGAACAAACTTACCTCCATCCTGGCTTGAGGAGGCAGCTGATGAAGAAGCCAGGAATGAGGAGTGCATTGGATAAGACTGCTCGACACAAACTCCAGTAGTGACAGAATTCACAGTAGGGGCTGGAGGTGGAAGAACCTGAGGGTGACTCTGAGCAAACAAAGCTCTATACTGCTGCTGTATCAATACAACATAATCGGAAGGAGCACTTCGGTTCTCACTAGAACCATAACTGTTAGTGTCAACAGACTCACTAACCACAACATTGACTCTAGACCGTGGTTTATAACCTGGTGGATAACCATGTTTCTTGTAGCAACGATCAATGGTATGCCCAGTTAAACCACAGAACGTGCAGGCAGGCCTTTTTGACTAGTTATTGCCCTTATGTGGACCAGATTGTACAGCACAGGCCATAGGATTGGCAGAATTAGGGTTGGGAGTCCTAATTTGACGCTCATGCTAGACTATCATAGAGAAGACCTTGTTAATGGAGGCAGAGGATCCATCAACAGTATCGAACACCTAACAGACTCAAAATCCTCATTCAGACCTCTCAAGAACCTAATGACCTGATCTACTCTCATGTACTCAGCACAAGAACAGCGAGGAACACATGCACAAGATCGCACAGGACGGTAGGTTGTCAATTCATCCCAAAGAACCCTAAACTTGGTGAAGAACGCACTTACAGACAGATTTCCTTGCTTCAGCCCGTGGATCTCATCCTGGAGATCAGCGATACGAACCAGATCCGCGATGCTGAAGCCCTCCTGGAGATCGTACCAAACTTCGACCGCAGTGTTCAGCCAGAGAACGCTCTGTGCAATCTCCGGCGAGAGCGACCGGAGGATCCAACCAAGCACGAGCGTATCACACATCTGCCAAGCTTGGAAGAGCGGATCGCCATCTAGAGGCGTCGGGACGGAGGTATCGACGAAGGAGATCTTGTTCTTCGACAGGAGACCTAATCGCATGGATCTGGCCCAAGAATGGTAATTCGGCCGGGTGAGAACGACGGAAACGAGCTGCGCCGTCGATGAGTCGCCGGAACTGATGTAGTAAGGATGATTTGGTGCGAGCATCGCCGAGATCGGCAGCGGAGGTTGGAACGGGGTGGAATTTGCCATGGAAGCGAAGAGAGATGCGGAAGCGAGAAAAGGAAACGAAAAGCCAAGAAAAGAAAACTCTAGAAACAGAAAGTCTCTGATACCATGATGAGAGAGAACGAGTCTACTTGTTTTATTTCATAAAAGGTGAATTTACACTGTTTGTTAATACAATATATACAGACTGTAAATAACAACTAACAAAACAATATACAAATATAAACAAATGGTACAACATGGTCCTTAAACTAATTCTAGTTTACAATATAGTCCAACATAGTTAAATGACAAAAAACTTGACGAGGATGAAATCATTTCAGGGACGGTGTTGTCCTGGATTTTTTTAGAAAGGAGAAGGCCTTCAGCAGACGAGAAAAAACTGAAGCTTAAGCGATAGCGATGTTGCTTGGAATAAGGAACTCACCACTGATAATTCAAGGCAAATGCAATATTCTTATCTCTAATTTGCATTTTGCAATAGTGAATATTCATAAACAACAGAGTTAGAGTGATTCATAGATCTCCGGTTCCGCATAAACTGAGAGTATACGCATGTCGGTCTCATTCTAGTACCTAGAGGCAACAGGGGTAAAAGACCATTGTGCAAATTGCCAGGAAGTACAACTAACATTTTAAAGAAAACGACCTGTTCTGCGACTAAGCTAGATTGGTAACTCTAATTTCTTGTTCGGTTTCTAAGAGGTATGACACAAGTTCATTAGATTTTGTAGTTCTATGTTTGTGAACGGTTATTTGCCGCCAACTAAAAAAAATTGAATTCAAATTTTGGATTTTCCCTTCCTTTCATTCTATAAATTTGAATTCCAATAACATTTGACTCATTCCAACAAAAACCTCTGTCGTCGAGCCCAGTGCCTCCATCGCCGGCACCGTTCCTCCGTCGCCGGCCAACTTCTCGTTGTCCTCAACCGTCAGAAAACAGGTAAGTTTAATTTTCCGGCGAGAATGACAACGGGCCAAAAAAAAATTTCAGCCCGGTGAAGTCCCGCCCGCAAACTTTTTTTCGGCCGGCCGCCGAACATGCCGGCAGATATTTTTCCGGCGTGAAGCGCAAACTGTATCGCATCCATTTCACCCATCTCATCCAATCTTGTCTTGTAATTTCTGTTGTACATTTGTTTGATATTATGATGGACAACCCCTTTAGTATTGAGTGTCGTCTTCTGCTGATTTGGTCTCACCCCCGCCTTCCTCATTAATCTTAACCTCTCTTTTTCAGCCTCACTAAACTATTTGTTGTGTCGGTGATGTTATGGATACAACACTTTTTCATGGTTGTGAAACCCTCTATTAGCTCCGGTTACACGACTTGTCACTCCTACTACGACCCATGTGTTTGGACCATTCTCTTGCCATACTTCCTTAATACATATATGAAACTGGCAACCAGTACCCTTCGAACTAATATTCCAACGCGTCTCCTTCGTAGGTCTGGTTTATAAGACTTAACGATCCTACTATTTTTGTCGCAAAACATACAGAGGGCAGTAACAGGATGTAGTGCTGCAGTATTCGGTTTCCATGCTCCTCTAATAATAAGGAACCACACTCCTGAGCGATTGCTTTTGCAGCTAACTAAGCTAACTCCACACTTGCATAATGGATCTCATTCTCAAATTCCTGTGTGTAATCATGATTGGTCGGTAACCACTCTAACATTTTTCCTACAATTACAATATAACACATCAATATTCCTATGAACCTAAACGCTAATTTCAAGTCTTAACCGCTAAATTCAACTCCTAAACTCTAAATTCAACTCGTAAATGCTAAATTCAACTCCTAAACTCTAAATTCTTTACTTACACGCTAAATTCAACTCCTAAACTCTAAATTCAAGTCTTAAACACTAAATTCAACTCCTAAACTCTAAATTCAATTCTGACACGCTAAATTCAACTCCTAAACTCTAAATTCAATTCTGACACGCTAAATTCAACTCCTAAACTCTATATTCAATTCTTACCCGCTAAATTCAACTCCTAAAATCGATTTTTCTGACGATTTCCAACGAACAGACGGCGGGCCAAAATTTTCCGGCGGCCGATGCCAGGCCGGGCCGACGGAAATCGGTGGCCGGTGCCAGGCTGAGCCGAAAACATTTTTTGGCTCAGCCTGACTTCAGCCACCGATTTCCATCGGCCCGACCTCGTTCCGGCCGCCGGAAAATTTCGGCTCGCCGTCTGTTCGTTGGAAATCCTAGGAAAAATTGTTCGAAACTACAAAAAATCGACGCACCTGCTTAGTGATGATTCATGGATGCGTGTCCGCAATTTACGTCGAGGTTCGGCTTTCCCGATGATTTTCCGGCGAGTTTTCCGGCGAGCGTCGATTTTTTCTGATTCAATACGTTTTCTGAAAGTTGGATATGTTGTAGATTGTGAAACTCCTTAACCAAAAGATGTACATATATACTTTTTTTTGTTGGCGGCAAATAGCAAGCCCCTATATTTACCCTATTATTTTCCATCAATTAATAATCAATAACCTTTTATGCTCGCATTGATTCTAACCAAGATAGTCAAATTATATAGTTTAGAATGTGAATATTGGATGCATATAAATGTACCGTAGTGGTGAACAAGCGCTTGGTCTGGTGGTATTACGAGTACTTTTGACCTTAAAGATCCAAGTTTCTCCCCGTAAGTAGCACCTTATGATGAAAGCACACCTAACTTTTATCTATAAAAATTATAGGTAACAATTTTCAATCCAATCTATTTGATCCAAATTCAGTTGGATTGATGGATTCAGTGGATTGATCCATAGATCCAAATGAAATATTACGATTAGTATCTATATTTTTTAATATTTTACATTTTGGTATCTAATATTTATTTTTTATAATAAAAAAGTCATAGAAAATTTACGTTTTGGTAACTAAAATTTTTTATATGACATTTTAGTACCTAAACTTTTCAGTTTACATTTTGGTCTAAGGCTTGGATGTCATTTGGATCCATGAATCAATCCATGAATCCACCAATTTATTTGATCCAATGAATCCATCAATCAAATCCGTCAATCCATGGATTCAATCCTTTTGCCACCTCTAATAAAAATATAAATGAAGTATGATACTACTTAAACAATGAATTTAAAATTATCACAAATTAATTTAAATTGATCATTCTTATGAATTTTTATGCAGTTGAAATCAATCATGTATTTTTAGTTATTCTGCTATTAATATTGCTAAACCCCTTACCGAAAGGAAAATAGTCTTGCTAAATCCGAATGTCCCGACAGGCTGAGACAAAAACAAATATGGTAATAAATATATACAAGTATGGAAAAAGAATATGCGTTCCCTTTTATTGAGGAAAAAAAAATGCACCCCGAAAAAAAGGGGGTTAAAGGTTTGATTGGTCCACTTACCACCATTACTATTCATAAAAATGTATAACAAAAAATAAATACAAAATGCCGAGAGTTGCGGGTGAAGCTCCAAAGCCTATTTTTTCATGCCAGCAAAGAAGTGAAAACCCTAAAGTTTTAGTTTTCGTTGATCGTCGAAGTATTTTTTATCTCAATATTTGTAGTAAAATGATACATAAAGTATATTACGGTAGAAATCTCCATCAATCTAAGTTAGTCCCAAATACTTTGTAGTTTGTTAATTAATCTTCTTCTTGAACATGATAAAGTGTTGTTGTGGGTTGTTTGATTACAGTAGAGAAGGCAATTAAGTTAGACTAATAAGTTATTAAGCTGGACAAGTCGTATGTTATTGGCGACATTAATCACTCAATACTTAGATTGCGTATTTTATTTCTAAGTCGTCTATCAATCCATCCATCACCAGATTATTGCATTGCATTTGTCAGAATAGCATATTAGTAAGAAAAGTGAAATGGCTCTAACTTTTATTTTCTCCTGACATTATCAACTAAACTATCATCACTATAATTAAGGAGCAATGATTGGGTCATAATAGTGATGAGTCCGCTTCTCTATAATAACCAATTTCCCTATTTCCCTCGACAGAAAAACAAGTTGCTCTTACACTACACCCTCCTTCACTCTCTGCTATAAAAAACCACTCCATATATCTCTCTTTCTTCCTCAACACATTCCCTCCAAATACCTCTGATCTCTAAACAAAAAAAATGGCAATTCAGCTCTCCCTTCTTCTGCTCTTTGCACTCCTCCAATTCCCAACCCATATTTTCACTTACCCTGTTTCAGACCCTGATTCAGTTGCAGAAGAAGTAAATTGGTAAGCTCTTCAGTACATTCCACACATTCTAATTATCCCCATTCACGCTTGCAAAACAAGTGTAGAAAGCACTGTTGTACAAACGATTATAAGCTATATATTCTGGGAAAAAATCCCAGAATACGCTAGTTATTAAAAAAAATTCCCTAAATACAGTACTTATAAAACTAATTCCCAAAATACAGCAGTTTCAACATCACTGTCTTTGTCTAAGACAGTGATGTTGATCACCGCTTTTGTCCAAAGCAGTGAAGCAGCGGGGTACGCATCACCGCCTTGGACAAAAGCGGGGAATGCATCATCGCTGTGGTCAAAAGCGGTGATACGTTCCCCGCTTTGGACATCAACAGTGAAGCCATCACCGCTGTTGTCCACAGCAGTGATTGCCCCCACGTTTTACACAGCCCTGGTAGGTGGACAGGTAGGTAACAGCTACCTAGCCATCACCGCTGTTGACTAAGGCGATGATGGTTCACCGCCTTTGTCCAAAGCGGTGATTGCCTCCAATTTTTCCTATAAAAAGCCACGCCCCCTCTTCCCTCCTGCTGCCAAACACTCCTGCTGCCAAACAGAAAATTAGTACCAAAATTATCGTTTTCGCAGCTGGTTCCTCCGTAGTTTACTGCTCAAGAAACTCGTCGGGATTCGGTATGTTAGAATTATGTATTGTTTACATTTTGATTATGTGCTAGAATTAGGTATGTTAGAATTATATATTTAGATTAATGATATATGTTAGTTAGTTAGTACTGAATTTAGATTAATTTGTTTAGTTATCATGATAGATCGGGATTGAGTATGTTATAAGTATGTATTTTTTACATGTTGATGTGTTAGTAATTATACTGTTTGTATTTAGTGAATTGCGGTTATTGGAAAATATGTTATGATATTATTTAGTTTAATTATGATATGATAGATGTTAGTTAGCTAGTTATGAATTTAGATGAATTTGTTTAGTTTTCTCATAATAGATAAATTAGTTGCATTTTATTATCGCTTTGGATGATATTGTTTTTGTATCCATAATGTACTAATTATATACTATACTTAATTATTATAAATTGCAGACATGGGTAAATTTAAGAAGTTTCGGCTTATTATTTATTGGAATGGTCGGGTGACAAACTCGAACATTGGGATCGACTATGAAGATGGCGAATCCAGTTCGCTTACAATTGAGTCGAGATTCTCGTGGCAAGAACTCCATGACAGGTGTGCAGAAAGGACTTGTACGGGCGGGCAAATGAGAGTTCGTCAAATTACTTACCGGTATCCCAACATGAGTGCTGACGGAGTCATGTACGAAAGAGTTGACATAAATGACGATGACGACGCGAACATGATGACACAGTTCATATCTGAGAACGGGGTGCGGCTTGCAGAGGTGTATGTCGAGACCGAGCCGGTCAGTGAAACTCATTCTCACCAGTATTCTTATGATGATGGTTTTGCAGGAGGGTATGGCTGGGGTGGTAGTTCAAGTAACTACGGAGCAGGTTCTTCTGCCGGAGGGTATGGTTGGGGAGGTACTTCAAGCAACTACGGAGGAGGTAGTTCTGAAGGAGCTGTTGGGTGGGAAGAATACCTGCCACATGGTGGTGAGACTGCCGTCGATATCGTTCAGCCCGACGGTGATCAATGGCCTGCTTGGGGTCCAGAGTGGGGTGACATTGAAAACACCCTTCGAACTGGGCGTACTTCGCATGACCAAGAAGGCGATGCTGGTTATGCTGCTAAAGATGACCCTCCTTCGCCGAGCTATCCATTCGCCTCCAGTGACGATGAAAGTGAGGAAGATTTGAGATCAGTCAGTGAGGAGGAAGATGCGGACGATAACGACGATATCGATGACAGTGAGGTGGCGTTCCGCCAGGCACCAACGCCTTACTACACAGAGGTTCCTGATCAATTTTTATATGGTCAGAACGATGCCCCTGACTATCGGCCCATGCCTGTGTATAATCCGACTGCTAATTTGGAAGTGGGTATGGCGTTCACTTCAAAAGCCGATGTGCAAGACGCTTTTAGCGAAGAAGCCATGCGGCGTAATTTCGAATGGAAGGTAAAATATTCTGACAAGGGACAACTGCATGTCATTTGTAAGAATGCTGGAGAGGGTTGTATGTGGCAACTTCGTGCTGCATATATGAAGAGAAAGGGGGTCTGGGTCATGCGGACAGCAGAGAACAACCACAGTTGCTCCTCAACCATACTTTCACAGGATCACCGGCAACTGAAAGCAAAAAAAGTGGCAAGAACCATTAAGCACCTTATCGAGGCACAACCAGATATCAAGATAAAAGCTATCATGGCGGAGGTGAAGGATCGACACTCCTACACCATAAGGTATAAGAAGGCGTGGCATGGGAAGCAGAAGGCCATGGCTGATGTCTACGGTGATTGGGATGACTCGTATGCTTTACTCCCCAGACTAATGTCCGCAATGGAGGAGTCCAACCCTGGGACGGTTTCCGTGCCTTGGTACAACAACGTAGAAACTGAAGATCAAGTTCGAGTACAGAACGAGTTGATGTTTCATCGTCTGTTCTGGACATTCAAGCCATGCATTGACGGGTTTCCCTTCTGCATGCCAGTGATTCAGGTATATTACGGACTCAAAATATTGTACTACTTCATTACTTTACTAATTTCAATTTTTACTAACTCAGTATTCATTTTAACAGGTTGATGGAACTTTCCTTACTGGGAAGTATAAAGGAACTCTTCTTATTGCCACTGGGGTTGATGGAAATTTAAGTATTTTTCCCTTAGCATTTGCATTAGTTGAAGGGGAGAACAACCTAAGTTGGGCATGGTTCTTTGACCAGCTACACGCCCACGTCACACAAAGAATGGGTATTACAATTATATCGGATCGACATGCCGGGATTAAACACGCCGTCCGTGGTTTCCCGGACGAATGGGGATGGACATGGCGTTGGTGTATTCGTCACTTCCTAGCCAATTTCCAACACAAATTTGGCAAGAAGAAAGACATCAGAGATCAATTATGGAGTGCAGGTAATAATGTAATTCAGTGCTTGTTCAAGGTTTATTGTTCAAATGACAATTCTTATGGATTAATTATTAATTCTCCGGTCTTGTAGCGGTTGCACATCAACCAAAAAAGTACGAGCAGAAGATGAAGACGATCCGTCAAATACACCGGGCGGGAGCAGTATGGGCAGAAGGTCAAGATCTGCACATGTGGACATTTCACATGGACAACGGGGCTAGATTCGGAATTGCAACTACCAACCATGGGGAGAGCATAAATGGAGTCTACAAGGGCATTAGGGCAATGCCTGTATCTGTCCTAGTGGAGATGACATACTGGAAGGTAAACGAGTGGTTTGTGAAGAGACGGGATGCTGCTATAGGGAGGGAGCGTGCTGGTCATTCAATAGCTAAGCATATATTTGACGGCATGCAGAAGATCGAAGAGAAATCAAGTAAGCACAGAGTTGTTCTGTTCAACCGCAATGAGGGTATTTTTGCTGTGCAAACAGGTATCTGGGGTGGAGGAAGACGTGGGCATAATCGTCAATCCGTAACTCTACACGTAGAAACTCGCACCGGAGAGTGTACATGCCAAAAGTATCAAAACAGAAGAGTACCTTGTTCACATGCAATGGCAGTAGCTAAGTCGATAACCCTCAGCGCTTACAGTTTGGTTAGTCCTTACTACACGGAACAGGCGATCAGGAACTCCTACTCGTCAAGTTTTAGCCCCCTGCCGGATGAAGCTTATTGGCCTGTAGACAATGGGAAGTTGATTATCCCACCGTTACACTTAAAGCGCACCAAAGGTCGTCCTAGGACCGAAAGGATTCACAATGAAATGGACCAATCACAACGTGCCCGACGGGGTCCAAAGCGTTGCTCAAAGTGCAGACAACCGGGTCATGACAAGAGGCGTTGCCCAGGTCCACCTCTAGAGCAAGATTCGGCGCCAATTCCGAACCTACCTTGATGTTGTTGTTGTTCACTTCCTTGTTTTAATCTTGTTGAGTAGTTTTCGTTGTTGTGATGTTTAATTTGGACTTCTTGTTTTAATCTTGTTGAGTGATTGTAATAAAGGGCGTTTGTTGTTCATTTTGGTACAACATGGGGGTAAAAACCAACTCTCGACGGTGTGCTTCGCATGCTCCAAACCGTCAACCTAATAAATTGTTTTACAAAATTAACTAATAGTAAATCTAATAATGATTTCTATCATCTAATATAGGCATGTAATCATACTACAAAAATTAACTAAAATTAACTCTAATAATGTTAATTAACATTCTAGCAAATATAGGCATGTAATTATACTACAAAAATTAACTAACATTAAATCTAATAATGTTAATTAACATTCTAGCAAATATAGGCATGTAATTATACTACAAAAATTAACTAAAATAGGCCAAAATGGAATTCACTTACCACTGCGCCCCAAACAGCACCTTGCTTTGACACCCATCTTAGCGTGAAGTGCCGATACCACCGCATGTAGCCATCGTGGTACCCCATTGGCCTTGTCTCCGGCGCCCCTTGGACCACCCACTGATTTCTATTCTCCCATATGTTGATGTAGAATTCATGTTTGCGGGTCCAATCCTTTTTGTTGTAGCGTAGGTCAATGGCGTGGAGCTCCCTGAACCCTTGAGGTGGGGATGCTGGAATTGGTTGCTCCAATCGATATTGCCTCAAAGATCGATCGGGCAGGTGCCACTCCACCATGTGCCAGCAGATTAAGGGCACCTTGCACAACCATGTCTCTTGATCCTCGGGATGTCTAAGACGATGCAACTCAACCACTTCATTTGGATATGGATCCCATACCGCCTACAATCATTACAATTCACGTAATTAGTAAAAATTATATCCACTCCACCTAATAAATTTAAAATCATGACATTCAATATTTTTACCTGGTTCCACCAAGGCTTATCAAATTCAGCACGATAAAACAGTAAAGAGTGCTCGGCCTGGTGGTCGTTAGTATTTGCTCCGATCCACCTAATTAAGCAAAAGTACATATATAAGCAATTTTTAAATTAGCTAAATACGATTTGGTTAGAATAAATCCAAATTCACTTACTTGGAAGATATCTAAATTCACTAAAATACTAGAATTGCAGACCTAAAATGTCTCTAAATTCGCTTAGTTGGAAGATAGCTAAGTTCACTAAAATACTATAATTGCATACTTAAAATTGCATACTAAGTTCACTAAGTTCACTAAAATCTAAATTCACCTAACTAGCTACCATTGCATATCTAAAATAAATTCAACTTAAATTGAACTTACTTGAAACCATATGGGGGATTTGCTACAAATCGTAGCTCATCATCTGGCAACCAGAATTCCCGAGGGTCTTGAGGTGCGAGAAACGGAAGATGCTCCCATGCCCAGAGTTGAAGTATGAACATCGCACCACCAGCTTGTTTCGCTCCCAACCTCGAGCAAGTACACAACTCTCGGTAGATTCCAGCCAAGACGGCCGACCCCCAACTTTTTCTCCCGATCTCGTCCCAGTCACCGAGGAGCATAGGGAACCACATGCCTTGTATCCACTTATTTGACTTGTCGGGGAACAGAAACCCACCAACCAAGGCAATTAGGTATACACGTGCATACCGCTCCACCTGATCTTCAGGAGTATCCAGGCCTATATTAACCTCCAATTGGATGTGGTCAACAAGCCACGGGATCGATACTTGCCCCGCATTCAGTGGTGGATGCCCAACCCCTTCGACGGGCGTGGTGGTCGGCATGTTGAACCCCAGACGTTCCTGAATCAATGGCCCCCAACCATCTTCTGGTTTTCTCGAGCTGTCGATGATGGCATCTCCGGTGATCGGGAGCCCGGTGAGGATGGCAACATCTTTGAGGGTGATCGTCATTTCACCCTCGGGAAAGTGGAAGGTATGCAGCTCAGGGCGCCATCGCTCTGTCATTGCCGTCAGCAGATCGTTGTCAATATCTAGCCTCATAAAGTGCCTCAAATTGTGCAATCCCGCCCTCTCTAGATAGGGATGCAGTCGAGGATGCCAACGGGGCAATCGACATGTACCTCGATGACTGATGGGAATAAGTGATTCCTACAAAACAAAAAACACAATATTGTCAGTCAATAGAAAGCAAAATAAAAACTTAGAAAGCAAAATAAAAACTTTAAAACTATTGAAATAATTGTAGTGTATCTACCGGATTATTGTTCCAAATTGAACGAGAGCGATGTTGATCTTGCCCGGTTAAATACCTTCGATCCCTTGGGCCAGGATCGATATACAATCTAGGGTCGTATATCTCAGCACCCATCTATAAAAAAATATGAAATCAAATCAATTTAAATTTTAGCACCCATGTAAAAAAAAATGCACAAAAGAATTAAATAAATTTACGTACTCTCAAAGCCTCTTCGTCCATTTTTTGCCGAAAAGCTAGCGAGAGTATCGACAAAACAACAAAACAAAAACTCTAGTAATTCTTTCTGATGCGGAAGATCGGACTTAGCCGCAACCACAGAGCATACTTAGAACGAAACTAGAGTGAAAAATGGAGGGAGAAAGAAGTATGAAGTGGTGGTGTGGTTTGGAATGAGAGGGGGGATGGGTAATTTATAGGGTTTGGGGCTGGGAAAAAACCTGGCCAGTTATCACCGCCCCAAACAAACACAGCGCCATCACCGCCTTTGTTGGACGCGGTGATGTGCAGGGATCGCTGACGTGGCCTCTCCTGATGCGTCGGATTGTGGAGAAAAACCACAATCCGCGCATAACTGCATCCGACGGCAGCGGTGAAGGCGCGGGGTGGGGGGCGGATCGCTGACGTGGAAAGCGGGGCTATCACCGCTTTGGTCTTCAGCGGTGAAGTGCCCGCGCGCGTCCACGTCAGCGATCCGCGCCCCTTCACCGCTGTTGGATCCAACGGTGAAGGCTTCACTGCCTGCCACATCAACGGTGATGCCATCACTGTCGTCCTTGACAGCGATGATGGCATCACTGCTTTGGTTTAAAGCGGTGATAACATCACTGCTTTAGTCTAAAGCGGTGATGTATCATCGTTTTAGACCAAAACGGTGATCAACATCACTGTCTTAGACAAAGACAGTGATGTTGAAACTGCTGTATTTTGGGAATTAGTTTTATAAGTACTGTATTTTGGTAATTTTTTTTAATAATTGGTATATTCTGGGATTTTTTCCTATATTCTGCAACGGTAAAATGTAACATGCAGCTTCCTTGTAATGTAAACTCAATTATTATTTATCAGGAGCATAAGAAACGCAACGGCGGAAGCGATGACGGATTCAGGATTCCGGTCGTGCAAAACGGGCAACCCAATCGACGACTGCTGGAAATGCGACCCGCTGTGGTACAAGAATCGCAAACACCTGGCCGACTGCGCGATCGGGTTCGGGAAGCAGGCGACGGGGGGCAAATACGGCAGGTTCTACGTCGTGACCGACCCGAGCGACGACCCGTTCCACCCGAGACCGGGAACCTTGCGCTACGCCGCGATCCAGAAGAGGCCGCTCTGGATCGCGTTCGCGCGCGACATGGTGATCACGCTCAAGCGGGAGCTGCTGGTGAGCTCCTACAAGACGATCGACGGCAGGGGCAGCAACGTGCACATAGCGGGCGGCCCCTGCATCACGATTCGCTACGTCACCAATGTCATCATCCACGGCCTCCACATCCATCACTGCAAGAGCGCGAGGAGCCTGTACTCGTCGTCGTCGGGTGACGATGATCCTTCCAATCTTCTTGATGATGCGTTGGTGGGGGAGGTGTCGGATGGGGATGGAATCTCCATCTTCGGCTCTAGGCTCGTCTGGGTCGACCACTGCTCGCTGTCCAGCTGCTTCGACGGGTTGATCGACGTGACCTACGGTTCGACCGCGGTCACGCTCTCCAACAACTACATGACGCACCATAACGAGGTGATGTTGTTGGGGCATAACGACGGGTTCACTCGGGATAGAGCCATGCAGGTCACCGTTGCGTTTAATCATTTCGGTGAAGGACTCATCCAAAGGATGCCAAGGTACGCCAAATTTCCTCCCCTTATATTTTTGTTTATGATGTAGGTGTTAGTATGTGGTATATGATCCACGATTGAACGTCTCTCAATAACTCGAGTTATTTGGATGAACTGGACCCGTACGTACAGGTGTAGGCATGGGTACTTTCATGTGGTGAACAATGACTACACGCATTGGCTTAAGTATGCAATTGGAGGGAGCGCTGCTCCAACGATCAATAGTCAAGGGAACCGGTTTTTGGCCTCGAACAATAGGTTCACTAAAGAGGTCAGAGTAGTTTTTTTTTTATAGTATACAGTCCGGTTTTGATCCGGTCCGTTCTTGACTCGGTCCGGTCCCAATTCAGTATTTTTGCAAGCTCTAAATAAAGTCTATGAACTTCATTTATAGCTTAGCTCGGTTTGGGCATGCAGGTGACGAGGCGTGCCAATGCGCCGGAGAGTGAATGGAGGAAATGGAACTGGAGATCGGAAGGAGATATGTTTCTAAACGGCGCCTTCTTCAGAAGTTCAGGCAGCGGAGCGACTTCGAGCTATGCCAAGGCGACGAGCTTGGCAGCGAAGCCCTCTAATATGGTCGCCTCCATGACCGCCAGTGCCGGCGCCCTGCTCTGCAGGAGAGGTTTAGCATGCTGATTAATTAATGGGAAACAACAGGCATGATGGTCGTTTTGGTAGAATTAATGTCCCAGTAAAGAGAAGATGTTGGGTTCACCTGTTAGTGATTAATTAGAACTACTAACTCGATTGGATTTGGTGACGATGAGTTTGCGATGGAAATACACCGGGGGGAGAAATGAAAATAGGAAAATAAGTAGCCTGTCCTTTCTCCACTGATATTTCTCGAGACGAGGGGCATGCATGAGCTTCTTTTTTAGGGTACCTAGCTAGAAGAGCTTTATTTTTGCGGGTTGTTTGTGCACCGGAACAAATCATGCATGAATAAGATTTTGTACATCCTTTAAGTAATATCAATGCCAAGCTAAGCAATCAGAACTTTTTATGACCGACTGGAAGATTATTCATAGCTCGTGTTTTGGTGGTGGTAGTAAATTTATTATTTCTCTTTTGACAAAGATTCATCTCCAGTGTCAATCTTATTTAGTTTAGGTTTTTTTTTTTTTACAATATAGATGCGTGTATATATATATAATATTAGTTGGGCTACACACTGAACCCTAACTGGCTTACTTCGTCAACCCTCTCTCAAATTGATATTGCTTACGCAACATCAATTTGTTAATCAAATAACAGTGATGACTCGAGCCAACTGCCTTGGTCAACAAATCTGCAGTTTGATCTTTTCGTGACAAACAGCTAAGATGAATGACTCCCTCTGTAACGAGCCGCGGAATGTCATGTACGTGAGTCTCGATATGCTTTGTCCTGTCATGCAGTAATGGGTTGGTTGCCAATCCGATGACACTCGTATTATCACCATAAAGCTTCATAGGCATTAAACAAGTAACACCTAGATCCCTAAGGAGTCGTTGTAGCCATACTAGTTCTGATATATTCAGCTTCGGTTGAGTATTTTGATACTCGGTCTTGTTTCTTGCTGCGCCATGAGATAAAAGATTGTCCAAACTTTACGCACTAACTCGATGTCGACATCTTGGTGTCAACACAGCCGACAATTTCAACGTCGACAAATGCTTCCATTTTTAGCTCGCCTTGCTTCAGAAAGAAGAGTCTAACGTCTTGTGTACCTAGTAAGTATCTTAAGATCCTATGAACTGCATCAAGATGCACAGTCTTGGCTATCCCTATGTGCTGGCCAACCACGTGTACGACGTAGTCTATTTCTGGTTGTGCATAGCTCAAGTACCAAAGACTAACCACGACAGTATGATAATTGGTCTAGTCATCTAGTAAAATATCACTTGATTTGCTTATCTTCAGGTTTTGCTTCACCGGTGTTGCACAAGGTTTGCAACCATCAAAAATGTTCTTCAGTCAACAAATCACGAACATACTTCTTTTGCCCAACAAAAATGCCATGTACAGTACGCTCGATCTCCATCCCAAGGAAATAGTAAACATCTCCAAGTTCTTTCAGTTTAAAGGTTTGATGCAAGGATTCAGACAACTCTCTTATTCCTGCTCGATTACTACCAGAAATTATCATATCATCAACGTACAATAAAAGTATTGTAATACCTTTGACTGTAGTTCTTAGAAAGAGAGATGGATCATTCTGACTTTGCACGAAACCCGCTTGAATGACTATACCATGAAAGCTCTCATACCAGACCTAAAGAGCTTGTTTGAGACCATACAATGATCTCTTCAGACAACAAACAACGTTCAGACCTCCTTTAGAATACCCAGCTGGACAATGCTTATAAATAGTCTCCTTAAAATCACCATGTAGAAAAGCCTTTTCATGTCTAGCTGCACAAAGGGGTAATTCTTCATTGCCGCCATAGCCAAAACCCATCGCACAGTCTGGATCTTAGGGACTAATTCGGGTTTATTTGTAAACTTTTTACCCCCTTTTTTCTTAGATGTTTGATGTACTTTCACTCCGTGAGGTTCGATTTTACGCTAGGTTGTGGTTGTTTTTAGTATGCCTCGGATCCTAGCAGGTGAAATCTTATGATGTGTTGCAAATGTTTGAGGTACTTTCACACCGTGAGGTTCGGTACCGGGTATAGCTGAAGACGACCAGAGGCCTGTGAAATCTCGTGATGTGTTGGAGGAGATCAATCTTGGCACCAAGGACTTTCCACGTTCTACTTTCATTAGTACCATGATCCCCGAAGCCGAGAGGCTATAATCAGATCCACTTAGCTAAATAGGACATCCATAAGACTGCATTTAGGTGTTTGGGAGCCATAGGGTTCTATGAGTAGCTCGTCATGCCCTTTGGTTTAAAGAATGATGGTGTCACTTTCCAACGGTCGATGAATGCTATATTTCATGACTTGATTGATGAGGTTGTTGAGGTTTATGTGGATGACATTGTTGTCAAGTCTAAGGTGACTTTTTAGGCTTCATTGTGAGCCAACGTGACATTGAGGATGATAAGAGTAAGACCAAGGTCATCACTTAGGCCATGCCACCAAGTAATAAGAAAGAGCTTAAGAGGTTCCTTGGCCAAGTTAACTACATTCGACGTTTCATCTCGAATTTTGTTGGTCGAACCCAAGTCTTCTCTTCATTGTTGAAGCTGAAGCAAGAAGATGAATTCGTATGGATTCAAGAGCATCAACAAGTCTTTGATGAAATCAAGAAGTACCTGGCAACCCTGCCGGTACTGGCATAAAAAATTGACCGGATCGACGCCCGTCTAGCAGGTTGGTCAGCATCATCCATGTCGATGGTTGCGCGTATTAATCTAGCTCAGTCTGTTCTGACGGCACTACCATCCTATAAAATGCAAATGACCTTCTTACCGGCAAGCGTCAGAGATTACATTGATAAGAAGATCCGCGCCTTTATATGTGCGAGCTCGAAACAGGGGCGTAAAATCTATTTGGTAGACTGGGAGACGATCTGGAGACCGAAGAGGGAGGGACCTATGAGTCAGGGATGCTACTCGAACAAATGAGGCCTACATGTTGAAGATATTCTGGCGGCTTCTTACGAAGCCGATCGATCTTTGGGCGCGCGTCATACTAGCGAAGTACTGCTCCCAGACCGAGGGGGCTTGTAACTCAAAACCAGCGGGCGACTATCTAACCTATGGCATGGTGTTCTGCGAGTCAAACATTTGGTTGATGATGCTACTTCTTGGAACATCTAGAACGGATGGGTGGCTAGATTCTGGAGCGACCGGTGGCTAGACGATTCGACCGTTCTCCGGGATCATGCCCCTAACCTCCCCCAGGGATGGAGGTGACTCGACTCTACTGTCACTCCAGGAATTGGCCAAGTGAAACCACTTCCTAAAGCGTAGTATAGCGGGTTTGGGTTTAATTATCAACCCGGGTCCTAGATATGATGACTACTCAGTGAATTCGTGTTATCTAGCAATGAAACTGGAATGCAAGTCTAAACTATCAAACTAACAAAGCAAACAAACTGGTTGTATTCAAGTTAAAGAGGTCACCCGGATATGGTTCCCCCTAGACTGCAGTTAAGCCGGATTGTAATTACCAAGTTCAGTTTCTATGAAAGTTATACTGCGGAAGGTTCTTAAACAGCCTGAAGTCTCGACTAAAGGTCTTCAGACCCTCTCAATCTGAATCTCTAGCGGGCGACTAACCTCCACCGGAGTAGACAGATTGAGGCCCTAAGAACAAAACCTCCACTACCGGAGTAAATCCGGTACAGAATAGTGAGTTGGCTCCTCGACTAAAGTCACCAACTCCCTACCTTCAATCAAGGATACTCTATTAACCTAGGCAGATATTCTCATTCTAGGTTAAAGCAGAAACAACAGGAATTTGATCAGGATTCAAGTCATTCAATCATTAAAACCTCAATCGAATATAATCAATCATAGAATCAGTACTTGGGTTCATACAATCAAAGCCTAACACACAAATCTAGGGTTCTCCATACCCAGATGAATGGGAGAACTACTCCATAGAGAAGAAAGCAAAAGCAGAATCAGACACGGAATTCATACTGCGAAGGATGGATTCCTGCTTCTGGACGTTGATCAGCACTTCTCCAAGCTCAAGCTGGCCTCCAATGGTGTTGAAGATCAATATAGGGCACTTGGGAACTCTTGCTCGTCACTTTCTCTCTCTAGGAATCGCTCTCTTTCTCAAAAACCCGAATCCTCCCGAATTGTGGCTGAAAATCTGCTTAAAAGGAGAAAACCCCGACTCACACGGCCAGGGTGGCACGGCCGTGCAGCTCACCCAGTTGCCCGTGTGAGTCAAAACGCAGCGTATCACTTAGTTGAATTCCAGGCTCTTTGCACGGCCAGAATGGCACGGCCGTGTGAACTCTCCTTCCTGCCCGTGTTTGCTCTCGCAAAATGTGGCACGGCCAACCCGGCCACTTGCACGGCCGTGTGGATTGTCTGCTCTGCCCGTGTGTGCTCTCGACAAAACTCGCACGGCCAGGCCATTCCTTCACACGGCCGTGTGAACATCAGGGCAGCCCGTGTGACCTCCTTTGTGACTTGCCTCGCGCCCGATCTTCGCCCAATCGACCCCGAACTCGCTCCTAAACCTTCATTCACTTGCCAGGACCTGAAATATCACAAACAAGCACAACCTAGCGTGAAATCGGTCTAAAACATGAGAAACCACATCTCCAACGGTGTAAGAACAGGGGTGAAAACATGTGTAACTAACGGTCTATCAAACTCCCCCACACTTAACCGTTTGCTTGTCCCCAAGCAAACCTAACTCAAACCAATGCAACTCTCCAGACCTCTATAGCAACAAACAACCCAGATCGTAGGTAGAGGACTTCCTAGATCATTTAGCAGCTTACGAGGTCAACCGACGCACAAGTCATCTCATAACTTCTTCTCGAGTCGGTATCATGGCAAATAGTGAACAGAGGACAAATGAATCGTGGATGAAGAGATTCTCAAAAACAAAGGATCATGGACTCACATTTTTCAAGGTGCTCTATTTTCTTTGAAGATGGTTGGAACCCCGTTTCTTTCTGTTTTGCTTGTTTTCTGTTATTTTTTTCTTTTCTTTTCTTTTCAAGGGTCCCAACCTGCTCTTACCGGCCATGCCAGGAGCGGATGTCTCGAGCCTCGTGCGGGGGAAAGACATGTAAGGGGGCTGGAGGTAGTAGGTGGAAATTGGGAACGAATTCCCGCCTCCCCTTACACACTTTCGCCCTATTCGCACGGGAGACGTTTATTTTCAAGCACATTTTCGAGCACCTGTTATTTTCAAGACATGATACAAGAGTCCATGACAGGCAGAGAATCCACAACACCACACAATTCAAGGGTCCTAAGATCACTAATTCACTCAATCAACCAACTCAATATGAAGAAGAAATGAGACTCCTTAAATGCATCAACATCCTCCATAGTGCTACACTACCTCCCTAGGTTGCATATTACTATAAAGACTGTCAATTCAAAGCATACTGAGCAGGCAATTACAAGGAAACACGCACTTGGAGCCCTCAAATTTAAAAATTTGGACAGTGGACTAGGCTCCAAGCACACAAACAGATCTAATGCAGTCAAAAGATAAACACCCCCCCCCCCCACACTTAAGATCGACATTGCCCTCAATGGAGAAGCGGGAAGGATAAGGGAACGATGTTACCGGTATGCACGGACTGCAGGAGACTGGAAACGGGCCAGTCGGGGCACGCACAGCCAAAGGGAAACAGAAGAGCTCAAACACAATATGTTAGGTTCAATGGTCAGCCCAATAAAATATCATCCAAACCAAAAGAAAACAAACCAAACCCAAACCGGGTTACAATCCGACTCAAAACACAAGAAAATCAAACCGTGGTGGGGTTGCCTCCCCACAAGCGCTTCTTTACCGTCTTTTAGCTGGACGCCCATGGTGGATCCTCAGGGCGGTGCAGGAACAGGTGCCTCCAAGAGCGGATCCACGTCGCTCTTGAGGTACAGCTTCAGGTTGTGGCCATGCACCCGACGGATGCGACCACTATCATCAGTCAGCTCGACCTGCCCATCTGGCAAGATGCAGGCGAGCGAGTACCCAGACGGCCAGGGTGGTCGTGGTGCAGGGGGTGGGACCAGCTGATAGTGGTCTCCACTCTTCTTCCGTGCAGGCTTAGCAACCTGCGGCTTCGGCCGCCACTCCTCCTTGAGCTTTTTGTTCGGAGGCGAGGCTGGATGGAGTGGCGGCGAAGGAGTGATAGGAGGGTCCTGCAAAATAGGAGGTGCAGAAGGGTACACGACAGACTCATGTACCTGATCAGAAATGGCATTCACAGGCGTGACAGCAATCATAGCACAGTGATCAAACTCTGTCACAGAAAAAGTAGCCTGTTCATTCCCAGCACGCAAGATCAGTTTTCCATCATGCACATCAATAAGTGCCTTGGCGGTGGCAAGAAATGGCCTACCTAGAATCAAAGGCAGATCCACATCCTCATGTATATCAAGAATAACAAAATCAACAGGATATGTGAATGCACCAACACCAACAAGCAGATCCTCTATGATTCCCCTAGGATGCACAATAGAACGATCAGCTAATTGAATGCTCATCCTAGTAGGGCTAAGTTCACCTAGGTCTAGCATTTTATACAACTTATATGGCATGACGTTAATGCTAGCGCCTAGGTCCGCCAAGGACTTGCCTACATGCATGCTGCCAATAGTAAGAGGGATAGTAAAACTCCCTAGATCCTTGCGCTTCTCGGGCAGCTTGTTCTGCAGGATAGCAGAACACTCCTCGCTCAGCATCACTGTCGAGAGATCCCCAAGTTTCTTCTTGTTGGTGCAGATATCTTTCATGAACTTGGCATACTTGGGCATCTTCGACAGTGCCTCCATGAACGGTATGCTGATGTTGAGCTGCTTCAACATTGCCATGAACTTGGCAAACTCAGTCTCCAGCTTGTCCTTGTGTAGGCGAGTGGGGAAGGGAAGCTGGGGTACATGCTCCTTAACCAATGGTTGTGGCTTGGGAGCAGGGGCTTCCTTCTCCACCCGCACTTCTGCATCGTCGGCTGGAAGTGCTGAAGCAGGTAGTGGTTTCTCCTGTCTGGCCGGGACAGGATCAGTAGATATGACCTTACCGCTCCTGGTAAAAATGGCATCCAGCTGCTGATGCTGGTGAGGATCTCGAGGATTAGGAACAGTGGTGGCAGGCAGAGTCCCCGGTGCCCTGGTAGTGTTCTGGCGGGCCAAGATGCCCACCTGGGTCTGCAGATCCTGCAAAATAGCACCCTGGTTCCGCTGACCTGCCTCCAGTGATGTGATAGCAGCCTGGGTGCTAGTCATGAATGAAGCTAGAATGTTTTCCAGCTTCGTCATCCTGTCATCTGGGGCCGGAGCTGCTGCTGGCTCGGCGAACTGGCGCTGGGGCTGCTGGAATGGCTGCCCCTGCCTGGGCTGGTAGGGCTGCTGTGGGTCTGGCCCCTGGCGAGCCTGGAAGGGCTGCCTCTGCTGAAAACCACCTGCTGGTGCTGGGAAACCAGGTGGTTTAGTGGTGTTGCTGCTCCAGGCGAAGTTGGGATGCTGGCGCCACCCCTCATTATATGTGCTACTGTACGGATCGAGGCGCCTCGCATTGGCGATGAAGGCCAACTGCTCCTGGGGTGTGGTAGACTCCCTCATAGCCTGGCAGTCCTCCACTAGGTGATTGGAGCTCTCACACCACTGACATTGAGCTACTAGAGGTGTAGCCAAACCTCTGCCCGGAATCAGACTGTTGGGCTGCTTCAGTGTCTGCACCTGCTCAGCTACCTGCTGCTCGAGCCCGGATCTGGTCTCCATGGCGTGCACACCACGGTCTCGGGACTGTCTGCCTCGGCTACCCTGTCCCCAAGAATGATCTCTGGCAGCCAAAGTACTGATCATCTGGTTCAGCTCGGGTGGAGTCTTGGTAAGAATATCCCCTCCTGGGCATAGAGACTCAATCACCCTCTGGCTGTCTGGAGAAAGGGCACTGTAGAAGTTCCCCACTGTGAATGCATCACTGAAGCCATGATGGGGGCACTGCCAGAAATAGCCCATGTACCGCTCCCAAGCATCACGAAGGGACTCATCTGGCTCTTGGCGGAAGTGAGTGATCTCCCGCTGAATCTCTGTAGTCTTCGATGCCGGATAGTACCGGTGCACGAACTTGTCAGCCAGATCGTCCCAAGAGGTGATGGATAATGGGGGCTGGGTCTCCAACCACCTCTTAGCATTCCCCGCCAGAGAATGGGGGAAGAGATGAAGGCGGATCGCATCATCGGGGACACCATTCAGCTTGAACCCGTTCGTCAGTTGCAGAAAACGGGAAAGATGCACCCTGGCCTCCTCATTCTTCAAGCCATGGAACTGGATAGAAGATGTGATGAGCTGAATCCAGCATGGCTTGATCTCAAAGTTGTTTGCTGGGATCGGCGGGTAGAGGATGACCGGGCGGATGTCAGCAATCCGCGGAGTGTAGTAGTACTCCAAGGTGGGACCCGGCTGCGGTGGATGATGAGCTCCATGATCCTGGGGTATGGGGTTGTTCCCCAGGACCTGATTCACTGGGGGAACCTGCTGAGGATTCCCCTGGTGCTGATTGTA
The DNA here is from genome assembly GCA_964030455.1 of Linum trigynum. Taxonomy (NCBI): domain Eukaryota; kingdom Viridiplantae; phylum Streptophyta; class Magnoliopsida; order Malpighiales; family Linaceae; genus Linum; species Linum trigynum. Next base: position 36,705,975 of record OZ034822.1, on the reverse strand, counting down.
ATCTCCGTCCATTCCGTGCTCTTCTTCAGAATCGCTACTCAGGTGGCCGTCTATGCGCTCTTCCGTAGCCAGTCTAGCTCGCTGTTGTCTCCTGAGCTGGCGACAGGTGCGGTCAATCTCTGGATTCAACGACAGTAAACCTCCCGACTGGCTGCACTACCTGCACACACTCAAGCAAGCAAACCCGTGAAGGCACAAGTGGGACAAAGCAAACAAGGCAAAAAAGAAAGGCTAAATTAACAGAAATCACTTTTCTTCAACAACCTAGCCGTCCCCGGCAACGGCGCCAAAAACTTGACTCGACTCTACTGTCACTACAGGAATTGGCCAAGTGAAACCACTTCCTAAAGCGTAGTATAGCGGGTTTGGGTTTAATTATCAACCCGGGTCCTAGATATGATGACTACTCAGTGAATTCGTGTTATCTAGCAATGAAACTGGAATGCAAGTCTAAACTATCAAACTAACAAAGCAAACAAACTGGTTGTATTCAAGTTAAAGAGGTCACCCGGATATGGTTCCCCCTAGACTGCAGTTAAGCCGGATTGTAATTACCAAGTTCAGTTTCTATGAAAGTTATACTGCGGAAGGTTCTTAAACAGCCTGAAGTCTCGACTAAAGGTCTTCAGACCCTCTCAATCTGAATCTCTAGCGGGCGACTAACCTCCACCGGAGTAGACAGATTGAGGCCCTAAGAACAAAACCTCCACTACCGGAGTAAATCCGGTACAGAATAGTGAGTTGGCTCCTCGACTAAAGTCACCAACTCCCTACCTTCAATCAAGGATACTCTATTAACCTAGGCAGATATTCTCATTCTAGGTTAAAGCAGAAACAACAGGAATTTGATCAGGATTCAAGTCATTCAATCATTAAAACCTCAATCGAATATAATCAATCATAGAATCAGTACTTGGGTTCATACAATCAAAGCCTAACACACAAATCTAGGGTTCTCCATACCCAGATGAATGGGAGAACTACTCCATAGAGAAGAAAGCAAAAGCAGAATCAGACACGGAATTCATACTGCGAAGGATGGATTCCTGCTTCTGGACGTTGATCGGCACTTCTCCAAGCTCAAGCTGGCCTCCAATGGTGTTGAAGATCAATCTAGGGCACTTGGGAACTCTTGCTCGTCACTTTCTCTCTCTAGGAATCGCTCTCTTTCTCAAAAACCCGAATCCTCCCGAATTGTGGCTGAAAATCTGCTTAAAAGGAGAAAACCCCGACTCACACGGCCAGGGTGGCACGGCCGTGCAGCTCACCTAGTTGCCCGTGTGAGTCAAAACGCAGCGTATCACTTAGTTGAATTCCAGGCTCTTTGCACGGCCAGAATGGCACGGCCGTGTGAACTCTCCTTCCTGCCCGTGTTTGCTCTCGCAAAATGTGGCACGGCCAACCCGGCCACTTGCACGGCCGTGTGGATTGTCTGCTCTGCCCGTGTGTGCTCTCGGCAAAACTCGCACGGCCAGGCCATTCCTTCACACGGCCGTGTGAACATCAGGGCAGCCCGTGTGACCTCCTTTGTGACTTGCCTCGCGCCCGATCTTCGCCCAATCGACCCCGAACTCGCTCCTAAACCTTCATTCACTTGCCAGGACCTGAAATATCACAAACAAGCACAACCTAGTGTGAAATCGGTCTAAAACACGAGAAACCACATCTCCAACGGTGTAAGAACAGGGGTGAAAACATGTGTAACTAACGGTCTATCAGGAGGCTATGACTTTGGCAGAATTCGTTCTAAATGGTGAGTGAATACAGGCTTTTTTATGTGCTTACTTACTAGAGGAATTTGTTTCGCAGGTATGGCTACACCCGGTGCCCACGAAAATCGCGTCTGATGTTTGAGTGTGGCGACTCTCACCAAATGGAGCTTTTTCTCTCCGAACAGCGTACGAGCTCATAGATACGGTGGACGGCCCGATCCTAAACCAACCGATTTGGAGATCCATTTAGAAGACTTCGACAATGCAACGGGTGCGCACATTTCGTTGGCTTCTCAACCATGATCGTCTGCTAACAAACGCAGAAAGAGGATGAAAACACCTTACAACTGATACGAGTTGCAAGATATGCGGTGGGGGCCCTGAGACTACTATTCATGTTGTTCGGGACTGTCCATTTGTGAGAGCTACTTGGGGGGCCTCCTTGAAGACGTACCAAACACCACGTTCTTCGAACTTGACATTCACCGGTGGTCTCTGCACTACTAATCAGGGCGTAGTAATATCATTGATATCACTTTTTTTTGCAGACAATTGCTCGCTTATGTGGAAAACCTGGAGCGAGCTGAAAACCCATGAGCAAATCCAGCTCATCACCAAACAGCTAAGGCAACAGATCAACATAGTCTTTGAACAGGAGAATACCATCTTTGGAGTTGGGGGACTCCAAGAGTGACTGGACATTAACTGGCATCCACCGCCAAGTGGTTGGGCCTGTATTAACATAGATGGCTCAGTCGCTCATTCTCGTGTGAGCACGACCTATGGCGGCATCGTGAGGGGAGACGATGGGCGCTATATCCGAGCTTTCACAACGAACTTGGGAGGGGCTCAATTACTCGTGCGGAGCTGACTGGGATTGGATATGGGTTGAGGCTGGCTTGGGAGGAGGGGGTCGAGAAGGTTATTCTACAGACAGACTCCTGCACTGCGAAGACCCTGATCGAGAATGCTACACCACAGCATCCACATTACACCTATGTAGCAGAGATCCGCTATTGGCTAGCTCGGCCATGGCTTGTCAGAATAGAGCATGTTTACAGGGAAGCAAACTTTGTGGCTGATCACCTCGCTTCCATTTGTCACTCTTTACCTATCGGGGTTCACGGGATTCATGACCCGAGTAGTACTTTACGCTATTGGTTGTATTTTGACATTGTGGGGATTCAAACACCCCGTCCTATTGGTTTACAATAAAGGTTAGGACGCCGTTAATGCCTGTTAAAAAAACTTTACAAAAACTAAATTATAGAGAATGTTCAGGATGGGTTGATCTTTCTTTGAATCTTTAATTCCAGAAGGAGTTGCCGTGGATGAGGAATTCTCCCAACATTGCCAACTCTCCCATGAATAGAATTTCAGCACATTTGTTAGTGATACAAAACGTTCAAAGGTGTGGTAATAGGAATGACAGAATCGTGATAAGTAATAATTAAATTGCGAGCAAACCTATGTCAATTGAGCTTCTAGCCTTCTACTATAGGTAGGGCTGTCATTTCGGTTGCCGATTAGCTGCTAACCGGTCGGTCTAACCGTTAACCGCCGGTTAGCGGCTAACAGGAAACCAAAAAAAAACAAGTGGCGATCGGTTGCCGGAGGTGGCTAGTGGTTAGGCGGTTAGCCGAAAGACCGATGTCGGTTAACCGGCTAACCGATGCTAACCAACCGACCTAAACTACGTCGTTTTGCCATCCCTAAAACACCCCAACCCTAGCAGCCTGGCCTTCGTTCCTCCCTCACATCCATCGCCCAGCCGCCTCCACACATCGCCCAGCCTTCTTCTCAGCAGCGGCGACGACTCCCCTCCCCTGCGCCCCGCCGCCTCCACACTCCCATCTCGGCCAGCCCGTCGGCGACGACTCCCGCGCGTTCCTCCGCCCTCACCGCCTCGCCTTCACCCTACCATCTCGGCTGATCCAATCGGCAGTACCCCAGGTGGAGAGATCGGAAGGGTTGTAGAGGACGGCGTCGGAGGCGAGGAGGGAGAGGTGCTGGGAGGGCGAGTTGAGCATGGCGATCTCAAGCCGCTGGGCGACGTGGCGGAGGTCGGATGAGTGGACCTTGTATCTGGCTCTGGCGAGGAGGCCGTCGATTTCAGGCGGCTTGGAGATGGTGGTGGTGGTCGTGGAGGAGGACGAAGTCGCCGGCGGGTTGGAGATTGAAATCGCGGCGGTCTCGTATGGCACCATGGTGAATAATTCCGATTGTGGGAATTAGGAATTAGGGGTTTTGTTGTTGTCCTCTTTCTTCCTGGGATTTTGGATGGAATAGTCGGCGGTGGCGGGAGTTTCGTTCCGAAAAGATCAGGTGGAGATCTGGCCGGAATCCATGCCGGGGATTGGCAAAGGGGGAAGGAGGGAGGGAGGGAGGAAGTGAGTCAGTAAACGAGTGGGAATTAAAAGAGAGAGCTGGGTAAAGGAAAAGAAAAGGAGAAGGGGAGCAGAGGGATTCTTTTTCTAATTGGTGGGTTTTTTATATAATTTTATTAATTTAGTTTTTTTTTCCCTGTTGGTCGGTCAGTTACTGGTCGGTTACCAGTTGGTTTTAGGTGTCAGCCGAATCGGTCTTCGTTTTTCGGTCGCCCCGGTTAAACCGCGCCAAAATCGAAAACCCAATGCAGTCAAAATCGCGCTTTAAAACTTAAAAACTTACGATTTTACGCTTTTAGGTCACCAAAACGCTTTCGTTTCCATATAAAAACTTAAGTGTATAAAATCGGACTAAATTGCGCTTTAAAGCTTAAAAGCTTACGGTTTTACGCTTCTAGTTCTCCAAAACGCTTTACGTTTTTACGCTTTTAGTTCACTAAATGAGTATTCTTTTCATGAAATTAATTATGAAAAGTATATTTTAAAAGTAAATCACCAACAATATGATACATTTGAGATTAAAAGATACATATAAGGTACTTGGATGCATTCTCAACTTCGATAGAGTAATCTAATTCACCCGTTAGGCTTTTCCCAAATTCATTAGCATAGTGGGAAAAGTGGCTTATTGTTAAAATTTATGTTTACAAACTTATTATTAATATGCTATAAGTTGTTCTACTTTAGGCATGAATCGCATGTATTTATTGACTTATCTAAATTTTGTGCATTCATATTTTGCATAGCATATGTCCTACTTAATACATTTTTAGTTATTTTTTCAGTATGCGTAAAAAATTTACGCTTTTACGCTTTGATTCTACGCTTTACGATTTTACCCATTTTCCGCGCTTTTGACTGCATTGCGAAAACCGGCCGGTCAGTCGGCGACTAACCGAGGCTGAAGGACGGTCGGTTGGCGGCAGCAGTTGGTCATGTCTCGGTTTAACCGATAACCGAGGTTTCGATTTTCGGTTAAACCGAAGCCGACCGGCTGCCAGCCCTAACTATAAGTTCGACTGATTAAAACAGCCAAAATATGATACACTATATTACAAACGCATGCCGGTCATAAACTCATTAAGCATTGAAATTTTCATAATCGATTATGAAACGATCAGTCAAACCAATGGCGCAATGAAATAACTCGACGACATCAATTGATTTTTTTTTTTTTTTTTACAGTCACGACATCAATTGATTGACGGCACAGAAAATATACTTCAATGGACAAGGCAAGTCACGGACCACAACTACATAACAACAAAGAAACAAAATTCAGCGCCATGCCAGCTCCTCAAGTACATAGTAGGTTTTGTCATTTCTCACCCGTACCGTACATAAACTAACGACTGATGCCAACATACATGTTACAACCAGTAAAAGCCAAAGCGAGAGTCGCAAAAAAGAACTCTCTCACCAAGTGAACCAAATTGTAATCAAGGCTAAATAAGAAGAGCATGCATTTCGGAACTAGGATACCACGGGGGGAAAAAAAAAACATGGTGAACTAGAACTCAGCAGCAGAGATGACGTCATCAATCTTCAGTATCATCTTGACTACTTGCGTTGCAAGCAAGACCTGCTGCTGCTTCCCTATCAGTGTCTCGAACACGTTCTGCTCACGCATATCCGTCGTGCCCACGTCATTGCAGTCAATTCCACAGTGGGGATTGTTCTCCTGCAACCCCCATATCAAAGTAACATTAACATCACAGCAATTATATTAATGGTAGGAGGTGATGGATGGCAGAAGCTATGGGAAGTGTTTATCAAGTTACCTTGATTTGCTGGGACTTCACAGCGGATAGAGTCTCAATGGGTTGAAGCCCACTGTTTTCTGCTAGTGCCATAGGGATAGCATCCAAAGCATCTGCGAATGCTCGAATGGCATACTGAAGCAAAAAAATACTTAAAGCTATTAGTATATGGAGATAAAACCAGGAAAAGAAAAAGGTTCTGTGAAGGGAGGATATGAAAAACCAACCTGCTCAACTCCAGGATATCTGTCCGCAGCAGCTTCTACAGCAATTGAGCAAGCGATTTCAGCAGAACCACCACCGTACACGATGGAGTTGTTGCGGATGAGATTCCTAGCAACACACAGGGCATCATGGATGCTTCGCTTGGTCTCTTCTATCATCATCTTGTTACCTGGTTGAGCGTCAAGTAGGAGGATATCTGTAATCAGTATGGCTGAGAAGAATGATAAAGAAAGGAATGACAGAAGCCAAAAATATATTGACCTCCACGAATGAAAATAGTAACAGCTCTGGAATTTGCACAATGTTCAATGTACAGCATTCTATCTTTTGTGGTACCAAAAGACTTCTCCCTAACCAAACCAGCCTGCAGAATCGATGAAGAAAGTGAGAAAGAAATTCAAGAGAACAACAAGCGCATGCTATGTGAACAATCAATCCACAGCAGGAAATTTCCCAAAAGAAGACATACCTTCCCTAGCTTCTCAGCTGTCAACTCCTGGAATCTTGGAACTATCCTGCCACCTATACACGAAGAAAACATGTTTTGTCAAAAGCAGAGTACATCACACAAAAACAATGGAATAGCTTGTGAAGAATTCTGAACAAACACTCAACCTGTGGCAATTGCTATCAGCTCTAGCTCTACTCCACCAACCCAACGTACTGCAGGAAGGTTTCTGTGCATCAACAAATGGTTCGCCTCATCATCAAATCCCCACTGGCAGATAACCAGAGTTGCACCAACATCCTGTCACATCAATTTCAAGAAAGAAAGTTTATACATTCTAGATAAGATGAGCAATTCCCTCAACCACTGCTAAGATATATGATGCTTCTTAATGGACAAACAATCATACCTTGCACTTTTGAACCATGTCATCGAAATACTGCTGCTCTTGCTTACGCAAAGTCTCAAACTTCTCTACTGTGTCGATGTCCACCTTGTGCTTGGTCTTTGGCTTCGGGGGTTCGAAGGGACATGTCAAAATAGCAATGTTTGCATCTTGAATTTGCTTAGGCATCTGCGGGTGACTCATGTCCTTGTCGACAACTATCCCATATATTAGTTCAGTATCTTCCAACTTCCCGCCAACTTTCCCATCAACTTTTATCAAGTCCAAGTTCACATCTTTTCTCTCTAAATCTGCCACAGCAAGGACTGCTTTGACTGAGATCTCAGCCAACTTGCGCTTGCATCTGTTCACACTACAAAATAAAGACACGAATATTTAACCAAAGAACCTCACATTTAAATGATTCCTGCCTTTTCAAAATCTCTACTAGTCCTATACGAACACCTATGATAGCAAGAAGGGAGTAGTAGAAGACAGAATCAACTATGCCAAGGTACTTACATCTTTGAAGACAAAGTAGTCATGCAAGTCTGGACAAGCGATTCTATGTTATTCTCTCCAAATTCAAACTTATGAGCAATACGCTCCAAATGCTCAACGGCTATTCTCGACGCCAACTCATAGCCCTCTGCAATTCGAATGGGATGAATCCCACGTTCTAGCAACTTCTCAGCTTGCTCTAGAAGACTTCCAGCCATGACTACGACACCTGTGGTGCCATCACCGATCTCATAGTCCTGACTCCTAGATAGCTCCACCATCAGCTTGGCGATTTGATTGTCTACATCCATCTGCTCCAAGATCGTTGCCCCATCATTGGCTGGAAACAGAATAAGCAAATAGACTCTGTCAAGCAAAATAAAAGTGTGCAGGCGGCAAAAGAAATCACATCACATCAAATCAACTTCCATTCTCAAGCTATAAATTCACTGAGGTAGATTCTGTCTAGATCAAATCATTCAGGTCACGGTTTTTATTTGCACTCCTAAAATAAGCTTCCAGTTCTTACTCTACTCCAACAGTCTTAAGTTACGAACAACGATACACAGAGATCCATGAACGAACCTTAAACCCTAGCTGCTAGTCGAATAGAAGTATGAATTCACCACGAAACACAGACACACACAACCACACGAGCTACGACCATCAAATCAGCAGATCGAAAGCCATAAAATCGAAATCCAAGACCCGTGCAATCTAACTCGATCGCGGAACTCAAAAGAGAGGAGAATGAGCGAGGAAAAGGATACTCACTAATGGTAACGTCGCCGTCTGGGCTGGAGAGCATCTTGTCCATCCCCTTGGGACCGAGCGAAGTCCGGAGGATACGAGCGACGGACCTTCCGGCGGAAATGTTGGCCTTCTGAGCATCGAGACCCCGCAATCGAGTCTTCTGCTCCTGCTCCTTGATTATGATGAACGGCCGCCCGTATTCGTCGAAAGCTAGCGCCATTTTTTCAGCACCGCTTCTTTCTTCCCGGTTTCCAACTCCGCTTCAACGGAGACGACGGAGCTGGTGGATTTGGAGAGGAAGTGAATAAACCAGTGTGAATGGCAGTAGAAGCTTCCCTCCTTTCTCCCTGTCCCTCCGCCATTTTGAAGCCCTAACCCGCCCTCCGTTCCTGGGTCGGGCTTGAGGATCCGAAAAGTTGCTTAATGGACTAGCGAAGCGAGCCCAATTGTTGCTATAATTGAAGCGAATACACAACTCGAGCCCCGTCTTTAACTCTTTATCGTACTTTTAATTGACGAAATTTGAAATTCGGAACTAGGAATGTGGCGGGTCGGAGGGTATCTTCACTATAATGATTAATGACTAGATTGTACCAGATCTGTTGGCCGGTTATAATATGATATGATAACAGTAATTAGAAAATATTTTAAGTTTTTGAATTACAATAATATGTTCTTCTCTTATATTCACGTCATGATTATACGTCAATGTAATGTGAATTAATATAGTGGTATCCATTTTACAAAATAGCAAGGTAGTTTGTTATTTTTTACCACGATCATCCATGATCCAGATTATTACTTTGTACTCAGTGTCTTCTATTTTTTATGCGGATGGTTGAAATTAAAACGATACGAGTCATGCAAGGGAATATCAGCTCATACTAAACTTATTGACACAATTTTATAAATATTTCAAAATGACTGATATAAATTCTTTACCATCAAGAATCTCCATCATCAACAGACACTTTTTTTTTACATTTTCCGGAGCAAATTAAAAAACAAAACATCACCATATATTATATCATTTTCATGAAAAGAATTTACCTCATTCTAGTCATAAATGTCGTTGGGTATCATTGATTATCTTAAACTGTTAATTCAGTTATGAGATTTGTGATGTTGTAATCAATGATCTCCCCTTCAACTCCATTTCTTTTTTTTTTTTTTTTGTCAATATTATTCCTTCATTTGATAGGAAAGGAGGGAGAGAAGGTATCATGCTTCCATTATACATGAATATTCACGTATTGTCCATAGACTACATCTTTCAATCTTATCTTTTTAATAGTTTTTCAGTTAACTCTATATATCCAACCTTGGAGACAACAAACTCATATTTGGTTGTATATCCACAACTCAAGTTTGGATCCTAAATATATTTAAAAAAATGTTAATAATGCATTGGATAGTATCTACCATTTGCGTTAGATCCTAAATATAAAAAGTGTTAATAATTTAAATTCATTATTTAGAAAAGTAATATAAGCTTTAGTGAAGATTATTTCTGAATTGATTGAAGTGATTTTATATTTATGCCTAGGTCCTTCTCTCCCTTGAAATCTTCTCTCTTCATATTTATACCCAACAGTGTAATCTTCCTCGTTTCACTTACACACTTCACGGTTTCCTTGCATTCTTCACGCCCTTTCACCCGTGATCCGTGCATTGCTCACGAGACGTCCAAAGCCTCCTAGTAACTTGCATTGATCACAGTTTTGTGGTAATCTTCACGGTCCTAGCTCGTGATAATCTGTCGTGAACAGTGATCCATTATATTTCCAACACTTGGTCTCGTTTTGGATCCATTTCGTCCGACTTTCAATCCCCGCCCATTTCACATGCTAGAGTCTGAAACATACTAAAAAACGACAAATTCTAGCTTAAAATGGCTCAAGGACAATGATACACAAGCCAAACGACAAAGATAAAGGGGTATTAAACATGTATAAAATGGCTCGAATCAGGTATAGATGCTCATTTACATGATGTTATTGTAACTATGCATACAAAATTGAACCTATTTGTAAAACTTTAAAAGTTTAGGTATACAAATGTAATACTCAAATTTGTAGGTATTAAAATGTAATATTGCATCGATATTTTTAGGGTTTACATGCAAAAAATATAATTTTAGGTACTCAATCTAGATATTCAATAAGTTTAGGTATCAAACAGTCATTTACATATATATATGTAGGATATAAACGCAAATCCATAAATTAAAAATCCAACCCAAATAAATGGGTATGAGTATATATATATATGGGGAGTTCTACGGTACCCAGGGTGAAATTCCGGGTACCGCATACCTTGAGTAAGAAAACGCTATCCAGGACTTGAATTGACTGATCTTTCGGACATGATACTATACTCTTACCCTTAAAGATCAAAATTTAGGTCTTAATTCTCTAAATCTTATACCCCAAGATCAATTTAATTAGAAACAATAATCGACGGTTATGATTCGTCCAAATATAGGCAAAAAAATTAATGCATCATCTTAGGATTTAAAGTTTATGATTCAGATAATTAGGACCTAGGTTTCACTCATTAAGGATTAGGGTATAGTATCATGCCCAAAAATCCTGCTTATTCGAGATCTAAATAGCATTTTCATACTCAAGGTATGCGATACCTCGGATTTCACCCGGGGTACCGTAAAAGGCACCATATATATATATATCATCTGGAGAGATGGGGGTAGAGAGATCTATCAGCTTGAAAGGGGTCGAATTCGAGAAAATGATGAACTCTATCCAAGAGCATGCCAAGTATGATCACAACGATTCGCCTCGAAAGATGCCCGTTTTCGATCCGGCAAACCCTAAGCACCAGTAGGTCGCCGATCTAGGCAAGAGATACCACTTTGTCCACTTATTCACCACAGAAACACTCTATCTCTAAGGGATTTTTCATTTTTCTCAGTTTGTGGAGGGGGAAAGCTGAAACGGACGTGTAAACAAACCCTAGCAGCCAACAAATGGCTACTTTAGCCTCGCCCTCCGCTCCAACTCCAACATCCCCAACAACGCCGAGCCCGCGGCCGCCGATGAATCCGCCGATCCCCTCGTCGGAAGGCTCGAGGACGCCATCCACCGCATCATCGTTCGCCGCGCCGCCCCCGATTGGATGCCTTTTCTCCCCGGGACTTCGTACTGGGTTCCTCCCGCTAGATCTACCGCCAGATCCTACGGGATTGCCCAGCTCGTCGAGAGGCTTGCGAATCCATTGACGGAGGAGGAATCGCTCTCCGGTACCACCGTCTGCGGCTGGCCTTCCTCAGATTATTTCATCAAAGCTTCAAGAATGGGAAGAAATCCAGTCTTCTTTAAAGTTGGTGCTTTTCAAAACAGGAAACTTCGATCAAGACCGTCGGTGGCTCACCGGAGTCCGTTTTCTGTCGCTGATGTCCGCCAAGTCCTGCAAAACACAATTAATACAGTAGTTATTGAGATTAAAACCACTTGTCCTCAAGCTGGTTACAAGGCTTTACGGCCAGAAACGGTAATCGCCGGAAAAGCCTTAATTGGGCTAATAAATCGTCTCCTTAATGACGAGATAGATCGCTTTAAGCCTCTAATAATGGGCGTAATGCGCGTAATCAAAGGGTTATCATAATGAGCCTTTCACTGATCAACCCATTCTTTTTAGAATAATTAGCCCATCAATTATTGAGCTAGTGTAGTAAAACAAATCAAGTGTCTATTTTATCGCTGGGATTTGAAACATGGAGTAATTGAGTGATTAATTAAGGGATTTAGTTACATTTCCTTCTTTGTCCCTTTTTCATATTAATTGGGACCAATGGATAATTATGAAATTAATTGGTACCATATTAATTGTGCTCAGATTCTTCATATGGCAATGCCTCAAAGTCATACTTTCCACAGTAGTGGCCCTTCAAACTCGTGGAGTAAACTGTCCTAACCGATGGCCTGTTTGCTGGAGACATCGAGAAAGCATTGAACATTTATTATTCAGATGCCCCCTAGCCATTAGATGTGGACTTTAGTGGGATTGAGCAACTTTATTGAGACCGCCCAGACTGTTAACTTTAGTCTATGGTGGCGACATGTCATGGTCTCCGAGACCTCCCCATTCCACATTCTCCAATGCGTCCGTTTACTTTGGAGAATCTGGAAGTCTATAAATAAAGTGACCTTTGAATTTATCCAACCTCATGTTCGTACCCTAGCCAGACAGTTCTACAACCAGGTCCTCGAATCTCCAGTCTTCTCCCCCCCCCCCCTCCCTCCCCGCAGCCCTGTACTCCCAAACCTTCTTGCCACCATTTGAGTCCCTCCACCAGAAGGCTTTTTGAAGATCAACGTCGACGCAGCTGTTTGTGCCTCCGGGTATTCGTCTGGGCTTGTTTTTCGTGGGTCAGACGGGCATGTGATGTTGGCGTTCGGGTTGCAGCATCAAGGAATAGTCAACTCTTGCCTGGCAGAGCTTCTAGCTTTCAGGGATGCTATCTCCTTTGTAGCATCAAGATCCTTGACCCGCGTGATAGGCGAAGGTGATTCCGAAGTGGTCGTCAACCAAGCCCGTCAAGGCGTCTTAGAAGACTCGATTAGTGGTCTGGTGTTACGAGAGTGTCTTCAGATCCTTAGCTCTTTGTCTGTTTGTATAGAGTTTAGGGCGATACCTAGATCCGCCAACAGTGCTGCCCATAGAGTGGCGCGTAAAGCACTACTTTTGTCTCGTGTAGAGCTAGAATCTTTTGATTTTTTTGGGTGGCTTTTTTAGAGTCTTTTAGGGGGTCCTGGGTAGAATTGTAAGCTTAACTATTATTTTCCATTGATATCACTCAAAAATAAAAAAAAGTATATATATATATATATCAATCAAACTTTACCCATTTACCATGTATTTGAGGTTTATACCCAACACGATTGACTTGATTAGAAAATTCAGGAGAAAATTGTCTTCCTTAAACCTAAGCCTATTTTAAACTCACATAATATAAAGTTGAGTTGGGATTAAGACTGTTTCTTCTGATTTGATCCATTCATATTGGTTGCTGGCAAGCGTTTTGCAATTTGATGATGTTTTAAGGCGTTAGGGTGGCCCATGATGGTACAGAAAAGGATAACAATACATTACCAAACTAGTGTATTCACGAATCCACAAATCGCATATTGTTTTTATAAACTCCGTGATTAAGCTATAAAAATAACAAAAACCCACAAATATGTTAATATATACATAAGTTCTGATTTTAATTTGATGTGGTTTTCATTTAGTGTCGTCAATTGCTGAAAGAAAAAAAAAAATTCTTCATGTAAACCAGTTTCTTTACCAGTCAGAACTTAGAAGAAGAGGTTACATTACCAAGCAACCATTGATCAAGTAAAAAAAAAAATATTTAGCTAAAAAATGGAAGAAAAAATTGGTATCACTATTTTTTGCTTAAAACGAAAAACTCAAAAAAAAAAAAAGAGGAGTAAACAGTTAGGATTTAGTTAAAAAAATGATAAGAGATTTTCCTGTAATAGATTTTTCCTTCCATAATTTCTCACGTCCCAAAAATTACTGGGACAATGTCGATCATCCCGACGACGAAGAACGAACCAACGACGACCTATGGCTTCCCTGAAACTCCGGCCTGTAGTTAAACACGAATTCCAACGCGAAATTCTAACAGCCATCCGATAAACCTATAAATCCATGGCTCATTTTTACTTCCCATCTCGCCAAATTCAGAATTATCTCTCGCTTCTTCCTGCAGGTGTTTCTCTATCTTTCAATCGACGACTCCATTAGAGAATCTCTGCAAAAAATTTGCCACCGCCAAAAATATATATATATAATGGCAATCAATAAGGTCGTCGTCCTGGCTCTCTTTTTCGCCGCCGTCATCGGCGTCGCCTCTGCCGCCGCTCCGGCTGTCTCGTCCGCCACCGAGGCCCACACCACCGCCGCCCCTGCCGCCGCCCCCGCTGGGGATGACGTCATTGGAACCGAAGACGGATCAGCGTCCGCCCCCACCGGCAACGGCGATGTCGCTGCCGGTCCTCTGGGAACCGGCCCCGACGCTGGTGCTCCCGCCGCAGAGGCTCCCAAGAGTGACGCCAGCTCCGTCTCCGTCTCTGCCGCTGCCGGTATTGCTGCCGTTGCCGGATACTTCGTAATGTAAATTCAGCTTCGGCGACATCCCAACAGCGTTTCCGATTATCGTCGTAATCTGGAAAAGTTTAATTGTACCCATTTTTCTATTTTTAATTGTTTTTTCTTCTGTATTGTTTACGTCGTGGGAAATTAACCGCGGCAGGGAATTGTTCAATTTTCATTTTTAAATCTATTAATAAAAGAAAAAAGGTTCTTTGTTTTTTATTACTTCATTGGCTCTTTTTGGTTTTCTTCCGCTATTTTATTACACTTCTTATTACAAAAAAGAAGGGGAAAAAAAGAGATGTAGTTCAATGCCAAATTATTTTCAATGGAGATAATCCATAGCGAATTGCGATAGATGTTTTTGTTAAATGATTTTAGCCAATTTCACTCTAGTAACATCCCAACTATCCAAAAGTGTTACTTATATTTCAACGTATTTAATATGATCATTCTGGTATGGAGCACTTCTACTATGCTATATAGTATTGGTGCTTTAATGTACAACTTGAAGTTGTACCATAACATTAAATGTATAAGTTTAGGTTGTACCATAAAGGAATTTGTATCATTATGTTATGGTACAACTTTACAACTTAAAGTTGTACCATCACATAAGGTACAAGTTTAAGTTGTACCATAAAAGAATTTGTACAAAAAGTATAGGTACAATGTGAAGTTGTACCATAACGTTAAAGGTACAATTTCAAGTTGTTCCATAAAGGCAAAAACCTAGAGCACTAATGCTATATAGCATTGTAAAATTCCTCTCTGGTATGAACTTTCGTCTTTGTTAATTTAATATGTTAGTATTAACATAAAATATGGTTAACATTAATGTGGCATATGAAACTTTTAGTCTCCGTTTTTTTTTTCTGACTGATATCAATAGAAGACAAGAGTTATTCATACAAATCTACCCAGGACCCCTTACAATATATTCTAATGAAGCCACCCTAAAAAATCGAAAGAATCTAGCTCTAGACGAGACAAAAGCAGTGCTTTACACGCCACTTTATGGGCAGCACTGTTGGCAGTTCTGTAGCACCGGACCACCAATCAAGTCTTCTATGAAGCCTTGCCGGATCTGCTTGACGACCACTTCGAAATCACCTTTGACTATCATGTGAGTCAAAGATCTTCAGGTGATGATGGAAATAGCGTCTCTAATGGCTAGGAGCTCTGCTAGGGAAGGATTGACTATTCCTTGATTCTGTAACCCGAACGCCAACACCACATGCCCGTCTGAATCAAGGACAACAAGCCCAGACGAACACCCGGTGGCACAAACAGCAGCGTCCAAATTGATCTTCAAGAAATCGTCTGGCGGCGGGACCCATGTGGTGGTTGGATGGTTTGGGAAGAGAATTGAGAGTGTTTGAGATATCAAGTACCTGGTTGTAGAAATGTCTGGCTAGTGAACGGACACGAGGTTGGTAGAATTCACAAATCACTTTATTTCTAGACTTTCAGATTCTCCAAAGTAAGCAGACGCATTGGAGAATGTGGAATGGGGAGGTCTTAGAGACCATGACATGTCGCCAACATAGACTAAAGTTAACAGTCGGGGCGGTCTCAATAAAGTTGCTCAATCCCACTAAAGTCCACAATTTGGTTGCTAGGGGGCATCTGAAGAATAAATGTTCAATGCTTTCTCGACTATCCGTTTTTTATTTGAGGCCAAAGCTGATTCATGAGCCAGGTGATAGCCCTATTTGACTATTTCTAAAAAAATAAGAAACCATAGTTGATGCACTAAGGAAGACTTCATCGTTTGAAATCCCAATACCACATGCCCGTCTGACTCAAGGACAACAAGCCCAGACAAACACCGGTGGCACAAACAGCAGTGTCGATATTGATCCTCAAGAAATCGTCTGGCGGCGGGACCCATGTGGTGGTTGGATGGTTTGGGAAGAGAATTGTGGGGTTGGGGAGGGAGGAGAGTGTTTGAGATATCAAGTACCTGGTTGTAGAAATGTCTGGCTAGGGAACGGACACGAGGTTGGTAGAATTCAAAAATCACTTTATTTCTAGACTTTCAGATTCTCCAAAGTAAGCAGACGCATTGGAGAATGTGGAATGGGGAGGTCTCAGAGACCATGACATGTCGCCACCATAGACTAAAGTTAACAGTCGGGGGCGGTCTCAATAAAGTTGCTCAATCCCACTAAAGTCCACAATTTGGTTGCTAGGGGGCATATGAAGAATAAATGTTCAATGCTTTCTCGACTATCCATTTTTTATTTGAGGCCAAAGCTTATTCATGAGCCAGGTGATAGCCCTATTTGACTATTTCTAAAAAAAATAAGAAACCATAGTTGATGCACTAAGGAAGACTTCATCGTTTGAAATCGTAGAACATGTGATTAATACCATTAATGACATGAATTCTTGGCAATAAAAATGGGACCAAGCAATAAATATGCCAATTAATCGTTACCTACACATATAGAAAAAATTTAATGCAAAATAAATTTAGGACTGAAAATTCGATCCGGTCCCAAACGGTTTTTTACCTCAAATCTAAGCCCGAAGATGGGATTGGATTGTTTGCTATCCGGGTCCGGTCCGGATTATACGGTTCGTTTTCAGGGTAAAACCAAATAGCCCAGACCAAATAGCCAGCCCTAAGCGCTGCTCCTAGCTCCTATCCCCAGTCGAGTCGGACTTGTTGGAGCCCTCTCTGAAACTACTCCATCATCTTCTCAATGCCTCGTTCGATGCTGGTTTGGAGGTTGTCCTGGAAGTGGTCCAGTTTTGCCTCCGCTGCCCTCACCCGCCGGTCGATGTCGTCCGTCCGTGCCCCCGCCTCCGCCAGCTCCCGAAGCAGCTGCCCAGCGTCCTCGTCGTTGTGCTCTTGGGACGAAATCGTGTTTTCCCCCATTGCTCATGGCTTTTGAACATCAGACCTGATACCAATTGACGCGTGATAGCCTCACACGTTGGGAACTTGAAACAACGAAAACTAAAGCAAACTAAAAATACTAGGTTTATTCTTCTTCGACGATAAAACGTAGAGACAAAGTACATATTTATAGTGCTAACCCTATAACTCTTTCCTTCTCAAACTAGGACACTAACTCTAAAAATTACTTCACCGACAACTAATACCCGAATAATAACAATAACAATAAACTAGTTTTTTGACCCGCGCTTCGCAGCGGTAAGAAACTAATTATATTTAAAAGTTCATCCATTTATTTAATGATTTAGCTGAAATTAAATAATTCACAAAATTATCATAGTAGGGTTGTTCCATAAGTTTTATGTAATGTCTTAATCATTATGAAATACATAGACCATATGTTTGTTTAAGTGATATATAACTTACCTTAAAGAATATTTGAGAGCTTTATATAATATATTTTTAATTACATAATTTTTATAGAATAGTGTTACACAAATATTTTCGTACGGTGTGGTCCAATGGTGAAGTCAACTAAAAACAATATCAAATTAGATTAATTTGTTATGTAAAAAATAACTTACCTAACAAAAATAACAAATTGTGAAGAAATAATGTTGAATTTGTGAGCTTTATATAATATATTTGTAATTAAGAATAATGGTAGATGCAAAAATCTTTTGTACTATGTGATCTAATGATAAAAAGTTTATGATGAAAATAAGAGAAGTTTTAATTACACGACTTTTATAGAATACTGTTACACAAATCTCTCGTACTGTGTTATCCAGTGGTGAAGTCAAATTAAGAATAGTGGTAGATGCAAAAATCTTTTGTACTATGTGATCTAATGATAAAAAGTTTATGATGAAATTAGGAGAAGTTTTAATTACACGACTTTTATAGAATACTGTTACACAAATCTTTCATACTGTGTTATCCAGTGGTGAAGTCAAATTAAGAATAGTGGTAGATGCAAAAATCTTTTGTACTATGTGATCTAATGATAAAAAGTTTATGATGAAATTAGGAGAAGTTTTAATTACACGACTTTTATAGAATACTGTTACACAAATCTCTCGTACTGTGTTATCCAGTGGTGAAGTCAAATTAAGAATAGTGGTAGATGCAAAAATCTTTTGTACTATGTGATCTAATGATAAAAAGTTTATGATGAAATTAGGAGAAGTTTTAATTACACGACTTTTATAGAATATTGTTACACAAATCTTTCGTACTGTGTTATCCAGTGGTGAAGTCAAATTAAGAATAGTGGTAGATGCAAAAATCTTTTGTACTATGTGATCTAATGATAAAAAGTTTATGATGAAATTAGGAGAAGTTTTAACTACACGACTTTTATAGAATACTGTTACACAAATTTTTCGTACTGTGTTATCCAGTGGTGAAGTCAAGTAAACAGAATTGTCAAATTTGATAAAATTGTTATGTAAAAAAATTACCTTACAAAATTTTGTTATAATGCAAATAATAGAGAAATAATGCTGAATTTGTAAGCTTTATATAATATATTTTTAATTACTTAATTGATATAGAGAAATAATGTTGATATTTGCAAACGGTTTTGTAAAAAAAAACTAACCTTAATGTAATGCAAATAATAAAAAGCTTATAATAAAATTGGATGTAGGAGATAAATACATCTCATGAACAGTACACGTGGTAAAAGAATATACTAATTGCCTATTAAAATAAAATAATGTTGATATTTGCAAACGGTTTTGTAAAAAAACTAACCTTAAAAACCTTAATGTAATGCAAATAATAAAAAGCTTATGATAAAATTGGATGTAGGAGATAAATACATACTAATTGCCTATTAAAATAAAATAATGTTGATATTTGTAAACGATTTTGTAAAAAAACTAACTTTAAAAACCTTAATATAATGCAAACAATAAAAAGTTTGTGATAAAATTGGATGTAGGGGATAAATACCTCTTATGAACAGTACATGTCGTAAAGAATATACTATTATCTATTAAAATATAATAATTGCCTATAATTTCGTATGCTACAGTGCCGCATACTTGCGGCTTTAATATACTAACTAATAATAATAATTTTGTTAAGCGCCATATCAATATGCATTAATGCACCACTTTTGCTCATAAAAGCTGAATCCTTATGACTTTTCCAACACGAGTAGATATCAACTATCTCGCTGATGTTACTGAGGAGCTTCATGGATGAGTGAAGGTCAATGATGCTTGTTTCATGAACAACCCCTCTCTGTGACCATCAATCGTGCCCGTTTGGTTACCAAGCTTTCCCAGTTCCCACCATTTGAAGAGAGTGTCGCCTACATTTATCCAAATTCCAAACTAGTTTTGACTCGAAACGGTTGCTTCATTTATCCAATTCGTTAAAATGAATGAGATTATATTTTGTATGGTGAACAATGATCAACAACCTCCCGAACAGGCCAAGAGAACAAGGTCCAGAAAAGAATATCTATCGTCCTCTAAAAACGAGCTGAAAACATTTAAAAATTCCAGCTTCCTAAAATTACAGTTCCTATCTAAACGCTACCACCATAAACCTTCGAACCAGACAGACCTACTCCATTGAACAAAATTGATTTCGCGCCCTGTTGACTTCTGATCGAAATCCACCTCCTTTTCTTGCAGTTCCTCAGCAAGGCAGCAACTATCCCCTGAACAAATACTCTTGAATGCCAAGTCATGGTACACAGTGCAGCTTACAGGAACGTATCCAATCACGAGGAATGCCTCCAACTCAGCGTCTGCTGATTGAAGCTTTTGCTGCTGTATCAAGTAACTAATACATTCCCTTGAAGACAGGATTCGTGCGGCATATGTTTGCTCCATGTTCTTCATATTCGGCTTTTGTGTGGCAAGCCTGCGAGCAGAGCAGAAGATATGAGTCATATATGATCGCTTTAAATGCGCCCCAACATAGATTCACGTATGTTTAAAATAACCATGGAAGAGAGAGCTCATACCGCAAAAAATTCAGGAGTTGAAGCAAGCACTGAACCTCCAAACCAAACAGCATATCTCTGTATGGGGTGGCTGACAACATTTACTTCCACTGGCTGAGCCTGGAGACCACCACATGAGAAACCCATTCTCAACCGCTTTTCTCTAGTCAAAGTGATGCATTACAAAAAGAGCATATGAGATGCATAAGAATTGGATACTTTAATATCACCACCAAGTATGGCTTCAGATGCCTGAACTCGTGCATCCACAATCTTTTTCAGATCTCGTTGCAACCTTCTACCGAAATCCTTGAACATGGTTGATCCGCCAGATAATACTATATTCTAAAAAAAAATAAGAAACGGAATCAAGATCTGGCATTACAGGACTAAAAGTCAAGCTGCACATGCATGAACTTCATACTGAAATTATCAAACATATGCTCATACAATAGAAAGGAACCATCTGAATTCTTAAGCAATTGCAATACAGAATCTACCTTTAAAGTAAATATAAGAGCATGTAAGAACACATCATCAGTTGGACCCATGACCTAAAGATTTGCAGCACAAAAGAAACACCGTCTGTCAACAAATTCATCTAAGCTCATCTAGAACTGGTTACCTTGTATAAAGCCCTCCTGGTATCGATTGGTGCAGACTGAATGCATTTGTCAATTACATCTGGTAGAGGAGTTGTAAAGTCACTGCTGTAGACCTCAGGGTTAAAGAAAATCTGCAAAATAAGACAACAGAGCCTCAGAAGGAAGGCAGCCGAATCGACTTCATAGAAACAAAAATATGTGTTCAATAGTCACAGCAAACATCTGAAACGACACTACAGTGATACAGAACATGTCATATTAACGAAAATCCAACTTGCTCGCTCGTCTTTTCATATTAACAGAGCCTATGCATGATTTTCAACATACATTACTACGATAGGCAGAGGTAGTAATGTTTAGAGAGAGAAAGGAGGTGGTGGGTTCACAAGCTTTCTTTTGCCCCAATAAGTCCAACTACCGGCTCTGCCTATCTTAGTACTGTAAAGTTATAATGGTTAAATAAGCAGCACAAGCAAAGTTCTCACTGACAAGTGTGATGTCTAGCATACTCAAACTTGCCATCATGGTAAGGAAATCAAGTGTAGTCTAGGAAAGAATAATGAAATTCTTCTGCCCATTGGTCTAATCTTATGACAGAAATAAGTCTGACTTATAATATAAGCAACAACGACTAGTCGTTGCCAAAATATACCATTATTATGCTTTGCAACATAAAATGATGCTGTAGAGAGAAAAATGACAAACCTCAGGTCCAAGGAAACGCTCATAGCCTACATCACATGAGTATGGCGCCCCGGTTTTTGGCTTGATACCTTTCCATTGCTTAATAAACTTGGATGGTTCTTTATCATGCTTGTTAAACTCCTGTAATCATTTGTAAAAACAAATTAGAATCATCCACTACAATTATTAGAGCACAAGTGCATTATATACTTGAACAACAAATTTACATGATCTCCTCTTTTATATCCTTACACCTTACATAATGTTAATCTTCCATTCTAAGAATTCAAAAAATAAGCAAAAATCACCTTGACAATACCAGAACAAGTGTAGCCATACATTTCTTTGACTTTCCGAGCTACATCAAATGAATCCTCAGGCGGTACATTCTCTCCTCTTTCCTGCCATAAAGTAATGTTCAAACACACAGGAAACAACTTCAGTTTAATATTTAGACCAGAAAACACCAAGAACTAACCCACAACTCATATTGATGATGAGAAGCACCCATATAAATTATAAAAGCATGAGAATGCAACCATTCGCTATTATAGTTAAGAACTCTGAGGTCAGAAGTAACTCACCCGCATAAGCTGTTGGACAAAAAGGGTAACGTCCCGTCCAGCAATAGGAATTGATTTGATGCTACTTCCAATTACATAGCCCTCAGCGACAGGGACAACATGACTAGCACCATCCCCAACATCCACCACAACGCCTGTCATCTCGCACTAAGAAGCTAGTAGGTTAATCTCATATGAGCAGGTTACTACAAGAACATAACCAAATACTGCATATAAGCCAAATAGGCGAAGAAACAGCAAGAAATAGACCCATCTTCACAATGCTTATTCCGTATTGAACCATGAACTGGAGTAATCAGAAATTTCACCAGTTTATAGTCAACATTGAGGCAATAAGTCTGATTTAGTTAAGCCATTCCCATTTGACAACTTCAATAGCCTACAGATAACTCATCAAGAATCATCTCAGTCCTATTTACACCCTCCTAGAACAGAGCATAAGTTTGAGCAGTGAAACCATAGTTTAAGGCAGACAACTATTACAGAGCAGGTGTAAAGAATTCAAATTTGAGTACCAACCTTAGATGTTGTATACCCGGCAGCTAAGGCGAGGACGGAATTGACGGCAATGTAAAGGCCAGGGACGTTAAACGTCTCGAACATAATCTCACCGGCATATTCCCTACTCTCCGGTGCCGTGAGCGGGCTCTCTGTCAAAAGGAAGTAATGATCCTCCGGATCACACCGCAAGTAATTGAATATAGACTGCTGCCAATACCTCTCCATGGCATCCCAATTATCGACTTGCCCATGCTGAATCGGGTAGCTAAGATTGTAACTGCTACTAGACCTCGATTTGGTAATTGCTTCATCCCCAATGAAGAAGTCCAGATCGGCCAAAACCCCGGCGCTGTGCTGGGCGAGCCAATTCGCCTTGGAGGAAGCCCGAGATTGATCGAGAAACGACTCATTCACTGCAACTACTGTCGGTAGAATGAAACAAGGCTCAACATTTCCCGCGAATCCCATCTTAGTATACCTGCAGAAACAAAACAAAACAAAACGAATTCCCCCGTCGAACACCTCTGTCCCCGATTCAATTACACGAAAAATGGGCAACCGCAGAAAAATTGAGACATACCCAGTGCCGTTGTCGATGACGACGGCTGGGCGAACGGTGGGGTCCATGGGAACGTCGGCAACAAGCGTGATTTCGAATGCGCGATGGGGATAGAAATTCAAATTCGATGGAGGGTTTATAATGGTGAGAGGAGGAGGAGGAGGAGTAGGTCATGGTGAAAGCGACAGAGAATCGGATCGCAGGTGAAAGCAGCGGCTCAACGGTAGCTGGTGGAGGTGGGCAGAGGAGATGTTTGTGGTGCAGACGGCGGCGAAGAGGAAAATGGAACTACCCATTTTCTCAACAACTGCAGCGAGCCAGAGTTAAAAAGCGTCTTCGAATCAAAAGCTTGCTCATCATCATCATTTGCCCACTTACGTCCAGTTCCCTCGAAGCACTGGCCTTTCTTTCCAAAATTTTCTCCTCCTTTTCTGTGCGCTCTCTGGCGCCTCTTGGATTCGTTCTTCCCTTCTGAGAAGAGAGCTAAGCTGCTCGGGTGCTCGGCTTACGGATTGATTATTCTTTTACGTTTTTTATTCAGTTTCAGGCCTCGCAAACGACGACTGACATCTCTTTTTTGTCCTCGTCAGAACCAAATCGAAGCATGACCCGGTAACGTGAACGGCTCACACTTTATTAGTTCAATTGATATCAAGCCGTTAAAAAATTGTCTGAGAACCGACATTCTATAAACAATAATATCAATGGTGACGGGAAGAAGCACAAGTGGATACACAAGTGCATTTGTTCTATAATAATCACCCAAGAAGGGGTGATTCGGGTCCCTTTTATACCCAAGTGGAAACACAAGTTCATTTGTTCTATCAATGTGTGTGGATGAGCAGGTTATGGAGGGCCTCGAGTGTCGCCTACTGCTTCGAGTTACGGGGTGATTCAAACTGCATGGAATGGTTTTGGAAGGTAGCAAAAGCTATCCCAGAAAACGTGTTAGAAGATTGGGTGGTTCTCATGGATATTCTGGAAGGAGAGGAATGCTCACCTTTTTAATGGTGTGAAAATGGACGAGATGGAGATAGTCCCGTGGGCAGAGGCCTTCTTGGATGAGTATCGTATGCACCAAGCTCGCTCTGAGGGGTCTCCAACGGGAAGAGTTAGTCAAGTATGGACAAGACCGGAGGAGGGAAGGCTGAAAACCAACACTGACGCAAGGGTTGGAGCTGAAGGTGTGGGACTGGGTGTGGTGGTCCGTAACCACATGGGAGCTTTTATAACGGCAGCGGCAAAACAGGTCAGAGGAGTATTGGATCCAACGATGGGGTAGGCACTTGCAACTGAATTTGGGCTACAGCTAGCGCGCCACCATCATATTGCGAGACCGATCCTGGAATCAAAATTTTTGAACGTGGTAACAGGTGTCAGGCGCTCTTCAGACATACAAACGGAGCTCGGGGTGATTTGCAGGAACATCAGGAAGTTGTTAGAGGAGACAGGTGGTGGGACTTTACAATATGTTAGTCGAAAGGCTAATGAAGTTGCGCATATCATGGCGCACACGAATACTCTGTGGGATATAGTGGATGTTTGGTTTGATAGGTTTGCTCAGAATCTGATTGATTAGCTTAAACTTGATGATGTGACAATTCCAAATCAATAAAAGCTGACTACAGGTTCCGATAAAAAAAACAATAATATCATAAGTAGAAGATAAATAAGATAATAATTTAACGATTTAATGACTAAAATAAAATTTATCATATACCATTTTGTAATATTACACATTATGCGCTTTATAGAGTTTTGCTATTTAGATCATGATTTAACCAGAATTTGGGGCATGATACTATACCCTAACCCCCAATCCCTAAATTTTTTTTTATGAATGATGATATGAAACTTTTTATTGCAAAAATGAATGGAGACTTGCCAAAAAATGGCAAAGAAACTGACAGACAAAGACAAAGGGGGAAAAAAAGGAAGGGGGTCCAACGTGAGAACAATAAAAAGAAATGAAAACAAAACCCACAAAACGAGCAAATTCAAACAAGTCTCGAGAAAAAAAAAAGGAAAAGAAAAACACGAAGAAGCAAAAGAAAAAGAACAAACTGTTAGCCAACTCCAATCCTCGCCCATTCCTGAAGAGCTCATCTGAGATAAGGTTGAAAGCTCGAAGCCATCTCCCAATTGCATGACGAATCTTGTGGCAAACCTCAACTGGGGATGATTCGGTATTCCTAAAAATTCGGTTGTTTCTCTCTGTCAAAATATACCAAAACACCGCATGAGGTAGAACTTTCATACAATCACTAAGCTTTGTGTCATACCCTAATCCTCTCCAAGCCGGAAGAAATGATGGCATCGTTGATGGGAGAGGGACATGTAGCTGAAGAGATGATGTGAATCTTGCCCAAACGTCTTTTGAAAATGAACATGTGAACATGAGATGACAAATCGTCTCTTCTTGACACTTGCAAAGAGAACACCAATTTGTGATTATCATGCCTCTTTTTCTTAAGTTATCAATAGTAGAGATCTTTGCTAAATAGGCCATCCAAAGGAAGCAACATATCTTCGAAGGCACATGCGAGATCCAAACAAGCTTGAAGGGGAAGGAAACGTCACCCGCAAAGGTAGTATCGATGAGGTTAGATGTGAAGGAGTGCACAGAGAAAATCGAGGAGGACTCCAAAGGCCAAACAAGATGAGCAGGGCCGATCGAGATCCATTCTGGTGAGAGTGAAGACAACAGTTGCCTTAAACGGGCATGCTCCGCTTCAGCGCCCCGACGAAGGGAGATCGAAAGGGGTATCTCCAATAAAGATCTGTCATCCAAAGAAATCAAATCAGAAACAAAAACATCCAAGGATTGGGCAGCAACCGCAACCCTTAGGATCTCTCTCGCAAGGTGTTTCCCCGGATCCAAACATCGTGCCAAAAAGAAACCCCATTTCCCCCCCAGGATCGACATAGGCCACCTCCCAAAAATAAGAGCTTTCGTTGACAATCACCCTCCACAAGGAACATCCATGATTACCCAAATTCCAGTTTGGTTTCCAATCCGACACACCAAGTCTACATTTCACAACCATCAAATTCCTCCACCAAGCATTTCTTTCCACTCCATACCTCCAAGCCCATTTGCCAAGCAAAGCTCGATTCACACTCTTAAGATCCAAGACTCCCAAACCCCCCTTACTCATGGGAGTTTTGACAATTTCCCATCTCACAAAATGAAGACGTTTCACCTCAAAGACTCCTGACCATAGAAAGTCATTTTGAATTTTTTCCAACCTAGCAATGACCGAAAGAGGGGCCCTAAAAAGAGACAGGAAGTAGATAGGAAGATTTGCCAAAACACTCTTTAATAACACCAACCTGCCTCCAAAGGACAACATCCTTGCCTTCCAAGTAGCTAGACGCTTCTGCACTTTATCAATAACTGGTTCCCATACTGCCAAGGACGCGGCTTTAGAACCCAGGGGGAGTCCTAGATAAGTAGTCGGGAGAGTTTCCAATTTGCAACCAAAAATATTCACCAAATGCTCTGGATTATCCACCTCCCCCACTACCATCATAGAACTCTTGTGCAAATTTACCCGAAGTCCTAAGATGGTTTCAAAGAGTGCCAAAGCCACAAGGAGTAAACGCACCTGCTCCTCAGATGCATCACAGAAAAGTAAGGTATCATCAGCATAAAAGATGTGAGAGACCTCTCCAATCTTTAATTCCTCATTCATAAAGAAACCCTCAACTAAACCATGAGCTCGAAGAGTTTTGAAGATCCCAGATAAAACCTCCATCACCAAGATAAACAGAAAGGGGGCAGGGAATCACCCTGCCTGAGGCCTCTCTCACTCGGAAAGAACCCTGAACCTTCTCCGTTCACCAATACAGAAAAAGATGCCGATGAAATACAACTTTTGATCCAAGATAGCCAAGTAGCGGGGAAGCCCATACTATTAAGGACCAATAAGAGACAATTCCAGTTGACATGATCGTATGCCTTCTCGATATCAAGCTTGAAGACCAATCCAGGCTTTCTGGCCCTTGTCCTCGAATCAATCAATTCATTGGCAATTAAAACTGCATCAAGTATTTGACGACCTCCCACAAATGCACATTGTTCTTCTGTAACCAAGCCTCCCATGTATGTTCTCAATCTTTCCATGAGAACCTTCGAGAGAATCTTGTAAAGGCTGGACACTAAACTGATAGGTCGTAAATCCTTGACATCTCCAACTGCTTCTTTTTTGGGAATCAAGACCTAAAAAGTGTGATTAACACTTTTTGGTAACATCCCAGTAGCGTCAAACTCGTTCAAAGCCCCCAAAATGTCCACCTTCACAATAGGCCAAAATTTCTTGAAGAACCCCATAGGAAAACCATCTGGGCCAGGTGCATGATTTCCTTTGCTATTCCTTACCACCTTCCACACTTCCTCCTCCTCAAAGGGTTTCACCAAAAACTCAGCAGCACATGGAGGGAGTGATGGAAAGTCCAAGCCATAGGGGAAAGGTCTATTCGGAGTAGACTCATGAAACAAAATTTCATAATAAGAAACAATTGCGGTAACAAGCTGCTCTTGACCCGAACATAAGACCTCACCAACCCAAATATTGTCAATAAAATTTCTTCTTTGATTAAAAGTAGCCACCTTATGGAAAAAGGAAGTATTTCGATATCCCCAAATCAACCATGTCTCCCTTGACTTTTGATGCCAACTAATATCCTTCCTTTTCCAAAGTCGATCCAAATGGCATTTTAGAAAGTTTCGGTGCACTTGATCATCCTTTGACAACCCATCACCTTCTTCAGAAAGATCCAAATCAGCAATTTGCTTTAAGGTGAGGCTGATTTCCACATCCACATGTTTAAAAACTTCCCTATTCCACTTTTTAATATTCTCTTTTACTTGTTTTAGTTTCTTTGCACATCTGAAGAAAACCCCAAAACCGTCAACCGAAGTGACCCACCAATTCTCCAATTGACTCTCAAAGTCCTCATGATCAACCCACATGAACTCAATATCTCCAAGGACGTCGAATAATACGATCCTCCCCACTTGTCAACAACAGTGCACAATGGTCGGATCCAACACGAATGAAGGACTTTAGAGAGCAAGTAGGAAACTTGCTTTCCCACCCTGGCGAGACCAAAACCCGATCTATTCGTGATAATAAAGGGTTAGATTGTTGACTTGACCAAGTAAAGCGATAGCCAAGGAGAGGGAGATCACAAAGTGCATGATCATTGATGAAATCGTTAAACATAGTCATGTCCAAAATATTCCTAGGACCCCCAATCACATCCTCCTGAGAACAGACCATGTTAAAATCCCCGACAATACAAGAAGGGAAAGCCCACCAAGACAAACATGATGCCAACTCATCCAAAAAGACCCGCCGATCAGCTCTCTCATTAGGACCATAAACATTAATCAGTACCCATTTGAAACCATCTTCTCTTTGAGTAAAAACCAACACCAAGCAAAATTTCCCCACCCAATGACATTCAAGGTCGTAAACTAACTTATCCCATGCCACCAAAATACCCCCGGAGAAACCCACTGCCGGTTTATCAACCCAATCCATCTCATGACGACCACTAATAGCATACACAATGGAATCTTTACAACTCTCAAGCTTTGTTTCTTGAAAGCACAAAATTGAAGGACGAATTGGAGCCAAAAAAATCTCTAACTTTAAATTGCTTAGTCGGATCTCTCAACCCTCTAACATTCCAAGATACCAAATTAAAAATCATGAGTAATTCGGAGTGGGGCATACCCATTTCTGCGTGGCCGTCCGGCTGTGATAATGCTAGTGGCATCACCTTCCTCAATTCCTAGTAGTCGAAGAGCTCTTTCCCGTGGGGATAAAGGAGGTGCTTTCTTTCTTCTTGATAGCACCTCCTTCATTGTGTTCTCTCTTGGTAAATCAGGAGACTCTAAAGAGTTTTCCATCCCTAACTTCACAATATTAGCAAGCAACTCACTATACTGGAACATATTTTCCTCCTCAGAAGATGTAGCCTGCAAAATAGCCATGGGAGAAGCTTCATCCGTTTCATCAGTTTCCCTCAACATAACAGATTGATATTGTGGCTTGAGATAGCATGGCAGGAGGGAAGTTGACACAAAATCATCTAAATTCACTTGAGGATTAAAAAGGTGGAAGATGGGCCAGACCATAAAAGCTTTCCAAAGATGCAAAAGCATTAGCATATTGGGCTGAGAAACCTGAATGCTAAGGAAATTAAACAAAGCCTGCAAGCCTATATCAACTCCCAAATTCGTGGGCTCCCAAGCCCATGACTCCAAAACACCTTTCAGTCCCTCCTTTTGATTCATTTCTTGGGCCTCCACTTCCCTTTCAGCCCATTCAGTTAAATGCACCCCCTTCTCACCATTTGGGACATCCCAAAAAACCCTATCCGCATGAGGGACCTCATCACCACCCCCAAGAGCTTCACAAGTAGTTGACCGGCCTCCCAATAAATCAGAGTTGAAATTCTTTGATCGATGAATTTCCTCCCCACAAGCAACATCGCCATCATCCTTCCTGTATCTGTGAATGTCCCCAAAAAGCTCCCTTCCCCAGCTTTCTTCAGACACGGCCTTTTCCAAAACATCACCCAAATTTCTTTGATCCATCACCTTCGCCCCCGACGTTCCCACATTAAGATCCGAATCTCTTTCCACTCGCTCTCTCCGTACGAAGACCGCGCGTCCCTTGCCTCACCATCCATGAAGAAATTTAACGCCTGAGTCAACTGAGGGTTGCACCGTCGTCGACTCCATCTCAATCTTGACCGGAAAGACCATGGATCCATAGCACACAGGAATTTCTTCCGGGATTAAATCAGAAGGTAAAATGCGAATGCGAGCATCATTTAGAGAAAGCCCCTGTTCTTGGATTTCCTTCACTTCGCCACAAAAATTCCCAAGTTGTTTGAGTAGATCTCTGGATCGCAGATGAAGGGGAATGCCATTGGCTCGAATCCACACTTCTCCATGAGAAAGTTGAACCCTGGATCTCCCTGCATTTTCGATCCACGAATCTGCATAAATGCGGAAATCTTTAAACCGCCATCTGTTTAGAGCTAAAACTCTATCCACCTCTTTTGCCGATCCACAAGGAAAAAGCCATAAACCATCACTTAGGGGTTTTGGATTCGAACAAGAAACACCCCAATTCTTCTGAGTCCACCTATGGAAGTCATCCCAATTTAGGCTGTCGTTCCCCACAAATCGAAAGACCAAACATCGCCGGAGGTAGGCCTCTCGATCTTTAACCCCTGTTTCCGACACCACCAGCACTTTTGACCCTTCAATCGACTTAACTGTACATCTTCCTTCAACCGGCAGGTCTGACTTTTTGAATAAATCTGCAAAAGAGACCCGATTTGAATCTGCAGCATCCCCTGTTGGCACCATCAATTTATTTGAGACATTATTCCCGGCCAAACTTCGACGTCTTGTGAGTGCCTCTTTCGACAGAGTTTGAATAGATTTGAGAAAAGAAGACCATCCCACTACTGATTCATCCATCGGCACAAGCACAAAGAAGATTCTTCCATTCCTACACGTTTCCGCGACGCGAAGAAAGCACTCGCCTGCTTTACAAAACTCCCCCACTTGCAACATCCGAGATCCGCTATGCCTGGCCTCCTTCCCATAGAATTTCCAGCCACGCGCTAGTGCCACCTGAAGAATCCCTTGTAGCCAGTCGATCAACTCCTCATCCAAGAATATGAAGTGGGTTGCGCCGGTCGATCTTACTGACAATCTAAACCCGGCAACATGGAAGGACCAATCCTCCTGCAAATCAACCAAAAAGCCCCTAGATCTAAGAGAAAAGCCCAGCCGATCCTTACCCCTAACCTGACCCCGCTCACTCACCCACCCTCTCTCTCTCTCACCCTCGCACGCTCACTTTCTCTTTCTACACTCATTGTCCAAGAATTTCTCCCCCCAATCCCAATCCCTAATTTTCTAACCCAAACCATGAGATTCGTCTAATCGTAAAATAAAAATCAATGATAATTTCGACGAATCATAATCGTTGATTTTCATTTTAAGATTAAACGAATCTCATGCTTTGGTTTAGTGAATTGGGGATTGGGAGTCACCTATTAAAGGTTAGGATAAAGTATCATGTCCCAAACTCCGGTTAATTCCAATGGGACGTACGCTAGCCTTTGCCAAATATATATTAACTTAAAAGAACCCTAAGTCCACCCCCACCTGTGCCGCACACCTTTTTCCCCAATCTCCCCCCTCAATCTCATCCCCTCTCTCTCAAACTCTCGATCTCCTCTCCATTTTTTTTGTTCTACTGCTAACCCCCTGGTGCCACCACAGCCAGATTAACCGCCGTCCTCTGGAGAATCTCCGACGGGAAGCGACACAAAATCTCTGCCTCGCCTGTCGCTACCAACTTCGCCTTATGTCGCGTCTGCTTCACAATCATGAATATCGCCTTCCTCCACCCCATCCACCGTCGCCTCAGATCTAAGCCTCATCAGTCTCCTCCCATCACTTTTTTTTATTCTCATTTTTATGTCAGTGGCGGCCAGAAAGCAAAAATAGGGAGCGCGAGTTGAGCGGATCGAGCGGTTAACCATCTCGGCCGCTCCTCAACCGTTTCGGCTTATTGACTGTGTCCAGCCGGTTTAGTGGCTGGTTGCCAGCTTTACCTATCGGACTGACCGACTCGGTTCAGTTTTAATAACACTGCTTTTTTTATAAACTCTTTTTTGTCTTCCTGTTTTGGTTTTTTCTTAGGGTTAATGTAACACATTAGACAAATCCTATCGACAAAGCACGAGCGAGATCAATGGTTCATAAGTAAGAAATTGATCTTAACTGACAAGATACATTTTGGGGTGAAATGGAGGAGTTCTTGTGAGCACTACGAAGTTAAACGTGCTCTGTTGAGGTTGCATATAAATGTGTGAGTATTGGGCCTTGTTGGCCCTTGTCCGAGTTGTAGTAGTACGGATGATTGGTGTACTCGGCTCTTCTCATTAGGGTTTTAATCCTAAGTCTTTCTCTATATAAGGCTTAGCTACTCTCATGTTGTAAGCAAGCCATCACAATGTAGTCCTTCAATAAAACGTCAACCGTGAGCTCTTCTGAGTTCACCGTAGATTAGTCTCGTTCAATCAAGAACAAGAAGACCACGTAAAATCTCGTGTCTCTCTTGTTATTTTGATCTTTCGCGTTATCAAATTCTCTATGGTATTAGAGCGAAACTCGATCCCTTGTCTAGGGTTTTGAGCTTCCGCAGTCAACATCGTTACCTCTTCATGACAGCACCGACGTCATCAGTCAGAGGTCTTTTTTTACCTTCATCATCCCACAGCTAGCCAGAGTCAAGTGACTGTCTGCACAATATTGTCGTTCAGTTATTGTTCGTGTTATTCCTGTCGAAGCTATTGATCTACCTCTTACACGGCTGTACTTTTTCCTCTCGATTGGCGTTGTCTGCATCCGAAATCTTGTTCGTCGTTGGCAACAGGAAGGCTCAGCTCAAACAAACTCAAATCAGACGCCGAGAGCGTCTCAATCAAATCACGACCGTAGGTGTGATTCTTGTTCAGCTTGTGAAAATCAAGAGGCAGTTTTTGTCAAGAAGCACAGACGCGTCTTGGTAATTCGACGCCATGACTTTCCGACCTTAATCTTAAGTTGGAAACTTCTGAATTGCAGGCCAGTCAAGACTCCTCAATGTAGAGCTTTCTTCTCGACTTCAATCAATCGGAAAGTAATCGTTGTCATGGATATTTAGCATCGTATCCAGTTTCGGCGAGTCTCTATCCCTTGTTAAGCTGCTCAGAGCCACCTCGTCTCTAGGAGTGTCGATGTCCACTCTGGCCTCTAAACTCGTATCGTTGTCGTCACCGGTTTGAGAATAAAAAGTTGGGTGGATCGTGGGTCAACCACAGTCCATCCGCACCCACCCAATCTTTTGTGGGTCACCTATTTTACAACTCATACTACCTATAGGAACCACCCACATGATAATGAATGTGAGGTGGATTTGGATGAATTTGTAGGTTCAACCATCCAATACTCACCCCCTAACTATAAGACCACTTATAGTGTTGTTATAGTATCTGAACCCATCCCCCAAATGAAATGAAACTCCAAAGCTTGAGTAGTAGAACTGTAGTGTCCATAGCCGCTACGATATGCAACCACCGACGGCATATGACAAACCGACTCTCAATCAATCACCGGTGGATTTCTCTTCCGCCGCCATGCCGCTACTTCTCCGCAGCCTCAATAGTCAATATACATTCTATTTTGAATCTAAAAGCCAAAATTTAGAATTACCCATTACTTATCTAGCATTGTGAAAATGTTATCAATGAAAACAAAAGGGTTAATAGCATTTTGTACCCCTTTACTTTAGTAAATTTAACAAACGTACCCCTCTACTAAATTTTTGCACAAATATATCCTTCTAATATTAAATCATAACAAGTTTACCCTTCCATATGATTATTTGTTAAATGACCGTTAAATGGACTGGAAATGACTCAACTGCCCTCATTTATTTCTAATTTCAATTTTAATTATTTTATTATGCATTTCCCAGATTAATTAATTAGAAAATAAAACCCCTAAAAACTAAAACAGAAGCACTCGGGACTGTCCATCTCTTGATATCTCTCATGCCCGCATTTCCTTACCGACGACGCCTGGAGTATAGTGATTGGATCTCGCCACCGCCGAAGCCTGATGCAGCCGGCATCGAGGACAACTTTGCTAGAGGTTGCCAACTACTTCATATATTTTTTTTGGGTTGCCTCTTCTTTCCTCTTCTCGTTTTCGTTTGCCACAGAAACACCTTTCCCCTATCTTTTTGCATTTTGAGGAGAGGGATTCTCTTCTGCTTGTGAGGTCATAACAACATTTATTCCCTTGTTTTCTCACAATCCATGCCCATCCCGGCTTCCATTCCCCGTAATTGGCAATTGATTGTGGGAGTGTTGCTGATTAGATCTTGTGCTTGATTAGTTTTCAGTTGTTGTCTATGTCGAACTGTTCTCGGGTTGGGTGATCGGCGATGTTCAACGAGCGGCGGTCGTTGTGCTTGGTGTTAGCCGGTTTGCGTGAACGACACTAAAGTAGCATACATGGGATGTACTGTGACTCATGGTTGGCCGAGTCCGTGCCCGGCTTGGGTATCGCAGTAGTGGTGTGAACAGGGTCCAGCGAAGAGTGAGATGCAGGCGATGAGGACATAAATAAAAAAATAAATAAAACTGAAATTAGGATTAATTGAGGGGCAATTGGGTCATTCTCAGCCCATTTAATGGTCACTTAACGAATTATTAGATGGAAGGGTAAATTTAATAGTAGAAGGATATATTTGTGCAAAAATTTAATAAAAGGATACGTTTGTTAATTTACTAAAGTAGAGGGGTACAAATGCTATTAACCCAAAACAAAACTATAAAACAGTTCCAACCGAGAGATAAAAATGGCATTAGGAAGGGAAAATTCCAACATCTCCTTCTCATAATTGCCAATGCCTTGCATGCAGCAGCATCAACCCAACCTAGTTATTATGCTAACTGCATAAGTTGTTAGTATATACTAACTAATCCAAAATGTATGAACTAGTATCCAAGTATGCTGATTTTACTAAATATCTAGATAGCACAGACTAGTATTCAAAACATCACAAACTAGTATCTAGATAGCAGATACCAACTAATATCCACAATCAACCAACTAGTATTCAATATGGATACTCTTATGTGTTATCTGGATACTCTTATGTGTTATCTGGATACTAATTATGTGTTGTATGGATACTATTCCGTGTTGTCTAGATATTAGTTTGTGAATTTGGGATAATAGTTGATTCATTGTGGATATTAGTTAGCAAACCTTGACTACTAGTCTGTGCTCTCTAGATACTTTAGTACTTGGATACTAGTTCGTGTATTTTGGTTATCAGTTAGTATCTGCTAACGAATCTTCAAGTTAGCATATTAACTTTCCCCGCATCAACCTTATCGGCCTATTCATGAGGGATTGAATTCGTTTTTTAATAAAAAAACCTAATGTCCGCTAAAAGGAATAGTGTGTGCACCAAAAACTGTGTGGAAAGCTTATTTTTCGAGAAACAAGGTGACAACCCAGTATCTGAACCCATGACGTGTTTCTCGGACGTCGAGCTAGTTCTTTAATAAGGGGTTGTATAGCCGAGAACCGGCTGACCGAGTTGAATGGTTTTGATGGTTAACCATTTGAACCATTAACCAGCCGATCAGTTCAACCGTTACATTTTTTAAGTGTTCCGAGCCGAGTTGGTGGTTGGGTTCTGGTTTTATCGATTTGACCGACCGACTCGGCTCAGTTTTGATAACACTGGTTTTTTCAAATAAAAATTATTGGTGCTATAATTTTTAGTCTAAATTTAGAGTAGTGATTTGGATATGTTCATCTATACCATTTTCCTAGTTACACAAAATCCTATTAACAAATAACATTGGACCGACTTTTAAATAGCACTGGGCATGAATACCTAAAATAAACAAATTTATAAGCACTATGCTAGCTCTGAATCTAGAGGAGGGCTGGGTCGTGGCCTGGGGTGGCCCAGTCCTAGATCGGCCACCAAGCCCAAGAGATTGGAGTGTAGCTTGAAGAAGATCATCTTGATGGCTTGGGCTTGGACCAAGGTGCTGGCAAAGGAAGAGGGTTTTGGGGATTCATTAGCCAAGAAGGAAAGCTATTTCCTTATCCAAGAAGCAAGTTAGTGGTTTAGTCAAATCCTTTATGGATTAGGACTTATTTAATTTTCGGATTTCCTTTGTTTACTTCTTAAGTTTTTTACTTTCATTCTTAGATTAGGATTTAGTTTATGAAGTCTATAAAAAGGGTCTGAGTTCCATTGTAAGAGGAACACGAAAATTTTATTGATTAAGTTAGTGAAGACTCATTGAGTTTCTTTGTGAACATGTGCCCAAATTTATGTCGAGGATTCCAGGTGCTTGTGCGTCTCTTATCAACTAGATAATTACCCTAGTTGTGGCGAGTTTTACCTTATACCGATCGGCCCTTCTCATAATTTGATATTGTTTGATCGTTTTCCATATTATCTTTATTTTTCATTGAAATTCGTGGGAGATCTCTTGATGATCAAGTTGGCTGCTGACTTTGATAACCGTTGAATCCAAGAGTTAGAGTCTCGATTCATATCAAGGGATCCTCGGCGGCACATAAAGGAAAGACGATGGTTTTAGCGGAAACCCTAAGGCTAAACCCCTGCAAACCATATCTGGCACCCAATCGGAAACACTAAAGACAATGAAACTCAGTCTTAGGAGAAGCCCCCAACAAACCCTCACAATCAAATTTGAGACAATGAAAAAACATCTCAATCACTCAACTTTGGGCTCAACAACACCGAGATCCAAATAGTGATTGTCCCTGTCCTTGAGTTATGTGCGAAAGAGAATGCGAATCCAAATGGGAATCCATCCTCAATCCGGTGACACTTCTGGAAAGAATCGATCGACTAATTCCCTGCCCAAGACGGCTTAGGATAGGGTTAGTAACCAATGGTTACTAACCTATGAGTAATTAAATCTGGACCTTTAGATTTAAGTGGGTCCAGAAAATTCAGATCTAAGGGTTGTCAATTAAATGTATTTTATTTTCCCTAGTTTTCTTAATTGGCTCTTATCTTCTTCGTTCTAACTCGGATTTCAATTTTTTCTTTGCACAGATGGAACGAGTTCGCTGTGCTCTACAAAATGAGATCAATTTTCAATATATTTCGAGAAACTTTTTTTTTTACCAACTACATACCATATGGTAACTTCTTCGTTTTTAAGTCGTTTTTGAAAACGTTTGCTCAGAAGGAACGAGTTCATCATGATCTATTGGATCTATAAATTTCTGGGTGAAAAAAATACTAGATAAAAAATTACCATACTTTACCACTATGAAAGTCGTAAATGACAGTTAATATACTCCTACTATCATGTATTCAACCTTCTTACCATATTGGTATGTTCATACCATCATGGTACGCTTTCTTACCATATGGTATTAAACTAGAGCATACCATATGGTAATGACTGGTAAAAAATTATTCAATTTTTTTGTACTAAAAATATATCAAAGTGTATATCATTTTGAAGAGCATATTTAATCTGATTTATCTGTGCAAAAAAAATTTAAATTTCGACTTAAAATGAGAGAGAAATCGTCCGTTAAAGATTAAAGGGGAAAAGATAAAAGACTTTTCAGGAGAGAGAGGCTACTGATGTCATGCTGATGTGGACAGGTTACTCATGATTACTGAGCATAGAGTTACTGACCTGATCCGCTCCCGTCCAAGACAAGAAGAAAGGGCTCATTCTCAAATCTGCGGGAAATCAATCCAAGTAAATCACATGCTATAAAGAGAATTGAAGCGGGAACTGCAACAAAGAGTCAATGACCCCACTTTCCCAATCTCAATACAAGTTATTGAAAATATCTTTGATGAATCTCAACCAAAAGTCGCTACTTCCTACAAAGCGTAGGAAGGAAGCTCTACTAACGGAACGATGCTAAAATCAGTGGCGATTATGGATGACTCTCCAACATGCTAGTGATCCAAGGGACATTTTAAAGGCAGTGGAATTTGTTTTCTCTGTGGTCTTTTGGAGATCCCTTTTTGTTCATCTGTGTATGTTGGTCTGGTACTGCTCGTTTGAGAGCTAGCCGCCTTAGGGTTTAGACGGTCTTGCCAATTGTATTTCCTGGCTATTTCTTTAAGAGAGTGGTATAATATCCATAATAACTTTCTACTAAAACTCAAGTTATTGAAACCAATTGATTTTTAACCCTTTTCAACCTCCCTTTTTATAAGAAAAAAGAAAATGAAAGGTAATTATGCATTTGTGCAATTGCTTACCAAAACTTGAATGGCAAAATTTTTTTTTAATTGGAAAGAGAATATGTATGGAAGAAAAGCCAAGATTTATCCGTCAATGGAGAGTTTTCGTTTCATTTCCTTTTGCTACTTTGAAAACAAAAATGAAGTAGCGTAAAAGACAGAGTCAGTTGAAGCCAAAGAGAAGAGAGAACTAAACTAAGCAAAGTTTGGCAAACTCGAACCACACTGTGGACTCCAATCTAGAAAAAGACGATGGATTACCAATCACTTTCTCCCTCCAACCCCAAACCCACGCACACGCCATCTTCTACTCCCTCCTTCCTATTTCCCCTCTTCCCCGCGATCCTCAGATCCAATTCGCCGCCATGAGACACAGAAAGCTCTTCCCTTCCCAAACCTCCAACACCACCTCTCTAAACTGCTCCGGATTCTGCGATCCCGCCTGCCCTCTCAACTGCTACCCACTTCCCGACGACGTCTACGTCCTTCCTCCCCCGCCGCCGGCCGACCAGGGAATTTCCCCTCTCGTCATCGTCATCGTCTCCATCTTAGCCGCCGTCTTCCTGCTCGTCAGCTACTACGTAATCTTCGGCAAGTCCTTCTTGGAGCGGCGGGGGTTCCGGCAGCAGCTCCGTGGAGAAGAGGGCGAATCAGGAGGAGGAGGAGGGGAGAACGATCCCAATGCCAACGTCGACGAGCAGCCGGACGTATTGCTGGGCCGGAACCAAGTCCACCACCCGATTTGGTACATTGCCACCGTCGGATTGCCTCAATCGCTGATCGATTCAATCACCGTCTGCAAATTCAACAAGGGGGAAAGGCTGATCGAAGGAACAGAGTGCTCTGTTTGCTTGAGCGAGTTTCAGGACGGAGACACCCTCCGGCTGCTGCCCAAATGCAGCCACGCTTTCCACGTTTCCTGCATCGACACGTGGCTCCGGTCCCACACCAACTGCCCGCTTTGCCGGGCCCATATCGTCGCGGACCTGGAGTCGGGTCGGGATAATTCGGACCCGCCTAGTCCTATCACTACCGCCCGCGCGGAGGCCGATGCTGACGTGGGTGTGGATAGCGTACGGGTCGGAGCAGCAGCGGCGGAAAACGACGACGGAGAAGCCGATAACAGCACAGGAGGATTTGAGGGATACTTTGGGGATTCTAGGAAGAGAGTGAAGAAATTGAGGAAGTCGTCCTCGATGGATTTTTTGGCGGCGAATCTCGCAGTTTGCGACGAACCGACCGAATCGGTTGGTTCGGGGACGAGTAGCGATTCGGGATCTTTCAGGCAGCCATCGTGTTCGTCTTCCATTGCGCAGTATCTCCGGAAGAGCCCAGTTTCGATGAAGAGGTCGAATTCATGCGGCGGGCGATTCTTCTTGACGAGGATTAATAGAAGCCAGAGTCTGATTCTTCCATTGTGAACATCCCAGGTTGGCGTTTCTTGGGGATTAATGTACAGTTTGAGATTTGACAGGCACTCCTAATCAAAGGGTTGGGGGGTGGGGGTGGGGGACAAAGGGGATATCGCTAAAGATTTAATTACGGTCCTCTGAGCATTAATAATACAAAATTCTATCCGATTATGTAATCTTTGAAGTAGAACTTATGGAATAAGATTTTGTGACTTGTTGGTGGTGGTTTGGTGCCTCGGAACTCGGAAGAGAACAAAAATGGTATTTTTTTAGGGTTGATATCTTGGTTTGGTCCGTAGTTTGGCGTAAGGGACAGTTGTGGCCCGACTTTTGAAATAAGACATTTACGGTTTACTTTTCAAAGTAATGAACAGATTTAGCCTAAAACTTGTGTTGACTATTAATATTGACGGTCAAACATATATTCCGTCAATAACTCAACAACCAGTGCTGAGGTGGTATCCACGTCACTTATTAACTGAAAATAAAAAATGACAACAAATTTAAATAAATAAAATCCTAAAAAACCCCTCTCCTAAGTTCTAACCTCACCTCCGATTCCTCCATCGCAACTCCCTTCCTCCAACATCCAACCTCACCTACGATTCTCCCCATGTCCGATTCCCTCTCCTTACCGACAGCCAGCCTTATCGTCAAACTATGCAGTGGGAGATGAAGCAGGTGAGACAGTGGTCATCGTGGTTCCGATGGTGGCTCCGGTGGTTGGCTGCCACCAATTTGATACAGGGGAAACCAATGTTGTGCCGGAGAGACGATGGTGACAGACGACAACGGCGCGATGACGTATCTATGGAGGATGGCGTCGATCTCTGCAAC
Source organism: Linum trigynum (assembly GCA_964030455.1). Classification (NCBI taxonomy): domain Eukaryota; kingdom Viridiplantae; phylum Streptophyta; class Magnoliopsida; order Malpighiales; family Linaceae; genus Linum; species Linum trigynum. The sequence goes on along the minus strand of OZ034822.1, from coordinate 36,665,759 downwards.
TGTGGCGTCGAGAGCGGCGAAGCAGAGCAAGGGTCGCGGTGGCGAGGAATGGCATCGATCTTGACGACGATGGCTCCGAGGGCAGTGATGTAGATATGGAAAACGACGAAGAGCAAGGCGGCATGGTCGAGGTAGTGGGAGATTGAACGGAGGAGGTTGATGGTGGAGGGAAGATGGAGGCGGTGGTGGAGGCTTAAGGAAGATGGAGTGGCAGCCGAATGGGGACGGGTTGGTGTTGTCGGCTTGCGGCAGGGTGGGTTTTTGCTGAGAGTGAAGAGAGAAGAAGTATGGATTTTGACTTTGTGGTGCTTATTTTAATTTGTTGTTTTGCTTTTTATTTTTAATTTTTTTTCAGAACATTAAATACATAATTATTTAATGATGTGGCGACAAATATCAACCACATCAGCAGTATTTTGCTGAGTCATTAACGGTAAGAATGTTTGACCGTCAATTTTAACAGTCAACACAGGTTTCAGGCAAAATTTGTCCATTACTTGCAAAAGTAGGCCATAAATGTCTTATTGGAAAAGTCGGGCCACAACTGTCATGAAACGACCCGATCCTTTTTGAAAATCAAACCATAACTCAAACCACAAATCGGTTGCTCCCGAGCAACCCAAACAACTTTTTGAAATAAATAACCGACAATGTTTAAGAATTTCAAACAAAAAGACTTAACACTTGGGCAAATGACAATCTCAATACTTAAAATGAATGAACTCAGAATCTCCAGTTTACACTCCTAACCATGTAACAAAGAAATTAAACTATTATGACTCTGAATCTTCACGAGTTCCTTGACTTCTCATCAATGCTGGTGTAGCTACTCGCCTCGCCTTGCCTCTTCTCGAAAACCGGCTCTGCTAACCATTCCTCGACCTGGTGAGTGAGAAGGGGTCAGTCCCGTCGTTACTTCCTAAAGTCTTTGCACTAGGCAAACTTCCTACTAACACGTTATTAGAAAATTTCCTTCCTAGCACGAAAGACGTTCTCACCTTCTGCCCTTAAATAATCATCCTTACTAAAACACGTTATTCGGGTTCCTGGCTTAGACGAAGTCGTTCTCGCTTTCATCCTTTATACTTTGTTGTCAAATAGTGTATAAGAGATCTCTACTCCTATCTTATCCTTAGAATTCCCTTACTTATATTCTTAATCCATGGACACCAACACTAGGGACCACCGCGTTACGTCTCGCCGTCCGGTGTCCCTACCCTAGTATGCCAACCGTGTTACGTCTCACCGTCCGGTTGCATACCCAAGCTCGGCAATGGCACTACGTTACGTCTCGCCGTCCAGCCCATGCCCAGTCAACTACTGCGTTACGTCTCGCCGTCCAGTAGTGACCCCAACATACTCGATCAACTGCTGCGTTACGTCTCGCCGTCCAACAGTGACCCGACCATCTACGCGTTCAGTAGTGGCCCAACCGCCCGGGGGTTTCTCTTACCATTAACCAACTATTACAATCATACATCCATACATAGCACAACGTGTACCTCCACCCTTACAGGTGGTGGAATGCCTCACACACATATCGCACATTACTCCAAAAATTAACTAATTAAAAACTTGAACGAAAAGCATAAACTAAAAGACCTAGGACGGAGATTTTACTCCCTTTACACTCACCTCAAAAAGATGACTCCTCGATTCCTTCCTCGACGAAACCCCTCCTTAGCCGGATTATCTTGGGGAAACATATTAATAAGAAATTCATATTCTAAGACGACTTTTCTCGATTCAAAACCCCTTTCTATCTACACAGACACCCTCTCCTCAAAGTCCCATCCTCAAACCTCACTCCAAAGGTCCCTTAACCCCCATGAAAAAATTTCTAGAATTAATCCCTTCAAAACCGACCATTTTTCTTAAATATTTTTATCTTAGAAGAATTTTTACCTAACTAGAACCTTCTTAAAATTTCGGATAATAATTTTTCCATGTCAATCATGAGCACCTATACCCTGAAAGATTATCAAACCCTTAAAAACCCCCCGGAAAGAATTTTTATTTAATTAAAACGAATATTCAAACAATTTCTAAAAATAGAAATACATCTTCAAAAATCCCCAAATTAAATTAAAGTCATCTTCTAGACGTCTCTCAATTTATAAAATTATTAAACCTAGGAACAAACATCCACAGAGACTCAAAACAATTAAAACATCCAAAATACATTTTTGGAAATTCCCAGCAGCTTCAGTGACTACCCAAAATCTGTCACTAAAAGCCTGTAATGCCCGTTGCTAAAAACCCAGATTTGCACCCTCACGAAAAATCCCCAAATTAGTCGACCTAACTCAAAGAGATCGAGTTCCCTTACCTATAGAACGTGCTTAGGCCTAGGTTGGATGACCCGGGACGTTGATCTCCTCGTTGATCGATGATCAACTCTCAACCCTTTCCGCAAACGCTATAGTACAAAATACGAATTTCGGATTAGACTATCGATGAATCGAGTTTAGAAATCGCGAAGGGGTTCGTGATCCTTACCTAGAAACACAAAAGAGATGGGATCGAGATCGGGGTCGGGTGGTGGTACGGTGGAATTTTAAAGGCCAGGGGAGGGATGGCGGCTGTTGGGGCAGATAAATGGGGTGGTTTTTTTTTATTTGGGGGTTTGGGAGCTTCTGCAGGTTTTTGGTGGAGGGCCGGCTCTCTCTGGCCGCCCAAATATATATATATATATATATATATATATATATATATATATATATATTTTAGTAAATGGAGGCAAAATCCGAAGAAACAGAGAAGGAAGGGGGAGGAGAGGAGATTACAGAGCGAGAGAAGTATGAGGAGCAGCACAATGCTGGGATGGGTTAGGGTGGAAACTAGAATTCTAGTAGCCACCGTGGCTACTTCAGTATCCTCCGTCTATTTTTTATTTATTTTTTCTTTTTTTAATCTCACGGTTAAAATTGCTTCAGGGTAATGTTGGAAACAAAAAAAAGACCACACCTGATTATTCTATATATTCTACCTAAACCCTAATTCTCCCCCTCTCTCATCCAAACCCTACTTCTATCCACCGGCCGCCTCCACCACTACCATAGCGGTAGCCTCGCCGGCCGCCTCCACAAGCCATGACACACCCCTCCAATAGCAGCGACTTCTGCCTCCACGTTCCAAAAACCCCGCCATCCGTCGTTGTCCAGCCGCGAATTAGGTGGCTCCGTTCCACATCATCGTTTGAGAGAGAGTGCCATGAAGTATATATATATATATATATATATATATATATACATACATGGATGGTAACGAGAGTGAGAAGCAGAGCAGTGGCGGAAGGCAGAACCAACATCCAAAGAAAGGCATAGAGAAAGCAAAAAGTATGATTTCAAATGGTATGAATCCATGGCTCCGCCTACTCCTTGCAGCCGCCGCCAACTTCGTGCATCCGACGACGATGACTCTGTGCAACCCACAATGATGACTCCGTGCAGTCGAAGACGACCCCGTGCAGCCGACAGCGCCACTATCTTTCTCTCCGGGTCGGCGACTGTTTGTTTCTCGGACGGTGAATCGGCGAGGGGTTCGACGGCTTTGTATCATTTCCCGCGACGACGACTATTTGTTTCTCTGTATGGTGAAGACGGCGCACCCGCGAGGTTGATTTCACCTCCTCCGGATTCTGAGTCGGCTATTGGCGAGATTTGATGCATTGGTAGTGATCTATTATTTTGGTAGTTATCTTCTCACAATTATAGCTTGGCGTGGAATGGTAGTGTTCATTGGTATGTTTGCAATGGTAGTGTTCCAGTTTTATGCAATTGTAGTGTTTGCAATGGTAGTGAGTTTTATGCAATTGTAGTGTTTGCAATGGTAGTGTTCGAGTTTTGGTAGTGTTCATTGGACTTTTTGTGTGTTCATTGGTATGTTTGCAATGAATGAAATTCATACCAAACTAATCAGACACAATAATACGTTGCACAATAAGGCAAAATCAATACCATTTCAATAATGATAATCACAATACCAATCCAATTCATACCACCAGAATCAATCCAATATGAAATTTGTACCAATACAATCTGTATAGATTTAAGACAACTACCAATGCAGATCACTACCAGTGCAGCCATACAAAGTGATTAACACTACCAATCCAAACCTCACAGAACCTTACGATGGTTTAATTGCTGGAAGTGGTCAAGCAACTCATTTTCAATATTGAATATCAATCCATCAAAACAGATTACACTAATAACACAATGTAAACACTACCAATAAAATTTAGCATAACTACCAAAACAATAAGCACCGGAATACTATTCTTACCCAATGTAAACACTACCAATAAAATTTAGCATCACTACCAAAACAATAAGCACCAGAATACCATTCCTACCCTTAGTAGCCACGGTGATTACTAAAAAGTAGTACTCACCGTAACCGCTCCCGCACAATGCTCCTAGTAATAGTGGTTCCTCTACAATCATCTCCGATAATGTGTTGGATCCTTTGGGGTGGCGCCGTTAGTTCATACTTACCGTAGGGGTAGACGAGACTGTGCTTCGAGAGCCAGTCCGCAGCTCTATTCCCTTCCCGATAAGTGTGAGCTAACTTAACCACCCAGTCTTGGGCGATCCTACGTCTGATAGCGGCAAGAAGAGTAGCGTGAGGATGGAGGGGATCAGTTCTCTTGTCAATGAGTTGCAAGGCCATCTGGGAGTCAGTCTCGAGAATGAGAGTTCTGCACCCCTGCTGCCATGCTACTCCCAGCCCATGGTAAATGCCCCAAAGTTCAGCCAAAATCGTCGAACACGACCCCAAGTTGCACACGAAACCTCCTGTCCACCTGCCTTCTGCGTTTCGGAGGATGTCGCCCGCTCCCGCAGGGCCTTGACTCCCATTAGCCGCTCCGTCGACGTTCATCTTATCCCAGCCTGCCAGCGGTGGAAGCCAACCAATCTCAGTAGGAGTTCTCTGCGACGAGACCTGCATTCGACCCAAGATTCTCCTGGGAGCCGACCACGCCTTGTACCATATGCTTGCTTTAATCTTGATGGCTTGGAGAAGAGAAGGAAGGAGAGAGCGTCTTCTCGCTCCCATATATATATGTATGTCTTTTTTATATATAATAATAATAGTTATTATTATTATTCCTAATCCGCGGTTGTAACTCTTAGTACGTAACCGTGAAACTAACCGCTCATTTAATATGGTCGAACCCAAATCTAAAATATCATGGTGTTACATGTCACTAACGCTATACTTCGGGGTCAAACTAGGGTATTAACCCTTTTTTTATTACCCGATCGAAGTTCGTCATTTGTCTTCGGTAGTAACCTGTCAAAATATAATCTGACCCGAGTAACCCGGTCGATTAACTTGACTCGCAACTCGCCCGCAACCCAATTTGACTAAAAGTCAGCAACCCTATTGTTTGCAGCAATTAACACTGTCTTGTGGACACTTGGCACGTTTCTATTTGTTGTTTTCAATTAGTTAGTTAAGTACTGTAGATTTGCCATTAAACTCTTTGTCCTCTGCAAAGGTTGCTGGGTATATAAATGAGAAATCAGAAAATAAATCTCTCAATGTTTTGAGACCATTCTCCAAAAACCCTAGCATTCTACTTTTCTTCTCATGGTATCAGAGGCTGGTTGGCTTTGCTAACCCAGATCCAGGTTTCTATACTATTGATTTCTCACTTCTCGATTCAAAGATGTCGATTCCAGAAGCACAAGTTGATGGGTTCGTTGCTGCTGAAGTAGAGACGGAAGACGATGTTGCTTCAGCAAACGACACCACTCTACCACGAATTCCTCAGGCTGTGAATGTTCGATGTCATATGGATCAATTTTGTTCCTCCAGTGGTTCCTCGCTATGAAGACCCATATCTCAACCCTTACTATCTTCCTCCTCACGATGGAGGTTTGACAACCATCATTTCGATGAAGCTAACTGACGAGTATCTAGAGTCAGGTAATGGAGCTAGCCCATAGCACTAAGAACAAATTGCAGTTTGTGAATGGGTTGATTCTAGTACCACAAATTGGAGAAACCAATTTGGCAGTCTTGGCATAGATGTGACAACACCGTACGTTGTTGGATCTATAATTCACTCTCTAATGATATTGCTAACTTTGCTGTTCCTTACAAAGTTGCCAAAGATGCATGGGACAATCTGAAGGACAGATTCAGTCAAGCAGATAACATTAGGGTTTATGAATTAAATGAGTAGATTGCTAAGTGTGTTTAGGGGAATCTCACAGTTACTCAATACTATACTGCACTTACCACTAAGTGGCAAGAGTATAAAATGTATAGGCCTATTTCTGATTGTCCCTGCCCAAACAGCCCCTTCTTCACTGTCCAACGATACCACGAGCATGATTTTATCATCAAGTTCATGCAAGGTGTTAATGATGTTTATCAATCAGCAAGAACATAGGTGTTGATGAATGCTCAGTTACCTCCCATTGAATCTGTTTTCAAACAAATGGTTTAATTGGAGAGACAAAATTTTCAACGCCAATATAGAAAACTCAAGAAAATTGAAGCAAATCACAATTTATCCATAAATAACATGATTAATTGAAAACTTTTTCCTCCTTGTCAATTAAACTTTTTCACTCTCCACTCGATAATATCAACTTCATTCTACACAATTAGAAAGAAAAAATAAGACATGTTTTCACAAACATAAAGAAGATTAGTTGCTTAGAGAATTAAATATACCGGAAAAATTAATTATATGAGTGTGGGTGGGTACCCATTGGGCGGGTATACCTAAACCCAAACCCAACCTAAACCTAACTCAGTGAATAGTGGACGAGTTTAAACCCGACCCATAATCTGATAACATAAATTTTACCTGCATTGACCGGGTTGGATCGAATAGGCGATGGGTTAAAATTTTGTTGTCATCCTAAGCCCGGGCCAAACATGCATAAAGTTCTGGGTGCTTCAAGTTGCTTCACCAGTTCACCGATAAGTTGGGTGCTTTGAGTTAATCCGAAGCTATTCGTAGTTCCAGACGAAAAGAGAGAGACTAGAATACACGAACAAAAGTGAGTGCCGCTGCCCCCCGGAGCTCTCCGGTTCTGCCCATTCATTCCCTTCCGGCGATACATAATCACGAATGGACCCCGTCACAGCTTTGGAGCTTGTGAAGCATGGAGCGACGCTTCTCCTCCTCGATGTTCCTCAGTACACTCTCGTCGGCGTCGACACTCAGGTAACTGAGTTGAGGTTTCTTCTTCTGTTCGCTTCCACGGCCTTCTCCGTGAGCTGTTACGCTCAAAAGCTTATTTGATTGACAGAGCGTACAGGATTCTCTGCTTGCGATCCTTCTTTTCTTCTTTCTTCCACGTGCTGTACTCACTAAATCCGTTTGCGCCGCCATGATTCTCATCGGCTGTTACAACTTGGCACTGCAGATATTCTCTATTGGTCCTGCGTTCAAAGGGATTAAGATGATTCCACCGGGCATTCATTTTTTATACTATAGCTCCTCCAGCAGGTTAGGTCTCCTTTCTTATTTAACCGTTTGAATGCTTTTGCCTTGTTCCTAATTAGGCTCCGTTGATATAACTAATGGCTTATGCACTGTGAACAAGTATAATTTCAGATTCCATAGGGTTCTTAATCATTGTAATCTAGGGTGTCGATTAACAATAAACGTTCAAAGAACCGTTTCCATAGGCTTATGCACTCCCTTTCTGTATGAATTCCACTTGGAAACATGATGAATTATTCAACAGATACTTTGGTCATCGAAAGAGTTTTATGCATCTTGCTATTAGCTCGATTTCTTAGTCATTAGAAGGTGCTCCATGATCTCACTAATGTCATCTCATAACTCTTGGACTAGCCTTCATGTCAAAACACGAGACGGCTTGCCATTGAGTTATATATAGTCTCTTGTTTTTGCATTCACGCTGTTTCTCAGTGTCTTAGTCATTAGAAGGCGCCTCCATCCACTTGGAAACATGATGAATTATTCAACAGATACTTTGGTCATCGAAAGAGTTTTATGCATCTTGCTATTAGCCCAATTTCTTAGTCATTAGAAGGCGCCTCCATCCACTGTGGTTTAGGCCTTGACCAGCTTTATCTATACTGTTCAAAAATCTTAATAGATTATCTCCCACTTCCCTAAGAGTCCCGGACACAAGTGGTTAACCTAGTGGTAGGGGTGGCCAAAGCATCAAACCCAGCCTATTTGAACTTTGAGGGAACAGTAACATAGAAACGCTGTCCTTGGCGTCAGCTTGGTAGACCAATGCTTTATGTGTAGTGATGTTTCTTATCATGTGCGAATTTGTCTATCTATAAATCCAGGGATGGCAAGGAATTTTCACCTGTAGTTGGTTCCTTTATTGATGTTGGCCCCTCAGAGGTATGCAATCAATATCTTATTTTATTTATTTATTTGCTCCTAGTATCTTCCTTACGGTGGCTGTATAAAGTCATCTGTAAGGTTTTGTCTGATTTTGGTTATATGTGCAAGTCTCTTGGTAATACTCCTATGATTACTTGTAACTAAGCTATCGGCATTGAGATAGGAATGCTCAAGGCATATTATAGGTCAGAATAGCACTCTGTAACTTGGACTTTGCTTAGTTGCTTCTCCTTCAGTTTTCAACCGTAAGAGTATACTTGAACGGGAATGCTGGTGCTCAATGACTCTAGTATTGGGCCATCATTCTAGTTGTTATTGGAAGACACCAAATTTGCTTGAAAAAAAACAGCATCTTTACATGCCATCAAGGCAGTGTCATTCATGAGTTATGAAGTATAAGTTCGGCCAGCTTTCATCTCTATTGTCAAATTCAGATCATCCTGTTGTTTTTGACTAATTTGATAAAGAAAGTTTAAATGCTCTGTCCAATTGCGATGTTGGATAAACAGTGCCTTTCAACAGTTCGTAGTCTGGAAATATTTGTCATTGTCAAATGTTGTAGCAACATAGCGCTTATGAAACCATTACTCGAAGCTTTGCACTCCAGACAAATAATGCTATTAGTTAAGATCTACCCACAGTCTGGCAACTCATGAAGCTTAATGTTGTAATTTTAATATAGATTCATGGGATCAGTCTTTCCAATTTTGTTGTTATTTCTATGAATCAGGTAATTGTTAGAAGGTGGGAGCTACAAGAGGAACGCCTAGGTAAAATATCTGAAGAAGAGGTTCGTATTCGATGCAACTTTTGAGCTTATTGTGCCTGTGATAAGTTTTTGAAGCCTTGAATAGGTGAAGGGATTGAATTCCGAGGTTTTCTGTCATAATGTGAATGTTGTATCATATATTAGCATTTAGTATCAAGAAGTAGGCTTGTCCATAAAAGATAAATAAGCACCACTGCTACTTTTGATGATTTAAGTTGCTTTACCCTGGTGAATATGCATCTTAGCTCCTAGGCAGCTAGGACAATATTTCTGAAGTTAATACGAAAGCACTTGCAGGGAAATATGAGACTTTGTATCTGTACTTGCCTTAATTGGAAAGCCCCGACTTGTGAAGCATGTTCCCTCAAGTCCATTGAAAAATACAACATGTAATTTCATGTTCCTCAATGTAGTTTTCTTTGCGTCATGCCCTGTTTGACTTCTTTTTTTGTGTTGAATATTCTTGGTGGCCTTGTTATGTAAATGCTGGACTCTAAATATCTACTACTGTAAATAATTACGGCAATGCATTTCTCTGAGTCGAGTCATGAGTGGGAATTAGTATTTATTAAAAGGGGCATTTTTATCATCTAAGTCAGAGCTATCATCTGTTTTTTTAAATGAAAGTCGACCTTGTGTGAATCAGTGGATTATAAGAAGTAACTTGCTGGGAATCCTTTCACTTGAGATGATGCTTGATCTTGTGGTAGTTGAAAAGTGTAATGAAAATTGTTCTCTCATGGAATAGGTGCCATCAGCATCCATAGCTTCATAGATTCTCCTAATTGTATCAGTTGGACCTTAAAAATATCTCTCATTCAAAAGCACTATGTTCTTTGCCATTTATGATTCGTTCCATTTATTTGCAAATCTGCAGTGAAATTGACTTTCTTTTTTCCTGTTTTCCGCCCTTTTCCCATCTTTTATCCACAAAGGCAGAGAGATTTGCCGGGGCAGTTAAGCGTTTAGAGTTTGATGGTAACCTTGGTCCTTACAATCTAAGCCATAATGGAGAATGGAAGCGACTGTCCAACTATATAACGAGGAGCATTATTGAGCGAATAGGTACTGTGTTTTCTGTTTACAGATTTTGGACTTAAGTTTCTATTTTTTCGTTCTCCCTCTCTCCTCTCCCAATTTTTGATTCAATAGTTTTTTTTTGTATGTAGTTCCGTGACTGGTTATTTTCTAAACTTAGAAATGATCTTCATCATTGTGACTTATTAGGAACGTACTAGAGAGGAACATATAGTAGAGAAGAGAATGATGACCCATGAGATGATATACAGATACATGGAAGAATCTATAATGACCAAGAAATTACTAGGTTCACTCCATGATCAATATTATGCATGAAGGTACATAGTGTTTTCTTCATTAATATGTTCACTACTTCACTTGATTGTTAAGCTACTAAAACTTGGAGGTTTCCTGGAAAATCTCATGGGATAAAGTATTAGTTCCCAACTGATGTTTCATTCTAGGGAATTTATATATTGAAAGAATTGATGAGTTGTTTGTATTGAACAATACTGTCAGGTTAGAAAAACTAGGCTGGCAAAGTTCACACTCAAGTTCCGTTCTCCCCGCATGTGGCGGTTTTAGGCAGTTAGTTTAATGATTTACTTGCATGTCCAATAATCAAGTTGGTTAGTTTTAGGAAATGTTAGTCTGATAAAATGGTATCAGTTATCCCCTGAACCTCGAACGCAAGCTTCCTGCTAATATTGATTGAAGGTAGAACATCTGACTCCACCTACTGCACATGGTATCCAGTACAAATGTAAAACCGAAGATGAGCACTATTGTAGTAATCATGGCAGTCCAGACAGTAATAATACCTACGTTTGATGAGACATGCATCATGGGTTAAGTATAAATGGTTTGTATAGACATTAACTGCTTGGTGGCTGTACTATTCTGTCATTTAAAAAATTCTGTATCGAATACTTTGCTTAGTTCTGCCTTTTCCTTTTGCTGGAATGCTTTGTTCTTTTCTACTACATGCTTATCTTTTGATGCAGTTATTTCGATATTTGCCTAGTTGCTTCAAGTTGGGGTATTTTAATCGCAGAACCTATTGGAGGAGAAATCATGATCACAAGTGAATCAGGAATGGTTCACAATGTCTCTAAGACATCCGTGGAGAAAGCTTTAGATGAGCAATTGATGAACAGCAAGTTCTCCATTTCTACATCTAATCACAAGTCAATGAAGAGAGGATGTTACTATACATCAATTCCTCGCACTATCAAACACAGAGGAATAAATGCAAATGAGCTTACTTCTTTGAATCTTGACAAGGTGGTTGTCCAGATGCTTTGCTATTCTCAGTTGTATTTCTAGTATGAAGCCTGCATTTTGAACACTGTACTTTAACTTATTGCCTATCCAGACAGAACTACTTGAAGACATTTTGATGAAAGATTATGGAGGTAAGGAAGATGTGCTTCTCGGAGAGCTACAATTTGCGTATGTGGCATTTTTGGTAAGTGAACTACTCACTGATGCATTCTAGTTATTTTATTTTAAGTTATGGAAAAAAAAAAACTTTGTGAATTATGCAGATGGGACAGTCACTTGAAGGGTTTTTGCAGTGGAAATCTATGGTCTGTCTTTTGCTTGGTTGTATAGAAGCTGTAAGTCAATATGGGCTGAACTTTTCTTGCATGATTTTATACATCTCATTACATGTGGTCATCCTTCGTTGTTTCCAAGATTGAAGCTGACCTCTGTTTTTCTGCAGCCTTTCCGCACAAGGAGTCAACTATATACTAAGGTAATTGTTTCTAGTAACTAAATGAATATTTGCATCAGGTGTATGGTTAATCATTGTTGTTCTGGAACAATGAAGCCATCTGAGTGAGCGCCCATCTGAGATATTAGGAAAGATTGTTGTGTGTAATCACCTCTTTTGTTGGTTCAAATTTTGTGGAATAAGTTTTATGCATGTAATTTTCAATCCACAAAGTGCATACCTTGAGCGACTCTGATATCTGCTTGATTTTTCCTATGAATGTGGTAGATGATTGCATTCCTCTTGTGCACAATTGTTCTCTTACTTGACATATGCATGATTCCTCCTACTCCAATCTATATGCTAGTGTCACCCAATTAGTTACCATTATAATCAGTAATTAACTTCTTTGTTCTCTCGAGGATTCTGCTGGTACATCGTAACCTGGGAGGCAAGTTGCACTATGATGGATTATTAGTCTTGATAACTGTCACTGGTGTGAACCTGATTGATGATTCCAGTTTCTGTTAAAGGGAGATAGGTGGATGCTTATGAACTGAAACTGAAAAAGCAAGGTATTAGGTTAAAGAAACAAATTCTTTTTGATCAAGTTGAAATGAATTTTGAAGTGTGACCTCTTCCAGGAATATAATGGGTCCTTTGGGAACCTATTCAATTGTCTATGAAACAAGTTGAACAAAGGTGTGAATGTTCAGTGTTCGTCAACTGATGCCCTGTCCTATTCTTCCTTTTTTCACCCTCGTTCCCTGTATCTGAAAGTTGCATGATTTGCTGCAGTTCATCAAGGTAATCTACTATCAACTAAAATATGGACTGCAGAAAGATAGGGCAGATGCCAATGCTGCAGGTTTAGGAGTATCAACACTGTTAGATGAGTCATGGTTTGGTGCTGATAGTTTCTTGCATCAGCTTTTTAAGGTACGCTTATGCACTTGTAGTATTTGATCACGTATTCAGAGTTATGAATGAAGAATATTTAAGCATATCTTTTCTTGTTTGCTTGTTATGTTCACTGATCAAGTGGAATTGACAAGGAAATCCCTAAACTTCTACGGAGGCTAAGGAGTGGCAATGCTTGATGAATTTGCAAGAACAAGGAATTTGATTAATTGTTGGATTGTTCTGCAGGAATTTTTTTCGCTGGTACAAGAAGCTTCTGTTGTAGATGGGGATCTTTTGACATGGGTGAGTTGCAGTAGCCTTTTTATTCTGCTCAGAAACTACAAAAGAGTCGTCTGTTCTGTTGTCATGCGTTTTCTGCTGTGATTGTTGAAGTGCTTATTGACTGTGATGAACGAGTGCTCTCACCAAGGCTCGAAGCTATGTGCAGCATTAACGGCACGTTTGGAATCGATTCGAAAAAAACTACAATGATGCCAATAATTCTATTTCCATCAACCCAATTCCCATCAACACACGGACGACAGCTTGTTTTCCTTCTCTGGTTGTTATTTATTTGATGCTAGCTGACAATTTTACAGAAAAGCAACAGTCTAATGAAGTGATATTCTTACATTATGTGCTGTGTAGGCTAGGAAACTGAAAGAGCTGGTGGAGAACGAGTTGGGTTGGGAGTTCCAGCATGGCAGTACAGTTGATGGGATCTACTTTGCGGAAGATGACGAGGTAGTTAAGGCTCTAGTTTCCACTTTATTCTATTAACTGTTAGTCTCTCTGGTATGTTCAATTTCTGCCATTTGTTTTCCTTCTGATGCAGTATGCGCCTGTGGTAGAGATGCTCGAAGACCAAAGTGTATGAATGGAGGTCCGGGGTAAAACGATTACCCTTTCTCAGAAGAAGTCACAGTTAAATGCTGAACGTGATGCCACGACAGCCGAAGCACAATCCAAAGTGGCATCTGCTGTATTTTGGCCTTGTGTATGTAGTAGACTGTTGGAGGATGCACCTTCTGTTTTATCGCCCCCGATAATTTGCAGCTTCTGTTATGCTATGCGTACTTGTTGCCTTTTGGGGGAGCAGATGAGGTGTGCTCATAGTTCAGACTGGAACGGACTTGGGGTGTGGTTGTACAGTTTATTATTCGGTTCTGCCTTTGGCTAGCATCTCTGGTTGCATTTTTCATCTGTATGTTTGCTGTCATGAAACAATCGTATAGTCGGTATGCTTTCTAGATCTTCAACTTATAGAATTTTGTTTGGTACTATATGCAAATTCTTAACGAATAAACTTTAGCTCCCTAAATCATAATTGGTGTTGAATGCATCTTAATCTTAATGAATCAGAACTGTTGGATATTTTTTTCCTAACTAAATTGATATCATGGTATATGGGTTTAATTGCATGGTTGGTCATTGGGTTTACTAAAAAAGTTCATTTTTGTCACTGCCAATATTTAATTTTATTAGTGGTCACTAAAATTAGTTAAACATTTCAAATTTAGTCACTCTTCGTCCAACTCTGTTAATTTTGTCTGATGTGGTGGTCAACTCTCAAAGTTGACCGTTATGGAGTGATGTGGCGATTAAAATAATTATAAATAGAAATAAAATTTAATATTTTATAGTTTCCAACTCATTTTTACAATTAAATAAATAAAACATAAAAATTTGTTATAATTATCAAATTGAAAAGAGGGCGCTGAAGAAGCCGGATCCGAATCGAAATTGTTGGGTTGGGCTTTGTGTGTCCTTTAAGCCTGTTATTGAGTTCTAGGATTCGTTACGTTTGTTAGATAGTTTTTAGTCCAAATAATTCAGTTTACTTGGTCAATGTTTACGTTAGAGAGAGGTCTGTTAGCTGCTGCTGAATTTTAGGATAGTGGGATAGAGGATCAGCTGTTGTTTGGTGGTGAGAGGTGAGTACGAGGGAAACTGATTATATTTAATCATTTTGTTGGTCTTTCAATAAAGTTTGGTCAGTTTGCCCATTTTTGAGCCTTCAGGAATCGGAGACTTTCTCAAGCAATTCGTGTGGGTACGTCGGAGGAAAACGACGACGGCGGTGGGTATACCGGGGCTCCGTAGTCTCTGCTCTTCTCACCATTGTGAAATCCGATTTGAGGCTTGATTTGAGGGGTTTCAGAATTAAGTAAAAGAAGCCAACGAGAAGAAGAAGGAAGTAAGCGGAAGAAGATGCAGTGGTGGAAATAGATCCTTCACTTTGATTTCTGGGACTCAGGGCAATGAAGCTTGAAGCAAAATAGAGCACGAGCTATTCAAGTTGTGAAGACGAAGACTTGTTTTGTGAAGGCGGTCTAGGAAAGCAAGAAGCTGGGCGTCAATGGCTGGAGCGCGGCTGAGCCTGCGAGGATTATTTTTGAGTGACTATTCGCTGTCGCAGCAGAGACTCGAAGAACGGACGGGCAGGAATTCCGATTCCGATTCCGAGTTCTCTGCGAATATGGAGATCTTGGTATCCGGGAGTATTTCTCGAGGAAGGGAAAAATTAAATTTCAATTTTATAATTATAATAATTTTTATTGTGAAAATGAGCTGGAATTATTAAATATTTTATTTACTATTTTTTAAGTGCCACGTCACTTAGTTAACGGTCAACTTTTAGAGTTGACTGCCACATCACACAAAGTTAACGGAATTGGACGGAGAGTGACCAACATTTGTTTGGACTAATAACAAAAAGGTAATTTTGTCCATCTCTATTCAAAAGTTTGCAAGTTTACTCCAGTCAGCACGCCATGTTATCAACAAATAATAATAAAAAATTAATAAACCAAATCAATTATACCCAATCAAACAAAACTCAACCCCACCCAAAAATTATACCCAATAAAATTATAAACACATTTCGGAACAAACTCAAATTTGTTTCCCCTTTCTGTAACCCTAATCCGAAAATTATCCTCATACCCCAATGAGTTAATCCAGTCCGTCAAACTTCTTCGCCTCGGTCAAATATGGCTTCATGTGAAACAGACCTGCAGTTTATTAGGGTCCGTCATGCCGTAATTAAACCAATTACTGAAAAGGTTTAATACACTTGTATATCCAAAAGTATCACGGTTGTGCCAATAATATCCAAAAAACCGGAAATACCACTTATATCCATGTTTTAAAGTTGTTCTTTGCCAAATCTATCCATCTCCGTTAAATGCTTTGACGGCGTTACTAACTCTGTCAACATAGCTGACGGCAAGCTGATTGTACGCCAACTATGCAGACACGTAAGCGCCACCTACGCCAAAAGTGCCACGTAAGAGTGAATTAAAAAATAATAATTTTTTTTTAAAAAAAAACCTCATCCCACATATTACCAATGACGACGAACAACGAGGTTGCTCTGAAATCCCTTTCTCCTTTCGTTTTTTAGGGTTCGCACCCTGGCGGCGATAAAATCTCCTCCTGCCGACTGAGGCTCCTCCAGGCGATTTAAGATCCTCCCGCCGACTGTATATACTCCCTGAGATTGAAGATCCTCCCGCCGAGTGAAGGTTTCGGATTCGTGGTTTCTGGCGATTTGGCGACTCCTGCGATTCTGGCGGATTTGGCGATTGGCGATCGGCGACCCAGATTCACGACAAAAGCGATTTGCAGACCCAGATTTCCATTTGTCGTAGGTGATTAACTTCTTTGTTGATTCTCGTCTCTGCATTTGAATTTAGTCGACGTTTCGCCATGTCGAAGAGATGTTCTTCTTCAACTTCGACACAAGGTCATGGGGTGGTACTTTGCAAACACAACGTGGCTTGTGTGGTTAATACCTCTAGTACGGAAATGAACCCAGGCAGACAGTTCTATGGGTGCCGATATTGGAAGGTAAGGTGGTTTTTGGTATTTGAGGTTGCCTTTGGTGAATGTGTTTTTTGAGGTTGCCTTTTATGGTGCAGAACGAGAAAAAGACATGCGGTTTCTTTAGGTGGGTACATTGGATGGTTGATGAAGTGGATGAAGAAACCTCTACAATTGGGAGTTCTCAGCTGAAGCTCGAGGATAATTTGCGGATAGCCGAGTCGAAAGCGGAAAGGAGGAAGAAGGAGAATAGAATTTTGGTTGAAGAGTTGTCAAGGTTGATGAAGACTCAAGAAGTTATGCTGGCTGAAGGAAGGAGATTGGCTCATGACATCCGTCTCATCCGATATCATTTCACAGTGGTTGTTGTAGTGAATTTCATATTGCTTGTTCTTTTGTGGCAACACCTTGTTATGTAGAAGTAGTTCTATTGTACTAGGTTTGCTTCCATGAGAAAGGTGATTGTTGTATCTTAGATGAGATGTTAAACACAAGGGAGTTGTGCCAGCACCATGTTTGCTGTCAATTGTAGTTGTTGTAGTTTATGAGCTTCGAATTTGATATGCTAGACACAAGGTAGTTGTGTTATCTTTCTCCTTTTGAGTTAAATAGTTTAAGTTGTTGTAGTTGATGACCTTCCAAACATGAGCTCCAATCTGATATGCTAAATAGCTGTTCATTACACTGGAGTCTAAGATTATGAAGCATAACAGTCAGCTCCAATCCGAGATGCTAAATGGCTGCTCATTACACTGGAGTCTAAGATTATGAAGCATAACAGTCAGCTCCAATCTGAGATGCTAAATACATATTCATTACAGAGTAGTCTAAGATTCTGAAGCATAACAGCCAGCTCCAATCTGAGATGCTAAATACCTATTCATTACAGAGTAGTCTAAGATTCTGAAGCATAACAGTCAGCTCCAATATGAGATGCTAAATACCTATTCATTACAGAGTAGTCTAAGATTCTGAAGCATAACAGTCAGCTCCAATATAAGATGCTAAACAAAATGGGCCATTACACGAGTCAGCTAAACAAAATGACCTCTAGTGAGGTAGCTTAATGGCCTATCACAAAAAATAACGCCTTTATCCGTCTAAGGTTGAGTGTTGGGGGGCTGGCTACCATGCATCTCGATCTCAGTGGGTTAAGAGCCTCGAACTGGCCGTCCTTGAGCGCCATTGAGCTGAAACCATGTCATGTTAAAATCAGCTTTTGTGCATACAACAATAACATGTTCTATTCATTATTGAGAAAGCAGGTACTCACTCTAACGTATTGGTTACCGGTAGTCTCGTTAACATATACTCCTATCCCGGATGTGGCAATTTGTAACTCGCGTTCAATCGTTCTTCGGTCGCTAACATTGAGTCTAACATCCTATGCAACCATTCCATATACTTTAGCTTACTTGGATTCATAGCATACATAATTCATCATAGCATACATAATTCATCATTCATGTAGATAGCTTACTTGGATTCCAACCCCTCGATTCAGAGGACAGGTTCTGACGTTATGATTCCCCGAGCCACATTTGGAGCAATGGCCAACACGAGTTCTCCGAGTTGCAGGAGCTGTGTTTCTTGGGGTATCATGGGCTGGTCGCTTTCCCCTACTACTCCTTGTGTTGACCATGCCTTCTCCATCTCTAGGGACAGTCTCATCGCCTCTAGGACAAACCCCTCCTGCTGCAACAATAGCAGTAGCCCTGTTACCACGCGTTCTCTATCAATCAATAAGAGAATGTTAGGCCTCGGGATTAACTATCAATGAAGGAAACTAAACAATACGCTATAAATAACATCTTACCATGCCTGTCGCGACAGTAGGAACAATACAACATCTTGCATTGTGGTCTTCTGAGCCACATTTGGAGCAATGCATGATTGAACCACGTCTTGCAACTTCCTCTCCTTCACGATTCCGTTGCGGTCGAACCTCTCGCTCATGGGCTGCCTTTCTTCTATTTTTTTTGGGCCTTCCAGGCATACTTCGTTGTTTGGGTGGGAACACTGGAATGCCCTCAGCAGCAGGCCAAGCTTGTCTCCCTTCAAGACATGGGAGACCGTTTTTGTAGGCGTGCTCGGCGTTGTGCACATAGTAATTGGAATGCACGTAGCTGTCCAAGTCCTTTCTCAAGTGGGAGATCATAGAGACGGCATGGCAGCAAGGAATGCCACTCAACGACCAATAACCACACGTGCAAGATCTAGTAGTTAGGTCGACTATGTAACCTGCAGCACCTATCTTGACCTCACACTTATCATGCAAAGTCTGTCTTGCAGTGCATAACCTTGCCACCTCCTTTTCCTTCTCTATCCTTTTTCTAATTCTAGGGCATAACAGAACGGTACAATTCAACATCATCTCATACTTCACAACAACCCTATCCATAACATACCCTCTAATTCCCTCTAACATGTCAATGATTCGCATTCCCCTATACTTGACAATCACCCCATTCCAAGTTTCACAAATATTAGATTCAACCGAGTCACACTTTGGTAAGGTAGACAGGAATGCACGGCAAAAGGACCTAGGTTCTGCATTCATGAAATCAGTGAAGGGGGTTGTACCATGTTCCTCACCTTCAATACCTTCCATTTCGGTTGTGGCATTCTTCCAATCAACCTCATTGCAAGAGTATACTGCTTTCCAGAAAAGCTTTCTCACCCTATCTGTCTTGTTCTTGACTTTCCAGTTAGCATACACGTGCCTTGCGCACTTACGATGTTCGGCCTCGGGTAACAAGTCATGTAATGCCTCCACTAACCCCTGCAAAGTATTCAACACTGTTAGAAATAATGCATGTGGAATTTAATTGAATTTAATGGAATTTAAAAGGCAATTGGGTCCTACCTTTTGCTGGTCCGATATGACAGACCACCCCCTACCATCCTGAAGCTCCAAATCTTGAGCTAATGTGTTCACAAACCACAACCATGAGTTTGTGTTTTCTCCCTCTACAACTGCCCAAGCAATTGGGTACATTTGGTTGTTGCTATCCTTACCAACTGCCGTTATAAGCATGCCTTTAATTTCTCTCTTAAAAAAACATCCGTCCAATCCGAACATCGGACGACACGCTTCAAGAAACCCATCCCTTAATGCAGAGAATCCTATGTAAAATCTTTGGAAGTACACCTTGTCTTCTGAAGGGTGCTGCTCAACTCCAAGAATGAAGTTCCCTCTAGGATCTCTCTTTTTCAACTCTCCCAAGTAAGACCTCACCATGTGATTATCTTCCACAAGTGAACCACTCAACATTTTGATAGCACTTATTTTGGCTCTATAGCAGGTTCTTCTAGCCACCTCTATATTATGTTTCAATTTTACCTCTACCATGATTTGAGTTGGCGCCCACTCGGGATTAATTTTGAATCTCTCGAGTATATCCTGTGCAATCCAGTGGGCAGTGACTTGGTTAACCCGCAGTTGTCTTGCACAAGAATGCGGCAGCCCGGTTTTCCTCACCATGAAGCTCTGATTCCGCCTGAACCAGCTAGCATATACCCTCCATTTGCAGTTCTTGTCCTTGCATTTGACCTCTCTTCTTGATTTCTCAACCCTAATCCATCTCAAACTGGCCCCATGTGCTACAGAGTGGCAAACCACAGCTGCCTTAAATTCCTCAGGACTTACAAACTTCATCCGCGGCACGAACTGGAGAACCTTGTGGTTACAATGTGGATCGTATTGCGGTGCATCGTCGAAGATGTCCCCACCTTCCGAATCAGAAAGATTGGCTCTTACATGGTTGGAATCCTCAGAGAGCCTATAACTCGAATGGTTCGAGTTTGCTGGCCTAGCTTCTTGCATTGGAGGTACCTCAGCCGGTTCATTCACATCTTCATTCACACCATTACCTTCATTCACATCTTCATTCACACCATTGTCCCCATTCTGACCATTATCCCCAGCCAATCCATCCTCCTCCTCAGAGTCATCATTAGAGGATTCATCCTCCTCCAAAACATCAAGCTGTTCGACCTCCTCTCCATGGCCATCAATACGTGCCTTCACCTTCCTTCTCCTACTCTCCCCATAGGCTCTAAGATTTGCCATTGCTTCATGGTACTCGTCATCAGAATTATCTGCATCTTCTGAATCGTAAACATGGTATATTTCTCGAGCAACAGATGCCTCGACACCATCATGTGCAGCCAAGGAAGCAACTGGACTATCCTGAACAACATCTGGATCATTCTCTCCAAAAGCCTCATCCAATGAATCAGCCATCTGTAACAGCCTTAATCAGTTTTTAATCACCACTATCCCAATTAACAATTCTTTAATCATTAACTAACAAACAACTCGAAAAAATCAACGATTGACATTATTCAATTCTAGGGTTTTTGAAACCAAAGGTAATGACAATTCTATCCAGAAGATTCAGCTACTCACCGTCAGATTCAGGGGCAAAACCGGTGTGGAATCCAGTCGAGTGCTCCCCTTGTTCTTCTGTCTTTACTCCTCGCTACCAACCAAAAAAGCAAGAGAAAAACACTACTATAAGAACTTTCCAACCACAATCAACACCCACAACTACCAATTCAAAAGGGAGACTGACCTGTGGCTCAACTCGAGGTTGCTCAGAAATCCTCATTTTCGGTGCGATTAGGGTTTCTTCGAATTCTATTCTCGCGTTTCCAGGGTTCGTCGCGAATAGGGTTTCCACCGGAAAGGAAGGATGGGAGGAGCCAGCCTAAGCTCGTCGCTTTTCCAGGGTTCGTCGCGATTAGGGTTTCTTCGAAGGTGGGCGAGAAGGTTGATCGACGAAGGTTGATCGAAAATCAGGGGATACGACAGATTAGGGGGGTCGCTGCCTTCGTCCTTCTCCGTCGCATTCGTCTTCCTCCGTCGCCTTCGTCAAAATCCCTCTCATTCGTCGCCTTCGTCGCCCTCCACAGCCGAAGGTTAGGGGTTGGTCGATGGAAAAAATCAGAAGAGTAGAAAGTTAGGTCGAGTCGAGGATGAGGTCAGATGGAGTCAATTGAAATTTTTTTTTTGTTTAATTTTCCTATAATATTAAGTAGCTATACACGTGGATAAGTAAAGAGGAATTGAGAAATAAACGTTCGCCACGTAAGCACCACCGTTAGTCCAGTCACGCTTTAAGTTAACACCGTCAAAGAATGTGACGGAGTTGGATATAAGTGGTATTTCCGGTTTTTTTGGATATTATTGGCACAAACGTGATACTTTTGGATATACAAGTGTATTTAACCTACTGAAAAACAAATCGATTTCTAGGGGGAATTTTTCACTCACTAACGCAATTAGAGATGTTGGCGGGAGATTTGCAGGAATCTGGGAGGCTAACGGCGAGGGAGATGTTGATCTTGACGCCCAAGTTGGGTTCGTCGCGGTTCTTAATCAGCAAGCAGAGGCACTTCCTGTTCTTCTCTATCACTTGCTTTAGTCTCGAGCAGCAGTCAAGCGCCGGAGCTTTGGATTCCCCACCGACGTACGATAGCTAGGCACTCCCACGAGGTGGGACACGATTATGTTGTTATAAGCATATAAGGGATGAGTAGGGATATAAGATATTTGTGTAGTATGGAGTAGGTGGCTCACGGACCCCAACCTCATCATCTTCCTCACTCGTAGATCCCAAATCTTCTTTGCTATCCTCGTCACTTTCAACAGGATAACTCGGCATCTCATTAGTGGGATGCTCGCAACCATCACTGCCAACATCTTCATCTCGACTTTGTGCAGATCGCCTGGATGCCTGAATGACATTTTCAATGTTAGATCATTCCGGACCCCATGTCGGCCATTGAACGCCATGTGACTCAACAATGGGGCGGGCTCAACAGAATTAACACGATGTGGAACAACATCGCCCCATGGTAACCCATCTCCCACATCACCGCCTACATAACTACCTCCTTCATAATTGCTTGAATAACCATCCCATTCGTGCCCTCCTGCAAAACATGTGTCGTTTAGAATTTTTTTTTAAACTGTTGTATTTGGGAATTCTTTTAAAGAACTAGTGCATTTGGGAAAAAAAATCTCAACGTAATAATGGTGATAAGAGCATTCACTGCCATTATATCCGTAATTGGTTCCACTGTGACCGACATAGAGTTCTAGCCACGTGAATCTGGTCTCAATTTTCAACTTACTGAATTCACCATCTTCATAATTGATCTCGCTTTGAGAGTTTGTCACCCGACCATTCCACCGAATAAGAAGCTGAAATTTTTAAAATCTACCCATGTCTGCAATTTAAAATAACTAACGATCACATATAACATACCATAAACCATCATACATTCACCTTTAATCCGAATATTTAGCATAATTAACACAATGCGTAACTAGTGAAACACAAACACACAACTACTTAAACATGATGACCATACTAAGCAAATTCATACATACCTTAAAAAAATGAGGGAATGAGTTCTAGTGTGGTTGTGAAATTTTCTGCAAGTGTGGTGGAGAAGAAGAAGTTTCTGTTACGAAGGTGGAGAAGAGGGGGAAATGAGAGTGAAATACGGTGTTAGGGTCGTATATTTATATTGAAATCTGATAAACACAAGATCGCTAGGGAAGTAAGCGATAGATGCAAGATCGCTTTTGATTAAAGCCAACATGCCTAGGTTGCTGCACCTAACCTTAGCCTCGTGCCTAATATTTATCGCGTTAACAATATTCATTTCATATACTTTTATTTTTACGCATCTAATTGTTTACTATTAGTTAGTAGTTACCAATTTTTATCTATAAATTATTTTGTGTGAAATAATTCATCTAATTGCTTTTTCATGACTAATTTATTTGGAATTGAGGATTTCCATTTATCTCATGTATTTTATTAAATCCGGTTTGAATACTGGTTGTACCACGGTCGGATCATTCCACTTGCAAAACCGGCTCACCGGCATAAACAAGTTTGACAACCTTGACAAAGCCATTTATACATGATCGCGTTTCTCTCCGACGGTTATTGTTTAAATCACTGGTGTCGCAAGCGATTTAGTGAAAACATGTGTAGTTAGTTTAGAAACTTTTATAAAAATATGGCTTAATTCACTTGCATAGCCATAACTTTCACAATTTTGACAAATATAGCCACTTTTTGAAAAATACACAGATGTAGCCAATTCCTTCCAATTCTTTAACGGTTTACTTAATCCGATGACTATACTAACGGTAGCAATTGACGTGGCGTGTTTTATTTGCGTCCTTGCCACGTGGAAAACATCCATATTTTTTAATTAATGAATAAATGAAATTAAAAATAAAAGTAGAAAAGGAGAGAAAATCGATCCCAAGCACTTTCCCCTTTTCGTTCATCTATTCCCACCATCCATCTCCTTCTCTCTCGACTAACCCCTGTTTTCACTTCTCGATTCTTCCTCTCTGTCGGCGTCATTGGGGAACTCGAAGTAGGTGGAGGAACGAGAGCAAGCTCTGGCTTCCTTTTTCCGATCGACTCTAGAGTACTCATCTCTAAAGCCCACAACTGCATCGGCCTCGACACCGCCTCCATCGCGTTGCTTCTCCACTTTCCAGATCTACTCCATCTATCAAAGCATCGATAACAAACCACCACCTCTGTCACTGATGAAGATCTCGTCAACGTAGGAAGGAAGCCACGATGAGGACTCGCGAAGAGGCCGACGGTCGAGATCCGAACTCCGCCACTCCACTTTGCCTTGTTGCCCACTCAAATTTTAGTAGAAAATCCAAATCCCCCCCTTCGTCTTCTGACTTCAAATCTAAACTCCCAATTTCATTTGAATCCCATAAACCCTAGTGGAAAAAGAAGGGGAAGGATGAGATCGGGAGGCGACCATCACCCGATTCCTCGGACGGTCCACAACCAACCCGAGCGATGAGTTGTCGGTCATGTCGCCGCTGCCGCCTTCGACAAAGGAGACGCGAACTAGCCGACGGGAGATCCCACTTGGTGCACTTGAGTCGTCGGGGCTTTGTTAGTGGAAGACGTGGGTGGGGAGAGATCGAGGAGATGAGATAGGGGATGGGGATGGGGATGAACGATATTAGGAGGAGGAGGATGAGGGATTTGACGGAGCAGACAGCGGAAGAGGGAGGGAGGGAGGTTGGCAGTGGTTGTTGGTGGGATTGGGTATTGGATTCATTTCCATTTTTTTTATTTTAATTCAAAAAAATTATTTTATTTTAATTAAAAATGTGATGTTGTAGCCATGCGGCATGACCTGGTATGTTGCAGCTGATGTGGGAGATGAGGTGGCATCCATATCAGCATCGTGTTAACGGTGTTAAAGTTTTAAACGGAAATGACTAATTTTGTCAAACGAGTTTCCAAAAAGTGGCTACAACTGTGTATTTTTTGAAAAGTGGCTATTATTATCAAACTCGCAAAAGTTATGGCTATGCAAGTGAATTAAACCTAAAAATATTATATTTTGGGTTTTTGTTTAAGAAGTTGTGTAACTTGTGTATTTGACCACGTATTTTTTATTATTATAAAAAGGTCATAACTTATAAGTTATAACCCATTCCTTTGCTAACGCAACGCAGATAGGCGGGTAGCGGCATCCTCCGGCCGTCAACTTACTCGGTCCTGGGAGGAGCGGTGGTCTGCAGAACACAAGGATGGCTAGGACCTTCTATTCCCGCCTTTCCCCCCTTCCTTCGCTTTTCAGAACCCATACCTCATTTCTCCCTTCTTTCAGACTACGCACGGCGCTTCCTAGTTGTGGGAGAACTCTTTCACCCCCCGCCGTTTATGGCCGATTTTCTCCGGCTTTACAAGGTTAGTTCCTCCTTATGCATACTGGTTTCTCGCACGAATCGGCCCTTTATTACTTGCACTCTTTCAGTACTACCACCAATCGCTTTGGGAGCTTTCACATGCTTAATACCTTTCTCGCCTACCACATGTTCGTTAAAAGTCTTGTGTGAAGAACCCTCAACTATTTGCCTCCTGCAATTTGCTACTAACTAACAATTATAGAGTTATGATCGACGTGTTTGGTCTCCTTGTGTATAGGATAATAATTATGTGGGTTGGCCACGATAAGTCTGTTAACTGCTTCCTTTAACTATCTGTTACATTGGAGTCGCAGCGAGGCCATGTCTCCACCAAGCCAAAGTAGGATTTCTGTCTTGTATTTACAAACATGGAAGCAGGGAAGAATTCTTGTAACAATGGCTGATTTGATTTCATGTTCATGAGGCCGTGCCCTGCGGTATTATGTTTGACCATTTGAGTGGCAGAAAGCTATTTTTTTCATGTATGCTATGTGTGAAATTGTCTCACATAAGGCAGTCGGCTTTAACTTGTGGTACATGGCTTCTTTGTTTTTACTGTATGCATTCTGCAGTTTCCTGTCGATCGTATGCTCGACAGAGGGGAAAGGGCTATGATCTCTTTGGCAGTGTGAAGCCAGGGAATGAAGATTTCAAGAAAGCGTGGAAGAACTCGATGGAGGAAGAAGACACTTCTCTATGGACAGCAAGTGAAGATGAAGATGATCCCAATGAACACCTCAGCGATTTGCAAAAGGAGATTCGGAAGGTGAGACAGCAGGCGAAACAGCACTCCGACCTTATAGATGCTGATGACAGTGATGAGTTGACAAGTGTTTGGTCCGGGAGTGACGAGGAGAAGAGCTTGTGGACCGGTAGTGAGATGGATGATGATGACGATGCTCCCACTGAAGCACATCCAAACGAAGCCAGTGATAAGTACATAGACAGATTATTTGAGTTCGAGGAAAAGCCCAAGTACAGGACATTATCAGAAATGCTGAAAGCAGAAGACGAACCCGAAGAGTTGTCCCCAGGGAAGCAAGCCAGGAAACTTGCAGTTGAAAATGCATTGAAAAAGCTGAAGAAAGGGCCAGATGGGCGTTATATCAATGTGTGGGAAATCATGAGCGATATGGACATTCTGATTGGAGCATTTGAAAATGTTGTCTCTGGGCCAGAGTATGAGGAGCTTCGCAAAGGAGGGCCTAAGAAGTTGAATATGGAGTTCTTCAAGGATATACAGGCACGCATGAGAGATCCTAATTATAAGTTCTCACCTGAGTTGAAATTAAAACCCAAGAGCAAACTTGTACCAAGAAAGAAATGGCAGAAGGCCCAGTCTCGCCGCCGAAAAGCACAGAAACGTTAAGATACAGCCATCCCGATTGAATTGAAGTGTGGTGGGTTTAGCTAGCGCTCACTGTTTCAAATGGCGTTGAAGAGAAACAAATAGAGAATCATTCAAGTATGCTAGAGCATTACATCCCACAGTGTAACTTCAAGGTTCGAACTTCGAAGGACCTTCCAATAGATGGGAAGAAATAGATGAGATAGAATGTATCATTCTGTTATTTTGTACGAAATTGTTCTCGCTCAGACGAATGCCAGAGTGGTTACTAGTTGAGGTATCATTTCCTTGGCTTCGTCTTGTAGTCTTCTAAAATAGTATGAACAACAACATGGGTTCATTTTGATTGCTGCTGCTTTGTTCTTTCAGACCAAGTTACTTCCTCTGTTACATACCTGCATAATACTGAGAATTTTCAGTTTCTGATTCACTAGCAGCACGCAGCTGTGTTTTCCCCGGAAACCTGGTTTCCATCTATCTTTATATGCTGCAACCAAACTGCTTGATCATAATTGCAGGGCCCATTCACTTGGATGCGAGCAAACATCCAAGGGAAATGTTGTTTGATGTTGGGTATTATCTGGAGGCCAAGGTGAAAGCTGAATTGTCTTTCTTCTTCTGCAAGTAAGAACTATGTTGATAAGCCAATCAATACCATATACATTTATATACTTGCTAAGATTTTAGTTTTAGGCGAGAAAAGTCTTTGTGCTAGCTCTTGCAGCAGCTGCTACTGGGAACCAAGCAATAGCATAGACAATGTTGGAAGGCGAATATATAAGAAAAAGCTTGTCTCTCTTTCAACTCTCTGTTACAATCTATCATATAATTGAGAAGATAAGTAGGATTG
This sequence comes from Linum trigynum, assembly GCA_964030455.1. NCBI lineage: Eukaryota > Viridiplantae > Streptophyta > Magnoliopsida > Malpighiales > Linaceae > Linum > Linum trigynum. Next base: position 36,638,204 of record OZ034822.1, on the reverse strand, counting down.
GACTACCGAAAGTAAACTAAGAACACTCGAATTTACTAACATCTACGAGCTGATTCAGCCTATTGATATCCTATGTAATGGTAAAGCTGCTGCGCTGCCTCATGATGGCCATAATCAAAATTGGTCATAGGAACGATAGTAGGCTGTGACGAAAGTGCATGACTCATCATCAGAGGTTGATGAGCAGGGAACCTCATATCACTATTCCCAAAATAGTTGTTGCTGTTCATGTCTGCAGACGGGAAGTTGTGGTACGAGTCTTGCTGGTTGTTGACAATTGCCATCGCTGGCTGGCGATTCAGCTCATAACTTGGTGGCATGCCAGCAAACCTGGAAGAAGTGTGACCGGTGCCATGAAACCCTGCTGTATGAGGCCTTATTAATGAAGCTCCATTGTTGTCCAAGCCTCCCGCCATGGCCACAGCATTCGAATTCCCAGGGTTTGTCGTGCTAGCAGAACCAGTCCCAGTGTTGTGGCTGCCGTTGTGGAAAGGACCGCTATGTTGCCCTTGAAGGGCAGGAGCTTGAAGTTGACTTCGGCTGCTATTGTTGGACGGATCCCCTGAAGAGCAAAGCTCTGCAAACTTCCCCACTTTGCTCAACTTCTTGATCAGAGTGGCAGAATCCACAATCCCTGACACGGTCACCACCTGGGTTTCTGCATCTATCTCTACGGAGTACACACCTGAGCCCAGAAAACCGCCACTGTTACTACATATTCAAGAAAGGAAATTAAGGCTGAATGTGAGTTAGTTTAATTGTCTTAGAAGCATTCTTCATTTACCATCAATCTTCTTGAGCATTTTCTTGACTTTCTTCTGGCAGCCTTCACAGTCAATGTTCACCTTCAGTACATGCTTCTGTTATCACAAGAAAGAAGGAAAAAAAAAGAGGGAAGATCATTAGCAATTACAGAGCAATGAGCCAAACCCAGGTTGGCAGAGGATAAGAAAATCTGGGAAAGGGTCAAGTTTATGTGGAGAAGCCCGTCGGAAAGAAAGTGAACAAGAGGATCTTGCCTGAATACTGCGGAGATCGCCGGGAGGAGTAGGACCAGTGCTCGACATTGTTGGATAAAAGTCTTCTTCTTCTTCGGTTCTGTAGAGAGTGCGAGAACACAGATTGAAGTAAGGTCTCACTCGGAGTAACTTTCCTGCATTCTCTGGACTGTTGGCTAAAGTGGTATCTGCCCTTTTATGGAAGGGAGAAAAGACTAAAGAGAAGAAGGGAAGAAGCCAAGGCCCAAGACAGGAGGCGAGAAATGTGTGGGTGGGACTGGGGGAAAGAATTGAGTTTGACAAGTGAATCATAAGATTCGACATTTCTGACACAGACACACAGAGGAAAGGAGAAAAACACAGTATATGGATGGATGCCAATATGCCATAGCTTTGCTCCTTTATTTTCCATCTGCTGGCATCTCACATTATTGTTTCTTGCAAGGACTTCAATCCACTTCTTCTCGTGATTCCCCTGTCTATTCCTTCCTGCACTGCCTGCCAATATGAGTACGTCAGATGCTTACTGCTGCTTTACCAGTTAGTTACCACCACTAACTAGAATCCTCTTCCTTCTCTGGTTCGGAGTTGTGGTAGTAGATGCGACATCAGCAGTACTGTCGTTACTAATTTGGTTACTTCTTTTGTAATAGACTGGAGTTCCAGTCCACTCCCGGTGGAGTGCACAAATTTATGTGCTTGAAACAAGATTGTCCACCCGGTTTCGCCCTTGGTTCTAACGATGAAATGGGTTAAAGATTAATGGTCGAATCTGCTTAATTCAATGTGGAAAAAGTTATTACATTTTTATCTATATAATTTCTCATAATTCATATTTATATAATTTCTCATTCATTGATTGCCCATTGGACTCAACTGGCATGACCCATATGGGTATTGGATCGGACCCAAATGAATTCACACGCAATCTTTTAATACTTTTTATTTGGATCCAGTTTAGACTGGGTTCAACTTGGATCCAACCCAAATGGGTTCACCTTCAACCATTTCACATATTCAATGTTGATGTATGTGTATCCAATGTAATGAGTTTAATTTAGACTCAAACTAAAAAAATTAGATATGAGTACGTTCGAAAATGGTATTAACCAAACTTGACTTGACCTATAATAAATTCAGATTGGGCAATACCCAAATTTTGGGTCTTTTTTGCGATCCCTAGCATTACTTCAAAATGAAAAAAGTTCATACTTGCATAAAACATATAATTCAACATCAAAACCTTTGCTCTAAATCCGACATATGTTAAACACGACTAATACTTAAATTCAACACAGAACATTCACATTCGAATATAAAAATTAAAGTAGTCAATCTTCAAATATAAATTATTCATTTCTATCCAGAATATGAGAAATATCAAAATATTCATCAATTATATTATATTCAAATTAATTTCCTTAAACTTCATGTCGTAGTTTCGCAAACAAATATTCTATTGTTGTCCAAAAATAAGGAAGCAAGGCAGTATCACAAATCAACATGTGGTTTGGTGGTTTAAGTTGTTGATATTTTAACTTGAGATTCGTGTTACAAGGGAGGAGTTACGGTGCTAATTGTACAATAGTTAGCACCGTCCTAACCAAGGGAAAAACTACTACTAGTTTGAATTAGTAGTGATTTAGCTTAGATGTTGTATTGATTTTATAATAATCCGTAGTGATTTTGCTAGTTATCACGGTGCTAACCCCTATAAAGGTTAGCACCTAATCCCATCCCGTGTTACAAACCTCACAAGCCCCATTTTATGTTTCCAATTTTCTTTCGAAATACTAAACCAATGAACCAGACAGCTGGTCAAACCTGTCGATTCTTCGGGTTTGAGTGGATTTCCTAGGATTTCACAGCTTCAGGCTCACTCCCTATCGTTAGTTTTTAACAAACTCACTCCCTAAAACGAAATTTTTGAGTTGGGTGAGGGTTTTATTTTGTACAACTCGCCTATTTTGGGTTGGGTTTAAATTTTGGATTACACAACTCGTAGAACCCAACCCAACCCGTGCTCCAACTATCGGTATGAGTTCGTATCCAAAAAATATTTACGTCGTATATAGCCATACTTATGAAAAAATTAAGATATTTCGTCATGTTTTTCTCTTATGGCTCACTAATCTAATGCATTCTTCGGTTTAAAGTTTAGATATAAATTTAATATAGTTATGATTCACGTGATCATTTTTCTTGTGTACAATTTTAATAGAATAACATATAATGGATGCGTTCGTTTATAACCTTTTTAGCCTATTTCAACAAATATCGTGAAAAAACTAGGCATATGTTGAAGTAAATCGCATTTTATTAAAATTCAAACAACATTTGTGAATTTTGATACCTTTCACCTCGTTTTATTCGTTTGAAATTTTAATTAGTTATAAAATATTTTTATGGTGTAAAATAATTACATATTATGGGTTGGGTTGGGTTTTTACATATTATGGATTGGGTTGGGTTTTTACATAAAAATATCGCCAACCTGACCCAACCCAATTAGAAACAAACCATAGGGTTTAAATTTTTTTTTGAGTGGGTTTGGGTTTAATATTTCTCAAACCGTAGTGCATGGGTCGGGTGATTAAAATGGCTAAACCCGAACCACCCAACCCATGTACACCCCTACCTATTGGCCAGCTGTTAGCCAATTAAGACGTCGCGTCTGGGTCGATCTGTGGGTTTAGACCCATGGTTTGAAACAGACATATTTATAAATTATAAATAAGTTGATGGTAGGAAATTAAGAATACAAATAATTGACGAATATGATAGTATATTGAATTTCTTACAATATTTTTTTTATGATTATCGAAACAATCTAATTTTTTAATCACTAATCTAGCTAATTAACTACTATACCTGATCATCTCCGTGAGAGTTTTTGTTAGTTGTTTTCACGCCTCCGAGTACGTCTCCCAAGACCCATTGTCACCTCGGTCAAGGCTCACGTATCTAGGGCATTACGAATTTAGCTCATTTCAATAGGTTCTACCTATTGTGCACACGAAAAAGTTAGATATGTGCGCTTGCGAACCTCTAGAGCATTGTCTAGGAAGTCATTCTTGTAGCAGAGCTACAATCGCCTCATCCACTACAAGACCCTAAGTTCATTCATCTACCCTTAACCTGCTAGTTGACGCTACCCAGTCTAACTCTAAAACTCTTACCAAGCATTGGCTCATCATAGGCTAGTAGAGAAGAGTAGGGCGACTTACCCAAGCATAATAAAACATATAATCACTAGAACAAACACATTCATTCATAAATCCTAACATAATCCATTCATCTACATTATAAACCTAATTTAGGGTTTGGGGGTTTTAACCCCTAGTACCTTATAGGACTACTCCTAAAGGAGGGAAGAACATTGAAGAAAATGAAGAAGACTTGATGGGGGAGATGGCTTCTTCCTCTTAGATCCTCCTTCTTCTTATCCTTCTCTTATTCTTCTTCCTTGAACTTCTCTCTCTACTTTCTCTCTCAAAGAACCAAAAAAATTCAATACAAAAGATCTTTCTCTGAACGGGGAAGGCATCCCATATTTATAGAATTTCAGGTCTCGGGCAAGTTCGCGACCATGCTAGGGAAGTTCACGGGCACGATCTTGAGTAAGAATGCAGTGATCTTCAAGTTCCATCTTTTCGTTCTTCGACCAAGGGGGAGATCACGCGGTGACTTCATGGTCACGATTGTACGTGGGCATCGAGCCGTGCCGCCCACGGGCTAGCGCGACACGACATGGTTAGAGCACGGGCACGAAACAAATGGGCCAGCCCGACACGAGTACGAATAATTTATGGGCCGTGCGTGCCTAAACTTCATGGGCACGGGCACGACACGGTATATAAGTGGGCCGCGTCGGGCCTAATATTTTCGAGACTTTATTGAGTATAATAACGAACATGGCACGAAAATAATACTTATTTGATAGAAAATAAATATAAAAAGAATTATAGGTTCAAATATTACAAAACACAAGTAGAAAAATAATTATTTTTTGTTGTTAGCCGTGTCATAAAGATATATACGTAATTAATAACATAAGTAAAAATGGATAAAGAATTAAACAAAGCCAAATCACACTCGATATACTTCCAATTTTCTTTTCCCTCTGATTTGTTACTTTTCTCAAACATTATCGATTAATATTATCTTTCACCGTCCAATTTTCACCTTATTTTTCATTCTCTCTTTTATTTTCGTCCTTTTCATTAAACACGAATACGAGCATGGCACGAGCACGAATAGGCACGGGACGACTCGAACCGTGCCCGAGCCTGGACCGGGCCTAGCAAAGTTAACAAATGGGCTTGCATGGCACCGCAAGAAAACTTACGGGCCGTGCCAAGCACGACACGAAATAAATGGGTCCGAAGTGTGCCCGTGCCGTGCCAGCCCAAGCACGACCCAACACCCATGTACAGTCACGATCCATGAGTCGCGGCCGCAATATTACTCACGGGTTAGGAAGTCAAGCGTTGTGATCCGAATCGCGAAACTCTCTGCTTCTCCCGGACTGGCTCTTCCTGAAGTTGACGATTGTGGCCTCTAACTTCGCGGTCGCTGTATTTGCTCTCACTTTGCGTGCTCCTATTCTCACAAAAAGGAATCTGCATAATCTTGTGACCAATTTCCATGGGGAGGCAGCTTATAATGACATCCCAATCTCATTGGTTCATTCAAGGATGAATGAGCTCCCTTACTTTGGCATCGATGGGAAAGTCTCGATGAGCGACATTAACAAAATTTGGCTGACTAGCCGAGAGCCACCTATCCCCCAAAATCCGCACATCCGCCCCTTTGTCAATTCCCCATAGAAGATCCCCACACAGAAAATCCTAGGCGCTTAGCAGGCTACACCAAATAAAACTCGGCTTGTAACCAACATGGGTGTGCAAGATCGTTGTGTACTTAAAATACTTGGCCTTCATGATAAACTTATGATAGATGTCGGGCGTTGATGTAGGCGCCATAATTGCTTTGCTAGCATTGCGGTATTGAATCCCTCGATATCCCTAAATCCTATGCCACCCTCCTCCTTTGGTTCATCATCCCGTCTTGGCTCAGCCAATGGACCCGCTTCTCATAACCCTTTTGCCCGCATTATAAGTTCATAATCAAACTATGGACATTGTTAATTATGGCATCCGAGAGTTTGAAAATTGACACGACATAGGTAAGTTGCATATGAGCCACTACTCTGATCAACGTCTCACGTCCTACCACCGAGAGAGTTTTTTCTTTTTACCCTTTTAGCTTTTTCCTAATTCTGTCCTTCAGTCTTGCAAAAAATTCTTTTTTCGAGCATCCCACCATAGTAGGAAGATCCAAATACTTATCATGCTTCTCCACAGTAACCATCTCGAGAGTTTCACTCACCATAAGCCTCTGGTGCGGCTTGAAATTGCCACTAAAGGCAACCACATATTTATGAAAACTGACAAGTTGGCCCGACTCTCTTTCATATGCTCGCAAGATATCCTTAAGCACTCCACTTTCATGAACCGTAGCACTACCAAAAAAACACACAGTAATCTGTGAGAAAAAATGGGAGATTATCGGAGCACCCCTTGTCGGATACATCCCATGCATGCACTTCTCTATCATCGCTTTCGTCGTAAGAGTCGAGAGACCTTCCGCGCAAAAGAGGAATAGATACAATGAAAGTGGATCCCCTTGTCAAAGACCAAGACCCGGAGTTATAATATTTGACTGATGTCCATTAACGAGGACAGAATAAGTAATTGTGTGCACACAGTTCATGATTAATTCCACCCATCTCCGATCAAATTCCATATGTAGCATAATCTCTTACAGGAAATGCCATTCCACCCTATAATAGGCATCAACATATCGATCTGCGCAACAAAGACCCCAACACTCGTTTTATATTTATTTTTATTGAGTGAAAGCATTCGTATGCTGCCATAATATTATCCGTGCATGATGAACCTTCCCGGAACAAAGGCACTCTTCTCCTCCGAAATAACAAGATCCAACACTAGTTTCAGCCTGTCAGCCATGACTTTTGCCACAAGTTTATACAATATAATGTATAAACTAATGGGTCGAAATTCTAGGGGAGTAGATGGCACCTTGACCTTAAAATTTAGCATAGTGGCCATCACTTCTTCCCCTATAACTGCCTAATGTTTCTCGTAGAACAGGACTGATAAACCGTCCTCTCCTGGAGCCTTGCTAGATCCCATCTTTTTCAGCGCTTTGTCTTGTGAAACTGTATCAATAATTCATTATTATGCTTCGTCGTTACTGAGCTTGGAATTGCATCCAACACTGGAGTTACCTGCGGGCTACACTGGCAGTGAACAAATCAGAAAAGTAATTAGTAAAGCACTCAAAATTCAGGATGGTTCTGTGTGCCAATGACCCGCCAGATCGTTAATCTTCCGAATTGTATTGCCCATTCTGCGGATGGTAGTTTTTTTTTGTGTGGAAAAAGGCGGTATTTTTGTCCCCATCGCGAAGCCAATCTGCCCTCGATCGTTGACTCTAATAATAGTGTTCTTCATTCGCTTTCTGCGGGTAGATGCTCGTTAATCTCCAACTGTCTCGATTCAATATGTTTTGTTTTAATTATTTTAACCAAAACAAGCATCTTTTTATAACATTTCACCGAAATAAGCTGACATTTTTTTGTAACAATTGTTTCCTAAAAAGTATGATATACTGGAGAATAATGCAAACTCATCAGAGAACAATATAAATCTAATTTACTAATAAATTCCTCGTTTACTAATAACATCTTGAAGGTTTAGGAAAATTCTACACCAAAAAAGAGCATTAGCGTGATTTCCCAGAAGCCCAAAGCACCCTTATTCTCTGATCAGTACTACAAACAAACACGTAGCTTGTAGCTCGTGGTAGCTCGTTCCCCTTTGTTCGTATATATTTTACCCCTTCAAAACAAAACAAGGATATTCGGTAACGAAATGCAACAATAAAAGACAAAAACAAAGCGACGAAAAAAAGTAGAACCATGCGGCAATCAAACCAAGCTCTCCAAATGAAATGTAGATGAGGTTAAGTAAGTTAGCAAACGCCGCTGCTCTTGTTCTTGCGCTCCATGACGAACTTCTTCCAGAGCGTGGTGACCTCCCGCTGCGTCTCCATCTCCGACTTCTTGCTGCCGAAGAGGGTCCTGTCGGCGTCCTCTCCGGCCATCTCCATCTTGGCCTTCATCTTGGAAGGCAGCATGTCCAGGTCGTGGAGCACCTTCTGGATGTCGTTGACGAGCCGCTCCGCCAGCGTCCGGGAGAAGTCCTCCCTTATCACCACGCGGAGCACCGTCACGTGCTGGGCGTCCGCCGGCATGGTGTAGGCCGGCACGATCCAGCCGTAGCGCCGCAGCAGGTCGGCGATCTCGAACTCGTCGTGGCTCGAGTTGTCCTTCAACGAGAAGGCCACGAGCGGGACCCCGACGTCCTTGGACACGATCTCGATCCTCCCGGTCTTCTCCAGGCCTTCCTTGAGCACCCTCATGTTCTCCATGCAGTTCTCCATCACGTGCCTGTATCCCTCAAGGCCTAATCGAATGAGCTGGTAGTATTGTGCAATGACTTGACTAGATCCTGTTGATGACGTGAAAAATGATTAAATCTTAGTTAGTAGGGCGGTAAGTATGACTCTAAATACCCACGGATTCGTCGATATCAATGGTAGCTCATTATTTCGATGAATCATTTCTTCGGACAGAAGAAGATTATGTAAATACTTACTCGAAATCTCACTTATCAGATTCCACTGTGGAAGACGCAATTTTTTTCTGAAGAATTCGCCATGATATATCTGATCCATGCATAATATCATGAAAAACGGATACAAAATTTTGACTTCTACTTAGTGGGAAATGCACCTGGTGCCGTAGCTAATCGAGTAGCTCTAGAAGCATGTGTACAAGCTCGTAATGAGGGACGTGATCTTGCTCGTGAGGGTAATGAAATTATTCGTGAGGCTAGCAAATGGAATCCTGAATTGGCTGCTGCTTGTGAAGTATGGAAGGAAATTAAATTTGAATACGCTGCAATGGATACCTTGTAATGCCTCGCGCCCCGGCCCTAACCCTTAGGGTCGGAGCACAGGTCAGTTTAATTATCTACATGGTCTGTTTAGGGACGGATCGGGTTAGGGTTGGACAGGGTCAGTTTAGGGTGAGGGTCACTTTGATGATCCTATGATCCATAATGATTTGAAATTCATATATTGGACTTGTTTGTAAACTTTTAAAAGTTTAGATACTATAACACAAGAGACAAAATATAAAGGTATCAAAACGTAATTTTCCACCAAATCTGTGGACCTGTTTGTACGTAAATTTTAAACATGTACTAAATTGGGAGAGAAAATAATTTTGGGTATCAAAAGGTAATTTTTTCTAATACAGTTGTGCATGCACAACATAGGCCCTTTGACCCGCTCCTGCTCAACCCGACCCGACCCGACCCTAATGGGTCAGATAGGTTCACAAAGGAATTAGGGGCGGGGCGGGACGGGTCAGTTTTTTTTATTTTGACCCTCTTGGGATGGGTCAAACACAGCTGCGGATCCAGAACATATCAGAGCATAGAGCCGCGCATTTAAAAAGCGATGGAGCCGCTGATCAGACAGGGTGAGAGACGGGTGATGAGCAATTTTTTCAGCCCTACTAATCAGTACGCACTACAATTCGCTATGTCTTGAGTACTGATCATGAATGAATTGTGATGTTACCTTTGGAGAAGTTGAGAGTAAATGTGGGCTGGTCAGCACCGAGGTAGTTGATGTGGAAGATGAGCTCGTCGGGCAGATCCTCCTTGTTCCTCCAGATGACCCACCCGATGCCGGCGTAGACCAGCCCGTACTTGTGGCCGCTGACGTTGATGCTCTTCACCAGGGGCAGCCTGAAGTCCCACTCCAGCTCCGGGTACAGGAAGGGGGCGATGAAGCCGCCGCTGGCCGCGTCCACGTGGATCGGGGTGTCCCAGCCGGTCTCCTTGTTCTTCTCGGCGAGCAGATCGTTGAGCGTCTTGACGTCCTCGAACTCCCCGTTGAGGGTGGAACCGAGGATGGCGGCGACGCAGATGGTGTTCTCGTCCACCATCTCCACGGCCTTGGCCGGGTCCATCACGTAGTAGCCCTCCCGGAGCTTGACTTCCTTGAGCTCCACCTCGAAGTAGCGGGCGAACTTCTCCCAGCAGACCTGCACGTTCGCCCCGGTGACGATGTTGGGGCTGTCGGTGGGGAGACCCGCCGCTTTGCGCTTGTTCTGCCACTTGCGCTTGAACGCCAGCCCGGCCAGCATGATCGCCTCCGAAGATCCCACCGTCCCGACTCCCATGGCCGCCTCGCTGTCGCCGAGCGGCGCGTTGAACAGCCGGGCGATCATGTTCACGCATCGGTTCTGTATTTGCATGCATGCACCACCACGTCAATAATCAAAATTACATACATTCTCCAATCCAACACTTACCAATAATAAGAAGGAAATGATGACCTGGAGCTCGGTGGTGACCGGGTACTCGTCCATGTCGACGTAGTTTTTGTTGATGGAGGACATGATGAGCTTATCGCACTCCGGCTCCATCCACGTGGTGACGAAGGAGGCCAGGTTCAGCCTCGGGTTGCCGTCCAGCATCAGCTCGTCGTTTATTATCTGGTACGCCGCCTCCTTCGGGATCGAATGCTCCGCCATCTTGAACCTCGGGAGCGTGGTGCGCACGTACCGGGAAGCGAAGGTGGAGTGCACTGACTCGTCCGTCTCCACCTCGGCCGTCGACAGAGCCATGATCGATCGATTCTCTGCTATCTGATTCTGAGAAACTGTTTTTGTTTTTTGTTTTTGAGAATGGGAACAAGCTAAGGAAGACAGGAGAGTACGTACTAGTGTGTGTGTGTCTGTTTGTCAAATAAAATAACGGAAGAAAAGTAGAATGAAAATGCAATAATCGGGGGCGTGTCGGCCGATTGATAGGGTTACTCTGTTCCAGAGATCTGAGCCCTTCATCTTTTTCCTGTGATATTTAACAAGAAAAAGAGGGCCACTAATTCCTTCCTAGCTTCCCCGCCTTTCTTTCCCCTCTTCTCTCGCGCGTGTTTCTATCGGTCACCCGCCCTTTGGGGGTTTCGTCAAGTAACAGAATGTCGTCTACTAAACAATTTTTCGTATGGATTAATAATAGTAAAAATTTGAAAATTACATCTCTTACCATCGTAACCCTATCTTCGTATTTGCCACATTACTAGAAATGGATGTATTCCATGAACGCATGTGTATATATATATATGGTGGCGTATTCGGTGCACCCACTTTTTGGGTGCAACTCAATGCACCCGCCTCATAATTGTCATTCTGCCCATGTGATTCATGTCAAAACCGTATCAATTGTTGCTTATGATATTATGAACAAAAAGCACATGAATTTGAAAAAAATTAATTCAAAATTTACTTTAATTCGAAGGATTTAGGAATTTAGGGTTAAGGTTTAGGTTTACAGTTTGGGATTTTGGGTTGGGATTCAAAATTGAAGGTTAAGGGGTTATGGTAATGGATTGATTTGTTATGATTCTATGTCATATCATCATATTGTATTGAGAGTACTAAAGTTCAAAATTTGATGTATTATGGACGCTTTTAGAGTTGGGTGCACTAAGTGCACCCAAAAAAGTGAGTGCACCGAAGTAGCCACCATATATATATATATATATATATATATATATATGTATATTATATGTTGATGTATTAGTTAAATGATTAGATTTTAATTTTTCAGTTAATAGTATAAATTGACTCTTTATTATTTTGTGATGAAAATAATAGTATAAATTGCCTCTTTATTATCCCAAGTTAAAAATCGAATTGTTTCCCATATGTTTTGTGGAAGAAGAATGAAAGAACCCTTTCTTTCCACTCCCTAGTGAAAGTCGTGGCGACTCACTAGTATACATCTGTTCAATTCTTCATCAACTCTCTGATAGAAACATATTTTTAGGATTTTTACCGGTTGGGATTGTGGGATCTGAGATGAGTAGATAATTGGGGATTTAGGGTTGTAGAAGATAGAATTAGAGATTTGAAGAAGAATTCGGGAAGAACTAGAGCGAATGGCCAACAACCTAATTAGGGACAGAGCATAGATTGAGAGGATTAGGGTTTAGGATATTTTCTTAATATTCTTTTTTATTGATTCTGACATAATGCCAAAATACATATTTTGGGAATAATGACAAACCCTAATAATAAAACTAATATGACTAAAATACTACTAACCATATAAATGATGATGCAAACAATAATTATAATAAATAAGATAGAAACCTAGAAGGATTTGGTTTCTATCACTCTCTGTAGCAACTTGTGAATGGCGCGACTTCGAACATAATGGTGACGAATGAGTGGTTGGTTGACGAGCTGTGTTGGGTGATCGGTGGCAAACTATGGCACGACGGTCGGTGTTAAGCAAATGACAAGTTGACTAGCTTCTTCAACTGTTTTAGATTAATTTCCACAAATCCGAAATCTAATTCCAAACTAATCCCCACATTTGATGATTTTCAAGTTGAACATATTCGAAATAAATTCCCAAACTTGATAACCGCCTGCTGATGCCAATTTGGGAAACATGGAAATCACGGTTCGCTATTGAGAGTGACGATTTGGTGAAACAGAAAGAGTATTTAGGTTTGGGATTCTTGAGAAATAGAGTGATGAAGTGAGGAGTCTAGGTGACGTTGGCAGGGATCGGAGGGCTTGACAAAGGAGAAAGAAGGCTTGGTTCGGGGGGTGAAGGATGAGCAGTGGAGAGGTCTGGCTCACTATCATTTTCCTCTCGATGAGGGAGATAGCCATGAAGAATATATGAATAGGAAGGGTTAACTTTGGAATTTTGATTCTGGTTAGATTACACACTTTTGCTCCCCTTTTACTTGCGATGTTTGATGTGTTTGCACCATCTTGGAGATAGTTTACGCGGGCTTTGTTCGTGTTTTGTCATGTTTCAAACCATACTAGGTAATCTTAGCACCAGGATTGAAAGTCAAACTAAAGACGGCAAAAAGGGAGCAAAATGGCTAAAATACAAAGATCACGGCTGCAGAGCAATTTTAATCCGCACAAAATGTGATGTCAATACTCCAACAACATCATCTAACTGTTGTGTCATTTTTATGGCCAAAGGAGTAGTCCTCCTTGATCACATCTAAGACTTTGTGAATCGAACATACTAACACTATTATCCCAAACGTGGCCAAGTGCAACCATGATTGGGTGTAGTATAGCAGAAGTAAAGTTTATTTTTCAACCCGCGCTGAAAATGTACTATTACTTTCACGACAAAATTCTTACTTAGTAAATGGAGGTTTGAATTAACTAATCAACAAAGAAAGCAATGAAAATTTGGTTGAAAACTATCAAGAGAAAGTCACTTGTGTGTCATTTTCCTCCTGCTGCAAAATAGACCAAAGAATGATGATCCATGCTTGTTGGCTCATGATTTATACTGTAGAGAATCCTATTCTCACTTGGACTCTCTCTCGAGTTATCCAAACTTACCTAGAACGGAGTATCTTGAGGGATAGTTTCCACATCCGGTAAAATAGCACATCTAGGGCGTGCCAAATAGATTTCCACTATTGGATATGACATTGTAAGTAGTCCGATTTCACACTCCAACCATCGACCCACAGTGAAGAATGAGATAAGTTCTCTAATCAACCTAATTAGATATTCTCTACCGTAGGTTAATAGCAATAATTGGAAGGATTTGATAAACACTCAAACTAATTCCAAGAAATACCTCAATTCTGTCAATAATAAGGAGTTCAAACAGGCAAGGAAATCTTTATTCATCTAATATAACACATATAGCTAAAGTTCTACAACACCCAAGTGAAGGAGGGTTTAGCTCATAGTCATAAAGAGAGAAAAACACTAAATCAAGAGAAGAAAACATACTTAAGGAGTGGATTCTTGCTCTTGCTCTTCAATCTCCAATCCTTTATGATGGAATTGACCTCCAATGGTGGATTGAAAGCTCCAATTCTTCACCTAGAGATTTCCTTCGTTGCTTTCTCTCTCTACCCGCAGCTCACACTTTCTCACTTTAGACACCTATATAAAAAATCTATTTTCAACTCCTATTTATAGCCCAGCAGAGCAAATGTCATGATTGCCCATCACGATCGTGAGGTTTACATCCAAACTGTGGGGTCAACCCAATTTGTGTCGTTTCGCTTTTGTGCAATTCTCACGATTTGCAACCGTGAGGTTTACATTAGGCCGCGAGATGCATATGTCCCTTGGAAAGTTTGCAAGTTTCATTGCCTCCTTGCATTTGTCACAGTTTGTAAACCGTGACATCTTCAAGCTCCACCGAAACACTATTGGCCTCTCTGCAGATGTCATGGTTTGCTTGCGATCCTCACACCCTTGTCGGGAGAATGTGCTATGAAACATGAACTTTTCACTTTTCTTCATTTTCCCCCATTTTGGCTCCTATTGGTCCAACTCTCACTCCTTTTGCCAATTTCACCAGCTAGGACCTAACATGCACTCAACCACGAACAATCTAGCATAAATCGAGATCAAGGATGATAAATCCAAAGTCAAATGATCAAGTAAAAGGGTACATATGTGTATAATTAGGCCCCAATCATTTGGTAGCCATTGATGTGAGATGCTTGAGAGCTCGAAGGGCAGTCATTTGCATTACATCACTTTTGGCAACTTGATTACCATCAACGTGGTGTTTAGGTCGAGACCTTTGCCAACAATGTCTACTAACTATTCTTGACCAAACCCATGATGAGGGCAAGATCGAATGAGCTCCTGAAATCGCTCCCATACTTTGTATAATGACTCAGAAGCACATTGTTGGAAGCAAACAATCTGGTCCCTTAGATCGTTAGTTCATCATAGAGGGAAGAACTCTTCTATAAAGGTATGGATCATCGCCTCCCATGTTTGGAAAGTTCTTGGTGGTTGACGATTTAGCCAGTTCTTGGCTTTCCCTTAGATGTAGAAAGGAAACAGGCGTACTTGATTATCTTTAGATAAACACCTGTATGATGTGCAGAATTACATATCTTAAGAGATGGTTTGATATGTTCAAATGGATTATCGTTTGTAGCCCTTAAATATTCCAATATTTTGGACCATATGGATTGTTGAAGTCCTAATTAGCTCGAATTCAGAATAAAAAATTGGAGGTAGGAAGATGTTGGAAGCTATGTTCGCAACTTCAAGCCTCGTGTACTCGTAGAGAGTTTGTTCAATTATGCCTCCTAGAGTTTAAGGTACAGATGGAGGCTTGTTGTTGTCTAATTTTGAACATTGGTCGAATAGTGGGTTTATCCTCGAATGTCGATCAATACACACATAAACTTGAGAATATAAAAAATATAAAACAAAAAGCAGAAAACTAAACAAATATGAGGGGGTCAGAATAGGCACTTAGATCACCAAAATGCAAAGGAAAGCGGAGCTCGTACAACCACTTAATTAGGTGGTGAGGGACGAGTTCTATATGCCTTAGAAAATTCAACTGTGGAGGTTGGGTTCCTATTGTGTCTAAGTTTCCCTTGGATTTAGAAAATTGAAATTAAAACAATGCAAAATGAGAAAACCAAGCTACTAGCTAGTGAAGGAAGCAAGAGGACTTGGCGTTGCATAGGCAAGATCCCACTAGATTTTATTTGACTAGTAACTTCGATCCTGACAACATATGAGTTGTCTGATATTTGTAAGGTTTACCCCTACCATACGCCGTGGCAATCGCCACGTATAGTATGCAACGATATTAGGACCCTACGAATGTCTCCGTTGAGGAAGCCAATGAGTTTGATCGATTGAGGATAGATTGTGAAGAATCGTCGTGTCCAGTCTAATTCTTGGATAGAACTATTCCTCATAGAACTAGAAAAAGGAACATGTTTTTTTTTCATTGTATCCTCGTATTCAACGTGGATACAATGAAGTATAAGAATTGAGATCTTCCACTCTCCATGGAGTAGTCACATTATCATTGAATGTGAAGCACCTAAATTTGGTGTCTAGTGCTTGTTTTCCTCTTTTCGTTTAGTGATTTACTTCGGGGAAAAAAAACCAACTGGATGCATGCTCATCAACAAGTGATCATGACGCTAATCAAGTTATATATATCATTTGTCGATACAAATGAGTTGACACCATTAGTTACATGACGGAACAAGCATGGACATTGTCGTCGCTGAAGAAGGAGACGAAGTTTTCTTCGGGAGCAGCGTTGGAGGAGGGTGCCGGGAAGGCCTGGACGACGTTTCGGACGAAGCCGGCGGGAGCCTTCTTGTCGTACGCCCCGGCGGCGTAGGGGTAGTAGGCCAGATGCTGAGGGACGTACGGCCAGAATTCGGCCACCTTTCCGGTGCTCTTCACCCGCTTCAGCACCCGATTCGGATCCACGTACCCGTGAACCACTACCCTGTTCTGCTTCCGCGTCACTTCCACCGTCTTCACTCCTGCAGCAGTGCATGCCAATTTAATTCATAAATAAATAATTATTTCTACAAAAATGATATTAGTCCGTATTCTATGGGGTCGTTTGGAAGTTGCGATTGTTAAATAGATGTATTGTTGAGAATGCATGTATAATATTATACATGTATTGTCGAATTTGATGCATTGTAGAATACAACGTTTGGTATGTGTGATTGTGTATGTCGCATCAGCTAAAAGCTGAGACAAAACAATCTCAACTCAACTATCTCAACAATCACAACTAAAAGTTGAGATACAACAATCACTCAAAATGAGTAATAGTTTCTGGCACATCATAAAAACAATCCATGTATTGTTTCTGCTAAAAAAACAAAAAAACGATGCATTGGAAACAATACATACATAATGACAATCTCAACAAAACAATCAAACAATCGCAACTTCCAACATTGGGTTTTGGTCCGAATATGTAAATCTGAATTTCCTATCATCATTGTCACGTCAAAGAATAAAAACATATCCATCATTGCCTGCCACTTACACTAAACTACTTAATTATTATCTAATCATTAGGAATTAAATAATTGGGAGCTGTCGCTTTATTCCGAAGTACCGGTGTCCAATATATATTACATTATTATTGACCGGCCCCCCTCCGCCGCACGTAAACAATAAACAAATATCAATGGGAATTTCACATAAATAGTTTCATATAATCATTATTCATCAACTTTAGCAATTATAGATTAAAGAATTTATAGTAACTGAAATGAGCATTATATTCAATACAATGAGAATAGGATCAGTCAAAAGTTTATAGATTTTATAATCAAATTGAGAGTTTATCTGCCAACACTATAATTATTATTGGACATGGAGAATAAAATTATATTGTTAGTGACTAATTACGGGAAATATTCATCACGGGAACTAGTAGAATAAAACTTACACGGCCAGAGACAATTGCGGGAAATGAAATGTTATTTTTTCCCCCTATTATTCAACATGTGTAGATGAAAGAGACGATATGTGCAACGATAAGTGATGTAGAGAGAGGAATGTGACAAATATTTATCATTGAGACTAGGAAAATAGAACTTACACGACCAGTACGGAAAAGACGATAGGTGCAGCAACAAGGATGAAATAGAGGGGAAGGTGACAAAACCAACTGGAGGCAAGGGAAGGTCGCAAAACATTGGAAAGATTATGGTGGAGCTTCGGTTAGTTCAGTTATAACCGGTAATCGATCGGTCGGTTATCGATTAATTAAACTGCCGGCCCTTCCTTACTGACAACTTACCAAAATAGGGATTTAGGCTTTGGTTATCTCGGTTTTCGGTTAACCAAACCATCTCTAAGTCCAAAACCATATCGGCCAGCCGCCGAACATCGATCGAAATTTGTTTGTCTTGGTTATCGGTTAGTGGATAACCGACCGGTTATCGGTTCAATTGATCGGTTAACCGATAACCGAAACTCCACCCCTAGGAAAGATGATGGTTGTAGGGAGGTATTGGAAGGAGTGATGAATCGGGTTGAAAGATAAGACATGAGAGGGAGAGCCTTTAGTGTTTGAAAGTTTTTATTTATTTATTTTTTTTAATTTCTTTTCACTTTTCAGTAAGACAAAACGATGTGATTGCTCCTAAATTAACCTATTGATCAAGGTATACAAAAGCGTGATTTCAGGCACTTCCACCGCATTTGTACAGTCAATTTTACCTGATTTTGTACACAATTTTTTATATGAAAACGTACAATATTTTGGTAATCTAAAAGTGTAAAACACAAAAATTTCTAAACTATAATAAGGAATTCTAACTACAAATACATTATCGAAACATCCTTCTATATATTGTAGGGATCGAAGCGTGAGAGTACTTAGTCATACTTCTTATTTACAAAGTGAACATTCGGAAAATGAATACGTTTTTCAATTTATATATGTGTTACATGGTCTGGAACGATCCATCAAGGATTTTTCCTTAAAAGAAAGGGATGAGTCGAGCGGTTCAACGATAAACCCATAAAACATTATTATTTATACACTAGGGATGGACAAGGAACGTCCTTTCTTTAATTTCCACGAAATAGGGAACATTAATTGATCGTTTAATTAATTACTTGGTTTGCTTAGTTTTGGTTTGGTTAACCAAACTATTAAGTATGAAAAACCAAAAATCAAAAACCAAATCCCAAAAACCAAAATCATTAAAATCTTTATTGGTTTTCGGTTGCCAACCAATAAGGGCTTTAATGGTTTTGGTTTTGGTTTGGATAACCAAAAAACCAACATGTACTGATACACTCATATTTATTCTCATTTTCCTCCTTTTTATTGAATAAACGTCATAATAATGATAAACGGTCATTACAAATTATTGGTTGGCATGCATGTCAAAAAAAAAAAAAACAAAAAAATATTTGTTGATAAATAATTTTGTTCTTATTGGTTTCTATTGGTTTTTTCGGTTTTAACCAAACCAAAATCATTAAGTTGCTTTTTGGTTTAAAACCAAAAAAACTGAAACCATTAGCTTTCCAATTGGTTTGTTATTATTGCTAGCTTGGTGAGAAGATGATGAAAGTGAAGGAATAAGCAAAATGGGTTGTTGAGGGAATTGAATTCACCTTTCATGGAGGAAACAGCAGCTTTGACTCTTCTTTCGCAACCATCGCAATCCATTTTCACCTTGATCTCCACCGTCTGCAAGCAAAACGAGAAATTTTAGTTATGTCGGGATTAGTAGTGGAACTAAACTAATTCACTGGAAGTTTATTATTATATGCATAATAAATTAGCTAGGTACCTGCATCGGTTTGCGTTTGCTTCTTCTTGTGCTGGTGACGCTACAAAAGCTTGAGATGTAATCGAGAGCTCCCATCTTCCTTCCTGATCTCTCTTAGCTTCCTCCTTTTATTAACAACCAGAGAGGAGATGGAGATGGAGATGGCGATAAGGAGGAGCACTGAAGGACTTGGTATATATATATACAACAGGGAGGGAGTGAGTTGCTTTGTTGGCCAGTGGAGGACTATCGGTAGAGTTGGCTTTTTCTTGGTTAATATTTTATGAAGAAAACGCCTGGCAAAAATTATCCTATGTATTGTCCAAAATCAACGTATTATGACTCAAATCAAATTTGTATAATTTTTCTTTTGAGATGTACTGATACGCAATTTTTTTTTTAGCACCCGCGCATGTAAATTAGACCACAGCTTTTTGGAAGTTCAAAAGAAAATTAGAGGTCGTTTGGGTGAGGTATTGTAGTTCAGGATTTTTCCACAATCTCTCACCTGTTCGGATTTCACCTAAATAACTCGTTTGTTTAGAAGAAGGACGAAATTGTAATTTTTTTTATTAAAAACCCTTATCCATATCTAAACAAAGATTTAAACCCAAATTCTTTATTCCAAATATCTTGTTTTTTTTTTAATTAAGGGATTTGAGGTCCAAATTTCTCATAAATCCTTCAAAAAAACAATCTCTCATTCAAACGATCTACTACATTAAAAGTACATATAAAGGGATTGAAGGTAGTTAATGAAATTATTGATATTGTATTTTTATGCAATTATCTAGATTCAAATTAGACCTATTTGAGATAACCCAATTATAATCAAAGTTAAATCCAAAACCATTAAAAGGTATATATAGGTCTATTTAAATATTATATAAGTCATAAGAATTAGATCAAATTACTCAATGAATGAATGAATCAACGCATTACCATATCTACGGTCGATTTTGAGTCTCCAATCCGGTCCTTTCGTTCACAACAAGTTCCCAGCCAACATATTTCACCATCACGGCTACCGCCAATTCCCATTCTTTTTCTTCGTAATCACTAATCAACAACCGAAGTTCTCCTTCTCATTATACTACTGCAGGGAACGGCTACGGTGCTAATTGTACAATAGTTAGCACCGTCCTAACCAAGGGAAAAACTACTACTAGTTTGAATTAGTAGTGATTTAGCTTAGATGTTGTATTGATTTTATAATAATCCGTAGTGATTTCGTTATTTTTAGTAGCGTTTTTTGCTAATTATCACGGTGCTAACCCCTATAAAGGTTAGCACCTAATCCAATCCCTACTACTGCATTCTCGCAAAAAAATGCTCTGATCAGAAGCAAACTATCAGGAAAGATATAGAAGCTTAAAGTACCAATGCATTCTTAATAGAAAAATGATTTGATTTAGAAAAAGGAAAGAATAGAAGCCTCCTAACTATAAACAAATCAAAGTTCAATATCTCAATGGATAAAATAAAGATTCGACTAAAAGCTAATTAAGCAAGCTGGTAATGGTGTATGGATTGAAGCTAAGTGGCCCCAACACCCACAAATTAAGGCGTGGTGCGCCTTTGAAACCGTGAGGCCAAAGGGAAGATAGTGTTTCCAGGAAGTCCTTATCTGTTTCACTAAGTAGGCCATTATTAATATTTTAGTATATAAAGTGCTTTTATGTTAGCTTTCAAAATTATTCAATGAGTGCCACTTTATCGGCTTGGGTTCAGGAGGTTCGGTCGGCTCGGTTCAAACCGAACCGAATCAAAATAATGCATACCGGGTCCCCGAATATCATTAAATCTCAAACCGAATTTGAACCAAATTATAATTCGGTTCGATCGATTCAAACTGAATTATAATTTGATTCGGTTCGATTTTTCATACAAAACCGAACTTGTGTAGTTAGCTTGTATCTTCTCTTTTTTAAATTATTTTTCACCCCTAATGTAAACAATAAATATGCAATTATATGCACACCAATGATAAAATCCAATATTTGAACACATAAGTCATAAAACACAAACATGATACAAATATTTAAGTCTCATAATAAGTAAAAACATAAAAATCCACCATTTGGAGCTTGCAATTATAGTATTTCGGTTATTCAGTTCGGAATTCGCAAATTCGGTTCGATCGAAAGGACCCTGATTTCCGAAATATGCCATTTTTCCTTCCGAATTCTAACCGAATAATATTAATTCGGTTTCAATTCGGTTTATATTCAGTTTGGTTAGGTTAGGTTCGGTTTGGTTTTACCAAACCGTATGCCCACCCCTAGGTTCAATAATGGGAAGAGGGACAAAACTGCATATAGCAAAACTTATAAAACTCTGTATTTTATTACTGCTTATATGAATTATATCACCATTAAATAACCATATTAGTTACAAGACGTATGTTTTGTAGTTCCTGAATTTTGTACCATAACACAAGTCATAATTACGGAGAATTTTATAACTCAAGCGAGTACTCATATGTAGGAAATCAATGTCGAAAGGCGACTATAGAGTGGGGAGAGATAAGCGGAAATTGTGAATTGACAATAAGGATTGGGATGCATATTATAATGATATAGTATATTAAGAGGTAGTTTGCTTGTTAGAGTTGAAAATGAGGGTTTTGGTTAAAATGATTGTTTTGGAAAATTTTGATTTTTTTAGATTTGATTCATTATAAGATTAATTTTTTGTTTCTTTTATTGTGCGTTTGGATAGGTGTATTTCAAATACTAGCATTTGAAATACATGTAATTCAAATTCGTTGTTTGGATACTCATTTGTAATTTGTTTGCATTTTCGATTTTATGATTTTTTATTTTGAATTTTTTTGGTCACTTACTACAAATTTTGGTAAATTACATTTGGTACCCAAATTTATTTTTTCTTATAATTCAGTACCTAAACTTTTAAAAGTTTAGAAAAATATCCAGAAATTTTGTTTGTAAAATTATGATTTGGTACCTTTATATGTTTTGCCTCACACTATTGTACCTAATCTTTTAAAATTTTACAAATAAGTCCAATTTTTTTTTTAGGAAGAATTTCAAATCACGAGTTGTTGAAATGTAATTGAAGTTGACAAGTAATACACTAGATATGTATTTGGAAATCACCCCATGAATTTGGCACAAATCCAAATATGTAATGTAATTAATATCCAAACAATTGATTTGACATTTAGAAATCCAAATAACAAATACCAAATCCAAATTCTTCTATCCAAACACACTCTTACTTGTTGAATTTGTTCGTGAATTTTAAGATTATGGAGTTTTAGGGTATGCCTACTATGACATGCAAGTCACCGTGACATGGACTTTTTGGTCGACCGAATTGACTAATTTGGCAGCACGAGAAAGCATTGCGGTCGACCTCAAAGACCACTTGGTCGACCGTTCTTAGCTTAAGTTGTTATTTTTGGTTGACCAGGATAAACCTCGGTCGGCCATTTCGTTGGCGTGAGAAACAACATGGTCGACCGTAAAGGTATATAGGTCGACCACTTGATGGCAGTCATTAACAACATGGTCAACCAGATAAAGAAAGAGGTCGACCAAATAGACGATAAGTGTTCTATCAATTTATCCAATCATTTGACGTAAAATGAAGATCAAGTGTTGGTGTCGAGGTCGACCTAATCCGGTACGAGGTCGGCCGAATACAAGAAAGTCAACCTATGCCCCGTGTCTTTTTTGCTTATGTATGTCGATTTGTGTGGTTCTTTTGCTCGAATAAATTACGCTTTAAACCATCATAACTAGTCATAAATAATGATAACAAGGACTCATCAATTATGCTACGAATTGAGGTTGACCTCCTTTAGGATTAGGTCGACCGCAATGTTTTCTCGTGCTGTCAAAATTAGTCAATTCGGTCGACCACCTTTAGGATTAGGTCGACCGAAAAGTCCATGTCACGGTAACATGCATGTCACCGTAGTAAAATCCGGAGTTTTATACCTTCAAAGAGTAATTTACTTTACTTACTACCCTTACTTGTCGGTAACTAAATGTTATAAATAATCCAGCTGATATTGACCGTCTCTACTAACAGTCAACTCATTTTACCGTTGTGGCTTCATTGATAGCTGATATGGTTGCCGCGTCAAACAGAAAAATTATTGACCCTATTTTTTTTTTTTTTCTATTTCTAAGTTAATGTTTTGAAGAAGAAAAAAAGTAATGGATTCAACGAAAAAAATAAGTGGAGCGGTCAACCCCTTTCCCTGCTGAGGAAATCCTTCGAAAATTTTCCCTTCCCTTCCAGCAATCCTGCCGCTCGCACCACATACTTGAAATCAAATATGTAGCCGCAACTATTAGAAAGAACGAAAGCATTAAGTGGTGGTTGGTTCTCGGCCTATCGTTAACCATCCCACCGGTGTCGCCACTTTGATGAAACGACTGGGCCCTAGTGAGGTGCATCCTCTACAACTCGTATGTAGTGTGGAATGATCAGAGAGACAATCGGTTGCTCAATGCCATGTGCCTAAAAATAGAGGAAGATCTGATTTCGTATTGGACGATTTTGGACTGTGTTACTTTTAAAATGGTGTTTTTGTAATTTGCTTATATACCTGTGTCATTTGTGGATGGGTATATTAGGTTGGCTTGTGGTTTTTGGTTTTCACAACCCTAGCCGAAAACACTCATTCAGCATATTAGTGGAACATCGCCATGAGAGTTTTGTTCTCTGTGAATTAGTCCTGGTTTCCGGGGATACTACGTAAATCATTGTGTCCTTTTATTTTCTTCATTCGACTATTTTACATGGTATCAGAGCATTAGGATTCAAAGTTCGTTGCTTGACTCGTCATGGATAAGGAATAGTATGCGCATTTGAACCTAGCCAGTCATTTGAACCTGTGTCTAAGACCCTAGCCAGTCATTTGAACCTGTGTCTAAGACCTCCTGATTAGTTAGTGATGACAACCATTTATGTGAACTCTAACCTTTAGAGGCTGCCGTCATGGTGAAGAGATGTTAGGAATTGAGAGGAATAGTATGCGCATTTTTCGCATCAAATTGTCCTGATCCCACTGGTCGAGAGTGAGCGATTCATTTCCTTTTTCTTTACACTCTTTAGCCGGTGAGGACCTAGATTGCTCGGTCTCTATTCTGATATCTTGAGTTTTGTGCATGAGTTGACTGTCTTGAGTGAGTGATTGAGTCAAGTCTAGGTTGGTTGATGAACAGAAGGGAGACACCTTCTTTACTTGATTTTGCTGCACTCGAACGTCTTCTGTGGTGGTTGTCCAGGTTGCTATTAAGGTTGTTCATGTGTTGATGTTTGAAAACCAGTATGATTCACGTGTTCTGTGCCTATATGATTTGTCCCCAATGTTGGTATGATTGAAATATGTGAGCTTACCTTGTGTCTGACTTGGTTTGCTTGGTGACAAGCAAACGGTTAAGTGTGGGGGAGTTTGATAAGCCGTTAATTGCACATGTTTTTACCCCTATTCTGGAGCCGTTTGGGATGGTAATTCTCGTGTTTTAGGCCGATTTCACGCTAGGTTGTGTTTGTTTGTGATATTTCAGGTCCTAGCAAGTGAATGAAGGTTTAGGAGCGAGTTCGGGGTCGATTGGACGACGATTGGGCGTGAGGCAAGTAAAAAAGGAAGCCACACGGGCACACCCACAATTCACACGGCCGTGCAAGTGACCTATTTGGCCGTGTGAGATTGTGCGAGCCTTCACACGGATTGCCCTGATATCCACACGGCCGTGTGAAGGAGTGGTTTGGCCGTGTGGAATTATGCGAGGCTTCACACGGCCAGGCAGGGTGATCCACACGGCCGTGTGACCCTGGCCGTGTAGGTTGACTGAAGTCCCATTAATCGATACGCGGCGTTTTGAAGTTACACGAGCAACTGGGTATGCCACACGGCCGTGTGGCCCTGCCCGTGTGAGTCGGGAATTCCTGGTTTTAACCCAATTTCGGGCTGCAAGTGAGAAAATCGGACTTTTTGAGCAAAAACAAAGCCCTAGAGAGAGAAAGTACGAAGAACACATCCTAGTAGCTATCTTGGAGCTGGGTTTCATCATATCAAGCTTGGAGATTGTCATAGGAGTGGAAATCATCATCCCAGAGCAGATTCTTCCCATTGTAATGAGTATGACTGCTTTGTATCTTGTTTTCCTCTCTCTCTCTATGGAGTAGAACCCTTCTCTCACTTGGGGATGAAGAACCCTAGTTCTATTTGTTAGGGATTGATTGTAATGACTTGGGATGATATTACTGTTTCATTTTAATCGAATGATGCATGTTTATTGAGTCAATTGAAGTCTGATCAACTTTTCCTGATTCCTGCTGCAATCAGATAGATAGAATCTGATTAGGTTGCTAGAGTGTCATCATTCGGTAGTAGGAGATTGGCTATACGAGAGTTAGCCAGTTTACTACTTTGTACTGGAATCCAATTCCAGTAGTGGAGTTCTGTTCTTGGCACCGTTACCGGGGAACACTCTAGGTTATAGGGGAAACGTGAGAATTTGTTACTCTAGCTTTTTATTTATTGAATTTTATCTCTTCCACCTGTGTGCCTTCACGGGTTGCTTATGCTGATTGTGTGCAGGTAGTGCATGACCCATAGCCAGTCGGGAGATCTACTACCATTAGACCAGGAGATTGAACGAACCTGCAGAAACTTCAAGCGGGCTCTAAAGGCGCGACTGGCTGCGGAGGAGGCGCTAGCACAGCTACAGATCACTGAAGAAGAGGAGATGGCTGATCCACAGGACCAAGATGTGGTCAATCCCGAGGAGCAGACCATGGGACATTACTGGACCGCCTGGGCTGCAGACATGAGGTCACCCATTCAACACCCTCATGTCCCAGCCAATAATTTTGAGTTGAGCACCTCAGTAATCACCATGCTGCGCGGTTCAGTGATGTTCCGTGGCAAAGAGGGGGAGTGCCCCCGATCACATCTCAGGCGATTCCACGAGCTCATTGATGGAATCAAGATCAATGGGGTCCCCGCAGATGCCATCCAGTTGAGGTACTTCCCGTTCACCCTGGAGGGGCAGGCCAAGGAGTGGCTAGACACTCGACCTCCGGGCTCCATCACCACGTTCGCCAACCTGGCGGACAAGTTTCTCACCCGCTACCACCCTCCATCCAAGACAGCGGACCTGCAGAAGCAAATTACCCATTTTGCTCAGGATGAGGATGAGACCATCAGGGATGCTTGGGAGAGATACACCAGTCTCTTCCTCAAGTGTCCCAACCATGGTTTTACTGATGCTTTCAAGGTGGGAACCTTCTATCATGCTCTCTTCCCGGAGGACAAGCAGCTGATTGACTCGGTCTGTGGCGGGAATATGCTCACAAAAACGCCGCCACAGCTGAATCAACTTTTTGAAGAGATGGCAGAGCAGGGATATGATTGGGGCACTTCCAGGAGATCGAGAAGAGCACCAGGGCGGGGTGTGCATGCTGTTGCCACCCAGTCATCTGATTTGGTGCAGGTGGTATCAAAGCTGGTTTCAGCTATAGATCGCTCTGGATTGATTACAGGTACAGGACAGCCGCAGGCGATGCACTGCCAGTGGTGTGAGAGCTCCCATCACACCGTGGAGGACTGTCAGGCGATGAGGGAGTCATCTACTCCCCAGGAGCAGGTGGACTTCATCAGCAATGCCAGGCGCTTCGACCCCTACAGCAACACTTACAACGAGGGGTGGCGCCAGCATCCCAACTTCAGCTGGGGTGGGGCAAATTCCAAACCACCAGTCCCCCAGGGACCACCTGGCTTCCAGAGGCCTCCTTACCAGCCCAGACAAGGGCAATTTCAGCAGCCACAACAGCCACTCTACCCGCCCAGACAGGGGCCAGTTCCACCTCAGTCACAGGTGCGACCATTTCAGCAGACAGGGGCAGCACTTGCAGCCCCAGCTCAGAGTGACCCGATAACGGAACTGCGAGATCTGGTGGGTTCTCTGGCCACCTCCAGTGCAAACAAGTTCAACAACATCGAGCAGTTCATGGAGAAAGCTTCAGGAAAATTCATGGAGCTAGAAGCTGGTCAGAGAAACACGCAGGCTGTTCTTAGGGATATCCAGACCCAGCTTGGGAGTGTTGCCCAGGCTGTAGCTAAGAGGCCTCCTGGTACTCTACCCGGTCAGACCATCCCTCACCCGTAGAACCCGAATGAGCACTGCGGGGCCATTACTACCAGGAGTGGCAAGATGACCGCCGATCCACCTGTTCGGGCAGAAGAGAGAGAGACCCCTGCTTCAGCACTTCCAGCTAATGAAGATGAAATGGAGAAGGAGGTTGAGGTGCCTGCTCCTAAACCGCAACCAGTGGTGAAGGAGTATGTACCCCAGCTCCCCTTTCCTACTCGGTTGCACAAGGACCGACTGGATACTGAGTTTGCCAAGTTCATGGCAATGCTGAAGCAGGTGAATATAAGCATGCCCTTTGTGGAGGCATTATCGAAGATGCCCAAGTATGCCAAGTTCATGAAGGATCTCCTCACCAACAAGAGGAAGCTTGGGGAGCTGTCAACGGTGATGCTCAATGAGGAGTGTTCTGCCATCCTGCAGAACAAACTACCAGAGAAGCGAAAAGACCCAGGGAGTTTCACTATCCCTTGCATGATTGGTAGTTTGCATATAGGGAAGTCCTTGGCGGATTTAGGCGCTAGCATTAATGTCATGCCATATAAACTGTTTAAAAAGCTAGGCCTAGGTGAACCCAGTGATACTAGGATGAGCATTCAACTTGCTGATAGATCCATTGTGCATCCTAGGGGCATTGCAGAGGACTTGATAGTCGCAGTAGGGCCATTCTCTTATCCTGTTGATTTTGTGATTTTGGACATAAATGAGGATGTGGATGTGCCATTGATATTGGGTAGACCTTTTCTCGCCACTGCCAAGGCGCTCATTGATGTGAATGATGGAAAACTGATTTTGCGAGCTGGGGGTGAACAAATCACCTTCTCTGTTTCTGATAATATGAAACACCCCCAGCTCCATGATGATCTAGATTACTGTGATGTTGTTGTTGATTTTGCTGATGATTTCCTTGAGCGTTTTCTTTTGCTAGGGGAACAGGCATCACAGGACATGCAGTTGGAGGAGCAACTCGCGGAGCTAGACGAGGCCATGATCGAGGGGCGAGAGATACCATTCAAGCCGATCCATATCTTGCCTCGGATCGCTACATCATTGGAGGAGCCACCAGAGCTGGAGCTTAAGCCCCTCCCCTCTCACCTGGAGTATGCATTTCTCCGGGAGGGGAATAAGCTCCCGGTCATTATTAGCTCGGATCTGACACCCGAGCAGAAGAGCAGGCTGGTGGCTTTGCTGCAGAAGTATGCCCGGGCCATGGCATGGAAGATCACAGACATCAGAGGCATTAGCCCATCCTTCTGCTCCCACAGAATCCTGATGGAGGATGAGGTTAAGCCAGTCAGGCAACCGCAGAGGAGATTGTCTCCTTACTTGGAGGCAGTGGTCCGGGCAGAGATTGTGAAGCTCATGGATGCAGGGATCATCTTTGCTATATCTGATAGCAAGTGGGTCAGCCCCACTCAGGTGGTCCCGAAGAAAGGCGGGATGACTGTGGTCCCAAATGAGAAGAAAGAGCTGATCCCGATGCGGACCGTGACCGGCTGGTGAGTCTGCATCGATTACCGGCGCCTAAACGACGCCACCAGGAAAGATCATTTTCCCCTACCTTTCATTGATCAGATACTGGAGAGATTGGCTGGGCATGAATTTTATTGCTTCCTGGATGGCATGTCTGGTTATTTCCAGATTCCTATTGCAACAGAGGATCAGGCGAAGACCACATTCACTTGCCCCTTCGGCACTTTTGCTTACCGGAGGATTCCATTCGGGCTGTGTAATGCACCGGCGACCTTCTAGAGATGCATGATGGCGATCTTCGACAGATTGGTCGGGGAGATCATGGAAGTCTTCATGGATGACTTCTCGGTTTATGGAGACTCCTTCTCTCATTGTCTCCATAACCTGGAACTCGTTCTGAAGAGGTGTGAAGAGATGAATCTGGCACTCAGCTGGGAGAAGTGCCATTTTATGGTCCGTGAGGGGATTGTGCTCGGGCACAAGATCTCCAAGTAGGGGATTGAGGTGGATCGCGCGAAGATTGAGACGATCAGTAAGCTACCTCCTCCCGTTTCTGTGAAGGGGATTCGCAGCTTTCTGGGTCATGCAGGCTTCTACCGGCGCTTCATTAAAGATTTCTCGAAGATTGCCCTGCCTTTGACCAAGCTGCTGGAGAAGGATGCACCATTCCAGTTCACTCCCGAGTGCACAGCTGCATTTGAGACTCTAAAGGAGAAGCTGACCCATGCCCCTATCATGGTAACTCCTGACTGGTCTCTCCCTTTTGAGCTGCTGTGCGATGCGAGTGACTATGCAGTCGGAGCAGTTCTGGGTCAGAGACGCGAAAAGCACTTCCAGCTCATCTACTACGCGTCGAAGACCTTGAACGATGCACAGGAGAACTACACCACCACTGAGAAGGAGCTCCTCGCCGTGGTGTATGCATTTGACAAGTTCCAGCCATATCTGGTGCTCTCCCATGTGGTGGTCTACACAGATCACTCGGCGATTCGCTACTTGATGAGCAAGGTTGATGCAAAGCCTCGGCTCATCCGCTGGATCCTGCTTCTGCAGGAATTCGACATAGAAATCCGGGACAAGAAAGGAGCCGAGAATGTTGCTGCAGATCATCTTTCAGGATTGGAAGCCCCTCCGGTGGACAACTTCGTGGAAGAGATCGATGACTCCTTCCCGGGTGAGCGATTGCTGGCGATGACACTGGTGGACAGCGTGGCCCCTTGGTATTCTGACTTTGCCAATTATCTGGTGGGCAAGCAGTTACCCAAGGGGATGGCTACTCATGCAAAGCGCAAGTTCTTCTCCGATCTGAAGCATTACTTCTGGGAGGATCCTTACCTCTTCAGAACCGGAGCAGACGGCGTGATCCGGCGCTGTGTCATGGAGCACGAGATGGGAGACATCCTGTCTCAATGCCACGAGGGACCTACTGGAGGTCACCATGGAGGTAACCGCACGGCGCGGAAGGTGCTACAGTCGGGCTTCTATTGGCCCTCGCTCTTCAAGGATGCAGACTCGATGCAGACTCCTTCGCACGCCAGTGCGACCGCTGCCAAAGGTCAGGTAACATTTCTTCCCGGGATGAGATGCCCCAACATATCTCTGTTATTTGTGAAATTTTTGATGTTTGGGGTATCGATATCATGGGCCCATTCCCTCCATATTTTGGCAATCTGTACATATTGGTTGCAGTAGACTACGTCTCGAGGTGGGCAGAAGCTCAAGCCATGCCCACCAATGATGCAAGACGGGTCTGCTCATTTCTGAAGCAGCTGTTCTCCCGGTTCGGGACACCCCACGCCATCATTAGTGATAGAGGAACCCATTTTCAAGGGAAATTCACTAAACTCCTCTCTCGCTATGGTGTTAAGCATCAGGTGTCGGTGGCCTACCATCCCCAGTCAAATGGGCAGGCCAAGCTGACGAACCGGGAGCTAAAACGAATTATTGAAAAAACGGTGGATCAGTCCCGCAAGGATTGGTCCACCAAGATCGATGATGCTCTTTGGGCGTATAGGACTGCCTATAAAAATCCGATTGGCACTTCTCCCTATAGGCTTGTCTATGGGAAGGCGTGCCATTTGCCGGTAGAGCTAGAACACAAGGCCTTCTGGGCCATTAAGCTGCTAAACCTTGATTTGAGTGTTGCAGGTATAGAACGTAAGTTGCAGCTGCTGGAGTTGGAGGAGTGGCGTTACCACGCCTACGAGAACACCCTGCTCTACAAGGAGCGCACCAAGCGTCTCCACGACGCTCGGTTGAGGGGCCCGAAAGAGTTTCAGGCAGGTAATCGTGTTCTGCTTTTCAATGCACGCCTGAAACTCTTCCCGGGTAAGCTCCGTTCGAGGTGGTCGGGTCCCTTCACGGTCACCCAAGTTTTCCCGCACGGTGCGGTGGAGATCAGCAATGCTCAAACCGAGCCATTCAAGGTGAATGGCCACCTCCTAAAGTTGTATTTAGGAGGTGCTGTCGAGCGCGCAGAGCTGCTGATCAAGCTCGAGGACCCTTAGTTCCTCTACTGGCGTCCAGCTAAAAGACGGTAAAAAAGCGCTTGTGGGGAGGCAACCCCACCGAGGTTTGCATTTTCTTACTATTTTTTCCTTGTGTTTTTGTGTTTTTTGAGTCTTGAGATGTTGTTCCAGAGTCGAATGTCGTTTTTGAGTGAAAACAGGTTGAATTCGGGGCTCCAGCAGTTCACACGGCCAAGCCTGAAACTCACACGGCCGTGTGGATTTTTTCCATTGGCCGTGTGAGCTCTCGGCAATTTCCACACGGCCAAAAGTGCAACTCGCACGGCCATGTGGATTGGAGCGGCCTGGCCGTGTGGCCGACACGGGCAACTCATTTTATCGCACGGCCGTGTGGATTTTTTCCATTGGCCGTGCGAGCTCTCGGCAAATTCCACACGGCCAAAAGTGCAAAACGCACGGCCGTGTGGAATTCCTCGGCCTGGCCGTATCGGCCAAGACGGGCAAACCTGCACCTCACACGGCCGTGCGAGCCTGGCCGTGTGGTCGAGCCACGGCCTATAAATTCGGCCGACACGGCCGAGTGGTCAGAAATTTGGAAAATCCTCGCCGGAATCCTCTGATCCTCGCCGGAAAACCGCGACAAAACCACCCCATTTCGATTTTTTCGGCCATTTTTTGTCATATTTTCACGAAATCAACAACAAACCCACCCTTCCCACACCAAAAGCGGCCTATCCCTCCATTTTGAGGAGATTTGGCCGCCGTTTTTGTCGCTGGAGGCGATTGCCGGCGAGACTCCGGTGAGGCTCCGACGAGCACTTCCGGGCACTTTTTCGGCTTTTCGTCGCTTCCATCGCCCTCCCCTCATCATCCCCTACACCTCTACTTGGATCTCCAGGTTTGATTTTGCCCTTAACTATGTTAATTGTGGAGAATTGGGTGTTAGGGTGCATGTTTAGAGAACCTCATTGAATCTTGTGATTTTTGTGCAATTGATTGAGGGGAATGCATGGAGTTTGTTTGAATTGTGTTGGGCAATGTCCCCCTTGATTGTTTGAGCCCTTGTGTGCAAGAATTTTGCCAATTTCATGCTTAACTTAATAGTGCACACAAGGTGTTCGATGAAATGCCTGTTTTTCATGCCATGTTGTGGCCACCGGTTGGGGCCCTTAATGATGTTCTTTGAGGGTGTATTTGCTATGGATGTGAACCTTAAGTTTCCTACTTTATCGTGAATGTGCACCCCCACTCAGATTATGCTTGATTTATCGAGTTTTTGACCCCCGAACTATGGATGAAACCATGGTTAGGTTGTTTTCTGTTCTTCAGTGTGGGGGTGTGATTGACATTTTCTTTGGCTCTTTTGGTTCCACTTTGGGTTGTTCTTTTGCAGGACAATGTCGAAACCTGACCTCAAGCACCCGTTCATCCGGGATCTGAAGAGGGCCCCGACGAGAATCGCTTCAAGCAGGTCCTGGCATGCTCGTTTGGGCAGCACCATTGCTGGTCCAAACGGGAGTTTTGGTAATTGAACTGCTACGAGCAACTCTCCGCCGCCGTCACCAACCGCCCATGGCGCCGTCTGCTCTCCATCTGCGAGAAGGTTTACTACGAGCCCGTGCTTGAGTTCTACACGACCTTCAAGCACACACCCACGGACGATTGGAGAGACGGTGCAGCCGTCAACTTCAGGCTAGACGGTGCCCCCCAGTCCATGAGCTACCACGAGATGGCCGAGGCTCTCGACCTCGGCCTAGACGACGGTGAGGACTACGTCACCGAGGTCAACGATCCGCCGGAGGTGGACTTCAGGACGCTGTACACCCGCCTGGCTCGGCCAGGCCAGACACGTCCCTTCTCGGCCGGGAGGACGAAGGCCACTACCCTGCAGCTCGACAACCGCCTTCTCCACCACCTGCTGGCGAAGTGTTATACTCCAGCTTCAGACAGTGCCAGCGCCATCACCAAGAGGGCCATGTACCTCATCCAGTCGATCCGCCAGCACGACCATCCCCTCCACTTGGGTTCGGTGGTGGCCAGGACCTTCGAGAAGACTGCTTCAGAACTGAAGAGCCTCCACTGCACCCCCCTCATCACCCGCCTGGCCACCTACTTCGGCCTTTCACTGTAGGGGTGCGCACAGCAGGGGGACACCAGCGTCTTTGGCAGGAAGACGATCAGTCACATGCACCTGCTGCGAGAGAACCGTGGCATTCTATGGATCGAGGGGTTTCCGGAACCTCAGATCCCCGCGGAGAACCAGCCAGAGGGCCAGGAGGAGGAGGCTGCTGATCATGTCTACCCAGATGATGTGGACACTGCTGCTGATCCATCACAGACTAACTTCCATTTATGGGAGTGGCAGTTCCGCTTTCCCGGGCCAGGACTACTTCTCTCAGCAGTTCGAGCAGCTGCGTCTCCAGAACCAGCAGCTCTATGACTATCAGATGCAGTTCCAGCAGTAGTATTCGGCACACCATGCCGAGTACCAGTCCCGGATGGCTGCGTATGATGAGCGCCTGGACAGGATGGAGACCCAGCAGGGGATATCCTTGGCGCGCATCGAGAGGGAGCAGGCCCGAGCTAGGCGCATGCAGGAGGTACAGGGGCATCTGCTCCAGCTGCTACCGGGCGAGCAGCCAGTCTGGAGGACTCCCTGGGAGGACTCTCCACTTCCACCTCCACCCGCTGATGACGATGATGCATTCATGAATGACATCGATCTGGACAACCTCGGCGACGAGTAGGTTGTACTTGTCGCCCCCCTCAGTGTGTGATTTTATTTTTGGTTGAGACTTTTTTCTGTTTGCTCCATGTGTTAAGGAGCTTGAACTTCGTTTGTCGTGTGTTTTGTTTCTTTTCTTTTGTGGATTGTTTCTTTTGTGGCCATCTGGGCCTACTCTGATCCCTAACGAACATGTGCTAGTGTGTTCTTGATGTTCCCTTAGTGCAGAACTGTCCGTTCGTTCCATATGTCTCACGTTGACTGGTCCGCTTCCAGTCCCCCGCAGCATTTCGATCCGGTAACATCGTTCCCCTTCTCTATCCCTCTGCTCCATTGAGGGCAATGTCGTGCTTAAGTGTGGGGGGGGGGGGGGTGCTTTGTATCGGTTGGAATGTATATACGTGTGCTTGGAGCCTAGTCCACTGTCCAAATCTCGAGATTTGAGGGCTCCAAGTACGGTTGTTTGATCATATTGGCACTGTGTTTTGATTGGTAAATTGAATGGTTTTCGGATTAATGCATGACAACTGGATAGTGACTAGGACAACCTATAATGATGACTGAGACGTGCAGTAGAATTGTGTAGGGGTTCAGTTTTTTCAACTGTTTGCTTACCAACTGTGACTTGGATTGATTACTTGCTTTTGACAGTCTCTTATGCATCTAGTTCAGGGAATCAGAATGAGAGATAGAGCATATAGGTAGCCATGTGAGATTTGAGCCTGCTCGTTTCTTTCTTGTGCGATAGTTCCCTCTTCCATGATGTGTAGCATTCACGTTGTCATTAGCTAAGATGATGGAGGCATAGGATTAGCCCACGACCAAATTGACTGTCTTGGTGTGTCATACCCCCTAGTCAGCCCCTTTGAGCCGTGTGTAGTCTTTCTTTCGGTCTTCAATGAAAAGTCACCCTTTTGCATCTTTTAGAAGGTTCCACAGAGTGATTTTTACATGTTCTCTGCTGTTTCTGCTAAATATAATGTGAGAGTTGGAGGTAGTTCTTAAAAAGTTGGGCAGGTGTTTGTAAATGTGCAGAGGTGGTGGTTCTCTTAAGAAATGAAAAAAAATGAAAGAAAAACTGAAAGCAAAAGAGAGCTACCACCAAAAATCTGAATAGTGCCCATTAAGTAGTGTTTCTTAGCAGTCTGGCTTAGAAATACTGATATTTATGTGACCTCCTTCGCTCTTGTGCTTTGAATTTGAGTGATGCAGAATAGCAGAAAGAAAGTACTGGTTTGATTGACTGTGAGTTTGTTGGGTTTGGAATTGTGGAACCTTGTGCTATGAATACTTTCACCACCTAAAAGGCCTTTTCCCCATGTCCAAGACCCTAGCCAGTCATTTGAACCTGTGTCTAAGACCTCCTGATTAGTTAGTGATGACAACCATTTATGTGAACTCTAACCTTTAGAGGCTGCCGTCATGGTGAAGAGATGTTAGGAATTGAGAGGAATAGTATGCGCATTTTTCGCATCAAATTGTCCTGACCCCACTGGTCGAGAGTGAGCGATTCATTTCCTTTTTCTTTACTCTCTTTAGCTGGTGAGGACCTAGATTGCTCGGTCTCTATTCTGATATCTTGAGTTTTGTGCATGAGTTGACTGTCTTGAGTGAGTGATTGAGTCAAGTCTAGGTTGGTTGATGAACAGAAGGGAGACTCCTTCTTTACTTGATTTTGCTGCACTCGAACGTCTTCTGTGGTGGTTGTCCAGGTTGCTATTAAGGTTGTTCATGTGTTGATGTTTGAAAACCAGTATGATTCACGTGTTCTGTGCCTATATGATTTGTCCCCAATGTTGGTATGATTGAAATATGTGAGCTTACCTTGTGTCTGACTTGGTTTGCTTGGGGACAAGCAAACGGTTAAGTGTGGGGGATTTTGATAAGCCGTTAATTGCACATGTTTTTACCCCTATTCTGGAGCCGTTTGGGATGGTAATTCTCGTGTTTTAGGCCCACGCTAGGTTGTGTTTGTTTGTGATATTTCAGGTCCTAGCAAGTGAATGAAGGTTTAGGAGCGAGTTTGGGGTCGATTGGACGACGATTGGGCGTGAGGCAAGTCAAAAAGGAAGCCACACGGGCACACCCACAATTCACACGGCCGTGCAAGTGACCTATTTGGCCGTGTGAGATTGTGAGAGCCTTCACACGGCTTGCCCTGATATCCACACGGCCGTGTGAAGGAGTGGTTTGGCCGTGTGGAATTATGCGAGGCTTCACACGGCCAGGCAGGGTGATCCACACGGCCGTGTGACCCTGGCCGTATAGTTGACTGAAGTCCATTAATCGATACGCGGCGTTTTGAAGTCACACGGGCACTGGGTATGCCACACGGCCGTGTGGCCCTGCCCGTGTGAGTCGGGAATTCCTGGTTTTAACCCAATTTCGGGCTGCAAGTGAGAAAATCAGACTTTTTGAGCAAAAACAGAGCCCTAGAGAGAGAAAGTACGAAGAACACATCCTAGAAGCTATCTTGGAGCTGGGTTTCATCAAATCAAGCTTGGAGATTGTCATAGGAGTGGAAATCATCATCCCAGAGCATATTCTTCCCATTGTAATGAGTATGACTGCTTTGTATCTTGTTTTCCTCTCTCTCTCTCTATGGAGTAGAACCCTTCTCTCACTTGGGGATGAAGAACCTTAGTTCTATGTGTTAGGGATTGATTGTAATGACTTGGGATGATATTACTGTTTGATTTTAATCGAATGATGCATGTTTATTGAGTCAATTGAAGTCTGATCAACTTTTTCTGATTCCTGCTGCAATCTGAGATAGATAGAATCTGATTAGGTTGCTAGAGTCTCATCATTCGGTAGTAGGAGATTGGCTATACGAGAGTTAGCCAGTTTACTGCTTTGTACTGGAATCTAATTCCAATAGTGGAGTTCTGCTCTTACTGCTTCAGCTTTCTATCCCGGTGAAGACTAGTCGTCTGCCGGGTAGTTAGACTGAGAGGGCTTGGTCAGCTTAAGAGATTCCAAGCTACTGTCGGATCTTCCGCAGTCTAATCAACACTAAATCAACCCAGGGAAATACAATTGAAACCTAACTAAGGAGCTAGGGGGACTCATTCCCGAGTGACTCTTACCTGCTTGAGAAAACCGTATCAATTCCTGCTTTCTTTCTGCTTTTGCTTTTACACAACAAACACTTAACTTAGTTGGCTAGATAATAGAGAATCACTGAGTAAGCAGTATATCTAGACCCCGGGTTGATAATATAACTTGTCACTTTACTGCATTCCCGGACTGCGATTATACTTGGTTGCAGTTTGGTGTTGTGTTTTAGAGCATCAATATTCTTACTAATGGATTAGCTAAGGAAACTCATTAAGACATGGTAGATTAACCAGAAACCTATTTAACCGTCTAGCAATTGGATTGGCTTCTTACTTATTCCACCATGTAAACCACGATCCAAGAACCTTATGATCAAAAAGTCCCATATTCCCAAGCCACTAGCTAAAATGCAAAGTACTTTAATTAATAACACCAGTATTAGAAGCCTCTAATGCTTCAACAATAGCATTTCAATCACCCATAGTGATACGTGGTCATCACAAATTAAACAATTCAGTAACTCACCATACATTACTTGTCGCTCCTGCACTTTGTTAGGACTGTAGATTGTTGTAATTACACAGCCTCCTACATCAGAAACCTCGATGAATGAAATGTTCATATGCTACCACCCTAATAACTTGTAACCTAGGCTTATACAGGAACCATAGCCTTCTAGAAGAAGAATGAGAGTAGTTATCTACATGTAACCATTGACTAAAATGCTCCCTAAGTATATCAAGAGCATTTTTAGCAATAACCCATCTCCCCATAATAGCAAATATATCTATATTA
The DNA here is from genome assembly GCA_964030455.1 of Linum trigynum. Classification (NCBI taxonomy): domain Eukaryota; kingdom Viridiplantae; phylum Streptophyta; class Magnoliopsida; order Malpighiales; family Linaceae; genus Linum; species Linum trigynum. Next base: position 36,600,280 of record OZ034822.1, on the reverse strand, counting down.
TGTTTATTTAACTGTCTACTAATATATCTATGCTTCTTAGGGGGAATTAAAGCTCCTAAGATTCCAACACTGAAGTTTCATTTACCAAGACATTTACCCCTCCCTCTCTTTGGATGAGAAGAAGGAATAACCAAAGCATTACCTCGAGCATTGAGGTGAACCCTTGTTGCAAGAGCTGATGGAGGGATATGAAGCTCACTATGCCCATTTGATCTTGCTTGCCTGCCTTTACGACCAACCAATTGAAATCCAACTTCATTTATAACCCCTTTACCCCGAGTTTCGGATGAAGACGTCACCAGAGATCCAGAGTTGGCAGGGGTCTGCACTGTTGGTTGTGTGATAACGTGTGGACTTGTTTCATCCACCTCCTTCACCGACTCCTTAGTAGCGCAAGCCACCTAAAGTCCATCAGTATCAATAGATTCTGTACTAACAAGCTCGCGCTAATTCAACACTTCAAATGCCCTACATTTTGTACCTTCACCAATTTTATGGCAAAAAACACCACATTGAGCACAAAAATGAGGAAAATTTAAGTAGTCCAAAAAATTGTCATAGCCTCTCCACCTTCTAGCCTAATACAAAAATCAGACGAGAAGGAAGAGGCAACCGCAAAGCCGCCATCTCAATGCATATTTTTGCTACACCAATCTGAGAACCCAACCTAGTGGCTTGATCCGTCCAAAGAGGAGTTCCAAGAACACTAGCAACCCTACTCAGACCTTCCACCATAAAGTATTCGAGAGGTAGACCACGATTTCGAACCCAAATCGAAAGAACACCCAAATTAATCGCTAGAGGCTGAATACCGACGTCCATTTCCTCACAAATAAGGTTATTTTCATAGTGCCACCGACAATTCTTAAAAAAAGAAGTTTAGGAATCACTGTCTGGAAGCTAGAACAAATAGAGGTTCTCGCCTAGTGGAGAGACATAAACCTAGCCTTGACCCACCAGTGCTTTCCGCCATCAGGCAACACCTTCCTCTCAAACACCATGCTGAATAACCAGTTCTCCATCTATCAGAGTTGGAGGAACATACTGCAATCGATTCCCCTCACCAACTTCAAAAAGCTAAACAAAGTTCGCTTGTGGGGGATTGGTCGGAGTGGCCATTCCCCAATGGCAGCTGTGACAATTAGGGTTTCGTCGTTGAAGAGAGAGAAAGAAGAGATTTCTTCTTACTGGTCATGCCAGATTAATCCATGGTATGGAATTTTGTGGTACGATCGTGGTTCAATTGCTTCTTATTGGTATAATACTTTTTTTTAATAAAGTAATATATTTTTGTTAAAATACTGTACTGACAAAAATATGATATCATACTAATATCAATAAGTCAAATACTAACTAACTGAACATGAGAAATCAAATAACAAAAGGCACATAGAGGAAAATCTACAACTTCATTAGTTAATTTTAGGGTTAATACTTAATACCCTACTTTAGCCCGAAGTTTGGCATTGGTGACAGTTCTGGCCTCATTTTTCAAATGAGACATTTATGGCCTACTTTTGAAACTATTGGACAAATTTGGCCCAAAATTATCTTTGACCGTTAATATTGATGGTCAAACACTATTCCGTTAGGTAACTTAGCAATAAACCGCTGATATGGCATGCCACGTTATTAAATAATATTATTTTTAATTAATTATTTTTAATTGAATTATAAAATTAAAATAATAGTATTTAATGACGTGTCATGTCACATCAACAATTTTTCTGAGTCACTAACCAAATAGTGTCTGACCGTCAATATTAACGGTCAAAGAAAATTTTGGGCCAAATTTGTCCAATAGTTTCAAAAGTAGGCCATAAATATCTTATTTGAAAAATTGGGTCAAAAGTGTCACTTACACCAAACCTCGGGCCAAACTAGGGTATTAACCCTTAATTTTAAAACAAATTCTATCTAAACTAAATTGCGAAGTGCTTGTCGGGCATCACCGTGACCAATCCAAGTCATTCTCACAGGGAGAGCTTGTTCGGCGACAATGATAATTAAAGAATAAGTAAATCCAACTGTATGAGTTTATGTTGATAAAAATGAAATTATCGTAACAGAGAGAATGTTACAAATTAGGGTTGTGTTGGAGATGAGGGTTCCGCCCCTTTTTTTTTTCCACCAAGTTTTTCTCCAAATAATGTTGTTGACGTTGTAGAGATATGGTCCCCTTAGTTACTTGTCTAAGTCGATCTCAGCCATTACACCTCATTAAAATCCAATGACTCTAATTAATTTAATTTAATGAAAGACATTATAGTAATTATATTATTATTTAATTTATTAATTAAAACAATAAATAAAAATAAGCGGCTACCTGGCTCCCTTCCCGCGAGTCCCTACCGACGAAACTTCCCCTACAGCGGCCGCCGGTCCCTGTCGCCTTTTTCCTCCCGCCGGTCCCCGCCGCCAGCTTTTATTTATTCTTGGGAAGCGACACTTTTTTATTTCCCTTAGGTGCAGAGAGAGAGAGATTTTCCACTGATCGGAGGAGACTTTCCGGTGACAGTGCTGGATTTGTGATGTTTGTTGACCTATTTTGTAATGTTTGTATAGATTCGGTTTGTATTGTTTATCATTCTTGTTTGGCATTTTTAGTGACATTTTGTACGGCTAGTATGCTTTCTATTGTTTGTCGGTTTATTTTGTAATGTTTGTATGCTTTGTTATTTTGTAATGTTTGTCGGTTTCTTTTGTAATGTTTGTAAACTTTGTTATTTTTATGCACCATGTTTATCAAATTTGTCAACCATGTTTGTAATATTTTTTTTATGTCTATAAAACAACCTGGTTGACTTTTGGATGAAATTCCTATATATAGGGATGAAGCCTTCAAAGTCAAAGCGGGTGTTTTTTCAGTTTGTATGGATTGTGGGTCTAGTTTGTCATTTTTGTCCACTACGTTCGTAATGTTTGTATGTATAAAAAACAACCGTTTTGACTTTGAAACGGAGCCCTCTATAGAGGGATGGAGCCTCTAAAGTCAACCCGGTTGTTTTTTTCCCTTTTTGTATGGTTTGTATTGTTTGTCGGTCTAGTTTGTATTGTTTGTACAGTTCATACGTCTGTAATGTTTGTAAATCTATTTGTATGTTTTGTCGTTGTAGTTTGTACTGTTTGTATGGTTTGTACTGATTGTAAGTTCGGTTTATATACTTCGTAATTTTCCATAATACCCAAACTACTCATGTCATTAATTAAATAGTCCTTCCCACTTTTTAATCGTCAGATTGCTGTGTCTAGATCTAAGGGCTGGTAACAGGTTAGGCAAGTGACTAAGCACCCCCTTAATCATGGGATCACACTCCGTTCGTAGAATTTTTTTTTTTTTTTTTAATTTCAAGCTGTTTGGTATGATTAAAACAGGCCTGAATACTGTGGTTCATAGATTCAACTTCTAAAACCTAGTCGACACGGATTTTCATTTTTGCCATTACGACTTATACTTATACCGTTCCGAATTTGGTTCCAGACTTCCAGTACCGGTATTTTACGGTTCAATCACCGGTGCGATACGGTGTTTTTCTCATAGGTTCCATATAACAATTCCAATTCTAATTCGAAAGAATGCCAATTCACCAATTGGCGGAACTTTCGAGCGTATCTTGATGTCCCCAAATTTTCAAGAGGGCTGCCGATCGCCCCAGAGGTTATCTCCGATCCCCTAATCATCTCCTGTAATTATAATTCAGTTGTGAGCGATGGCACGATTCTCGGCTGAAGACGACGAAGGACCGAGCAACCGACTCCGTAAACGACTCCGGACAAGCACTACCTCCGCCTCTATGAATCCCCCTCCTGAAACCATGACGAGCTCGGCCGGGGACGACGAGGAAGCTGTGATACTTAGTGGCGATGAGAACGAAGAAGAGGAAGTGGATCTCGATTTTCAAGTGGCGGAAGATGAGGAGGATGATGTGGAGTGGGATGCGGAGGGCGAGGAAGAAGAGATAGAGGAAGAAGAGGAGGAAGATGGCGATGACGACGAGGTTGATGACGATGAAGACGATCACGACCAAGCAGAGCAGCCGGGCCGACATACGCAGAGTGCGGAGAGTAGCAGAAACGGTTCCGTCTCTGTAACCCTAACTGATCCTGAAGTGCTCGACTGCTCCGTCTGCTTCGATACCCTGACTATTCCTGTCTACCAGGTCTTGTTCTCTGCACCTCATTGCTTCGATTCCCGACCCCCTATGGTAAAATGTGCTAGGGTTGAAAGCTTTGCTTGTTCCTTTGATGGCGTTGATTTGGTAGCAGCTAACTTGTGGCAGTCTTTCCGCTGGTTTTGAAAGTTTAGATTTCTTCTACTGGTCTATCTTGCTTTGTGTAATCCATTTCTGGTGTTTTCGATCTTCGCCGCCCGTAGTCTTGCATTTGAAAATTTAACCACAGGGATACTCAAAGAGCTGATAGGTAGAGGAAAAGTCGTTTGTAGCTGTGATTGCTAATTGCTGCTGGAGCAAGTTCCAGCTAGTCAATTGAGTTTTGGATTATCCTAGTTTAAGTTGCGCCTTGTTTAACCTAGAACATTTATTGATGCGATTATCGGCTGTACATAGAAATAGTCATTCCTTCTTGCTGCTTGGGGCTTGAATTTTTGTTCCTCAAATGTTGTAATGTTTTCTGCACATGTTTTGATCGTTTCTACTGGAGTTTCATGGAAACAGGAACACGGAGCATATGATGGCATATAACATTTTAGTGCAGTTGTTAGATATAGAACTACAATATTTTCTGCATCTATCCTACTATCTTAGTGTCTTATGTTTGCTAATTCACATATTTTGCCGGATATTCATGAATAGATTTGATCTGCCTATTGCTATGTAGCATAGTTTCTTGTTGGAAGGACTACTTAAATCTACCATATCATAGTCTTTGGGGAGGCAAATTCTGATAGATTCAGGAGTTCGACCGGCCTATGAAAGGCTGGTGCTCATGAGATATATGATTTCGGAAGAAGTCATTGTTTTCCCCTCATGCGCTGAATGTCTTTAAAACTGTTGGTTTGCTTTAGAAATGTTGGAATAGTGACCAAGAGGTTTTAAAGCATAACTAGTTAATTCTGTGTTAGAACCAAGTTCTGTAACATTGGAGCACGTATAGAAACATAACTAATGAGGAACACCTGCTTTCTGAAATCTGAATTAGACTTGTTCTCCCTTATGGCTTGGTTATTGGGAACTTATTATGAGAATTGGTATGCTACATGGCTATTATACACTGGGGTTTAAGTCCATGCACTTGGAGATACATCACACTCGGTAAAGAATCTTAATGATTTCTTTGCATCAAACATAGACCTTTTAAATGACTTACACCGTGACAATGGAGGGGTCATATAGCCTAGACCACCCTACAAGTTAGGATGGAGAGTCTTATCTTTATCTCAAAACCACCCTGTATTACCAACTATTTCTGAAATGAAGCTTTCATGGATATCATGACTTAGCATATTTGAATTTCCTCTATATTTCTAGGAACTTACCATCCATCCTGGGCAATATCTAACAATCAAATTTCTTGCTATTAATTTGCTTTCTCTATCTCTCAGCCGGTAGTAATTGGATTGGAATGTAGTTGTGTTTACTGTCCCATGTTCCAAAAAGTAAATGATGGAACTGTTGGCTTCTAGTCTCCTGTGCTGTATATCTGCTTCATAGATTTTCAAGGTAGTCTTAGATAACCATGTTTAATTGGTAGTGCTGGACATCTGATTCACAGATTTTTTTCTAGTATTTAACCATTGTTGATAACCATGCTACTATACATGCACTATCTATCTTTTCTTCTGATTCTCCCACCCTTTCTGCTTATGTTGTTGACAGTGTGAGAATGGACACACAGCTTGCAGTCCCTGCTGCACCAAAATGGCATACAAGTGTCCTTCATGCTGTCTGCCTATCGGCTACAATCGCTGCAGGGCCATCGAGAAGGTTCTCGAGTCCGCCTCTGTACCATGCCTGAATTCTGTTTACGGGTGCCGAGAGGTAGTTACCTACAGCAAGAAACAGGCTCACGACAAGGCTTGCGTCTATGCGCCGTGTCTGTGTCCTCTATCCGGGTGCAACTTCTCCGACTCGGTCAAGCAGCTGTGCGAACATTTTCGTACTACACACAAGAACCGCACTGTTCGGTTCAAGTACGACACTGTCTTCCCGGCGTTCTTCACCAGTGATCATAAGCTCCTTGTTCTTCAAGAGGAGACAGAAGGGGTTCTGTTTCTGCTGACCAACAGTGTGGGGAACGTGGGGAACATAATCAAGGTTAGCTGTATGGGTCCAGCTTCGTACAAAGGAAGGTTCTTCTACGAAGTAAGTGCTAAGACGGAAGACAGCAGTGTCAAGTTTCAGTCGTTTGCAGAGAATGTACTGAAGAAGGGGAACGAAGCTCCAACTGCTACTGGGGGGTTTCTTTTGGTTCCAGCTAGTTTCTTCGGAAGGTACAAACAGATTAGTATTGATGTCTGCATTTATAATGTCGGCACATATCCTAGCGACTTCATGGGTAACGGAACTGCCTGATGCGGCTTTCTGCATCATCAATCTTCTCATTAGCTCATCGTCGACTACTTATTTGTTTCACTCCTCGGTTACTGTAGATTGTGTTGGCCTGGCCCTATCTGGACATGGTTACCTTGCCGTATCTGATATTAGCTTGCTGCTATGTCATTTATTTTGAGCGACTTTCTAGTATGTCTTGATTGCACAATAGCTTCGCTCTTTGATCTGATATTTGGCAGTAGGTGTTTGCTTTGGTAAGGGGATTGGTTATGTAGAGAAGACCATCTGTTTTCACATGTACTTGTGTTGTTAAATTGCTTGCGTAGGTCACTGGTCACGTCAGTGGATTAGGTTTCAAACCAAGTGTAGGATGTTTTGCTAGGAATGAGAGACAGGAGTGGAGTCGTCACTTTCTGCCTCGCCTGTTTGGTGTAAAATCCAACACAAGTCATATGAACTTTCCACCCACTTAGGCGTGCTCTCTTTTCCATTTTCTTTCTGTTTGTTTTCGTGTTGTACGTGTTACCCTAACGGAGGGGCGAGGGCTATTTCTAATCAACTTAGATGGCTATTCCTATGCGGAAAAATTCCCAGAATGGCCAAGTTAAAAAAAAATAAAAATTCTCACTGCACAGCATTTAAAAAATAATTTCGAAAATGCATAAGTTTCTCATAGTTTGTTGCATAGTTACACGAATCACTAAGCAGTTCGCTTGCGATCGGAGCTTGACATTGTTGGAAAAAGCGGACTCAATGGTTCGCGGGTCTAGGGAGCAACTAGAGTGGTCCACGGGTTGGCGGAGCCAACAACTTGGTTCGCTAAAACAGTAAGCAAATTGTTGTGATTCGCTGACTAGGAAAGGTGAATGACTATTCGCTAGGTAAGCGAACATAAACTTTTCTATTCACATATTTGTACGTAGTTCGCTTTCAATTTAAATTAACCACTTCGTTCGCTGTCAAGTGCAGCGAACACTTCCAATAGTTTGTTTCTTGATTTTTTAATGGAGAAATGAATATTTTAACGTTTTTCATTTAGATACATACTCATACGAGTAGACCTATCCCGAACACACGCTCTGTGATAAATTAACCAATACGCCATTAAACATTTTTGTGTATCGAGATACTCGCCTCCACCTGTCGTATTGTTGTTCCTAGATTGCACGTTGGGTTCTCTACGTTTATTGAATGGATGTTAGCATTTTATTTTTAAATTTCCCCTTTGTTCATCTAACAATTTTGTTTGAGAGCACTTACAACTCTAAGTCGTACCATAACATTAAGGGCTTGTTTGGAAGATGTGATTTCACGTGAATGATTTAATGAATACATGTAATGGTGAAATTGAGTTGTTTTTCTGGTTTATTTTGAAACAGAATGCATGTATTACCTTTTTCTGACCCCACCCACAATCATTCAAATTGAGTGATTTCAAATCTCTACTCAAAGTTGAAATTGTTGATGAAGGATTGTCTGCTAATTTTTTATTCCATCTTTGTCCCTTCTATTTCTATCTTATTTTAGAATTTCCCTCATAATTTGCTTCTCTCTCCCATCGTCGTTCCTCCGCACACTAACTGCATCTCTTCCTTCCTCTCCTCTAGGCTCTAGCGAAAGCAACAGGAGTCTGCTCCGGCAAGATTGCGTCTCCTACCTCACCAACACAACCTTCAATTTTCAAAACGACCTCCATCTGGGCTCGATCCCGAGCTCCCCATCATCTACTGTCGCCGAGCTCTGCCGCAAAAATTCGTCGCTCCAAGCAATAATAAAGTCATAATGGGGAAAAGCTTCAGTCACTTTGTCTCACTATTTCTTTCCGTCTCCAAAAGTTCCAAATTCCAAATTTTATTGTTGCAATTGTTGGTTGCAGGGGCGGTGAGGGGAAGGGGATTGGTATAAAAGAATCTGGGTTTTTGGGTTCTCAAGTGAAAATGTGGCAACTCTCGGAGAGGAAGTTCGAGCCGTAGGGTTGATGACAACGAAAGGGCAAACTTGACTTTATTTACTAAAATGAGTGTTTTTTTTTATTTGCAAAAAGTAGAATCACATTAAACAAACGATGTATTTGTCAAATGCATCTATTCAGACAATACATATAATTACAATACATAAATTGATAGAATACATCAATTGTATGAATCACAACCTCCAAACATGCCCTAAATGTATAAGTTTAGGTTGTACCAAAAATGAATTTGTACCATTATGTTATGGTGCAACTTTACAACTTGAAGTTGTACCATCACATAAATGTACAAGTTCAAGTTGTACCATAAATGAATTTGTACAAAAAATATAGGTACAATCTGAAGTTGTACCATAATGTTAAAGGTACAATTTTAAGTTGTAACATAAAAACAAAAACCTATACCATCAATTTTATATAGCATTGTAAAATTCATCTTGATTTGAATAAATTACTTGATTGATTGCTCCAAAGAGGCATATGTATACTCTGATTCTCATTTTTTAGGCATTTGTATGCTCTAAATCTTTTTTAATTTGTTATCTCATAACCTTTCAAATGATGGATGTATCGTAAAACGAGGAAATGAGAGAATATAAAAAGTGGGTTAAATGAAAGAGCGGATCAAGATTTTAAAGACGCATTCTAAAAAGTAGGGAACATAAAAAGTGGGTTAAAAGTTAAAACTAGTGATTGGATAAAATTTTCCAGAGGCGTCTGTTGTTCGAAGGCGAAGATTTTGAGGACCTAGATGGAACTTTTGTATTGTTTAAACTATATATACATCCATTTGCTGTTCTTAAAATTTTCGTAAACTATAGGTAAATAGGGATGACAATTTCGACCTGACCCAATTTACCCGACCTATTTGGCCTGTTTTGGGTAAAAAGTGGGTTAAAAGTTAAAACTAGTGATTGGATAAAATTTTCCAGAGGCGTCTGTTGTTCGAAGGCGAAGATTTTGAGGACCTAGATGGAACTTTTGTATTGTTTAAACTATATATACATCCATTTGGTGTTCTTAAAATTTTCGTAAACTATAGGTAAATAGGGATGACAATTTCGACCTGACCCAATTTACCCGACCTATTTGGCCTGTTTTGGGTAGGTCTGATCCGCCCCGTAGGCGGGGCAGGGCGGGTATGGGTACCTCTCACTGACCGGACCTGTCCCGACCCGCCCCATTCTTGACCCGTTCCTGCCTAGATTACCTGTAATCTTAGTCAAATTACTTAGAATTTTCCTCTTATTACATCATATTTTAGCTATAATAAAGTTGTAAATAAGTAAAAACCTCAATTTCTCCAATAACTTAACTACATTTTATCATATAATGGTTTCTTTCTTGGTCTTTTAATGAAAAGAACGAATATTTCTAATGTGTTTTGCATAAATTACATACCCATTGGGTCGACCTGCCCCGACCCGCCCCGTTATAAATTACCCGAACTGGACCCGACCTGCCATGGGGCGGGTATGGGTATTGAGATACCCGCCCTGGACCTGCCCCATTGCCATTCCTATAGGTAAAGAGTAAGGGCGCTCGCATGAAAGTTATTTATATAGGTCACCATGTGCATGAGCTAGAGCCCATGTATGTACGAGGTAGCTCCCTTAATTAATTAAGGAAAAGATCTCTTGTCACGTTAGATGACAGAACACCTAATAACAGTTCATTCATCGATTCACGCTATTTTATACTCACTCATGCCATTTTGTGCTCATTCACGTAATACTATGGTGATTTACGTAAGAGTGTAAGTTTTTCACGTAAATGGAAATTCGTACTTTTTCCCCCTAATAATTTGTATTGGCTATATTTTATGGAATAAAATTTGGCATTTAATCTGCACAAATATGTTGCATTGATCCTAATCTATAGAATGACATCCATTTTGATATATTTCAAAGTTTAAAATTTTATTTTACAACGGCGTGAATAATTAACAATATGCCTGAATAAACATCAGGTGGCGTGATGATAATCGACTTTAATATATCGGATTCTTAAACTTTATGTGACTATCCTATGATCTGTTTAAGCCGATTGGTGCTATTTTAGGGCTCGCTAACCCGAGAATGGTTGAAAAATCATTACTGCCTAGTGCCATGAGTTTGATATGTTACAGGTGGAGAAAGCACGAAAAAGAAGCGAGTGCGTAGGGGAATTATTTTGGGAGACTTTTAATGAGGAGAGATCTCTTGACAAAGGAACTTGTTAGAATATGACTTGAATTTGATTTGGGTTTGTTTTGTGTTTTATGCCTATTTTGTTTGGGTTTGTGTTTGGGCTTTGTTTGACCTTTTCCTAGTATGTTTGGGAAAAGGTGTTTGGTTTTCTGTTTGGGATTAGGAGAAGAGTTCTATAAATACTCTTCATCACCCTAGTTTGTAGTAAGGGTCAGTCAGGTTAGTTTGTTTGGTTTGTCCGTTCCGGAATTTGGTTTGTAACCTGTACTCTCCTCAAATTAGTGAAATTTGTTCTCCCCTGCCCGTGGATTAGCTAGCACACATTGTCACTACAAGAAAACCTAGAAACAGAGACAAATAATTAGAGACAGTTATTCTAATAGTCTCTATAGCTAATCTTTAGGAGCAAAAATATTATTTGTTGCAATATGTAAAATTATTTGTCTCTATTTCATAAAAGTCTCTTATAATATATATAAAATAAATTAAAATAATATCATTAGAGGCATTTATCTTATTTGCGTCTATATAATATATAAATGATACATATTAAAAAAAATTTAATTGCTTTTAGAAACACATACAAATGTTACTTATAGTATGTCATATAGAGGCAAAAGAAATTATATTTAAAAGCAAATGCAAATGTCACCTATATGTTATATGTATGTCCTATAGACACAAATATAATAGTATTTAGAGACAAATACAAATATCGCATATAATTAATCTGATTGTTCTTAAAGTCAAATCTAAAAAGTGGTATTTAAAATAATAATTTTTATTTATTCATTTACTCATTTTTATTTTCTCAGTTATGCGAAATAAAGGAAAGATTCAATTTTTATCTCAGTTAATCATTCTGTATAAAATAAATATTTGATTTATTGAATTAAAATAATATTTTATTTGTTTATTTATGCGTATTGATATAACCTCAACCAAAAAAAAATCTCCCAAATCCCTTAAAAATAGTACTTATAAGTAATTACTACATCGAAAACCTTTCCCACTTCCATACGCAGGAAGTAACTAACCATAAATCTTCCCTCAATCTCCCTGTTTCGGCTCAAGATAGGGTGCATAACCATGGGTTATGCATCCATCAATAACCAAATCTGGACCCTTCATTTAGAAAATCCAGATTTAAGGATGGAAAATTAAGGACCATTTTTATGTTTCCTAGCTTTCTTAATCGGCTCATATCTTTTTCGTTTTAACTCGGATTTTAATTTTTTTTACACAGATGGAACGAGTTCATCGTGCTCTACCAAATGAGAATAATTTTCAATATTTTTTTAGAAAAAAAAAATTTTCTGGCCTCTCGGTACCAACTGCATACCATATGGTATCTTCTTCGTTTTTAATTCGTTTTTGAAAAAGTTTGCACAGAAGGGACGAGTTCATCATGATCTATTGGATCTACAAATTTTTGGGTGAACAAATTACAGGACCAAAAAATACCACACAATACCACCCTGGTACGGGGTGGTATTGTATGATATCTTCTTCGTTTTTAATTCGTTTTTGAAAACGTTTGCACAGAAAGGACGATTTCATCATGATCTATTGGATCTACAAATTTCTGAGTGAACAAATTACAGGACCAAAAAATACCACACAATACCATACAATACCACCCGGGTACGGGTGGTATTGTATGGTATACAATGTTAAAAGTCGTAAATGACAATTAATATACTTCTGCTATCATGCATTCAACCATCCTACAGTTTTTGTTTGTTCATACCACCATGGTACGTTTTTCAAACCATAGGTATGCTTTTATTTCAATACCAGTCAATACCATATGGTATAGACTGGTAAAAAATGGCTCAATTTTTTTTGTTCGAAAAATATATTAAAGTGGATATCATTTTGAAGAGCACAATTAATCTGATCTAACTGTGCAAAAAAAATTAAATTTTGACTTAAAATGAGTGAGAAATCGTCCGCCAAAGATTAAAGAGGGGAAAATTAAAGGCTTTCCAGGAGAGAGAAGATGCTGATGTGGGCTAGTTACTCATGGTTAGTTGGTTACTCACCATAAGGTTACTGACCTGATCCGTTCCCCCCTGTTTCTTCCTCAAATCTCCAGATCTAGATCTCTAGCTACTTTCTTTTTACCACCGTGAAAGTCTGTTCAAATTCCCTCAAACTCCAGCCGGCGAACTGAATCGTCCGCCCATAACCTGCTCGCTAGTCTTGGGTTATTCCAAATACGCATTCCGACGAAGGAAATTCGGATCCAACGCAGCCCAGCTTCCTACGCTTGCGACGACGGTGTGTTCGGTGAACATCTTTAACCCGCTGAACTGTGCATGGAGGAGGGAAAACGTCGATGGTCTAGCAAGGTGACAATGACATGATGCCAGTAGTATAGACGGCACGAAAACAGGTGAGAATAGATCTATCTCTCCAAAGTGGATTGGGTTATTATTTTAGCATATTTGAGAATAGATCTATCTCTCCAACAGTGTTTCGGTGTCTATCAAGCAATGGCATGGTACTTATTCCAACGATGACTCAACGCTAGACTGCTCCTTTCTTAGGCTTTCTCTTCGATTCGGACCTGAAGACGGTACCGGTAACGACACCAATCCTTGAAGGAGCTCTTTGCCTCGATGATCTAGATCTACATATGGGAAGCAATTTTCATCTGTTGATGTAGCCATCTCCTCCTGAGTGCTTCTAGATCGAGCTTGAAAAATCTAGATCTGAGTGCATATCGGCGACGTTTTCAACTGTTAATTATGTTGTCCTTGCAGATCTAGATCTGGGGTTTTTATTTAGTGGACGTCGCTTGAACTGGATTTGGATTGCATATGACGAATCTCCAATCTGTTTGTTTGAGGGCTGGATGGGGCAAGTTTTTGCAATCGTGATGGCGAAAAGCAGCAGCGGCATCACAGAGATTTAGCACAATGTATTTTTTTTTATGGTTTAGCACAATGTATTCTTTATGTATTATGGCAATGTATTCATGTATTTTACGAATAAATGTATTAAAAATTATTAATAAAAAATTCAAATTGTTATTTTATTTGGGTAATCGTAGGTAGAATTTAAATTAATCAAAATTATGAAAGTTAAAATAGTAGCTAAAGTATTTGTTCACTAAGCAAATATTTGTTTCGGGAAGGTGTTCTAGAAACAATTATAATTGTCTCCATAATTAGAAGTCTAGAAATGGGAACAAACATTTTTCTCTCTAAAACAAAAAAAGAAGAGAATATATACGTTCTTTAAAGTGGGATTATAAAGTGGGATTAGAATCAATAAGATTTGATTCAGATTTTATAATTAGAAGCAGATATTATTTGCATCTATATTTGCTTCTAAAGAGAATTAGAGAGGGAGGCGTCCGATGCAAATAATTTATTTGCTTCAAAAGATATACAGAATCAAATAACTGACTTTTAGACGCAAATAACCTCCGACTCTATAGCCAAGTTTTCTTGTAGTGTGTGTTAGTGAACCACGTTAAATTTGTGTTCGTTCGTGTTGGTTTATCGATTGCACGCTTCTGTTCTGACAAGTGGTATCAGAGTCTGGTCGATCGACTGGGCAATTGGCTAGGGATTTTGGTGACTGTTGCGGTATCAGGAGATAGTGTTCGATTTGGGTTGTCGGAAGAATCGCTTCTGGTGTTCGTTAATTCTTTGTTCGGCGGCAATTTGGTATTGGGTGGTGATTCCAATCTTTTACCAGTTTGGAGTTGCATCGTTTGGTTTGTCGAGAAGAAAATTTGGAATTTGCGGCAGAGAGCTAATTGGCGGATCAATTGGAATTTGGAAGCAATTACTTGAATTTATTGTGTTCGGTAATAGCTTGTGGTTTGGGGAGAATTCTGTTTGTTGCCCTTGGTGGTGACCAGGGTTTTCGATCACCAAGGATGTTTGTTATGGATTTAAAGATTGAGAAGTCGATTTGGAGTTGCAGGTTTGGAGTTGGAAGTAAATCTGATGTTGGTGTTATCAATGGAAATAACACCAAGTTGCTTATGCATGGCAAGTCCCAACATGGGTTGGACTTGCTGCATGTTTTGATTTGTTGATCGCCCTTAGGGGCATTTGGAGGCAGGGGAGATTCTGGTACAGCTGATTTGGAGAAGTTTGGTACGTCTGACAATTTTGATTGCATCTGAGTTTGGCGATTTGCATCGCGTTTGGTCTAGCGATATGAATCGCATTTGGATATGTCTGGCAATCTGCATCGCGTTTGAGTTTGGCGGTTTCGATCGCATTTGGATACGTCTGGCGATATGTATCGCGTCTGGGTACATCTGGCAACTTTGGTTGCGTTTGGTACATCTGGCAACTTTGGTTGCGTCTGGTACATTTGGTATTTGACAGAGAATTCAAGTAAAGGTGGAGATTGTTAGAATATGACTTGAATTTGATTTGGGTTTGTTTTGTGTTTTATGCCTATTTTGTTTGGGTTTGTGTTTGGGCTTTGTTTGACCTTTTCCTTGTATGTTTGGGAAAAGGTGTTTGGTTTTCTGTTTGGGATTAGGAGAAGAGTTCTATAAATACTCTTCATCACCCTAGTTTGTAGTAGGGGTCAGTCAGGTTAGTTTGTTTGGTTTGCCCGTTCCGGAATTTGGTTTGTAACCTGTACTCTCCTCAAATTAGTGAAATTTGTTCTCCCCTGCCTGTGGATTAGCTATCACACATTGTGTTAGTGAACCACGTTAAATTTGTGTTCGTTCGTGTTGGTTTGGATTATCGATTACACGCTTCTGTTCTGACAGAACTAATTGGGGACACATAATTCTTTTTTTTGGGGAAGGAAAGGAGCAGGGCGCAGCGAAGTCTGGGAGAAAAGAAGCAGCTGGCGGAGCACGGAATTTCTTTGGGAATTGGAACAGCTGCAGTGAACGACAAGGAGGAGCGCAGAGATAGAGAGGACCTGCCGACATAATAGGAAGCAGGTCAAGTTAGGGAAGCAGCCAACCACAACCACAAATCCTAGGCCTTCCCTAACCATGAATCGTCAACAGAGAGGGTAGGCTTCATTACCTGTCGTCCCTACACCACCGACACCACCACCTCGTGATATTGAGCCAGACATCATGGCAAACGAGGATCGATCAATCAGGGCTCGTCTGAATCGAAGGACTGGAGCCCGAGCTTCATGTGTTGTCATTCTGGCTGGGGATGCAACCATGGAAATTACCCCAGCATTCATCAATATGATCACTAATGGATATACTTTCTCAGGGGCTAGCACTGAGGATCCTCACGAGCATCTCCACCGGTTCGCAAGCATATGTGATACGATGAAGAGCCCAACTGTGTATGATGATGCAATTCGTCTTCGGATGTTCTCATTCTCTCTGATAGGGAATGCGTCACACTGGTTTCAGAACTTAACACCACGTTCCATCACGACATGGACTCAGCTTGAGAAGGTCTTTCTGGATAAATACTTCCCACCTGCCTTGGCAATGAAAAGGCAAGAAGAGATTCTTACTTTTAAACAGGCTGATGATGAGAGTCTGACTGAGGCATGGGAGCGCTATAAGGGACTATTGATGAGATGCCCAAGCCATGGTCTTGAAGATTGGAACGTGATCATTATTTTCTTCAGTGGAATCAGAAGGGAGTTCCGGGATGCCCTGAATAATGCTTCTCGAAATGGTTTCACAAGGATGGTGGAGGCTCCAGCAGCATATGAACTGGTAGAGAAGATCTGTTCAGAAGCCACCAAATGGGGTAGTGAGGCCAGTATTCGAAGAAGAGGAGGCTTTCATGAAGTTGACAGAGTTACAAGTCTCGAAGCCAAGTTGGATGCTAAACTGATTCCAAGTTTGATGCACTCGAACGAAGATTGGCCAAGATTGCTCTTGGTAGACAAGAGGAGGTTGCTTTATGTGAACTTTGTGAGGGTCCTCATCATAGGGATATGTGTCCACTGGGAGCTGCTCAATTGGAAGATGTCCAATATATCAATAATCCGCGAAGTCAAGGCCAGGGTGGTATGTATTCAAATACATACAACCCTCAATGGAGACGTCACCCCAATATGTCATGGTCAAACAATAATCCACCTGGTGTTCGAAACATCCCACCTCCTGGTTTTCAACAACAGCAGCCTCAACCAGAGAAGAAGCCCCAACTGGAAGAGTTGATTTTGGCTCATATGCAGAAAACAGACAATAATTTCAAGGGTCTTGATCAATTTGTCACTCAACAGCTAGCCATCAACAACAATATGCAATCATCTATGCTAGCTATGGAGAGGCAAATAGGCCAGATGGCTCAAACTTTGGCAGATATTCAAGGTAGGATTCCGGGAACTTTACCAGCAAATACCGAGAGGAATCCGAAGGATGCCATGGTTGTAGCTGTCACATTGAGGAGTGGAAAGGCCTTGGAGGATCCAGAGAGTTCGAGGAAGTCAACAAAATCAGAAAAAGAAGGAGTTGAAGAGATAGAGGATGAAGAAAGTGCAAAAGCTGAAAAATCTGACTTGCACAGGCAAACTGCATGCAATCTGCCTGTGCATGAGCATTCTGCCTGTGCAACTCCAAAGGTGGAAAAATTCAAGAATGAAGAGGTAAAGCCTTATGAACCTCCCGCACCATTCCCTCAAAGGTTAATGAAGCCCATGGAAGACCCGAACTTCAAGAAATTTGAGAATATCTTCAAGCAACTTCATATCAATATACCGTTGGCGGAGGCACTTGAACAAATGCCTACATATGCTAAATTCTTAAAGGAGTTGCTGACAAAGAAGCGCAAATGGGCTGATCTGGAGAAGGTAACCCTTACTTCTGAATGTAGTGCTGTGATTCAGAATAAATCACCAGAAAAGAGGGATGATTCAGGAAGCTTCACCATTCCTTGTGTCATTGGAGGTACAGAGTTCGATAAATCACTTTGTGATCTTGGAGCAGGAATTAATTTGATGCCATACTCAGTCTACAAGAAATTGGGATTGGGAGATGTTCTTAAGCCTACTCGGATCACTCTCCAATTGGCTGATCGATCAGTAAAAATTCCAAAAGGAGTGGTGGAGAATGTATTGGTGAAGGTTGGAAAGTTCATTCTCCCAACAGATTTTGTGATTCTGGAGATGGAAGAAGATCGAGGAGTGCCTCTCATTCTTGGTAGACCTTTTCTAGCCACTGGAGATGCACTCATCGATGTTGGGAGAGGCAAACTGACATTCCGAGTAGGTAAGGAGGAGGAAATTTTTAATGTCTTTCAAGTTGATCATAATCACGATGCATTTGATGACTTTGAAAGTGGAGCTCGAGAAAGGAAAAATCCCTTCTCATGTGATAGTGGACAACCTGAACAACTATCACATGTCCTATCTGCTTAGATTCTGAAATCAAAGCAAGGACAGAAATCCTTGCCAGATCACCTCAAGTATAGATATTTGGGTAAGGATTTCAATCTTCCTGTTATTATTCCTTCTTCACTGACATTGAAATAGGAAGAGTACTTGCTTGAGGCACTGCAATACCACCTAGCCTCACTAAAGGGTCCAACATTCCAACTAAGAAGGTCATACCAAATTTTCGCACACCTGGCCCTGCAGAGGTGACTCATATGTTGGATGGAGGTTATGCGTTCTATCATTGCTCAGGAGGGTATTCTGGATACCTTTCCATACCCATTGGTTGAAAGCTCCATGAACGTCAGGCTGAGGACGTTAAACAAGCGCTTCTTGGGAGGCAACCCAATGTAAGTTTTCTTTTCTTTATTTTTCTTTTTTGTTGTGTCAAACTCGTGCATGTTTAGTTTAGGAGTTGAACACTAGGACAATGTTCCATCCTGAGTGTGGGGTGGTGAGTCTTAGTGTTGTTTGTCCCTGTTGCGTGTGGTAAAAAAAACAAAAAAAAATTGCCATTAGGTTGAGCACAGCCAAACTGCATGCAGTTTGCCTGTGTTGGTGCAGTCTGCCTGTGCAAAGTTAATGGCTAAAAAACACCCAAAAATCAGAAAAATTAAAAACAAAACCTTGTACTCTTGTGGTAACATGATGTAAATGACTGTGATGCCTTGAAATTGAGTTTGTGCTTGAATGAAATCATCAAAATCACCCCACTAGTGTTGAATTGCATAGTTCTTCACAATGAGCTTGAATGTTTTGACTGACTTGATATGCTTTGAATGAACAAACTCTTTTAGCAACGTTGTCTTTTGTGAGGATAGTGTAATGACTTTTGGTGAAGTAGTTAGGTGGAGAACATTGACCATTCGACATGTTTGGATACCGAGCTTACTTGCATCAATTGTGAGCTTTTGATTTTGCAATGAGTCTCTGTTTTGAATGTTTTATGATGGGGTGAACTGTATCTTTATAAAATGAGAAAACACTACCTGACAAGAAGAATATAAGAAAGTTGCCATAACAATTAAAGTGTGGGTAAAATACCAAAATCGTGTGAGGCAATCACTCATTGCACATGGGGATTAGGAAAGATTCAATTGAGAATCGGTTCACGACCGTACGATGCTGCTTATCAAGTACAATCCCCAGTTGAGTGAAGTGCCATTAGAGGATGTGCAGTGACCCTCCACACGGACCGGGGAAAAGGAGTTGAAAGAAGCCCTTATGCGAGTGCTAAGAAGTAGAAATTGCTCTTGCTCGGTCACCGCTAGTAAGAAACAAATCCCACTTGTACTAAATACAACCACTCGGCAAGCAAAATCAAAAAGAGAGAAAGCCTCTCCTTGTCATAAAAGGTAGTGATGTGCTTAAAGTTAAAATCATGTTTGCGAAAGGCTTCCCCCATTAGTTTTTTGAGACTCATGCCTTGTTAATTGCTTATGATTGGTGTGAGTAAGCCAGATTCTCCTCACGAGATATGCACCTCACTGATGTGGTTAGATTCTCCTAATAACTGTTACACCATAAGTTGTTAATCACCCACTACCGACGATCGGAATTGAGTGTTGCTATTTGAGTTTTTGATGGATTGGAGTCAGTCGATGTTAAATGGTTGTAAAGACCTTGAGTGTGGGGTGAAAGGTATGATCATTAAAGCACAACTTGTCCTTTGAGAAAGAAACTACTGATTACAACAAGAGTACAAGGAAAATTTTGTTTTGTGTCGAGTGTTTGATTGGTGAGTCTGTGATGTGTCATTGTTGTGGATGGTTTTGTGTCTTTGTCTTTTGAGTCGTTGCTTAGGGACAAGCAACAATTGATTGTGGGGTTGTGATAATCGGCTTTAATATATCGGATTCTTGAACTTTATGTGACTATCCTATGATCTGTTTAAGCCGATTGGTGCTATTTTAAGGCTCGCTAACCCGGGAATGGTTGAAAAACCATAACTCCCTAGTGCCATGAGTTTGGTATGTTACAGGTGGAGAAAGCACGAAAAAGAAGCGAGTGCACAAGCAATTAATTGGGCCCAAATCGCTTTGTCTCGGGGAGGAGACACAATTGGGCCGGGGGGCAAGGATTGGCGGAGGGGAATTATTTTGGGAGACTTTTAATGAGGATAGATCTCTTGGCAATTGGCAAAGGAACTAATTGGGGACACGGAATTCCTTTTTTGGGGAAGGAAAGGAGCAGGGCGCAGCGAAGTCTGGGAGAAAAGAAGCAGCTGGCGGCGCACATAATTTCTTTGGGAATTGGAACAGCTGCAGCGAACGACGAGGAGGAGTGCAGCGACTGGAGCATATCACTAGTACCGCGAATCGGAAGAGAGAATCAGATTTTGTGCTTCTATTCGTATCAGTATTTTCTCTCCTTTTCGTTACTAGCATTATGATGAACAAGAACATGATTGTGTGTTTTATTTTCGTCATGAACTAAACCCCGATTTCTGGGGGAAACACCATAGGATGTAGCTATTTATATATTTGATGGATTGATTCATATTTCTTTTCTTCCAATCTCTATTGCATGAAATTAATTAATGCTTTGTGTTGACTGGCCACCAATACATTGATTTGTTGTTAATTAGGTTATTAGCGACAGTGAAACCCTAATAACTGAACATATTTCATGTGACATAGTAACTTATCGAAGCGACAGTGGATTAAATAAGGTTCTATGCGGTCTTAAATAGGATATCGTTCTTCAGGCTAAATAGTTAATTCATTGAGCTACGACAGTAGGATTTGAAATAATTGTTTAGTACGTAATAATTCCCGACAGGGATAGCTAGCACATTCGTGATATCCTGGCTGTAGAGAGTTGGATTAAATTGATTAGAATATGTGAATTAATCTGGATAGGATAGGTAGTGTATCCCGGTGTTTCTCCCAGAGCTTTCTCCCATTGAATTTCTCCCGACAAGTTTACTTTGCTTAATTAGTTTAATTATTTTGCTATTAGTTAATAATCTCATCAACCAACCCATTTTTCACCTATAGTTTGCTCCATAGAATCGGTAAATCATAAGGTTGTACCAGTCTCTGAGAGACGATACCCGGACTTTCCGGATTACTACAAGATAGGAATTGGCATTACGCTTTTGCCCTATCACGTGACCTAATAATATTGATTGCATGAATAATCAATGCTCTTACGTGAATAACTCAAATATGACGTAAATAACACAAATATGGCGTGAATAATGCAAATATAACGCGAATAACCTAATTGTCACCTATTATTAATAATTGTACATCTTATCATCAAGAGAACGTATATATAAAAGTACATGGTAGCTGCTAGGTAGTGCATGGTTTACAAGCCAGAATCAAAGGGCACTCCGGTGGCGGGAATCCAGGCATCACCGTCGAAGAAGTTGCCGACGGTGAACTTGCGTGCCTCCCTAAAGCTCCTTATCACATGAAAACCCGGCCAGGTGACCCTCCCCTCCGTCTTCCCTCCTATTCCCTTGTTCATGAACTCCGCATAGTAAAGCGTCGACAACGCGAAGTCGCCGCTCCACGGCAGCCACCCCGCAGGATTCACGATTCCTCCCACCTCACTCTGCATCACCACCGTCCTCGAGAACCTCCTCCACGGCCGCCCGAGATACGCCTCCACGGATCCACGTGGCTGTGGGGCCCCACCAGCTGCCAGCTCATCAGCAGAAGCCATCATCACCCTGGAGGCCTGGATGACGATGCCCGTGTTCTCGTTGGGATCCGAGCGGCCCTGTGCGGTGACGGTGGCCTTCTGTCTCGGCAGTGGCCTCCGGACGTATATGTTGCATCCCTGGAGGACGGCGGCGGCGTCGCCGAAGATGAAGTCGACGGTGCCGTAGATGTCGCAGTCGCGGTAGAACTGGCGCATGGAGTGGAGGTAGAGGGTGTCTTGGTAGCCCTTGAAGCTGCACCGATAGAACACGGAGAGGTCGGAGCTGGAGCGGAGCGCCACCGCCTGGTGCTTCTTTGGTCCCGCCGTGTTCTCGAACGTCATGCCCTTCGCTATGAACCCATGCCCCGACACAGCTGCACGCACGCACACACCATTACCAACCATTTCATATATATATAGATGGTTCTACCGTACATCAGGTAAAATTTGGTACATGTCGTACACCAGACAATTTTTATCGTTTATGTCCATCTCAACGACCAACATAAATAACCCACATTAGTATTAGCCGTTGAGATGAATATGGACGGTGAAAAGTGATTGATGTACGACATACCCCAATATATGTTTGGTGTAGTATAGAAGTCATAGTAACGCAAATTAGTAAAGTTGACGTAATAATAATATGGCAAATAAGCTGATCACCAAAAGTTGCAGAGCGGTAGGTGGTGAAGCCGTCGCGGACGTTTTTACAATTAGAGACGATGGTGGCGTCGATCCCATCTCCAATCAACATTATGTTGTTCATCGATTTCTTGATCTCCACGCTCTCCCTATAAATCCCCCTCTTCACGTAGATCACAAACCTTCTCCTCCCATGGCCATGAGCCACCCGGCCTCTCCTCATCTCCGCCGACGCCGCCACCGCCTCGGAGATCGTGCTGTAGTCTCCGGACCCATCTTGGGCCACCACTAGATGGGCCTTGGGTCCGACATCAGCAGGCCTGGCCTCGAGCAGCTGTCGATCGCTTTTCGCCACCCACCAAGGGAAAACAGGATGAGGAGGAGTACTACTCCTTGCTCCTCCTCCTCCTCCTGCTGCAGCCGCCGAAAGCAACTTCCGCCCGCCGCCACCTCCTCCTCCTGCAGCCGCATTGATGGCGAGTGAGTTTCTGAGCGACCTGGAGAAGTCATCCATGACACGTGGCAAGGACGTAGTGGTGGTGAGGTTGAGGTCGAGGAAGCCGTCCCGGCAGGTTTGGCGGTTGGCGAGGGCCGCGCTGAGCCAAGTCTGGGAGTCGGAGGTAGAAGAACCCAAGGAGCGATTGAGGTGTCCCAGCGCCTCCTCGTACAGCTCAGCACAATCGTACCACGCTGACGTGGCTTCAGCTCGTAGGTGTTGACGTTCATCCAGCGAGTTATGGACGAAGTTGGAGGAGGAGGAGATGATGGTGAGGAGCTGGCGATGCGCCTCCATGGCATGCTTCATGGCGTCCATGATAGACAGGCGGCGGAGGTCGGGAGCTTGCGTGTCGACGACGGCGGTCAGTTGGTTGCAGAGGTCAGGGTTTGGGGTTTGGGCGCAGGCGTCCGTTACGGTCGGGCCGCCGCCATGGACAAATGAGACGTTGACGATGATAAGGGTAATAAGTAGAAGGAAATTGGTCGTAGTAATAATGGTATCCATATGTGAGGGGGAAATGATATAACCAATAATAGTTTGTTATTATGATTATTATTATTATAGTAAGCTTCGGGGTTGGAGTGGGAGAAGATGGATTTGGGGTGGAATAATGGGGATGATCAGCAGCAAGCAAAAGCATGCATGATTTTATACATGTACAGGCGAGCGTTAGGTGGGTTTTGCCAGATTTTTGGATAAGTGTGAGTCTGATCACCAGCAGAAGCAAAAAAAACGAAACAAGAAAAAGGGTTGTGGCTAGGGGAAGTGTAACGTGGTTAGGGTTTCTAAACATGAATGGGTTAGTTTGGCCCTTGACTGCATCATCATTCATGGGTTTATTTATTGGGCTTGCTTTTGTTTCTGAAATTTTGCATGCATGACCATGATGGTGATTGTTACCTAATTAACCATTTCTACAAAATAATAGGCAAAATGGGATTGCGAGGAGATCATCAAATGAAAAATGGCCCGTGATTACTGTGCCAATATGATGGTGATGTGATTTGATTAGTTTCCCATAAATCGGGTGGAACCAAAAAAAAGTAAAGCTAGTGGGGTACGCAATAGCCACGCACGCTAGCTAGCTGGCTGGCCGAGCGGTGGCTTCAAGTCGATCATCATTTCGTGATTGGTTTTTGGTTGGCTGGAGTAGTCTGTGTTGTCAATTGTTGTTTTCTGAACACCACATGTTTTGATACGTTACTTCTTCTCTGTGTTCAAAGATTTGGTACGTACCATCATACATTTTGGAGTGGGAGAGCAATGAATTTGAGCAGGAGTTGGGGCCTACGACAACAGGTTGTTAGTTAATTGTTCCTCTCTTTTTTTTTTACCTAAGCATGCATGTGTGTAGTCACTCTATATATATATATATGTTCTGCAGAATTTGATTGGACAAATAAAAACTAATTACCTTAATTAGCATATGTATATGTATAGCCAGTTATCATTGTTGAATTCTTTCGATGCAATGGAAGTAGGGCCGCTAACGAACCAAGCTATTCACGTACGGCTCGGTATCGAACTTGATAAAAGCTCATTCGATACAATAAAAAGCTCGACGATTCGTTTATTAACGAGCCGAGCTCGAGCTCAACCTTGTTCGGCTCGATCGTGAACTGGGTCGATTAGGTGGCTTGTTTAGTTCGACTCATGAACTATCTCGTTTTGAGCACATGAGATGTCTCAACATTGTAATTAACGCGAGCCAACTTGGATTACTACTTATGAGAAAATCGATCTATATCTTATGAGTTGGTTTGTTAATGATGCATATATTTTGTTAACTTGTATATCACACGTCATGTGATGTTTAATAATTTGAGTATGTGAGCAAATCCAGTATATGACATGAAAATCAGTTAATCGCATGTATCATATATAACATATAAATGTTTGGTTATTTAATTCATAAATTATCTTAGAGTTGAGCTTGAGCAAGATTTTTTATCCTAATGATGAGCCAAAATTCAATAAATGAGCTGGCTCGTGTTCGGCTCGACTCAGCTCGTCATAAACGAGTCGAGCTCAAGTTCGGCTCGTTTATATATGAACCAAATCTGAACAAGGCAAAACTCATTTCGGCTCGACTCATTAACAACCCTAAATGGAAGTGCCAGTTTTATGTCAAGGGTTCCACGAATCAAGTGGCTCTCATCTTTAGGCTAAAATTCGATTGTCTATCTTCCCTTTCTTGTTTTCGTTATCGATTTCTAACCAAGCAGTGGATTGTGTGTCTATCGTAGGTTGAATTTAGATTAGGGATTTTACTGGCATATTATGACCACACTACAAAATAAACCACCTGTAACAGTTTGTTTGTTTTTTTTTTTAAAAATTTAGCGACCATATAACCATAGTTAACAAACCCGCAACGTCTTCTGTGATCGCTGCATAACTGTTGTGAGGAAAACCGTCTCAAAGTTGTGCCAACGGTCGTCTCAACCGCAGGGGGATGTTTTAGCGCGGGATTTTGCAGCGGTTAAATTGTCTTGATTGTCCTTTTTTATACGGTTTTGATAGTGAACATATTTAGCAGTAAGGGGTGTTATGCCAACGTTTTTTGAGAACCCCTCCTTCAATTTCTATCTTAGGTTCATAGCAATAATTGGTAGGCCTCTATGGTTTGACAAAGCTTCCAGAACAGGGCAGTGGTTAGGATACCCCAAAGTGTGTGTGAAAATGGGGTTGTGACTCGCTATGACACAACTCCTAACAATGGCCAAGTGTAACCAATGAAAGGAACTGCAGTATAGTAGCTCAAGTAATAAATATCGAATCCACGGGTCTCTAGAGTTTCTATTACTCAGCTTCAGTTCATTATCTAGCAACCCAGATTGAGATGGAAGAACTAAAACTACTTTAACAAACTACAGTTAAAGTTAATCTAATTACAGGTTGGGAACTCACTTAGGTATGATTCCCCCTAGCCAATAGCCAGATTAATGATTGATGATCTCTAACTTGTTTCACTTTCATTCACAATGCGGAGAATCCTTGACTAAACCTTGAATCTCGACTTAAGGATCAAGGCCCTCTTGAGTCAATTGCCTAGAGGGACGTATCCTTCTCTAGAACAATCTATCAAGGCGTTCTGAACTAAATTCTCTCTACCGAATGAGGTTCTCAATCGATACAAAGCATTGAATCAAACCTCGACTAAAGCAATCGATCCAATACTATCAATCTATGGTGCTCTATTGACCTAATCAGGTATTCGCTCTCATAGGATCAAAGCAGAATCAATAATCTCGACTAAAGCAGAATTGAATCATGAAAACGTGCATAGATTGAATATGAACTCAAGATTATCAAGTAGGAGTACTCATACAATCATCCAATCAAACAAACATAGCTAGAGTTCCTCAAAACCTAAGTGAAGGGAAGTTACTCCATAGAGAAGAGAGAGACTGCAGTAAGAATCTTCAGATGATCAATCTTCAAGTCCGGGCTTGTTCCTCGAGCTTCCAAGGCGAAGAAATCCTCCAATTCCACTCCAAGAATGCCCTCAAATCGCCCTCTCTCTCTTTGGTTCGTCCCTTGGGTGTTTGGGAACCAAAACCCAGCTCTCCCTTGCAAAAACACACAAAATAGGCTTTTAACAGCCTGCGTTCGCGATCCCCGGTCATAGTACCCGGTCGGGTATTTTAGGTGACGACCGGGGATTGTTGAAACGCACCATCGAGGACAGGGGATTAATCCCCGGTCAAGGTCAAGAATACCCGACCGAGGATTTATGCTCAATGCCCGGGCCCCCTTCTGCTTCTCAAACGCCCAAAATGATTTTCCCCGGTCTGCTCAGATTAATACCCGGCCGGGTATTTTTGCTCATGGCCGGGTATTTTGCTCCTCCAGCACACTTCAACTCAAACGTGCTCCTTTCGACCCGAAACTCGTTTCTTCGCCTCGATGCCAACGCCAAGCCCTGAAATATGACATAAACACACAACCTAGCGTGAAATCGGCTTAAAACACGAGAATCAACATCTCAAACGGCTCAAGAATAGGGGTAAAAGCATGTGAAATCAGTGTTCTATCAAATTCCCCCACACTTAACCGTTTGCTTGTCCCCAAGCAAACCTAGCTCAAACCAATGCAGCTCTCCAGATCTCTATAGCAACAAACAACCCCGATCGTCGGTAGTGGATTTCCTAGATCATATAGCAGCTTACGAGGTCAATTGGTCTTCTAAGACGTCCCCTATCTCTCTCAATGCGAGTACTAGACTCAAGCTAGGAACATGAGAAGAAGTAGAAGCAAGACAACCAGTTCATGGATAAAGGGACTCACACCATTCACAACCAAGTACTCATTGTACCGAGGTGCTCTTTCACTTCATTTCACCGTTGGAACCCCTTTTTCACTTTCATTTTACTTTTTTTTTGTTTCTTTTCATTCACTTGGCGGGGGTTCCAACTGCAGTCTTTTGCACGGTCGACCCTTATTAGTCAAGCAAGAGCAATTTCTGCACATCTGGCGCTCGCCAGAGTACTTCTTTTAACTCCTTTTCCTCAACTCGTGTGGAGGGTCAATGAAATTAAAGGGGGGGGGGTCAGAAGCTCTATCCGTGCCCTTAAAAACACATCCTCGAGTAGGCAAACCGTTCAACGGGTGAAAATTTTACTTGTACTAGAGACAGCTTAGCTTCACCTTGTAGGAGTACCCCACTAAGGATCATTAAAATCTCTTCCAAAACCCGATTTTGTGCAATGAACGGTGCCACACATGTTGGGCTTACCCCATGTTTAAGATTTCAATGATTTCGACATGGAGGACCAACTGCTTTTCATTTCCCACATGAGCACCCTGTTCAATACACGAGTCCATAACACAATCCAATCAGAGTCACCATTACCACATGAATTCAACGGTCTTAGCTCCACTAATTCACAAAATCAACTGGCACGACAGAGAGCTAGATAGGAAAAATATTATACTTCAACATCCTCCATAGTGCTACACTACCTCCCTAGGTTGCACATTACTATAGAGACTGTCAATTCAAAGCATAATGAGCAGGCAATTTGCAAGGAAACACGTACTTAGAGCCCTCAAATTTAACATTTTGGACAGTGGACTAGGCTCCAAGCACACAAACAGCCAAACATTCACCCGCATACATAATCGAACATCCCCCACACTTAAGCACGACATTTTCCTCAATGGAGGAAAGATAAGGAGGGTAGAACGAAGTTACCAGATCAAGGGTGAATGATGGTGGACGAGGCAGGCGGTGCATTCCAAGAGGAGAGAGTAGTCGAAACACAAACACCACTCAAAATCTCACTAAAGGTTGAGTTATTGACTCTAAAATCAAATAACAAAACTGACTCAACCGAGGAGAAAAGAGAAAGAAATGCAAACCGACAGGTTGGGTTGCCTCCCAACAAGCGCTCCTTTCACGTCGTGAGCCGGACAATGGCTCCTAAGTTTCGGTCCACCCCAAAACCTCCTTGAAGTTGAGGTTCTCGTCAATGAGGTGGAGTCTCAAGTCACGAGCATGTGGTATGACAGGTGAGGGAAGCTCGTGCACTTGATGCAGATGAAGTCTCCACCCTCGAGACCTCTTCTTCTCTTCTCTCGTCTCATTGACCCCAAACCAGATATGACAACATCGATTGACCATCATCGCGTCCACCAAGAGGGACCGATGTCGATTTGGCCTTGGTCTGGCAAAGAGACATTGCAGTTCTTTTCCTTGCTAAGCAATTCCTCAAGTTTGGTGGAGATATCACATGTAACTCATGGCCGGTGCAGTCCTCTTCCACCTTAACTTTGTCCTCAGCCTGGACGCCAATTGCTTCTTCAACCTCCCTTCCTTCTTCATGTGGTATCACCCCTGGGAAATGATCAAGAACTCCTTCTGCTTCACTTTCGTCATCCTCCACAACTTCTTTCTGCACCCTTTCTTGCTCTTCTTCTTCCAGCACGGATTGGAGGGCAAGTCGCCAAGCAATTTCTTTGATGAGATCTTCTTGCATCTCCTCACTCATGCCCGCCTCTTCAAAGCTCAGTGTGGGATGTGGGAAGGTGTGGTCGGCTATGACAGGACATTCCTGATCATGATCATCACGGGAGCTCTCCGTGACAACTTCTGTGTGCTCCACAATGTCTTCGTAGCCTTCTTCTTCCTCCTTCTCTTCTAGTATAGTAGCCGAAGGGTGATCTTGATAAGGCTGTGCATAAGATTTCTCAAGATCATCGAGGCTCCTCTTAATGCTCAGGAGGATCTCCTATGTTTCACTATAGGCTTGGGTACAAAGATCCATCATGGAGCATGATCTCTCACTGTCTCGAGCAAACTGCTCCATGAGAAGTCTCAATTCATAGTTTGGATCTGGCTGTAGAGTGTAGCATGGCTCTGCAGAATGGCCCGTGAAGGCCGCCATGGGTAACTCCAACTCCGATGGCCCTTCTGGTTGTGGGAGAAATTCTTCTTGATAAGGAGGTTTTTCTTGATATGCCCAGGGGTCTGATTGTTCTCCGTAGTAAGGGGGTTGGTACTGGAACCCGAATCCATAGTCTTCTCCACCTTGATTGCTCTAGGGAGTCTTGGGGTAATACCACTCGGACGGTGGTGGATACCCCCACTGGTTGGAGAAGCCACGAGGATCCATGATTCAGATCTGCACCAACAAAAACAAAAACACCCAAGTGAAAAGCAAGGGTGGAAAGGAAAAGAAAAACGCTAAAATAACAAACTTCCTAATACTCTAGAAAGTCACCGGCAACGGCGCCAAAAACTTGACTCGCTATGACACAACTCCTAACAATGGCCAAGTGTAACCAATGAAAAGGACTGCAGTATAGTGGCTCAAGTAATAAATATAGAATCCACGAGTCTCTAGAGTTACTATTACTCAGCTTCAGTTCATTATCTAGCAACCCAGATTGAGATGGAAGAACTAACACTACTATAACAAACTACAGTTAAAGTTAATCTAATTACAGGTTGGGAACTCACTGAGGTATGATTCCCCCTAGCCACTAGCCAGATTAATGATTGATGATCTCTAACTAAAGGATCAAGGCCCTCTTGAGTCAATTTCCTAGAGGGACGTATCCTTCTCTAGAACAACCGATCAAGGCGTTCTAAACTAAATTCCCTCTATCGAATGAGGTTCTCAATCGATACAAAGCATTGAATCAAACCTCTACTAAAGAAATCGATCCAATACTATCAATCTATGGTGCTCTATTGACCTAATCAGGTATTCGCTCGCATAGGATCAAAGCAGAATCCATAATCTCGACTAAAGAAGAATTGAATCATGAAAATGTGCATAGATTGAATATGAACTCAAGATTATCAAGTAGGAGTACTCATACAATCATCCAATCAAACAAACATAGCTAGGCTTCCTCAAAACCTAAGTGAAGGGAAGTTACTCCATAGAGAAGAGAGAGACTGCAGTAAGAATCTTCAAATGATCAGTCTTCAAGTCCGGGCTTGTTCCTCGAGCTTCCAAGGCAAAGAAATCCCTCCAAGAATGCCCTCAAATCGCCCTCTCTCTCTCTCTCTTTGTTTCGTCCCTTGGGTGTTTCGGAACCAAAACCCAGCTCTCTCTTGCAAAAAACGCCCAAAACAGGCTTTTAACAGCCTGCGTTCGCGATCCACGGTCATAGTAACCGGTGGGGTATTTTAGGTGGCGACCGGGGATTGTTGAAACGCACCGTCAAGGACAGGGGATTAATCCCCGGTCAAGGTCAAGAATACCCGACCGGGGATTTATGCTCAATGCCCGGGCCCCCTTCTACTTCTCAAACGCCCAAAATGATTTTCCCCGGTCTGCTCAGATTAATACCCGGCCGGGTATTTTTGCTCATGGCCGGGTATTTTGCTCCTCCAACACACTTCAACTCAAACGTGCTCCTTTCGACCCGAAACTCGTTTCTTCGCCTCGATGCCAACGCCAAGCCCTGAAATATGACATAAACACACAACCTAGCGTGAAATCGGCTTAAAACACGAGAATCAACATCTCAAACGGCTCAAGAATAAGGGTAAAAACATGTGCAATCAATGGTCTATCAGGTTGGACTCTCCCTTTCCTGAATCGCTGAAGCTGGTGCCAAATCGAAGACCTGCCTTCACAGTAAAACTGGAATACTGCTACTAACCTGATATATGTGAAAAATGCAAGCAGTTTGGGCATACTTCTGCTAAGGAAGTAGAAGTAAAGGGAGTGGAGGTGGAGAGTCAGGAAGATCAAACAAAATATGTGAATGTACAAGAGGGGGAAAGTAGTGAGGCTGGGAAGGATGATGTTGTGGCTTGCCAAGCTGAAGAGGCTTCGATGTTAGAGACTAAAGATGGTGTTGAAGTAGGGTTGCAACAGGCAGTGCATAACTTGGTCAACTCATTGAGTATTGATAAGCAAGTTTGGGCCAGTGCTAGTCCTTATTCGTTGCCATTAGATAAGGAGTTTCAGATTGCAGTAGGTAATCTTCAACAATCTAATTCCTTCAATGTGCTTGCTAATTTGGACCAATTTGAGGTAGGAGCATTGATGGTGTCCCCACTGAAGAATCCTAAGGACTTCCTTGATCTTGCAAGTAGTCTGGTGAAACATAATGGTAAAAAGAGGCCAGGTAGGCCTTCAAAAAATAAATCAGTAACTAAATTATTGTTCTTTCTTGGAATATGAGGGGCTTTAATAGCCCTAAGAAGCAGGAAATGATAGTTGAAATAACTAGTAGGCTCAAAGTAGATGTGTTGGCTATTCTAGAAACAAGGGTGAAAAAAGAAAATGTAAAAGGTATTCTAGAAAAATACTTTCTGGATTGGAACAAGAAAGAAGTTTATTCAACAGCAAGGGTTGGAAGAATGTGGGTGCTTTGGAAAAAAGATGTTGATTTTACTATCTCAGATATTACTTCCCAACATGTGCATGGGCTAGTAAGAGGGGTTGAAGAGATGCATATAACATTTGTTTACGCTTCTAATGAGGTGTCACATACGCATTGTATGTTTGACAGATTGAGAAGAATAGTGAGTAAGGGTAGGTCTTGGTTAGTAGTGGGCGATTTCAATATTATTATTGATGAGAGGGAGGCCTCTAATAGTGTTGAGCTAGGAGAGAGTGTTGTCCAATTTCGTAGTTAGATAGAAGATAGGCAATTGGAAGATCATAGAGTTGATGGATCATGGTTTACCTAGACTAATAAGCAAGTTGGGAATCCCATTGCTAAGAGATTAGATAGGGCTTTGGTTAATACAGATTGGCTTACAGCCCATCCAGAGGGGCGGTTAAGATACTACCACCGGGGTTGTCTGATCATTGTGGAGTTATTGTGCACTCTAATATTAATGTCAAAACATTTCCAAAATCGTTTAAATACTTTAGCTATTGGAGAGAGCATCCAGAGTATGACGGGATGGTAAAAGAAGGATGGAATCATCAAGTTAGTGGGTCTACAATGTATTGCTAATACCAGAAGTTACAGAAGGTTAAGGAAAAATTGAAGAAGCTTAATAAATTTCACTATTCAGATATACATGAGCGAGTAAAGATTGCAAAGGCACAACCAGTTGTAGCCCAATTAGAGGCTTTGGAGCGCCCTGCCCCTGATTCATTTGAAAATGAGAAGGGGTGTGTGGTCCACCCCATTGAGTTGCAGAAAGCTGAGGAACAATTCTTAAGGCAAAAATCTAGAAGATTGTGGATATCAAGTGGAGATTCAAATTCTAGATTCTTTCACAGTGTTATTAAATCAAGGACTCAAAGAAATGCTATTCGATAGTTAATTACTGATGAAGGAAAAAGAATAACATATGTGGAAGAGATTGGAAAAGAAGCAGTGGCATTCTATGAGAAGTTGTTAGGGGTTGAGAATGGAGAAGTTGAGAGAGTTACAGTGAGTATGTTGAGGAAATTGTTAGTGCACCACTTGCCTGAGGATGTTGATTGGTTATGTGCTCCAGTTACTAAAGAGAAAGTGAGAGCAGTGGTATTTGGCATCCCTAGGAAAAAAGCTCCAGGGCCTGATGGATTCTCAACAGAGTTCTTCTAAGATAATTGGAGACTAGTTGGACAGGAAGTTACAAATGCAGTTATAGATTTTCAGCATAGGTAAACTACTCAAAGAGGTAAACAATATGATTTGACCCTCATCCCAAAAGTGCCAAATGCAGAGAATATGAAACAATGTCGACTGATTTCTTGTTGCAATTTTGTGTATAAATGTATCTTCAAGAATTCATAAAAAAAAATGTATCTCCAAGGTGTTTGTTGGTAGACTTGGAGTGGTGCTGCCTGGGTTGATTAGCATTTAGCAAGAATCAGCCAGTCTTTATAAAGGGGAGAATGATAAGTGATAACATAGTTCTGGCTCATGAGATGGTGAAGTGGTATCGAAGAAAGGATGTATCTCCTATGTGTGCTATTAAGGTGGATGTTATGAAGGCATTTTGAGTAAGTGAGGAAATGAAGAAGGTTTTGATTGAAGTGTCAGGTTTTTAAGAAGGAAAAATGCCAGTGAGATGCTTAGGATTCCTTCTAGTGGCTTGGAAGCTGAAGTCAACAGACTGTCAAGTATTAATAGATAAAATTCTGAGTAAGATCTAGGGGTGGCAACCAGTAGAAAGCAACTCACATATTTTTATGGACGGTTTATACATGTAACATTTTGTTTGTAAACATACATGTTACTATTATATGCATTCATTGCTTAGTCATGTTGACTTTCTACTGTTTTCATACGTTCTAAATATACTCAAAGTAATTTGAGTATTTGACTAGAAAGTTCATGGCCAAATACCAAACAAATCACATATCGTTAGTGTAAATGACAAATACAAATCATCTAACCAACATACAAAGCCTCTTGCTGGTATTTTTTTAAAAGAGTTTTAAATGCGTTTGTTTTTACTTTTTAGGTTTTATGGGTTTCAAAAAATAAAGGGTTTTATGTATATTTTGTCTCTCTACTTTGCGAAGTTCTCAAACATGCCCCTCTACAATGTTTCACATAATTTTGCCCTTCTATTATGACAAGAATATCAAATCTACCATTCCATCCATTTTTCTATCACTTGACCGTTATCTTTGGTCAAATATTGCTGAATTAATTTAGGGTTATAGGTATAATATGTCCCTCTACTATGTAATTTTATCAAACATGCCCCTTTATTATTTTTTACATCAAATATGCCATTGTACTTTGGAAAAATGATCAAACATGCCCTTCTGTTAAAATTTTCATTAAGAAAATCGTCAACCATGGTTGAACCGAGATGTAGACGACCCGACATCGACAAATGAGAGGAAAAATGTCAGTTTTTTCCCCATTTAAATTTTTCTGGTCTCGTTAAAGTGAAATTATTAGAGGTAATTGGCTCTACAAAAGAACCCAAAAAATTCTAAAGTAAAATTACTAGGGATATTTTAGACATTTGTGTCGCCCAAACCAAGGTACAATCGTGATTGACTGTTTTTGGATGTAAATATTAACAGAAGGGCATGTTTGATCATTTTTCTAAAGTATAGGGGCATGTTTGATGTAAAAAATAGTAGAGGGACATGTTTGATAAAACGACATAGTAAAGAGCCATATTATACCTATAACCCATTAATTTAATATATCACTTAAAAACCATTCTTACTCGTTTCCTTCTTCAATTATATATTTTAATTATTTTTCTAGTCTTCTGTTAGGCTTAAAGTCCCCACGCCTCCACTTCCCTAATTCACTCTGTTTGTTTTGAGGGGTAAATGGAGAGGGGTGCAAGTTTTTGGGGGTAAATGGGAATCCCAAAAAATTTGTACCTGTTTGGATAATTATCAACAGTAGGTAGGGGGTGCATTAAAGGGGTAATGGTACTGTTTTACTTAACCCCCCAATTTGGGGCGGAAGGAAGGGAATCAAAAAAATTATTGGCTTTTATATATTTTTTTCTTCCTCCCCACTTTTATTTTCTACGGTTCTTTTTTTATGTGCTTTGGGGATGGAGGGAGAAGATGAAGGGGCAGGGGCAACCTTAATTTCCATCAGTTTCCATCTTTTATCTGCTTTGGTATATTTCTCTGGGGATTAATTGGGCAATGGAAAGTCAGGCTTGGGAAAGAGAGGATTTTATGGTTGTCAAGTGGGAAGAGAGGGAGAAGTATAATACCATAGTTAGTAAATACTCCGCTTAATATACGTATATGTACCCGTATTAAACGCGTATAAAATTCGTATAACACGTTTAATATCCGTATTTAATGAATCAAATTTTTCAATTTAATATTATTTATATATTTATTTAATTTTACAATAATTATTTTTTTATATATTTATGACTGTTAAACGTAACATTCGGTTAGAGACGAAGTAAAATAGCCGTACGTATTTTATACACAACTTTCCCGTACCGTATTTTACTACCTATGTAGAATACAACATTCATATTATTATATTTACTCTTTATATATGATAATCTAAAACTCTTTCTTACATCACTTTGCACCCCCCTACTTTTTCATCCAAACAACAATTTACCCCTCCACTTGCACCCCCCAGCAATTTGTACCTCAATTTGCACCCTCCTGCAATTTGCACCCCCTTGTTGCCAAACAGAGTGTAAAGAAACGGTAATCCACCCCTGTGTTTCCAAACCAGTTCCGGCTAGTTCAAACGCAAGCTCCAAACTAAACGATCGAACTTCAGTCGGCGAAGGCAGTTTAGCCCAATATATGACTATTTAAGTGGCCAACGAGAGTTGATTGAGAATACTTTACTCTCGAGATTGATTGAGAATCCGGAGAGGATTTCTTTTTTTATTTATTTATTGTAAAGGCCTGTATTATTTCATTAATGCGAAATGTTACAGATATCATAAATGAGCTGGTTTACAATGAATATAGGGGGCCTATCTGCCCAAAACTCAGACTCATCCCACCCACATTAGGTATGGGCCATAATATGAGCCACTCGGTTACTTTCCCGACCTGAAAAAATGACCACAAAGTCGCCATTCAAGCCAGCAAGCTTATCCCTCATTTCTTCGCATTGTCTCCCCTCCTCAGTTAGCGACTCCTCCTTCCTGATCTGCTTCACCACTCTAAGGCAATCAGTTTCAATCTCCCCCGGTCTATAGCCCTTTTCAACAGGGCGTCCCATGATATTCGGAGGCCCTGTTCGAGAATTTAAAATGTGGCCCAAATATTTTTTCTCACAAATTTATTAAAACTAAAAATCATTAAATAATAATAATAATTACATAAGTTCAAAAAACGATTACTAAAGTAATAATATTATCTATCTTTGTTCATAAAGTAACAATCTGTATAACATTATTTGAGATAAAATTCTCGATTAGCCCTTCCATCTTCTCTATATCTTTTGAAAAACGAAATCAATCCATCTATTTCTTAAATAGCAGCATCAACAAGCATATCTTTACATTGTAAATGTTTACTAACATAATTCATTTTTGTGCAATATTTCTTACTAAATAACTAATGAAACAATAAACTCATAATCACGAAGTTCATTTTGTGCCAAAGATTTAGCTTCACTTCTAATTTTCAAATCGCCATCAAGATCGGCTACTAGTATCCATCCAGTCTCCACAATTCTCTAGTTTCTTTTACGCTTATAACTACCTTTTTCGAATTTTTGGATCGGCATAATTAAAAGTTATAACCAAAGCTTAATGATTCCAAATTTCCAATCGATATTAAGTTCCCTGTAAAAGAAAAAGAAAAATGGTTAGAATTTAAAACAAGTTGATAGGAGTGGATAATTGGGATGAACATTGATTAGGAGTTAATTAGAATTGAGGGTGAATAATTAATATTTAAGCCTTGAATGGTTATGGAAAGTTGTGGAAAATTGGGGAAAGAGAAGAAGAAAGGCTTTAAATTGTATTACTGATAGCCTAAATTCATCAAAATAACTCCTATCTCAATAGTTAAATCCCTCTCTAATGACATAGAGGTCCATGGCTCGATTCTCTACTCTGTTAATTGTTGTCATTTATGCATATGGTTTTTACCATGGGTCATGGTGGACCTCGCTGACTCTGCCTACGGACTAATGAGTCGTGTGGGTCATGGTGGGCCTCGCTGACTCTGCCTACGGACCAATGAGTCGTGGTGGGCCTCGCCAGTCCAAGCGGCCCATGGTTAGCTCTCCATCAGAACTTATGGATTAATATATGAGGCCCCAAAAAATTGAGGCCCTGTGCTGTGAGTCTGATCAGCACAGGGCCTGGGCCGGGCCTGCTTTTCAATCGCAACCTCCAAACCAAATTTAATGGCCCGAATCTCCGCTAGCTCTGCTATCCATTGAGTTCTCGATCTCCGCACTCCGGCAAAACAAAATTCTCCATTTCTATCGCGAATTACCACCCCCAGACCAGTTCCAACGAGTTGATCTTGAAATCGACGTTGATCTTGAAATCGGCTCTCTCCAGCGGTTTTCAACGAGTTGCCTGCCTGGGTCCAATATCCATCGTCGCGCTCTGAAATTCTTGGTATTCCAACAACCACCTTTCAGCTTTCCCCATTATCTCGTATTCTTCCCTTTTCTTTTTGTTCCACTGTTGACAATTTCGTTCTTTCCAGATAAACCAAAGGGCTGCCAGGAATTGGCCAATCTTCTTTTCCGATTTAGTCTCTTGAAGACTTGCCATCCACTTTTCACAGGTCAGTTCTTTTCCTTTCTCAAAACAATGATTTAGAACACTAGGGCGCCACACTCTTCTTACCCAGTCGCAGTCGTAGAAAATGCGGAGAGGATTTCCTCGATTGGAATGGAATGAAGAAATCAAGCGACAAAACGGCGAGAACAAGAGATGGAATGGTTGGGAAAATGGCAAGGACGATTAAAATGAGGTCCTCAATGAATTGGAGATGGTCTCCTAACACATTAACATTTAAAAAGAAAAGTGAAAGAAAGACATTTAAGTAATTAAACACTCACATTAAATTTATTCAGCCATATCATATTTAATCTAATACAACGGCGAACGGATAAGAAAAATGAATGGAAGAGTTGATTTGATAACCTTGCTAATCGTAGAAAGCATAACTGATGTAACACTTTGTATTGTAAAGGGTCATGTTTGAAAACTTGACAAAAGAGGGGGAAATATACCTACAAATCACAATCCAAAAATAAAAATAATCAATGAGTAGTTAAGTAATTTCGATAGGATTTAGAGCGAAAGCAAATTGATTTCCTCATCGAACATCCAAACATCACATTCAATTCGAATCAGAAGCAGGCAGGGGTTTGGAGAGAGCTGAAATGGAGAGTGGCTTGCCATTCGCAGCGGCAGCATCCTCGCAATCGGCAACTCCTCTCTTCTTCTCGAATCATGCGTTCATCCACCAGCAGTTTCCTTCCCCGTTAATCACTAGAAATGGCAAGAGCTCGAAGAAGCTCAACAATGGCGGCAGAAGAAACCTCGTATCAGTTAAGGCCCTGAACAGCTCATCCAGGTCAGGTATTACTAGTAGACGGACTCTTAGCAGCAACTGGGATACTGTGGATTTCTCCTCTTTCGCCGCTTCGGCTCCGCGGCTGCCCAGATTCGAGGAGCTTGATACTACCAATATGCTCCTCCGTCAGAGAATTGTTTTTCTGGGTTCTGAGGTCTTTGCTCCTACCCTCCTTCTATCTCATTTGAGCGGGGTTCCAAATCTCCTTCTTTTATTTCTAGGAATTGAATGGAGGTTTAAGCTTAAGTTGCGTGTTGTTCTTTAGCTTAGAGATTAGCAGACTGGTAGTTTCATATCAGCTGTTCCTACGCTATTGGTTGTATGAAGTTGGCGCGGGTCTAGCTACTAGCTAATTGGTCTGCTGGGTTGGAACTGGGTGATTTCAACTTTTTCAGCGGGCAAAATATATTTCCACTTGCTAGTTATTTTTATTTAGTACTTTCAGGACTAACAAGTGTTCCATGTGCATTCAACGGTTCATGGTTTTATCACTACTATTCTTCGCCTTGATGTCATCTCTTCATGGATATATATGATTGTCTCATTTAAAATGCAATTGTTGATTGGTATCGCTATGTGAGCTGAATGCATGCCTTCTTTGTTCTGGAAGGGTACTTAACATGTAGCTTTTCACATCTAGGTTGCAGCTGTTGGTTCGAATCTGAGTTTCCCTTTCAAAGGCTGTTTGCTTGTGGTGTGAATTGTGATAGCATCTTATAGGTGAAGGGGCTGACTCTGAATTTAATCACTCAAACTTAATCTCTGTAGGAACACTTGTAAACTTATCCTTCTTAATAACATTTCTTAAGAATTCAGGGGATATTAACCTGGTGGTAACATTTCCTAATAACCGGAGAAGAACACTAATTCTCGTTGGTGTCAGACAGGTTGATGACATGTCAGCTGATTTCATTATAAGCCAGCTCTTATTTCTTGATGCCGAAGACCCTACAAAAGACATCAGGATGTTTATCAACTCACCTGGTGGTTCTGTCACTGCTGGTATGTCCTTTAATTCTTGTATGCCAAGGGCGAAGTGTTTGTTGAATCTCTGCAGACATGAATAGAGATAGGTGTTTCAGAGAATTCGAACCAGTGGATAAGAAATGCATTGTTCTCTTTCTAATGACTATGCATATATTTAAAAGTTTGTTCTGTGTTGGGTACTAAAAAGGAAAATAGGTTTGTCCAGTGTTAAAGGCACATCCAATGTCATCATTTTGCCATTCACAAAGGCTGCAATATCTAGAGATGCTGAGCGGTCAACAAGTTGGTGCAGAACTAATCTGTGCATGAATAGTTTGGGAACTCATAGGATTTCGTTTGAACTCATTGTTCCTTTTTTTATTCTTCACATTATCCCAAAAACTCATGGCCCTCTAACTAAATGGTGCTTGTTTTTACTTGCTGATGAAGGAATGGGAATTTATGATGCAATGAAAGTTTGCAAGGCTGATGTTTCAACCATATGTATTGGCCTGGCTGCATCTATGGGAGCATTAGTTCTAGCTGGTGGCACCCAAGGCAAGAGGTTTTGTATGCCGAACGGTAGAGTCATGATACATCAACCACATGGAACTGCTGGAGGCAAAGTAAGTGCTTACTTTAGACCAGGCTCTTGATTGATGACCCTGAATTAGCAATGTGCAAATTGAAGCTCCAAAACTTTAGTCAGTTTTTAAAATATCGACCTCATGTACAGAGGTATATTCCTAGCTTGATGTTGGTAATCTCATTGGAGATGGAAATTAAGTCCAGATTTTGTACGAAAAGATGATAATCCCACATATTTTTAGATCAGCAACTCTTAAAGCTATTACCAATGTTCCTCATTTTAC
Source organism: Linum trigynum (assembly GCA_964030455.1). Lineage (NCBI taxonomy): Eukaryota > Viridiplantae > Streptophyta > Magnoliopsida > Malpighiales > Linaceae > Linum > Linum trigynum. The sequence goes on along the minus strand of OZ034822.1, from coordinate 36,560,193 downwards.
TGTGTTTGTGTGTGAGAGAGAGGGAGGGGGTAATGGCAACATGGTTTGGCACACTGACTAATCAACTTATTTGTTATCATGCACTACCAGTTTGTACTATACACTGTCAATATTTACGTTACATGATCACAAGTTACTGTATAACCCTTCTCATTGCTGACAAATGCTGTGTTTTCTCTGATTCCAGGCATCAGAGATGAGCATAAGGATTAGGGAAATGAACTATCATAGGATTAAAATCAACAAGATATTGTCCAGAGCCACAGGGAAGCCAGTGGAGCAGGTGTGCACAATATACTTGATTCAAAGAGCTCCCAGTTTACAAATTGATCCAGCAACTTGTTTGCACGTTTCTCTGACCTCCTTTAAACGGTGCAGATTGAAGTGGACACTGATCGTGATAACTACATGGACGCTTGGGAAGCTAAAAGTTATGGGTTAGTAGACGGCGTAATTGATGATGGCAAGCCAGGGCTGGTGGCACCTATTGGAGATGCTTCTCCTCCGCCAAAGACCCGAATATGGGAATATTGGAAAGTTGAAGGGACTAAGCAGGCCAAGAAGAGTTTGCCATCAGAACATAGAATTTTGCAGAAGGCATATAGTAACGGGGTTCTGGGGGCCGATGAAAACGAGGGAAATGAGAAGGATGAGCTTGCTCATACAGAGTGAGGACTATCTGAATTGGGTGCATAGGAATTGATACCCTTGTAATGTAATAGATGCCCCCCTAAGGACGAAGGCCTATGTGGAAGGCAGATTTATAGAAGGCGAACATGATAATCATCCTTTGCCTAGAGGAAGCTCTGTTCATTTAAGGATCTAGGAGAATGGCACTGGCGCTAGATGGGCTTGGTTGGGAGTTACCATCTACGGTGGTCCCGAACTTACAAAAGACTTTGATCATGATCATGAAGTCAGATGGTTTACTTCAATATAAAAATATAACTGTTGAACTGCCAGTGTGGTATACGGTGATTACTAAGGGCAAATTGGGTATGTCAAAAAAATTATTAATTACTTTTTTTAACAAATTATATTTTAGGAATTTAAAAATATATTAATTACAATTTTTAATACTCTCTTTCTCTCACTTTCACAATCTCCAGCCAGATCTCTTTTTTTTCTTTTTCTCAATCTTTTTCTAGTTTCGTTCAGCCGAACTAATACCGCTACAAAAGTAAAACAATACCAATCCATTAAAATAATACTACCAATGCACAAAACACCAATACCATTCGAGAAAGAAAGAAAAACACTACCATTCACAAAAAAAAAACAATACCAATGCTAAAAATACTACCACTACAGAAAAAGAACACTATCATCACAAAAAAATAATACGCTTACATGATAATCAATACCAATGCCCAAAAAAATACTACCAATGCAAAAAATACTACCACTACGAAAAAAACACTACCAATGCGGAAAAAATAATATCAATGCGGAAAAACACTACCACTACAAAAAATCACTACCAATACAAAAAAAATCAGATCTAGAGTTTTTATTCATCCCACCTTTTCCAACCACAGCCGTCTCCTAGAGAGAGAGAGAGGGAGAGGGCAGAGAGAGAGAGAGAGAGAGAGAGAGAGGGCAACGAGAGAGGGTACCCGCAGCGGTGGCCGAGTGTAGCCGGAGTGAAGGGTGGCCGCTGACAGTGGGAGGTTGGCCGAGGGTGGCTGGCTTTGGGAGGGTCGCCGCCAGCGAAGGAAGGGAACTACCAACAGAAAGGTGTTGACGACGATAGAAAATGGGGTTGGAGTAGGGTTTATGTATATAATATATAGAAATTAATTTTTTAAAGGATAAAAATCAGGTGTGGTATTTTTATTTTCAAAATTACCCTTAATCTAATCTTCACCGTCAAATTAAAATTAGGGTGAAATAGAGATAATGAAAGGTGTAGATTTTAGTAGTCACCGGGATTACTCAATTTTGAGTAATCACCCTAACGCGTTCCCTGCCAGTTTATAATAACGCTGCTAAGGGTTTGTGAAATTAATCCCCAGAATACCAGTTGTTTGCTTATTTGATTTGTATCAAGGATTTTGTGTCCAAAAATCTAACTAAGGATTTGATAACAATTCTTTGTTTGATTGGCCAAAATTTAGAGACAAATACGTGTGGCTCATAGATTTTGTTTTTTTTTTTTTCAAATCTGCGGTCTCCACGGATTTACAAATTTCACATGATAACTTGAAATTTAGTAGCTAGAAAACAAATTAGACATTCATTTTGGAGTCAGGCCAGGTAATAACTGAGCCAGAAGAGATAGCTAAAGAGACAGTTGGTTTCTATAAACTGATGTATGGTGTAGCTAGTAAAAACATTGATCCCCAGTTCGTTGACATTGCAGCTTGTGTGACAAAACAATTGAATGAAGCAGAGATGCGATTGCTATGTGAGTCGGTTATTGATGCTAAAATTAGTACTGCCCTCTTCTCAATGGACCCCTCAAAGGCTCCTGACCCTGATGGTTGGTCACTTGGTCAGTTGTTTTTTATCAGAAGTGTTGGGAGGTAATTGGTGTTGATGTATCAGCTGGCATTCAAGAATTTCTTTCTACAAGAACCCTGCCAAGAGTTATGAACACTGCTTCAGTGACTAACTCCTAAGACTTCAAATGCAGATCGTATCACAGCTTTTCGACCCATTGCTTGCATAAACATTATCTATAAGATTGTTTCAAAACTTTTGGCAAATAGGATTCAACAAGTACTTCCTAGTGTTATCAGTCTCAACCATATCTTTTATAAAGGGAAGAAGTATATTTGATAACGTACTGATGGCTCAAGAGATGGGACAAAATTATTCTAATAGGACTATAGCCTCTAGATGTGTAGTGAAGATTGACTTAAATAAGGCTTTTGATTCTGTTGATTGGGAATAACTTTTATATTTTTTTTGGTAATGAAAGCTATGAACTTCCATGAGACTTAGATTGATTGGATTCGCGCTTGTCTAAGTATTGTCTTCTTTAGTATGAGTCTTTTTGGAGCTCTTTTTGGACATTATGAAGCGAAAAAGGGGTTAGACAGGGGGATCCATTCTCCCCCTACTTGTTTGTTATTTCCCTGGAACCTTTAGCTGGATTGCTTAATGTTGCTGCTCATTTTCACTGAGGGATTAGCCAGAGCTTTGAGCAGAGTAAAGAGCATCCTTGAGGAATTTTATTGGCTGTATGGGCTGAAATGTAATCCCAATAAGTGCGAGGTGTTTTTTGGAGGTCAGATAATTCGGTACAAGACGAATGCTCTACTAATTACAGGTTTTAAGGAGGGCCAGTTGATAGTCTGTTACCTTGGCTTGCCTTTAATCTCTAGTAAACTTACTAGCAAGGAATGTGCAGGTCTGCTGGATAAGTTGACTTGTCAAATAAGGGTGTGGAGGGCTGGTAAACTGTCTTATGCAGGGCGAATTCAGCTTGTTTCTTTTGTATTGTACTCACTATGTTAGTAATGGATGTCTATTTTCATATAGCCTAGTAAGGTGATTGAGCGTATTCAGAAGATCTGCTCAGACTTCTTGTGGTATGAGGATGGCATAGGGAGAGCAAAGGTGAATTGGGATTTATTGGCCACGCCAAAGAAGGAGGGGGTATGGATTTGCGTGATTTAAGAACCTGGAATGTTGCCTGTCTTGCTCGTCTTTTGTGGTTTCTCTTTATGCAGGGAGAGCTTTTTGGTGGCATGGATATTGCGCTATAGTTAAAGGCTCATTCTATTTGGGAGCTGAAACCTACTATGTCTGATTCTTGGTTATGGCGACAATTACTTAATTGCGAGGCTGGTTCCAATTTAGAATGACAGTAGATGCTCAGGAGAATGTTTACTAGGAGGGCAAGATTATGTAGCGATTTTCAGTAAAGCAGGTCTGGTAGTTTATTCGCATCCATAAACCTTTGGTCCCCTGGTGACAACTCCTATCAGGTAAGTACATTCTTCCACGAAACAGAGTTATTATGTGGCTTGTTATTTTGAATCGAATTGTCACTCGAGACAAGCTCAAAGTTCAAGGGAAAATAAAGGATACAGTGTGTGTGCTTTGTGTTGAAAAGGAAGAGAGTAGATCTCATTTATTATGTCATTGTGAGTATACTGGCAACTTGATTTCAACGGTATTTGGTCCGCTTTTAAGAAGCTGGGGTTTGGATTGGGAGCGGATGTTGTAGGAGTAGTGTTTGTTACCGAAGAAAGGAAGTGACGGTCCTGTGGTAAGTTGATCAATTTCATCTGTGCAAGTTATTGTCAATGGTTAGCGCATGTCAACAGCTACTCCATCCTAGGCCAAGTTTAACCTAAAATGGCATTGTTGTATAGTGGCAATCAAAGTAGTATTCTACTCGGGTCCTGATACCCTAGCCTACTTCCCACATTATTGTTATCTAGCCAATCAGTTTGAGGGTTTTGTGTGGAGGATATGAGTGAACTACTGGTTAAGAGATCAAATAAAGATAAAAGTGGGTACTTCGGGGAACTATCCCTCACCCAGTCACCCTAGCTTAGAACTACTATGCCTCCGAGTACGCCTCCCCTAAACCCATTAATAGAGTTCGCTGGTAGAACAATAAATTTGCCAAAAGCTACACTACTCAAGGGGAGGAGTGCCCTATTTTTTAGAGTTCTGGAAAATGCGCACAAGTTTCCGGGTACAGGCCAGGAGATCACGGTCATAATCTTTCATTTGAGGCCAAGATCTTGATAAGACATCGTTCTAGTGCGGGAGTTCATGATTGGACTTTGCAGTTGCAATCATAAAGTCATGGCCATGATCTTTTCTCACAGTCTTGGAAGTGAAAGCCCGTGAGTTGACTATCGAGAGTTTTTGTCTTCCTTTGGCTGCAGCTTCTCCGAGTCAATGAAAAAAACAATTGACTCATTAGTGGTGCTCTTTATTCTTTCTTTTCAAAGTAGGAGTAAACTTTTGAGTATCTTTTTTTAATATTGTCGAACATGACACCAAACATTTTTGATTTTTCAAATTAGGCTCTCTCCCTCGGGCTAAGAGCATAAGTAAATTTCCTTCTCTGTCTAAGCCTCATGTGGGGAAAGTGATGGTTGATTTTATTCTCAAGCACCAATTCCCAGCCTGCACTTTTCATATCAACGATAGACAAGTTGCCACACATGTGGGTACAAATGAGAACCGATGTCTCTTTGACTTGCTTAGAGGCACACTAGTTCCTCATAATACAAGTCCTTGACAAGGAGAGGTTTTTACAGGATGGAGAGTAGTAAATGATTATGGTTGGACACTAGAAAGCTATATGATCCCTAAACACATCCTCAAATGACACTCCTGGCTGAGAGAAAAGCCCTTGCTTAACTCAAACACTACATTCGGTTTCCTCCACATGAGATCGCTCATTTTTCAAAAGATTTTCTTCAAAGCTAAGGACAGTTTTTTAAAACATTTTTAGTCCAATATTGGGGAGAGAGTCATGCACACATGTCTTACCCTAGATAGCAAACACTATCAGCACATCCAAGAGGGAATTAGAAGTAAAACACCTCATACACCGATAACTCTCGTAATACTAATTAACTCCCTATATGGCACAACATCCCGACCATCTAGCAATTCAAAGTAGACTGAGAAGGTAGGCACATAGGACAAGGTTTCGGAACCCTCAAATTTGGGGGGGGGGGGGGGGAATTGGGCAAATCGACAAGGTTCCAAACAATTTCTCTAAGCTATTCAAACACCACAAAACTCATTCAATCGATAGCATACACTCCCGCACATAGGACAAGGTGTTTGGAACCCTTAAATTTGGAAAAAAAAAATTAGGCAAATCGACAAGGTTTCAACCAATTTCTCTAAGCTATTTAAACAACACAAAACTCATTCAACACAACGTTTTACATTCACAATCATAGGGAGGCTACCAACAATTATGTTACATTCATCATAAACATTTAAGAGACACATTGTCCTCTATGTGGGATATTAATTAAAGTCGGATTCACGAAACTTTACCGTAGATTTTTTTTTGGGGTTGGTGTTGGTACACAAGTGTAGGTCTTCGTTGGATATAGAGTTTTGACAATTCAAGCACACACAAAAGAGAGAAGGGTTATCCATACACAAAAAATATGAACTATCTTCCACAAACATATAGTTTATTACGCATACTATGTATTTTAATTTAAGCATAATTTAAATTTTAATAAAATAAAAGGGAAAGAAAGAAAAGATAAAAATCAGTCATGGGATGCCAAGTTGCCTTTGGAGTACGATAGAAGCATATGGTAGTTGCACTTCAAAGGCTCTTGCTTGCGAGGATGGTCCATCATAGTCCGTAGTCGCCTCCGTTGGTTGCTTTGTTGTGTTTGTTGGGGTTGCCCCTCGAGTTGAGGTTATGGTTCTTGTCGTGGGACTTGCGGTTCTTCTTATCAACGGTGATTCCAGTTTCTTCATTGTAGAGGGCCAAGAGGAATGAAGCTCTTACCCCCGGTTGATTCCCCTCATCAGAGAAAAGTCACAAAACATGTCCAAACAAACCATTGGGAAACTCACTTGATCAATTAAACAACAAAATCCATCCTTTTTGTTTTTGGTAATAAAAAAATCCATCCTTAGGTTCACTCTATACTCCCCCACTTAAGTGTTACAATGTACAAACTATAGTTGCATAGGTGGAAACACATGTTGTAATGACTTAGGTCAAGGTCTAAATGCATGAAAACAAGGGCATAATATCTTTCTTGAGTTTTCTATACCTCGGCCTAAGTTTAGAATAAATTCATTAGACAACAACCAAGGTTTGAACTAATGACTCTAAAAGCATATCGAAGCACAAAATCGAAAGTGAGCCAAATTTTCAAACTCAAGGATCATGCATCAAGAATTCAATCTCAAGTCATAAACACACTCCTAATGGTCTATCTTTATCGAACAAGTTAAATTGACAAGCAATGGATCAAGAAAAGCAAGTTTTATGTGGTTTGAGCATTTCATTAAGCACTTGGTGGACTACATTCAAACTTCGAAAACTCATGCAATTCAAACCTGCCAAGGCCTCCAAACACAAATACACATCCATAAGCATACATTCTAAGATCCTATTGCACTAGCCATGCCTTACCCTAGGCCTAGATAGTTAAGATGGTAGGCTAGAACAAAATGCTCAGCAACAACACAATATTTGCAACCATTCCTTAAGCAACTAGTGGGTGCACATTATAAACTTTCCCTCTTGACTTTTCTCCTCTTTCTTCCCCTAATTTAAGGTTAGAGAAACAAAGATCAAGAAGGAGCAGAATGATGAGAGATAGAGTTCGTGTATGGTTTAATAGTGTGTGAAATGGAATAGGATTGATGATGATGGATGTTGTTGGTGGGTATGACTTTGTCAGGGTATTATTGTTTTTTTATTGGTTTCTTATTAGTTTTCACCGAAACCAAAACCATTAAGATACTAAATTGTTAAGACAAAAAATTCCATATTTGTTAAGCTTTTTATCATGTTGGTTTCAGTTTAAAACAAACCAAACTGACATCCTGAGATCGAGGTATAGATAGGGAAAGAAAAGTCAACGCATAGAAACTCGTACTTGCTCGGTCAATTTTTTTACAACCCCCTAAAAAGTACCAAAAAAGAATAAGAAGTTGTTGGGAAAATGAGAAAAAGAACCGTGAGAGCATACGTTCTTCCTATCCACATCGAGAGTCTAATTTTCCATCTTGCTCCTATCTCCTCTCACTTCATGCATTCCATCAAAGATCATATACGGGATTGGGGAGAAGCAAACGCCTAAAGGTGGGGAGGTTTTATAACACCTAACTTTTGTTGTTATCGTTCCTCTAATACTAGGTGTTTTCACGGGCATTGTGAGAGTAATCAAATCCTAAATTCTTGCATTATATTATAGGATTTCTTCATATTCATTATGGACAAGTTTAAGATGACAAATTGTGAGTGTTCATGAGAGACTAGGTCCAATTAGGAACAAAGTTTAGGATATAGCTGAAGGCAAAGATCACGATAGAAAGAGGAAGTCCACGGTTGTGATCCCTTCCCGTGATATGATTTCGCATACAAGAGAAGAATTTCACGACCATGACCTTGGAGCTTAGGTCGCGACCCTAGTAACAAAATGAAAAAGAGAAGAAACAATTCTTGTGGTTTGAGTCGCGGGCTAGAGCACGACTGTGGAGCCAAAGATCATGATCGCGACTTAGAAATCACAGTTGGGAAGTCAGGCAGTGGTCTTCAAGGATTTTCATGCTAGAGAAGCACCGTTATGGAGTTCGGCTCACAGGGAAGATCACGACCATGATCAAAATGTGAACTCATTCTGTAAACTTATTTGTCCTCTGAGTCTATATATAACAGAGTCAACTTTCAGAGAAAGAGATCTAGAATTGATTTTTTCAACCCTCATAGAGAAGAGAGGTAGCCAAGGTTTGTACTAGAGAAAGGAAGAAGAAATGGAGAGTTGTTCAACGCTTGAGAGATAGAGAGTGGTCTTAGCACACACATTAGCTAGTTAAATCTCTATTGTAAGAGACACATGCAATGGTAGAGAGTGGTCTTAGAGGAAGGGATATGGTGTTACAATAAATGAACCATCGATGCATGATATGAATGAGCCCTAGTTTGCATGATAGTTTTCGAGTTCACTACCTCTTACAATAACAAATTTCTACTTTTATGCATCTATAAATAAAAAAAACCTCTAAATAACTTTACTATTCTTGTTTGCTTGCTTATTTCATGCATGTCACGATGGTTGGTATGAGTAGTTGTGAATTAGAATACCTTGAGGAATACGGCCCTAGGACATCTGATGATTTAAACTTGTATTACACGATCACTCGTGACCACCAAACTCATTCTTATGTGCACCAGGTACCATTTAACTTTAAATTTCAAAATTGGTCCCTGTTATTTTCCTTTTTTCCATTTTTTAACTATACAAAAACACTAGATAATCTGTCGCACTTTGTTGCGACTATTCGACTCATTCTTTTTAGTATTTGGTTTTGTATAGAGAATGAAATCTAATAAATAATAACTTACATATGCCACAATTTCTAAAATAAAATTCAGAGCTGTATCTTATATTATGAAATATTTGAACTCCATACCAAACACCTCATAAAGTATGGTTGGTGGAGTTGTGGAACTAGTTGATCGCACTGATGGGATTTCATGAAAATATCAGTTAGTGGTTAATGGATTTATGTAAAAAAATGGCACATGTGTATTCAGTTTAGCACATCACATGATGTTGCGTTGTATATCAAAATATAAAAAGAATGATGTAAAAGTGTTAAAAACAATTACAGCAAAGTCTTGCAACTATAATAAAATTGGTAGTCGTTATGGTAATTTGAACCCGTCCCGTCAGGTATTACTCGACCTTATCAGTGTTGGGGCACCCAGTAGTGTGGGGTGGGGCATGTGTACTATTTTTCGTCCTATGCTGCCTTGTCCTGCCTGTTCTTGAACTATTTTACATTGATTTATCTCAAAGTTTAATTATATTTCTCCTATTTTTACTCATCATAAATAATATTTTCACACAATGATACTTTAGATCAAGGTTGCCAACCTGGTTTAACCATTTGGCCCAGTCTAGCTAGTGGGGACAGGTTATGGTGATTACTGTAAAATAGTAATCACCATGGTTACTAACGGTAAATTGGGTATGACGAAAAAATTATTAATTATTTTTTAACAAATTACATTTTTGAAAATTATAAAATATATTAATTACAATTTTCTCTATCTTTCTCTCACTTCCACAATCTCCCGCCATATCTCTCTTCCTTCTTTTTCTCAATCTTTTCCCCTTGTTTTCATTCAGTCAAACTAATACCGCCACAACAATAAAAAAATACCAATCCATTAAAAAAACACTAACAATGCACAAAACACCAATACCATTCGAGAAATAAAAACACTATCATCTCACAAAACACCATACCATTGATAATTTAATCAATAACAATACATGTAAATCAATACCATTACATGATAATCAATACCAATGCAAAAAAAAAATATCAATGCGAAAAACACTACCACTATAGAAAAAGAACACTACCATTTCACAAAAAAACAATACACTTATAAGATAATCACTACCAATGCGGAAAAAAACAATACCAATGCGGAAAAATACTACCACTACGAAAAATCACTACCAATGCGAAAAAATCAAATATAGGATTTTTATTCATCCCACCTGTTCTAGTCACAGCCGTCCACCACAGCCGTATCCCAAAGAGAGAGAGAGAGAGAGAGAGAGAGAGAGGGTGCCCACAGCAATGGGCGAGGGTAGCCGGAGTGGAGGGTGGCTGCCGACAATGAGAGGTTGTCCAAGGGTGGCCAGCTTTAGGAGGGTGGCCGCCAGCGGATGAAGGGAACCACCAATAGAGAGGTGTTGACGACGATAGAGAATGGGGTTAGAGTAGAGTTTAGGTATATAATATAGGGATGAAAAAAATATCCGTAACCGTGGATATCCGTCCGAATCCGGCCTAATCGGGTAGGGTAAAACCCGAACCCGAACGACATTTAGTGGGTACGGGTAAAATCCGAACCCGAATATTGCGGGTAATGGGTGGGCATGAGTTTCTCACTATCCAACCCGAACCCGCCCGATTATGCACATGCATATGTCTTTTGTCTAGAAATCATCATTATTTTTCTCTAACATATTTTATATTTAGCATATAAATATAATATTTTCATGAAATTGTGTATTTTTAATTAATTTTCTACATTCTAGTGAATTATTTTCATACTTTTCCTCTTACATAATGTGAGAATACGTGTGAATGTTAACATATTGGTTGGAGTTATGAAGAGAAATTATTAACCATGGATAACCGTGGATACCCGAAATCCGAACGGGTATGGGCATGATTTTGATTTTCTACCCGTTTCACATGTGGGTATGGGTATGAGTAAAACCCGGACTACTATGGGTAGGGTGACGGATATGCACTATCTGCGTCCGACCCATTGCCATCCCTAATATAATATATAGAAATTAATTTTTTAAAGGATAACGATCAGGTGTGGTATTTTTTTTATTCTCAAAATTACCCTTAATCTAATCTTCACTGTCAAATTAAAATTAGGGTGAAATGAAGATAATGAAGGGTGTAGATTTTACTAGTCACTGTGATTACTTAATTTTAAGTAATCACCCTAATGCGTTCCCGAGCTAGTGGGTCAAGGGCGATCGGTTTAGCCCAGTTTAGCTCTGTTAATGGAGTTGGACGAAAACTAACAGGAGAGTGACTAAATGTGACATGATGTGGCCTTTATCCAATATTCTTTAAATATTTTTATTTTACAAGAGCTTTGGTACCAACTATGATGAGTTTGTTCCTTCATAAGAACTACTTCGGATATTTTGTGAGGTAAGTTAATTTTTTAGCTCTTGTCAAATTTTAATCAACCTTAAATAGTTGATCAAAGGTTCCCCTTTGGAATTAGCCATCTCTTAGTCAGGTTCAACATGCATAGAACCATTCTTCTTGTCTAAATTTTAGAACATCAAATTCAGAAACCTTTTGCTTTAGCATTCATTTTATTTCTAGTTTCTACCTTTATTTCTAGTTTCTACCATATCTAGTGTTTGGTCAACAAGATCTGGTAACTTCACGTTCTACTTTTTTGTTCAGATTCAAGCAATCCTTGTGAATTGTGAATAAATATTTCAACCAAAACATTTACTTTAACTTACAAATGGGTATGATCTGTAAAAGTTGAGTTTAAGTTATAACTAGAAGACTCTTCTTGGTTTACTATAGTTATTTAAGAAGAAAATTACTTTAAATAGAGTTATGAGAACCAAAATATAATTATAATTAAGAATTTTTTTCTTGCTTGACAGAAAATGGAAGTGGGACCGATATACTTTTACGAAATCTTAGTGATATCCGACACCTTATTCTAACTTAAGTGATATGACTATTCCAATTTTCAAAGTTAATGCCTTGTTCACTTTCATTTTTGTTTCCAGTTTTCTGTTTTCATGTGATAAATTTGGCAACCGAAATGAGAAAACTTGTTTACTTTTCATTTTGTTTTCTATTCGTCTCCAACTATGAAAACAGAAAGTGGCAACTTCCTGCTGTTTTCGGAAACGACAAAAATATTGTTTTCACCTGTTTTCAACATCTGTTTTCTCAAAAACAGGAAACAGAAATAAAAGTAAACAGGCTTAAGTGATGCACAATATGTTTTACCCGTAACAATACACAAGGTTTTTGTTTTTCTTTCTTCTACCTACAACAGCATTACTTCAACAACTAAACTGATCTTCTGAACTACTGACTAATCTTGCACAACAGAGAATAAATTCCAATGGTTCCCATTTCTACACCTATTTTACATTCTTAATTTACAGGGAGGCCTGCAACAAGTCCTAATCTAACAACTACAAAGTACCATTACTTCTTCACTCTGATGGGGAGATTTTGCCTTCACTGGTGGTCTCCGTGTGACTGCTACTACTGCTTCCTCGTTCACTTCCGCTACTGTCACTATCACTGCTAGTGCCGGAGCTAGAAGATTGACAATCATCATCAACATCGTCCTTCCTGTCTTGTACACCCACCTGAGCCTTGAGGGCTTCTGCTGCATTAGGGCCCTTTCCCTCATCATCGTCATCATCGCTTATATCGACTTCAGCAATCTCATCGTCGGTTTCAGCTTGTTGTGGCAAGTTTATATCAATGTCCAGAAGCGCATGTGCCCTCATTCCACTTGCATTGTTTTTGTTGGATGTCTCAGAATCATTGTTGTTATCATCATCACCATTGACTATGTCTATGTCTTCTTCAGATCCGCAGTCAAGCATTGTATCCATGATCTCTCCACCTCCGTTCTTTTTCCGATGTGGTGGCGATGAGGCTGATGGATTTGGAGGAAGAAGACAAAAGTCATTCCCACTCCTTTCTTCTTCTTGTTCAGAAGCTGTGCAGGGAGAACAATATAGTATGGTCAGTGACTTCTTGGCTACCCATTTCAGAGGTGAAAGGGGAAGAAATCATATTATCAATTATTCATACCTAGCGTCTGCCCACTAGTAATCATATGTTCCATCATCTGAACCTGCAAAAATCACAGCGAAAACAAGACGAAAGTATGAATCTTCACAGCTGATCTCCTGGATAGGTAGAGACTATACTTCGGAAGCACACACAATAAATTGGGCAGAGATGACCTCTGTTTGGCAATCATAGAATTAAAGTGGTCGAGAGACAAATAGATCAAAGCCCGAAATTTCAGAACATTTTTTTAACGAACTGGAATCGATCTACATTGGGACAATGACTGCAACTATTAAGAGTGTTGGAGGAACAAAGCATGTTTACATGATTCCAGGACAACATCTTATTCAGAAGAGTCTAGGAGGCATAACAATGAGAAGGCAGATGAAGTGAAACAACAGAGAAGATAATTCATTTGTTCCATCACATAGTTAATACAATCAAGAACGGAGCAGATTCTCATTGTAAGGAAAACAAAACAAGAAAACGAAGGGAAATCTTGGGAAGATTCACTCTACTCTTCAGCAGCCTAGTTGATAGCGGTATCAAACATATAAATTATCATCTCATGAAGTGTTCTGTTCATGTTCCTTCATTTGCTATCAACATAGCAAAGCAACAAAAGAGTACTACCATCTTCTCTATCCTTACAAAACAATTCACTGCCGTCCTCTTCCATCGATCTAATCTAAAGGGTAGAGAAAGAAGTAGCATAACTAACCGACATTTGTCGAGAAGGAGGAGTAGCCGCCAACGCCTCGCCGGGCAGCCGGACATGTTTCAAGCGCTTGACGGCGCGATGGAGGCGTTCGAGGCGGAAGGAATGGCCATCGAAGAAGAGCACGGCGTCGTTCTCTTTGTAATCCTCGTCGCTCACACCTTGGAAGATGAGCTTGGGTTTCCCAGGTTGGTTGTTGTTGTACTCCACCGTCACCCCTTTGTTGCCATCCTTGTGGAGCACTCCTGGCTGGCTCTTATCAATGGAAGCCGGCTTGAATTCATCTACGGATTGGAGCCACCAAAAAGGGGAAATGAAACGTTAACACGGGTTCCAGAATTCGCCATGCCGATTTCCGCAGAAATAAGGAAGGGAGAGGAAACTTACAGCGGAGGGTACAGAACTTGGACTGATCTTTGAAGGAAGGGCCTAGGGTTAGGTCATACCAGCGATCAGGCTCCGGTGCAGTGCTGGGTTCGTCATTCGCCATTATTCTTGTCCTCGGGACGGGATTCGATTCCAAATGCTTTCCGGATCTTGGTGAATTTGGGGCCAACAGGACAGGAGGATGAGCAGGGTATTTTGGTAAATGCAGTGATTTTTTCTCCAGAAAATGACCAATTGAACCGGGAGTAGTAGTAAGCTGGACAGACATTTCAGATGGAAACGATGGCTTTCTCCACGCGTTCCCTGTGCGTGGGACTCGCCACATCGCCTTCTCCTCGGGTAATTTTGTCGTCCACTGGTCCTCTGATTCGTCGGAGATGCCATATCCCGATGCTCGGATCTGGGTCGCCGATCATTTGTGGGATGTCGATTAGTTGCTCGTTAAACCCTGGAAACGACGCCAAGACCCTACGAACTTGCAAGAACTGCAAAACCCAGTTCGACCCGGTTCTCAATCATCCTAGTGCTTGCAGATTCCACACTGCACATTACGGAGGTTAGTCAGCTTTCGCTAATTCGCAGTTTGGTTTTGATTGCCGGCCGGCGAAAGCTCTTCCGTTTCGGAGTTAATTAGGTTTATTTCCCCGGGGGTATAGGGCTAGGATCCTCTGGAAATTTGAATATAGAAGGGAAGTGAATGATTTTCAGAAATGGAAATTGCAAGCTTCTCTGGAGTTGGAGTCTTTGTTAATCTTAATTGGGAGTGGTATACACGATCTGCAGGGGAAACATTTAGAATTTTCGTTGCCAATGTTCACCGGATTCTTGTTGGAGAGCGAACTGATAGTGTGGTCTCCCCTATCAAATCAGTTGATCTTGAGCTACTCTTTGCGTTATTGTTAGTCACATTATCTTGCTGCTGCAATTGCTAAGATAGTGGTGATGGCTGATTCCTGCTGTCGGCCAATCTATTTTCATTTGAATGGACTGTATCTGTTCTGAATGTATGTAGGTGAGACCAAGAGGAAGTTCGAGAGCGTGCACAGCGGGGGGACCATGAGCACACCGGACGCGGGCCGAGTTTTCCAGTATTGGCATTGCTGTGGGGCTGAGGATCCCTTTGATCCTGGCTGCACCGCCTCTCCTCACCAATCTTATGATGATTGATTGATTGATTGACGGCGGCAGGGATTCACGACCCTTGCTGATTCCACATTTTAATGAAATACTAGAAAAATGCCCGCTGCTACGCCGCGGGGACTTTAGTTGCAGAGTCGGGATGAATTGATGGGAAGTTTAGTTTATGGTCAATGCAGACTGTCATAGTTTTCTCTTATGTAAGGAGGTGGAGAGTCATGTTTGTGGGCATTCCTTCTACTAATCAATATGAGGCTGAGATTGAGATTGTTAATACTAAACTGAAAGTAGACATGTTGCTGACACATCAGTCGGCTAATAATTTTCCATGCTTGAGGAAAGACATATGAGTGTCATGCCATCCACGCGACATAAGCACAATGGCATACTGAACTGGTGCAAACAAAGATCTTAACTCTTCAGCCTGAGTGGCTTGACTCCTCACTCCTTACTAAGCCAGCAACGAAAGGCAGACAGGAAAGCAGCCGGCACGTGAAATGATTGAATCAAGAGGGGTTGGATCATACTGCTGGCTTGGGGCTGGGAAATCTATAAACCTAGAAGCACATAATGAACGTAGTCAATGACAGTAAAGATACAATTAAGGAATTAACTTAAATGTAGTTTTTCCCTACGAAAGATACAATTACAAAACTACTTAGTACATTCTATAATTAGTATAGGCAAGCATAATCTTAGGTTAGTCTAATTTTAATGAAAATCCTACTAATTAGGAAACCAAATGAATCTTTTTTGAGCACCAAATGAATCTTTTGTAATTCATGAAAACCACCCGTGACTGTCTATGACTTGGACACAACCAATCCAAAATTAAGATCCGATAGCCTTTTAAATGGTGATGACTGATGAGCAAGTCTAAGTTCAAATAAAAAATGGGGAACAAATGGGAAACAAACATACGTGTTTCAGGAATATGCAGACAAAAAAAAAACATGAGTAAGTTAAATAATAAAAAGCCGATCGACTCCATGAATTAGGAAAAAGGGCATAAACTATATCAGTAGGGCAAAGTCTTCTTCAAGCCTCCTTGAACAGTAAAGTTGTCAACTGTACCATTCCTTAAACGTTAGAAAGCAAAGCTAAAATCATAACTACCAATGCCAAGGCACCTATACGAAGGACTTTAAAGTAAAGGATAATGAAGTCGAGGTGATGCACACACGTACGCTGTAGAATAAATAATACATACCCAGCTGAGACAGGTGACTGGAGCCTGGCACGTACCGCGGCTGTGGTATAACTCTCTGAAAGCTTAATAGGTGTCGACGGTGTAGTTGCAGCTGAGAACACGACATTGAAGGGTATGGTCAGGTTTGTTTTAGTAATTACGAAAATAAAACCATAATTTTTGCGATATGGAAGTCAAATATATCTTGAGGATCTAATAATCTGAATCAGTTGCATAAAAGACTTTGATTTGTGGTACACACAACTATCATTTGTACGTCCATTGAGATGCAATTCCGTTATCGGGCAAAATATCAACGACATCTAGACACCGAGATAGACCATGCAAGAGACAGCATAACAAAACTGCAAATGCAGAAAAGCAAGGAAGGTTCTTTCAGCTGGTTCTTTGTCTCTGATAACTTCCTACAGGGTTACTAATTTCTAAGTGTCGAGCATGCATGAAAATTTGGAAAAACTGCACTGCATAGTTGGGTTTGATGTCCCTGCTACAACCTCTGGACCGTATAAGCAGCAAATGCAAATCTAAATGGCAAGTACCAGGATAAAATAGCATGAGAAGGTGAACCAACCTCTTGTCTAGGGTCTGCATTGCTCACAGAACACCGAAATTTGGACTAATGAAGCATTACTGGAACACTGAAATGTGAAATAATGAAGCACTCCTGGACTATGAAAGAATCTTTTTAAAAATCCATTGAAAAGTAGGTGGGCAAGCACCAAAAAGGGGATCTTGAAAGCTCAATCTGAGTTAGAATCAAGCAAGAAGCATCGAAGTGAAAAAGATAACTCAAGCATTGAAGTAAGCCAGATAGACTGCACTCTCAAATTATGATCAGTGGTTCATTGGACTTAACTAATGCGTTGAGCAATATTGAAGGCAACTAACAACCATATATAATTATAGGTAAACTGTGTTTCCATGATATAATGTTATGCCCATGCTGGGAATACAAAGAGATACATATACAGTTCAAAACAATACTAACCGGACAGAGTTGGCACATCAAAACCTGAACATCAGAGAATCATAAGCACCTAGGTTTACAATGCAACACAGTTGGATGCAAAATTACCAGGTGGGGACAAATGAACATAAAGCCCTTAATAGAGATTTTTGTACAATAAGACCACATGCTCTCATTACCGTGTATGAGAAACTAAAGACCCTCAACTATGCATCCAATGAGACTATTAAGTAAATTATCCAACATACCCCAAATTCAATTGAGAAATTTGATAACAAAAATTAAGTATGGTATAAACACAGATGGCAGCCATATTTAACTTTAGTGAGACTATTGTGTAAATTCTCTAGCCGACTGTAAGTTGGACCAAAAGCCAGTAGGCAGTAAACTTTTATATTTGGAATGATTAGTTACCACTTATCAGGAGTCAACCATAAAATTCTTTCATAATGTATTATCTTGAATTAGAGTTGGATCAGAGAGCAGTGAGGTTGACGAAGAGCAAACCAAATTTAAACCAATGAAGCAATAAATAGCATTCAAGAAAAAATGCTACCCAGTTTGTTTGAAACAAAACCCAGAAAGAAGCAATTACAAACCCAACCCGTAAACAAAGAGTAAAGTTGCTTCTATCCACTAATAGCTTTAGCAAAAATCGCCAAAGAGGCTAGGTTTAATTGAAGGTATGAATGACAGATGAATCAAAGGAATGGACTCATCTTTTAGAACAGAGCAAGGTGATAAAGCTGGATCGACTTTGGGACAATATGAGATTTTGGAAACAGATGCTATTTCCCCACAACCAAGCAACCAAAGGAAATTTGCTACGACAAACCTAGTGCTGAAAGGAATAGGAAATCAGGAAAAAAAATAACCAGCATTGCTTCTATCCATCCACAATCTGAAAGGCAGAGGAAATCACTCACCACTGCTTGTATCTTTGATTCCAACAGGAGTCGTGACATCGTTGTCTATCCTCTTACCCGCAACTTTTGCACTGCCATAGGAACAACAAAAAATATAATCTTTTACTTATAGGTTTGGGTTGGAAGCTAGAGAACCGA
This sequence comes from Linum trigynum, assembly GCA_964030455.1. Taxonomy (NCBI): domain Eukaryota; kingdom Viridiplantae; phylum Streptophyta; class Magnoliopsida; order Malpighiales; family Linaceae; genus Linum; species Linum trigynum. Next base: position 36,541,684 of record OZ034822.1, on the reverse strand, counting down.
GTGAGAAAACTGCAAATGTTACCCCACTCTCAGATGTACAGTCTACACTATGTTCCCAAAATTAGCTCTAGTGTAAGCATAATAGTCCATCATAATGATAAAAACAACAGCTCTTTCATAGTTACACCAATCAGGCCAATAATAAACAGCAACTCGTTCGCATTTGAACACACAGCCTAGTGTAACTGTTAAGACATTGGTTGCGTTTGGTGCCTCTGTCCAACGTATCACAGGCATCCGCTCAAAACGGAATCAACACTTTTCTTTTTTCCCATCCAGAAAAAAGAAAAGGCATAAGATTCAAGATAAGCATGTTCTAAGCAGCAATTTTCAGGGGAAAAGAAGCACAAAATATACCTAGATTAGAGAGGAACAGACGTGGTGGAAGATTCAGCTGCTTTCGGGAGCTTCAACAGTGTCACGGTTTCTTTAGGTCTCTCTCTCGATTCGTAGCCATTCAATCGATCGCGAAAGAAAAGGTGTGGGGACGATGAAATCGACGGTGGCGGCGACGACAAAGAACCGGTTGCAGAAATGGCTCTCCGCGACTCCCGTCTCGATTTCCGTAGTCAAAGATTGAGCGCCGGGGCGGACAAAAACAAAGGCAATTTTCTTACAACAAAGATTGACGCGGAGCCAATTTTCTTTGGATTGATCAGCTGCGGCCCACAACCGTCTGCCATAGTAGGGTTTCCACTACAGAGATTCAAAAGAGAATGGGGGATTTCAAAGAAAAGAAATCGAAAACCATGCAGAGAATTAGCGGGAGGCAAAATCGTTAGTTAGAAGGAAGCAATAGCAGAGGGAACTTACCAATTCATCTGTCAAAGCTGAGAACTTTATGAATCCGTCCCGACGGTATTTCCTTCTATCCAAGGCTGAAATCAGAGAAGGCAACACTATTGGACAGTGAAAGTGATAGCGAGCTTAATCAGCGGTCGTGTAAAGTGGGATAGAGAAAAATGAAGCCAGGGGGTGGAGACGAATTGGAGAGGAGCAATTCGGAGGAGGTCGCTGCTTCACTAATCGAGAGGGGCAAGGTCATAGTCCTACAATTGATAGGAGGTAGCGTGTCTAGCAGAAACGGAATGGCGTGCTGACCAGAAAAGCATGGTCCCGGTGAAAGAGGCAAAGTCAATTCACGTGTGGAGAAAGGAGAGGACATCAGGGGGGCCGCAATCGCGGATTGTGCGGCAAGGTGGTGTGGGTTTCGCATACGGAAGGAGAGTTTGATTGGACCGGAGCTGGGCAGCAGGTACATGGCGGTGATGGAGACCGAATTCGGGTAGGCGAGACGGCGGCTTTGGGCAAGCAATTGAGGAAGGCCATAGTGGGGAGATGGAAGAGAGAGCCAAATGCCGTTTTTTTCAGTAGGTGACAAATAATGAAACACTAGTTGGAAGTTTGCCCCAATAAAGCGTAGCTAGCTTTTACATATAAGATAATCCTTTCCTTATCGTCACCTTCATTATTTATGTAGTTCAATTCATGTTAATTTCGATGTACCTAGAGAGAGTTTTATCTGCTTTTTTGGGAGCTTCATGTCTCCTGCGAATGTCGAATTAGAGTTACCTTCGTGTCTTCATGGCAACTAGGGCTGACTGAAAAGCCCCTCGACGGCACTAGTGGCTGTGCGGAGGCAGCCGACAAGCTCCTCCTCACCGGATGGTAAGAGTGAGAAGGAAACAGGTAGGGCGAAGAAGAAGGTCCAAGCCATGAACCTCGACCAGAATCTTAATGGCATCGACGACGGTTTACTTGCTAGCATGGATACTGATGAGACAACACAACAACAATCTCCGCCAGGCGATATGGGTAACATGAAGAACTAATGGAACGGGACGATTGCGAGATTGTTTACCGACGTTTTGCAGGATAGATGGCATGTTGAGGAGTCGGATTGTGAAGCTGTGGCTAAATGGGAGAAGGAGGATGATGATTTTCACCATCCCCTATCATTTTTAAAATTACGGTCTTTATTGCCACCTCAGCTAGGGATGACAACAAAACTCGAACTCACAGGTACTCACTCGACCCAACCCGGTCAACGTGGGTAAAATCCGTGTTGATAGGTTTTGGGTCGGATTCGTGTTTAAACCTGTTAACTATTCATCGAGTTGGGTTGGGTTTAGGTAAATCTGGCTCATGGGTACTGTCACATGTGGCAGATGATATAGGACCAACAAGGTAACAACATGGCGGCTGCACATGTGGCGTGTATGGAAGACTAGTAGCATAGAGATGCTCCTAAGATTCTCCACCTTAAGTGAGCTTAATGGTGCACTTATGAGTCACATAATGGGTGTCATTTATAGAGTGCATTATGGGGGGACTTTATGGGTGTATTGATGTGGGGTAGTGATGAGGGGCATTGATGCCTTGTATGTGGAGAGGCCTATATAAGGAGCTATCTCCCTCATTTGTACTCATTCAATCATTTTTTAGAGTAATAAACACTAGAGAGTTCTTCCACTTCTTTGTCTTGTTTCATTGCTTCTTCGCTTGCTTGTGAGTTTGAGAGAAGACTGCCTAGCGCTCTAACGGAATTGAGAGCTAGGGCTGCACGATCAAGAGTAAGTTCGTGACAAGGGGTATTCGGCTTTGTGCTAGCAAAGAAGAAGCAATAGCCAAACGAAAAGGAAGTGCCTCACCAAAAATTTCAGGATCATATAGCGGCGTTACCGATGCTGAGAAGCAACGTGGAAGAGATCCCAACCCAGGCTCAATACCAAAAGGTACGTCGAGCACTCGTGATCCTCTTAAGTCTCAAGAGAAGCGAGTCTCTAGAATGGAGGTGAAACTTTCAGAAGATGTCACCGCCATCGAGGATTTGGGAGCTAACTTTCAAGGAATGGCTGGTCGGGTGACGAGCTTGGATATCAACCATGAGGGGCTTCGAGAGGAGCTCATGGCCCTCATCAAAGACACAATCTCCATATCCATGAGCACTGCAATTGAAGTTGTGAAAGAGCATGTCCAGGTTGAGCTGGGCGGCGTGAAGGAGGCGATTGCTGATCTCAAGAGCGAGGTTACTCTCATGAAGAGAGCCATGGCTAGCGGACCAGCCACGATGCAATCCGTCCCACGTTCTGATGTTCCAAGACCCAAGAACTTCGGAGGTTCAAGAAACGCGAGGGAGTTAGAGAACTTCCTTTGGAATCTTGAGCAGTACTTCAAGGCATCCGACATCCAAGAGGATGAGGTAAAACTACGTACCGCTCCACTTTACTTGGTCGATGTTGCCATGGTGTGGTGGAGGCGACGTGAAGCAGACATCGAAAGAGGTACGTGTGTGATGGTAACGTGGGAAGATTTCAAAAGAGAAATCAAGAGGCAGTTCTATCCAGAGAACGTGGAGTTTGAAGCCCGTTCAAAGTTTAGAAGACTCACCCAGAGGGTAGAGTTAGAGAATATGTGAAGGAATTCTCTGAGTTGCTTCTAGAGATCCCAGACATCATTGATAAGGAGGCCATGCACGGCTTTCTTGATGGGATGCAACCATGGGCCAAGATGGAGATGTAACGTCGAGGAGTGCAAGACCTTGCAACTGTCATGGCCACGGTGGAGTCTTTTGTTGAGTACAAAAGGCAAGAGTGCAGCCGCAAAGCATCAGCCAGCACGTGTTTCCTTTGAAGGAGCGGAACGTCGAAGGCATTGGCCAATGACCCCTTTGCCAAAACCATAGCGGAGTACATCGAGCAAGGTAAGACTCGAAGATTTTGGATGAAGGATTGGCTCATCATGACCAAGAGAGAGCGTGTGTTCGTGCGGTCATGCCAAGGTGGGCCAACTTGAGGAAGGAGTGCCATGATTCCAAGTGGGCTGGCCATTCCGGTATCGAGAGAACACAAGCACTCATCAAGGAAGCATACTTCTGGCCGCGTATGAGAGACGACTTGGAGATGTATGTGAAGACTTGTCTTGTGTGCCAACAAGACAAGATGGAGCAGAGAAGTCCGACAGGCTTGCTAGAGCCCTTGCCCACGCCTCAACGACCATGGGAGAGTGTAAGCATGGACTTCATCATCGAACTTCCCAAAGTCGATGGATGCAGTTGCATCATGGTTGTGGTGGACAGGTATTGGGGCATTCCTAGCGTACGCCCCATTGAGTTTTGCTATATAGATCATGAATTAATCAGAGTTTGGGGCATGATACTATACCCTATCCTCTAATAGATTAACCCCAGTCCCTAATTTTCTAACCCAAACCATGAGGTTCCTTTAATCTTAAAATGATAACCAATGAAAATTTCGACGGATTAGAATAGTTGATTTTCATTTTTAAGATTAAACTAATCTCATGCTTTGGGTTAGTGAATTGGGGACTGAGATTCACCCGTTAGGGGTTAGGGTATAGTATCATGTCCCAAACTCCGATTAATTCTTTGTCTAAATAGCAAAGCTCAATGGGGCGTACGGTTGGCTAGCGTACGCCCAGACGTATGCAAAGCCACACCCACGTCTCTCCTGAAGTTTATAAATAGAGGACCTCTTCCCCCATTTTGAGAGAGCTGATTTTGAAATAGAAATTTTTAGTTTAGAGAGAGAGAAGAGAGAGAAGCTGGAGGAAGGAGAAGGAGGAGAAACTAGAGGAGAGGAGCCATCTTCTTCAGCAACAAGCCTTCCACAAAATTTTCTAGGTATCTTCTTCCCTCCTTTATGGGTTAGTCTCTTAAGGTATTAGGGATTTTAACCCCAAAACCCTTGTTTAGGGCTATTATGTAATGAATGAATATTTTAGGATTTTGAATGAATGTGTTTGTCTAATTTATTTTAAAGCTTCATCTAGCTTTAATTATGCTTGGTTTAGCCCCTAATATTCTCTACTACCCTATTTGAGCTTCTACGTTGGGTATTGAGTTTTAGGGTTAGACAGTAATGCGTCATCTAGCAGATTAGGTTTAGATGAACGAATAGGGTCTTGTGGTGGACGAGGTAACCGAACCCCTGCCACAAGAACGCCTTCCTAGATGGAACCCAGATGACACGTCAATGTGGACGGTGGGTAGTACTCATTTAAAGAGCTAAGTTCTTAAAGCCTCGGATACATGAGCCTATACCGAGGTGATAATGGGTGGGTAGGGCGTACTCGGAGGCGTGTAGATAATCACGAAGGCCCATGAAAAAGAGTCCACTCATCACATTCGCTTAACCCAACATGTTTAGACATTTGCATGATAGACCTAGACTAGGGCGAGGCTTAGTTCCACGATGTACCTACTTTAATTTATCCTTGTTTATTCTCTGTACTAGTTATTTCACTTGAATCCTCCAACACAACCCCTTAAACCGATCGGCTAGATAATAACAAAGTGGGAAGTAGGCTAGGATATCGGGACTCGAGTGAATACAACCTTGATTGGCACTATATGACAATGTCATTATAGGTTAAACTTGGCCTAGAATGGGGTAGTTATTGATACGTGCAAACTACTGACAATGACTTCCACGGAATGAATTGATAAGCAACTTTTGGAGAAATATACGAAATTTCCAATTTCGGTCAATTCTGCAAAAGGTGTCATTTAACAGGCTTACTAGACTAACGAAAATGTTGAGCTGATGACATTCAATTGCCACGTGGATGGAAAAAAATAGAAAATAATTAGGGTAATGTCTATTTTTTATCCAAACCTTTTTCAGATTCTTTTATATTAGGGCTATAGGTATAATGAGCACTTCTACTATGCTATATAGTACTTGTGCTTTAATGTACAATTTAAAGTTGTACCATAACATTAAATGTATAAGTTTAGGTTGTACCATAAAGCAATTTGTACCATTATGTTATGGTACAACTTTACAACTTAAAGTTGTACCATCACATAAAGGTACAAGTTCAAGTTGTACCATAAAAGAATTTGTATAAAAAGTATAGGTACAATCTAAAGTTGTACCATAACGTAAATGTACAATTTTAAGTTGTACCATAAAGACAAATTCTATAGCACCAATACTATATAGCATTGTAAAATTTCTCTAGGTATAATATGCCCCTCTACTATGACATTTTATCAAACATGCCCGTCTACTATTTTTTACATCAAATATGCCCATGTACTTTGAAAAAATTATCAAACATGCCCTTCTGTTAAAATTTTCATTGAAAAAATCGTCAATCGTGGTTGAACCGAGATTTAGATGACCCGACATCAGCAAATGGGAGGAAAATGCCAGTTTTGTCCCCTGTTTTATTTCCCTGGGTCTTTTCAAAGTGAAATTATTTGAATGATTTGATTATACAAAAGAACAAAAAATTTCTAAAGTGAATTTATTATGGATATTTTAGTCATTTGTGTCGCCCAAACTAAAGTTCGGCATTGGTTAATGGTTTTTTGATGAAAAATTTAACAAAAGGGCATGTTTGATCATTTTTACAAAGTACAGGGGCATGTTTGATGTAAAAAATAGTAGAGGGGCATGTTTGATAAAGCGTCATAGTAGAGGGGCATATTATACCTATAACCCTTTATATTATCCAAACCTATCGAAATACTAAGAACTAGCCAAATATTAACTTTCAGTTAGCAATTTGATAGTAATATTGACTTGGAAGAGACTCATGAGGGTCAACATTCCAATATTTTAATATTTTAACTAAGAAAAGAGTTACAAAATTATTAACGATAATGTAAAAATGACTAATATTTTTATGCATTATGAAAGATTTGGATAATTAATAGTATTTCGATAGGTTTGGATGATATAAAAGAATCTGAAAAATATTTGGATAAAAAATAGACATTACCCAAATAATTAATATGTGCTTTATAGAAAATGATAAGCGACGACGGAAGAAATAATTATTTTTTAAATTCATGGTAATCGATCTAAAGATGATAAGCATCGGCGGAAGAAATCCCAATTCATGGGGAAAAATCCCTAAGCCTCGTGGTCAGTTGGAATTGGATTATTGTATTTCATGATGCCTAATACTAATTATTTTTTAAATTAAAATATGATGTGGCATCTACGTGGCAAGTCTAGTTGAGTTTTCGTTGACGTGTGCGTTGATTTGACATCCTATTCATTCTATTTTTAAATTAATTGACGAGATCTATAACACCGTTAAAGTTTGTAACTGAAATAGCTAGATTTCTCTCATCTACCATCCAAAATTCTACATATTTTATATAATTTTCAAAAAGTGGTTATTATTATCACAAATTGTGACTGCATCTAGAAAATGCATACGTCAGCATGTGGAGTTGCGTAAATTGAGATGGAAGGCGCGTTTATAAGCTAAGGGAACGTGCAAGCTATCTATAATGGGACCCATAAAAACAAAAACGGCTTCACAACGTAACGGATGGATGGACGGACGGTGATATAATAATATCATAAGAATCTTTAATGTTGGACAAATTCAAGCCCTCACGAAACCAAATGATAACATGAAGCAAACACAAACGCAGCACTGCCCAGGTACGCGTATTAACGCATTTCTTCCTTCACAAGCAACTCCTGGAGCCGCGCTATGAATTCGACCTCAAATCTAAGTTCTCCCACATTCAAATTTTACATACCGTTTGGTAGAAATGAATTTTATAAATTTTGAGAAATTCATTTTGAAATGAAGTTTTTTTTCGTTTGGTATTTAAAAGAAGTCATTTACAATTCTAAAATTTTGAATTCTACGGGATTGGAACTAGTTATAGCAATTTCGAGGAATTGAGATGGAATTTGCAAATGAATTCCACAAGTATTTACTAATTATAATAGATTGACATAATTATCCTTATTTATTAACGAAATTACTTCTACATATATTATTTGGCGCCAATTGATGGAGTATGAGAAATGTCATCGAGCATTTGATTGAAACGCTAGTAGCATATGCTAGTTATTTTCTATTTTTCGCTTTGATTGTATCAGTACTTTGAGAAGACACAACCAGATTGTATGGTTCATCCACGAAATATTAGAAAAGAACTAATTATTAGAATAGAAACACACAAGAACACTTTTGATATACCACGTATGAGATCAAAGACGTTTTTTAGAAGATGAATTTTCAATGAATATTGTTTTTCCGAACATATACCAAATTTGGTTTGGGAATTCGATTCGTTTATTTTTAAAGATTGAATATGACTACCAAACACAGTAATTTATTTTAAAATAAAATGAATAATGGACCATTATGAAGAATTGAAGTTATCTACTACATCCATTTCCATCTAGAGAATACTATATTCAAAAGTACGTCAGTCAATCAATACGATATATATATATCACCATAAATTCCATCCATTATCATCCCATTATAACCATATAACCTCCCAAGAAAATGGACATAGCAGCTGCAGCCTCCATGCTGTCAACCTCCACCTTTCATCATCATCATCCATTGCTGCCCGGCCGCCGGCGGAGACCCTCAGCTGTTCTCGCTTCCTTAAGCGGAAGCGGCGGAGGCGGCCGAGCGGAGAACGAGGGCAGGGGAGCGGTGGACGAGAGCTTGGTGGTGCTAAGGATGCGGATCAAGGAGTTGAAGGCGGCGGAGAGGTGCGACCACCCGCCGTCCCATTGGATGGAATGGGAGAAGCGCTACGCCGCACACAACGCCTACGGCTCCGACGTCTGCCACGCCGTGGGGATGCTCCAGAACCGCCTGATGGACTCCAGGCCCAGCCTGGCGCTGGGAGCGGCGGTGGTCGTGCTGCTGAGCTTGCTGTTCTCCGCCGGGGTTGTTTTGGTCTGCGGTGTCGAGATTGTCAGGCGAATCCTCGGTTGCGTCTCCTGGCTGTTCTTCCTCAATTTATAATTAAACTAATCATTAATTTCGTTTTCACAACATTAGTATTTGTACGCGCCAAGATCGAGTATAACTCACGCCGAGTCGCTGACGCGTACTCAAATTTCCCAACCATGATTAATATATATATTTCCTTCACCAAAAATCTGAAATCCCCATCAAAATGACAGGTTTGGGTAGTTATAATCACTGCTTTTACCAAAATATGTCATGTGTTCATACTACAAAAAATGCCATGTTCACGATTTTGTCTTTGAGTGAAGCTTTTAGGTGAAGATTCGTGATGGTTTCTAGGTAAAAGTACTCATTAATCTTAGTTGTGAGATTTTGAAATTTATGGTTAGGCTTTAATTTAGAATATTTCCTTTGGTTTACGCCATAAATTAAGTCGGCGATTTTCTCGTATCAATGACACATCGTAGGCTTAGTTATAACAAGAAATACTATATGATGTCTACAAAACACTATATAGCAATGTCAAAAAACAACTTTTGACACGTCACCCCTTGCTGCAATTAGCGCACAGTTCGGAGGGTCTGTATTGTAAATTCAGACTCCGTTAATTTTTTTTTGTGTGAAAGTCTCTATTTCTTCGTTGTTGAGTGTATCCACTCTCCCACCGGAACAATCGCCGACTCTCCTTCCGGGAAAGCTCCCGTCGTTAAATCCCCCAATCTACTACCAGAACCTATCTCAATTGCGGCTCTTCCCACCACAATCTGAAATCGAAATCATTTGCCTTATTTTTTGTCTGTCTCAATCTGAGCGAATTCCCACCGGGCGACTCATCGAAGTTCATCTCATCTCTAATCTTCTGTTCAGCGATACTCAATCTGAAATCCCCCATCGTCGCCCTCTCTCTACGTCGGCGTTCGTCCCTGTGTATGTTCGCATATGCTCTACGTTGGCAAGTCCTAGAAAACAAATCCATCTCGCACTTGATGTCCCCGTCTGTGTCGCGGCTCAATCTGTCTCTCTCGCCGTCTCACTCCTGCAATCTCTCGCTCAATCTCGCTGGCCGTCTTGCATTGCTTGGAGTTCAAGTTTGAGGTTCGTATCTCTTTGTAAATTTCATTTTAAATTGCCAAAAGGTTGTTGGCTTAAGTGGTTAATGTGTTTGAACTGCAATTTGTGGTTTATATGCACCATGGTTAGGTGTACTGTGAGATCACAGGAACTCGATTGGATTTCCGAGTACTATTCACCTAGGATGAAGGCGACGATGAATTTTGATGTTCTATGATATGTAATTTTTCGGATTAATGTTTGACTTTTGAAAGTTTTGATCTTTTCTTTTTTCGGTTTATCTTATTCGTTTCCCAGTTATGGATAGGACACAAGCATGTCATTGGATCCATCAATTATAGGTGTTGCTCTGGCTAGAGGTAGAGTTGCTATGAAGGGAAGACACAAATCATTTTGTTTACTTGGTCTCATTAGTTAAATTCCCTCAACTAATATTTTGTTTATCTTATACTCAATATGTTGCCTTTTTACTTGAAAGTGGCAGCTTCAAGCACGATATAATTATTTTCTTTCACTTCACTATAGAACCTATTTGATTTCCTTTCATCAATATAAACTACAAACTGTTTTGTTCTATGTAGTATGTAACATGAGAGCTTACTTTCATCTTCTGAAGCCGCCTTACACGCATCCTCCCTTACATTACTAAGAACATGATCTGCATGTCTCTCTTGCTGCTCCAGTTCTTCAACACTTGACAAAGGACGATTTGAGCTAGTTTTACTTTGGTGAATTCCACTTTCTAGAAATCTATGGAAATGAGTGCTTCCTCATTCGAACATGGTACATACTTTTTCCCTTTCTTTCTTCGTCAACATTAGCATCATCATCTATTCAGCTTCTTGAAATCGGCAATGTGCCCCTCACGTATAATTCCATTCACTGCAAATGTTGGTGCAGATTCATTATGCATTCTCATCTTAATTCAAGAAAGTAGTTGATCCTTTCGACTTGCATACTACTTAGATTCCTTCTAAAGTGTAGTGGAATCTTTACTCTATGTATTCTCATTTGATGCTTGATTTGTATGTCTATTATACAAATCACTTATGTCCATTCTTGGTCCCTATTACGGTATAATTAATCACTTAATGATTTAATTTTGGTGAGGAACTTGCAGAACCAGTGATGGTTTTGCTTGCAAAGTTGGTGAAATATGTAAAGTTTCTTAGTATTGAGTTCTATAGGATTGATTAAAGCTTTGAATGTTGTTGGTCCCATTGAAATCTTAGCAGACCATACTTTCTTCTTCTTTCCTTATCCACATTTCAGATTTGTTCAAGCAATTTATGGTAAAGTTAAAGTCAGTGATTCTTTCTTCATCTTTTGCTGATGTGGTACTTATGCGGTAATGCCAACAAAATAGTAGCTGAAATATGTGAATTCATATGCTTATTGGTGCGATATTAGCCTGCCAGTTTGAACTTAAAGTGAAATTTAAGTTTGCCAATTTAAGCAATTTAAGGTTTCTCGAATGTAGTTGCAACTAATTTCAATACTCGAAAGTTGGACATTTGCATTTGGTTTTGATTGATTCAGAGTTAGCTATAGTGAGAATCAATTCAAAAAGAATCTGCCTTGGTAGTTGCGCTCTAACTTTTATTAGTTCTATTGTTTTGAATGTGTTATTTACAGGGGTAAGATATTTGGGCTATAATCACTCTTTTTTGGTTTCCTATCCAGCTTGAGAGAACAAGAATTCTATGAAATCAGGTTATTTCAAGAGTAAACAAATTTGGTTGCTGCAAATTTGGAGGAAACCTGCAATACTAATCCAAGTCTTGAAGAGAGTACATTAAAGAGGAAGAAATTGATGGACTCTGACACTAAGATAGTAGAGTAGTATTGCTGGAACTAAGGTCCACTTTATGAAATGTATTTTTAGTACTTCGCAAACGGTTGGATTTTCATAAAATTTAGACTTACATTGTAAATAGTTTCAGCTTTCACGTTTTGGTTATCCTTCTTCATGGACAATTGGAATTACAGGTTGAAATTAGTATGAATTTGTGTGTACATAATAATAGCAGCTTAGTTGAGTGTGTGTATAACAACAATAACAACTTGGATGTGCGAGTTTATGCTAGCTGCAACTTGCATTTTCGTGTTGATTTTTGTAAAAACAGCGAAAATTGTTAAGTATAAGTTTAGGGAAGGTTTGAAAGTTGCGATTGTTTTGGTGAGATTGTTACTATACATGTATTGTTTATTATGCATCATTTTTTATTATCAGAACCAACACATGAATTATTTTTGTGATGCGACAAACACTATTACTCAAAATGAGTGATTGTTATATCTCAACTTTGGTTGAGTTGAGATTGTTTTGTCTCAGCTTTTATCTCATGTGACATACACAATCTGACAATCACAGATATATACCAAACATTGTATTTTACAATGCATCAAATTTGACAATACATTTATGCAATTGTTAAATAGATGTATTCTTGACAATACATGTATAATTATACATGCATTCTCAAGAATACATCTTTTTAACAATCGCAACTTCCAAACGACTCCTTAGTTTGTAAACTTTATGTACATGAATAACACTAGCAGCGCACCGGCCAACAGGTCGGGCCCAATTGCTAGTTATATTGGACCGTATTGGGCCTATTTGCCCAATCCGGGATAGTCTATTGTACTTACTTGGCGGTTAAGGGTTATACCCGTGTGTTTTTGGTGATAGAGTATAATTAGGCTTCCTTCATTTCTTGTAAACCCTAAGAACACAAGAGTTGTTACAGCCGTACTATCATAGTGAAGCTTCTTATTTGAGAGCTATGCTCTCTGTGGAGTAGTCCTAGCTATTTGCTGGGGAAACCACATAATTCCTTGTGTCATTTATTTTCCGCAATTCTACGATTTTACATGATATCAGAGCTGTGACGATCATGACACTTCTTTAGTACATCATGGTGGGCACAGACGATGGTTCCAAACCGCAGAACAGTGACAAAGGCCACATGGGCATTGCTGGCGATGGCGGTGATGAGATCCCGATCTCCTCGCCGCCTTTGTACCTTCATCCTTCGGAAGACCCAGCGATACTCTTTGTTCAAGACCTCCTGTCAGACACGAACTATGGCGAGTGGGTCAATGATATGACCGACACTCTCATATCCAAAAACAAGCTTGCTTTTGTGAATGGAGGGCTCCCGCGCATGGTATTGCCCCGGAAAATTTCCGCTCGAAACGTTGTTTAATAGACTTATTCATCCCTAAAGAATAGCCTCAGGCTGAATCCGTGATCTGGTTCGGTGGCCCGTCGTGATGCGTGGGATCGCTGCGATGCCACAGTCAAGGGCTAGTTGAAGACGACCATGAGTAGGGATATTCGGAACAGTGTACATACTGCCACGACGGCCCGCACCATATGGCTTGATTTACAGCACCGCTTCGGTAAGGGTTCAGCTCAGCATGCGTATGAGCTGCGGTGCATCATTGGTTTCTTGAACCAAGAGAAACTCAGTGTTTCTGCCTTCTATACACGATTACAGGCTTTGTGGGATGAGATGCAGATGATCAGTAACATGCCGCGTTGCCCCTACGCAGGCTGTACGTGTGGTGGCTGTCGGTGCGATCTCCCTAAGCAGCACCAAGACAAACTTGAAACCGAGCAACTCTTTGAGTTCCTGCTCGGGTTGGATGAGTCATTCTTCGTCGTTCGCAGCCAGATTCTCAGCATGCGGTCTACCCCGACCTTGTCCGAGGCATATCAGTTGGTTTCTGTCGAGGAGCAACATCGATACATAACTAGCAGTCGAAGCCCAGTGATCGAGATGACCGCCTTTCAAGCCCAATCGGACACATATACTCCCACTGATTTGAAGAAGCCGCATTATTCCCATTGCAACAAGCTGGGACATCACAAGGAGACATGCTATCGACTCATCGGTTTTCCACCGCGGCATCCTCGTGCGAAACAAGGTGAAGGTCGGAATGCTCCCCCGCGTCGCTCCAAAGCAGCTCACGTCGAGCCTGAAACCAGTGAGACTCATTCCATACCTGGTATCACTACTGCCCAACTAGCTCAACTCAAGCAATTCCTCTCGGGTTTGGCTCCTGATGCGGTTTCTGAGCCGATGGCGCATATGGCGGGTAATCCCTCTCATCTTTATGAATGGTTAATCGATTCAGGTTGTAATGAGCATATTGTTAAGGATGCACGTTGGTTACATTCTCTGGATAGTACGAATAGCTTCTCTAGCGTACATATACCATACGGGACAGGAATTCCGGTTAGAGGGGTTGGTTCAGTGCAGTTTTCACCTTCTCTTACTCTTAGCCGAGTGTTACACGTGCCCGATTTCAAGTGTAATCTGCTCTCTGTGAGTCCTTTAACTCAGGATCATAATGTGGCATTCATGCATGATTTCTGCGTGCTTCAGACCTTACCTTCTAGGACGCTGATTGGCGTCGGTAGACAGTAGGATGGACTTTACTACTTTCAGCGTGTTCCTAGGCAGCCGATTCCTCAAGTGTGTAAGGTGGTTGGTCGAGCAGACGCAGTGGATTTGTGGCATGCTCGCATGGGGCATCCTTCTTTTGATCGATTAGCATTGTTAAAGGATTTTGTGGATTGTGATTTTAGTTATCGGCAAACTTCTCATTGTGATTCATGTTTGCGTGCTAAACAATCTCGCACTCTGTTTCCTCATAGCTCAATCAAAACTACTGGTTGTTTTGATCTCATTCATATTGACATCTGGGGGCCGTATAGCACTCCGTCTCTTGATGGGTCTCGTTATTTCCTCACTGTCGTTGATGATTTTAGTCATGCGACGTGGATTTATTTGATGCGGTTTAAGTCCGATGTGGAGCGCTATCTCAAGTTGTTTTGTGAGATGGCTTCTACTCAGTATAATTGGATTGTCCGTCGCATCCAGGCTGACAATGGACTGGAATTTCAGACAAATTCTCTCCGTCGTTATTACGAAGCCAAAGGCATAATACTACAGACTTCTTGCATAGATACTACGCAGCAGAACGGTGTTGTTGAGCATAAGCACCGTCACCTCTTAGAGACCGCCCGAGCTCTTATGTTCCATGCTGGTATGCCCGTCCATTTCTGGGGAGAGTGCGTTCTTACTGCTGCTTACTTGATTAATCGTCTTCCCTCCCCAGTTCTCTCCATGAGAACACAAGAGCTGTTGCAGCCGTACTATCATAGTGAAGCTTCTTATTCGAGAGCTATGCTCTCCGTGGAGTATTCCTAGCTATTTGCTGGGGAAACCACGTAATTCCTTGTGTAATTTATTTTCCGCAATTCTCCGATATTGTATATCGTTGTTATATCGTGAGTCGTGAGGAATCATATGTTGTGCTCTATTATTATTATATAATTATTATTATAAAAAGAACAAACAAAGGTTTACAAAAATTTAGTGGACAATCTGGATACAATATGGACTTCCACTCTTTTAACTACAACAAAGTTAAAAAAAATGTATGCGGCCGCCCAATCCCCTACATTATGTGACACAAAGAATTTTTGTATCCACTTGAGCAAAGCTACAGCTGCCGTATCCAACTCTCACAGCAAAGAAAAAGAAAAGGACAAGAAACCGTAACCAGCCGCCATACACAAGTCTCGATACTTGGCACACTTTCGCTGAGTTGCATCATCAACAACTCGGCACGACACAAAACCAGTAATCCCAGTCTGAGCCAAAGGTTAATACCCAGTCAGATCAACACGCACATCTCGCACCTTGTCCTAGGAATTAGGGGTGGAAATCGATACGGTATCGATATCTCAATACCAAATACTAAAATCCCGAATACCGAATTACACCCTAGAATCAATTCCAATCCCAATCACTAAATAATTTCGGTATCCCAATCCCAATTCCTAAATATTTCGGTATCCCAATCGGTACTTCGGTATCACAATTGGTATTATCAAATACGGAATTAATTATCTTTACAATTAATAATTAAGGGTCACGCTGGCATGCTCCAGACGCATAGCATGCTCCAGACGCATAGCATGCTCCAGACCTTCCGGACCATTGATTTAATCTAACGGTGTTGATTAATTCAAATTACATTATTTATTATTTACAATTTCAAATAAATAAGTTGATGTCAATACATTTTCATACGACCTCTTTAGTCCCTATACAAACTTTTTCACATAATTTTATATTACAGTACCTAATGTTCTCCGGTCACCATAATTAAGTTCAGGGGACGCCAACTCCTCTCTTCATTGCAGCCTCTGTCATTGTTTCCACAGCTTAATTTCCTGGCCACTGTACACCGTCAAATGGTTTACCATCGTTGCGAAAGGGAGCAATCCGCTAGGAGCTTATCTGACACCTCTCTCTTCTCCGCCAACCCACGACACCAATCCAATCGCTTTCACTCTTATCCAGCAACCCAATTGCCGACCTCGCCGTAATCTCATCACCATCTCTCTATGACGGAAACCCCACGTTCTGTAGGCACCCACATCCCCAGTGGCGGAGCCAGAAAATTGGCCAAGGGGGTGTCTTTATCATATCATAAAAAATCACCTATACAATAGAAAAGTCAACTTTAAATTAAACAAAAAGTCAACAACGCAATACTCTAAATTCATACAATTACATTAAAATAGTTTCACGTACACCGGTTACAACGTCAAACAAATAAGTTCAATACATACAAATCAAGACTTCCATTCATCAAATACTACAAATTAGAACTCAGAAGTACCTTGGAATTGATTTTGTGAAACAAACAAGTGAACTTCAATTGATACTTCTTCACTTTCAACTTTGTTTAAACAAAAGACAAGAAATTTCTCTGTTGTAGAGCTACAAAAAAAAAATGAGCGAGTTTAAACAAAAGACAACAATTTATTACTATAAATAAAGACGAAACTGCATTGCATAACAAAACTCACTCGATCGAAATGATAAGAAATTCTTCCTGCAACTGAATGGTCATTGGCTCGAATTTGTATATACCCCTACTCGAAAAAAAATTCTCCAAACCCAAGGGGGGTGCTTGCACCCCCCTCCTCTACAAGTGGCTCCGCCACTGCACATCCCACCGGAAACCCCTACCCGGCGAAGCTCGGGTGCAGCGGCCTATCAACGAATTCTCCAGCAGCCTCTCTCTGACATTGATCTAGACAACCCCAACTCATCCACGTGATTGAACCCTTGATGGGAGGAAACTCTGCCTCGAATTTTTTCCCTATATTTCTTTTCGATCTTGTTGTATAAAGAACGACGATGGCAGGAAACTAATCGCCTAGTATCCCGATTTCGGCAATGGCCGTACCGCAACCTCTGTTTTCCACGACATCCTTTTGTGGTCGTACGCCGTCAACTAATTCCGGTGGTCACTTTAGGGTTTTAGGTTTTGGTGGTTGTTGAATTAGCATGATGATTGTAAAATTGAGGTTAGTTAATGGGGGTAGTTGTGATGAATTGATGATGGTCGAAGGGCTTGGGGTGCGGCATGATGAAATTGAAGATCCACATTACAATGGAATTTAATTATCAATTATATAAATCTTCAGGGTTCAATAAAAACCTCTACGAAATAAATGTATCATACGAGAAAATATAATGGTAATTATTGTTGGGGGACTTCATAGCACATAATTATTTAGGGTATAGTATCATGGCCCAAACTTCGAGTAATTCATTGTCTAAATAGAAAAATTCAATGGGCGTACGGTAGGCTAGCATACGTCCGGACGTACGGTAGGCTAGCGTACGTCCGGACGTACGCTAGTCTTTGCCATATATATATAGTGGCTTCTTTTGTACCTTGGGTAAAATCTAGGGTACCCCATACCTTGAGTAAGAAAACACTATCTAGACCTCGAATTAACCGGATTTTTGGGCATGATACTATACCCTAACCTTTAATGAGTGAACCCTAGGTCTTAGTTATCTGAATCATAGAGCCTAACCCCGAAGATTATACATGTAATTTGTTTAATATATTGTGACATATCATGACTGTCAATTTTTGTTTCTAATTAAATTCATCTAAGTGTATGAGATTTGTAGAATTAAGACCTAGATTTTGATCTTTAAGGGTTTGAGAATAGGATCAGAGGCCCAACTCTAGTCAATTCAAGGTCTAGATACCATTTTCTTAATCAAGGTATGTCATACCTTTGATTTTACCCAAGGTACAATAGAACCATCCATATATATATATATATGGTGGCGTCTTCGGTGCACTCACTTTTTTGGGTGCATTCAGTGCACTCACTTCATAACCGTCATTTTAAACATGCAATTTATGTCAAAATGATGTCAATCATCACTTATGATGTGATGAACAATAACGCACATGAATTTGCACAAAAACCATTAAAGATTTACTTTAATTTGAAGAATTTATAGTTTAGAGATTTAGGGTTAGGGTTTACAATTTGGGGTTTAGGGATAGAAATCAAAATTGAAGGTTTAGGGCTTAGGGTAATCGGCTAATTAGTTGTTGTCATATGTTATATCATCATATTACACTAATTCTACAAATTAAAATTCAAAATCTGATACCTTAAGTCTAGTTTTTGAGTTGGGTGCATTAAACGCACTCATTTTTGTGAGTGCACCGAAGTAGTCACCATATATATATATATATATATATATATATATATATATATGGGGAGTTCTACGGTACCCAGAGTGAAATCCAAGGTACCGCATACCTTGAGTAAGAAAACGCTATCAAGAACTTGAATTGACAAATCTTTCGGATATGATACTATACTCTAACACTTTAAGATCAACATCTAGGTCTTAATTCTCTAAATCTTATACCCCAAGATCAATTTAATTAGAAACAGTAATCGACGGTTGTGATTCATCCAAATATAAGCAAAAAAATCAATGCACCATCTTAGGGTTTATAGTTTATGATTTAGATAATTATGACCTAAGGTTCACTCATTAAGGGTTAGGTTATAGTATCATGCCCAAAAATCCTGCTAATTCGAGGTCTAGATAGCGTTTTCATACTCAAGGTATGCGGTACCCCGGATTTCACCCGGGGTACCGTAGAAGGCACCTATATGTGTGTGTGTGTGTGTGTGTGTGTGTGTGTGTGTGGTGACTACTTCGGTGCACTCACAAAAATGAGTGCGTTCAATGCACCCTACTAAAAAACTAGTCTTAAGGTGTGGGATTTTGAATTTTAATTTGTAGAATTAGTGTAATATTATGATATAACATATGATAACAACTAATTAGCGGATTACCCTAAGCCCTAGACCTCCAATTTTGAGTTCTATCCCTAAACCAGAAATTGTAAACACTAACCCTAACGCTAAATCTCTAAACTCTAAATCATTTAAATTAAAGTAAATCTTCAATGGTTTTTGTGCAAATTCATGTGCGTTATTGTCCATCACATCGTAAGTGATGATTGACATCATTTTGACATAAATCGCATGTTTAAAATGACGGTTATGAAGCGAGTGCACTGAATGCACCAAAAAAAAGTGAGTGCACCGAAGACGCCACCATATATATATATATATATGGGTCAGACTCGTATGCTCCCGGTACATGTCATACTCCAGATTCCCTACACTATCGATCTAATCTAATGTACATTATTAATTTTAATTAAATTAACTATTGATTTATAATTATAATTACCAACTACACCCATTCAATTCTTATACGTGCACTATAGCCCCATAATTAAAATACCTTGATCTCTCCACTTCGCCCCGTACATCACGAGCCTCCATTACAAAACCTCTCAGAACTTATGAAGCAGTCCATCTTCATTCAACCCAATTAGCATCACAAGTCGTCTTCTTCCTATTCCTGGTTTCCTCCCCAGCATATCCCACCACCAATTAACATCACAACTTCTGAAGCAATCTATTTACCAAAAAAAGACCAAATTGCTAAATCCGGTGGAGAATTTTGTGTGTCTATTAGTGCCTCCAAAGCTTGAAATTTTATTTCAATGGCGGTAGTTGAGCCAAAAATTAAGGGAACAGGAAGAGCAAAAGAAATATCTAATGACGGTTTCCGCAAATCACAATTCTCACACCCCTGTCGAATTATCTGCCTAGGTCAGCAAAGCTAAATCTACTAGTTGCATCACCTCTCCACCTTCCATTGCCTTAATGTTCCTCCCCACGGAGAAACCTCGACTGGGAACTTGGCCTGTCTTCGTCTCTTGCTTCGAGGCCTGGTTCTTAAAAGTATTTATCACTCCCAAAAAATTTGGATATCGCGTTCACTAATTGAATATTGTCTGTACATTGGAAGGAAGATATGATAGGATGTGGTGTAGGCTTGCGATTGTTAGTTTGAATTATCGGTGATCTTTGCTAGAGTACGAGTTAGGTCTCGTTTAACGCGAGCTTCTTTGATTCGGAATTAGAGAGCCCACTTTTGTGAACTGTCACCCTAACTCATCCGTCAAATGTTATTCATCTCATCGTCGATGAAATCGACTCTGCGGATGCCAATTGTTCGTTGCTGGTAAAATGTCGCAGAAATTTGAAGGGGATTCAGGCAGATGATTATTATAGTTTGGAAGCTTTGAAGGTAGAAGATCAAGAGATGAAATAATTAGTTCTACTTCTTAGCTTCTTGTATCTGTTGGAACCTTTGAACTTTGAAGGTTAGAAGATGAACAAATTTTCTGGTGGTGAGAGTGTGCGTAGTACAGAATAAGGAGAAGATAGAAGATGAGTTGTCATTTTGTTAAAGAAAAACAAAATTCAGCTATATAGATTCTGGGTTTTCAAAAGTGATCTAAACAACAAAGTTACGGTGAAAATTATTGGGGATTATTTTGCATACATAAATATTTAACGGGTGGAGTTAGTAATTATGAATGTAAATTAATAATTAATTTTCTCAAAATCAATAGGGGCCATCCGATTAAATTAACGGTGTAGAGATCTGGAGCATGCTATGTACCGGGAGCATACGAGTCGTATCCATATATATATAAATATATGGTGAGTTCTACGGTACCCTGGGTGAAATCCGAGGTACCGCATACATTGAGTATGAAAACACTATCTAGACCTTGAATTGACCAATCTTTCGGACATGATACTATACTCTAACACATAAAGATCAAAATCTAGGTGTTAACTCTTCCAATCTTATACTCCAAGATCAATTTAATTAGAAATAATAATCGACGGTTATGATTCATCGAAATATAGGCACAAAAAGGAATGCACCATCTTAGGGTTTATAGATTATGATTTAGATAATTATGACATAGGGTTCACTCATTAAGGGTTAGGGTATAATATCAGACACAAAAATCCTGGTAATTCGAGATCTAGATAGAGTTTCCATACTCGAGGTATGCGATACCCCGGATTTCACCCGGGGTACCATAGAAGCCACCATATATATATATATATATATATATATATGACTACTTCGGTGCACTCACTTTTGAACTTTAATTAGTTGTATCCATAAGACATCAAATTTTGAACTTTAATTAGTACTCTCAATATAATATGATGATACGACATAGAATCATAACAAATCAATCCATTACCCTAACCCCTTAACCTTCAATTTTGAATCCCAACCCAAAATCCCAAATTGTAAACCTAAACCCTAACCCTAAATTCCTAAATCCTAAATCCTTCGAATTAAAGTAAAATTTGAATGAATTTTTTTCAAATTCATGTGCTTCTTGTTCATAATATCATAAGCAACAATTGATACCGTTTTGACATGAATCGCATGGTCAGAATGACGATTATGAGGCGGGTGCATTGAGTGCACCCGAAAAAGTGGGTGCACCGAATACGCCACCACATATATATATACACACGAGCTAGAAAGAAATTGCAAAAAAATACATTAAAAATTAATTATTTCAAATTAGTGTGATATAATAACATGCGACTGGATAAGTAAGTCGAAGAACCCATTTGTAAAAACTTCAACCCAATCCCCTCATAACTTACCTGATTTGTAATCCAATTGACCAGTGCCTCAATTGACTCATAATCCGATTGACTCACAAGTTGATTTACCCATAATCCGGTAATTTTATTATCGAAGAATCCTACAACCTGGCGGTCTCGCAACCCACCTAACCCGCCCAATTAACAGTCTGTGCACAAGCAAGCAAAAAAATTTCTCCAAAAAAATTTCTGCTTCGATAAAAAAGAAACAAAATTTCTGCACCTTATATGGAAAATGACAAAGTAGCTTGCTGCATTCGGATTGTTAATTAGCACGTATCAACTCTCTCCATTCTTGTCCACAGAAAGTATGTGTTTGCGTTGACTGTTGGCTCACCCAACTCTCTACAGCCTCTGAAAAACTTTGATTGGACTCATTTCGATTTCATACTGTATCATCCGATTGACTGAAGCAGTAAAATTCATCTGTCTTGTCCTCGAATACCTTGGAGAAGGTTTGCCTCCCCACACCTTCTCGTTTTTTCTGAAAAATTTGTTGGCTCTGGTAGAGGCGAACAAACACACCCGTAAACCGTCTAACACGATCCAACACACATGTATTTATCACTAAAACGAAAGTTTTGGGTTGGGTGAAGGTTTTATTTTGTACAACCCGCCTCTTTGGGGTTGGGTTTGGATTTTAGATTATACAACCTGTAGAACCCGACCCAACCCGTGCTCCAATTATTAGTATGAGTTCGTATCCAAAAAAATATTTATGTCGTATATAGCTATACTTATGAGACAATTAAGATATTTCGTCATGTTTTTCTCTCATAGTCTCCCTAATCTAATGTATTATTCGGTTTAAAGTTTAGACATAAATATAGCTATGATTCATGTAATTCTTTTTCTTGTGTACAATTTTAATAAAATAACATATTATCGATGCGTTCATTTATAACTTTTTTAGCCTATTTCAACAAATGTCGTGAAAAAAACTAGACATAAATTGAAGTAAATCAAATTTTATTAAAATTCAAACAACATTTGTGAATTTTGATACCTTTCACCTCGGTTTATTCGTTTGAATTTTTAATTAGTTATATAATATTTTATGGTGTAGAATAATTATATATTTTGTGTTGGGTTGGGTATTTACTTAAACATATCGCCAACCCGACCCAACCCAATTAGAAACAAACCATAGGGTTTAAATTTTTTTGGGTGGATTTGGGTTTAATATTTCTCAAACCGTAGTGCTGAGTCCGATGATTAAAATGCCTAAACCCGGACCACCCGACCCATGTACACCCCTAGGCTTTGGTACATCAACCATCTATATTCATGGCAGTGATTGCTATTCTTTGGAGAATTTGGCGATCATGTAACTGGGTAGTTTTTTAGAACAAACAGTTCAGCATCACAGCATTGATGCGGCAGTTTAACCAACAGGTTCATGAGTGGGTCTTTCTGTCGGTGGACCGTCTACTCCAGCTATCCAGTCCTCGCACTTTTCCCTTGGGTCCTTGTCCAATCAATATACGATTATCTTTTATAAAAAAAAAAGAGTGAAGCATTAAAATGAAAATACTAATTACGGCTTTGAAAGATAGTTTAACTATTCATTGATCAAGTCTTTATAATAATAATAATAATAATAATAATAATAATAATAATAATAATAATAATAATAATAATAAGTGATCAAGACCGCAATTTACTTAAAGTGGATCAAACCTACAAAAATCATTTCTGTTTTACAATAATTCAGGATGTGATATTCTGAAATGTATCTACAAGACATTAATCAACTCATTATTAAAGATGTCATTCTAAATGTACCCTATTAAAAGGTCGTTCATAATTTCATTATTCATGAGATTCTAAAGTAAGTCTTCATATAGTTCATTGGAAATGATTGTTAACACTGGTAGATGACACCTCTGTTTGACTTGACTTGATTCGGGCCAAACACGTTTATAAACTCAACTTCTAGAAACAGGGCAAAACCTTTTTATGGGACAGGATACGGTGACAACCCGGGAGTTGTCAGATTCACAACCAAGGATATTTTGGGTATGAAAAAAATGAATATATTAATTACCTTTTTTGTATTAATTATATTGGGAATTTAATACCCATATTAAATACAATTTTTTTCTGAAATTCAAATCTTATACATTAATATCTCTATCTATCTCTCTCTCTCTCTCTTTTCCTTTCTCCAGCAGCCACTCCGCATCGACTGACAAACTTTTTCTCCGGCGAATTCTCTCCGGCAGACTCCCTCCGGCAACCTGAAAAAATGTACCAATGCGTTAAAAAGTGTACCAATCTATTAGTCTACTGGTAATTAATATACCAGTGCTAGTGGTACGCTACCAGTACGTTAAAAAATGTACCAGTACTAGCGGTACCAGTAAAAAATGTACCAATACTAGTGGTACGCTACCAGTACATCGCTACCAGTAGAGAATAACACAACGCTACTAGCACTGGTAGCGCTACCACTAGCATTGGTAGCGGTACCAGTAGAGAATAACACAAAAAAACAGATAATAGTGGTATTAGATGATAGTGGTACCAGATGATAGTGGTACCAGTGAGTAGTGGTAGGGGAGCCACTGGTACGTACCAGTGAGTAGTGGTATCGTACCAATAGGAATTGGTACCACTAGCATTGGCGGTCTTCTCATCGAGATTCTTCGCACCCCCGGCGGTGGCCTTGGCGTCGAGGAGGTCGTTGAAGCCGACGTCGGAGGCAGAGAGCTTGGTGTAGAGACGATCTGGACGTCGATCTGGACGTTGCTGATGAGAACGCGGACGAGCCGATCTGGACGTCGCGGAGCCAGGCGGCGGCGTAGATCTCGATCATGATGGCGGGGACAGCAGGCTGTGAACGGTGGGCACGGGAGAGGAAGAGGGAGGGGAGGACAGCGGCGCGGGGAGGACAACGGCGGGGCGGGGCGCGAGGGGAGGACAGCGGCGCGGCGGCAGGGGAGGCAGAGGCGGCGACGGTGGTGGAGCTCTTGACGGCTAGGGTTTTTTTGTTAGAGATATGTGAGAGGGGAAGAGGAGGGAGACGCAGGAGAATGGGGGAGGGTCTGTTTTTTTTTTTTTTTTGGTAATAAAAAGTATTTATATGGAAAATGGAAAGGATCTCATGTGGTAAGTTTTCCATTCCGAATTTGCCCTTGGTTTAATCTTAACCATTAATTTAAAAAAAAAGAAGAAAAAGACAGGAGAGAGAACGTATCTGATGGCCACAAAGGTGGTTGTGAATCTGACAACCCCCAAGGGGGTTGTCACCGTATCCTGTCCCCCTTTTTATAACATAACAATTCGGAGCTTCTAAGAAAAACTATTTGAGAATAAGAGATTATTCTTATCATTTTTATCTTTTTCTTGTAAAATAGAATTTAAATTTTCAATTATAACGCTTAACAAATCTACTATATCATTAAGTTAACAAAGATACAATCATTCTTAATACGATTCAAATCGTATGATCCTAAAACATCTATTAATCAATAAGATAGAGCATAATATTTTCCAAACAGTTAGTTTCTAACTCTAATACATCTACGAAATAATACTTAACTAACATAATTATCTTGTAACAAGAGTGAAAAGTGAAAGAATGGGGTCGTTTGCTTCATGGATTTAAAAATTAGGGTATTATAATTTAAAGACCCAAGAATTTATCAATGATTTGAGGCATTATGGATTTGTAACAAACTTTTGTTTGTTCAGATGTTTTATCATGGATTTAATGTTTTGGGATTTAGAACTTAAAGTCCGAAATTACCATACTATCATTTTCCATTTGTTTGTCATGTTTATGATATGTACACAAAATAAGAACAATGCATACTAATAAGCATAATGTTGCCACAAGGACAATAATAATAAACGGAAAAATTTAGTTTAACATTCAACGTAACATATATCGGTTACCAATTATTTTGTCCTTATTTTCAAAAGTAACATATAGCAACATATATTATAACCGGGGAACAAAAAATTACACGTTCTATGAAAAGGACAAAGAAAACTACAACATAAGAAATCATATAAACAATCTAACTCATATTTGCACATTAATTGAATATTTATATTATTTCTTTGTTGTTAATTAATTGATTATTAATAAAGTACAAAAGTTAAATGTATGGGCAAATTTGGAATTTTAAAAGTTCGTGAGGGTATATGGGTAAACCCCATTATGCATTTATGACATGCTACAAATCCTACATCAATATGTGGGATTTACAAGTTCGTGGGGCCCACGGATTTGGAGCCTTAAATTTCATAGGGGGCACATATGTGGGTGGTCACTCAATTGCATTTCTACTATATATTGTCTTAAGTTACGGGTAAATGCCACATTTGGTCACTAAGATTACTAAATCGTATCATGTTTAGTCACTAGAAAAATTTAATATTAATTTTGGTCACTCGAATTACTGTAACACGTCACATTTAGTCACTCTCCTGTAGCCTCTGTCCAACTCCGGTCACTCGAATTATTGAAACATGTCACATTTGGTCACTCGAATTATTGAAATATGTCACATTTAGTCACTCGAATTACTGAAATATGTCACGGTTAGTCACTCTCCCGTTAGTTTCCGTCCAACTCCATTAATGGAGTTGGACGGAAACTAACGGGAGAGTGACTAAACGTGTCCAGTTTCAGTAATTCAATCGACCAAAATTTATATTAAATTTTTCTAGTGACTAAACATGACACGATTTAGTAATCTCGGTGACTAAATGTGGCATTTACCCAAGTTACCTTCACTATCATTGATAGGTTTCAATTTTATCCATGTATTTTTTATATGTGGAGAAATATTCTTGGTGGGGCAGGTATGGGTATGAGACGGGGAGGCTAAAACCATACCGGCTCCATACCCTGTCATTATAGGGATTCCCCACGTGTAGGGCTGGAAGTTTGGTACAAGTATTTGGGATATACCGAATACCATACCGAATTTGTCTATATTTGGTATTACTGAATACACGTATTATTTTGTGAGATCGGGATTGGGATTGAATTTCAATTGTTATTCGGTATTAGGGATTACGGGATTGGGATCGGTATATACTGAAATACCGATCAATACCGAAATATAAGCTAGTGTGTATTTTATCCTCTCAACTCATTCACTACTACGCGACCATCAACCACCAAAAGTGTCATTTAATTATACATAGATCATTACATTACTATTTCACACTAATATTAGTCGTCTCTCAACCTCAAATTCGTTAAATTAAAGATTACCAATTACAAGAACTTGAGATGTTAGCTCTAGGCAACTCAAGCCTATTTGTTTAGTCTCTTTGCCCTAAATTAAACAATAAAATTTAATTATTAATTACAAATGTAATTAATTATGTATTCGATAATACCGATTGGGATACCGAGGTACCGATTGGGATACCGAAATTATTTAGGGTTTGGGATACCGAAATTATTTAGGGATTGGGATAGATTTTAAGGTATAATTCGGTATTCGGGATTTCGGGATTTGGTATTGGGATACTGATACCGTTCCGATTTCCACCCCTACCCACGTGGACTAGGGCGGGGGCGGTCGGGTACCCACGATCATGGGTTTGTATGTTTTGTAATTTTTTATGAACGGTTTTGTAAGTTATTTTGTATGCTTTATGAATTTTGTAGTCTAGCGAGGTTCTAGTACGTTTTCAAAGCTTTCTGGCATATTTGTTGTGTGGTTTGTTATGTTTCTGGTTTGTGATCTTCTCGATTAATACACCACTCTCTCAATTAATGCACAATACACATATGTCTCATCCTCCAATTTTTAATAATGACTAGCGTGCTTCTCTTTTTAACAATTTTCGGTAATTATGATCAATTTTTTTAAATTAAAAAAGATTATCAAAACAAATGTTTGTATTTTTTTTTTTTTTGCATTGAAAGGAGGCCGAGGCCGAACAGACAAAGGATTACAACCAAGATTGTTAAACCCCTATCGAACCCTCGGTTGGACCCGATCCGACCCGAGTCGAGCTTCAAAATAGCCTTCAGAAAGCCCCCTGATCTGACCCCAGGGAGAAGAAGAGAGAGGAAGAGGAACGAAGGAAGGGAGATGGTGGGTGGATCATGGAGATTAAGTAGATTTATTTTGTGAAAAATTAGTTTTTAATAGATATATGTAAGATATAATTTTTATTTCGGTCATTAAATCTTTAATTACTACCTTATTTGTATATATATTTAGAAAATATCTTAAACAACTCAAACCAGCCGAACCCCAATCAGACCATTAAATCTCAAATCCCTTGCTTGATCGGCTCAATAACTTAAACCGATTTGACAACTTTAAAATTACAAAACAGAGAAAAGAGGGCTGCGTTACAACGACGCTCAAGGGAGATGCCCATGCCCCATAGTACTATCCTCTCTAAGAAAATGTTTATATTAGTTGAAAGTAGTGTTAGCACACTGCTAACAAAAATCGAGCAATAACATCCTCTACCCTTTCCCTCCACCTGTCATCTTCCTCTCCAATTTGGTAGCTTGTTGTTGTGTATGATTGGCCATAAACAACGCCCACATCGGCCAAATTCTGTTGCTCTTTTCCCGTGAACTTCACCAACGGGGTTACTACTCTGTTTCAGGCGGGGTCAGAGGACACGAAACACAATTCTGAAAACTTCTACCATCCTCTTTGCTCTCACCTAACTCCCCTCCCTCCCTCCCGTAATCTTTAACCCCCCAACACAACACATATCCCGTCCCGTTCATCCAAACTTCCAGGAAACCGAAACGAGAAATCAATGGCGTCTCCAATGAATGAAGGCAAGGAGGTGAAATCCGAAATTGCGGCCTCGATTCTCCCTCTCCTGAAACTCGTCACCCTCACACTATTCGGCTCCGTTCTAGCCCATCCCAAAACCCAATTCATTCCCAGGCAGACATTCAAGCTTCTGAGCAGGCTCGTATTCGTCCTCTTCCTCCCCTGCTTAATCTTCACCCACCTCGGCCAATCCATCACCCTCCAAAAAGCCATCCACTGGTGGTTCATCCCCGTCAACGTCCTCATCAGCACGGCCGCCGGCTGCATTCTCGGCTGCCTGGTCGCCCTAGTTTGCCGCCCGCCGCCGGAGTTCTTCCGCTTCACCGTTATAGCTACCGGGTTCGGTAACACCGGCAACATCGCCTTCGCCGTTGTCGGCGCAGTGTGTCGTCGTCGGGGCTCCGACAACCCGTTCGGACCTGATTGCTACTCCAACGGCGTCTCGTACGTCTCAATTTCACAATGGGTCTCCGTTATTCTGGTGTACACTCTGGTTTACCATATGATGGAGCCGGCGCTGGAGTTTCGCGACGAGGATGGCGGCGGCGGCGGCGGAGGAGGAGGAGACATAGTTGAAGTGGTTGAAGATTCCGGCGGCGCAGATTTAAGTCGGCCGTTACTCGCGGAAGCGGAATGGCCGGGGATTGAGGACCAATTGGGAACAGAGCACAGCAAGAGTCCGTTCATAGCCAGGCTGTTTCTCAACCACAGCACAATTTCCGAATCCGAAATCCCGATGGAGGATCCGAGAGACCAATTGGAATCGATCAGATGCCTGGCGGAGCCGAGGGTACTGGTGAAAAAAATCAGAGTGGTGGCGAAGGAAACCCCAATTCACCACATCCTCCAGCCGCCCACGATCGCGTCGCTCCTGGCGGTAGTGATCGGGCTGATTCCGCCGCTGAGGAGCTGCGTGTACGGCGGCGATGCTCCGCTAGGGTTCGTGACGGACAGCCTGACGATGATGGCGGGGGCGGCGGTGCCGTCGGTGATGCTGGTGCTGGGGGGCATGTTGGCGGAGGGCCCCAGCGACAGCGAGTCGAGCCTAGGGGCGAGGACGACGGTGGGGATAGTGGCGGCGAGGCTCGTGGTGCTGCCGGCGGTGGGAATTGGAGTGGTGTGGGCGGCGGAGGAGATGGGGCTGCTGGTGGCCGGAGACCAGCTTTACCGATTCGTGCTGCTGCTGCAGTACGCGACGCCAAGCGCGATATTGCTGGGTGCCGTTGCGAGCTTGAGAGGGTATGCGGTCAGGGAGGCATCGGCACTGCTGTTCTGGCAGCATATTTGTGCCGTCTTCTCCCTCTCCTTCTATACTATTGTCTTCTTCAACCTCCTGCTCTCTTACATCTAGGTCCAGTTCACCTTCTTTAATTCATTTCCTCGCTAGCTATGATGATACTTTTAATCCCTTCTAATTGACTTGTATTTATTTCATTTTAAATTCGATTTTGAGTAGAGCCATGATGCATTTATGCATTATGCCGCCCAAGTCGCCAATAGTAGGGAACGGCTACGGTGCTAATTGTACAATAGTTAGCACCGTCCTAACCAAGAGAAAAACTACTACTAGTTTGAATTAGTGTGATTTAACTTAGATGTTGTATTGATTTTATAATAATCCATAATGTTTTTTGCTAGTTATCACGGTGCTAACCCCTATAAGGGTTAGCACCTAATCCCATCCCCCAATAATAGTATTGTTGTTCCTAGCATTCATACTAATTAATTAATTGTTGAGGATAAACTTAATAGTTGATGTAGAGAACTGTTATGATTAATGGTGTCTTTTTAAGAAATTACTTAGAAAAACTCGCTCGCTATCGCTTCGCGTATAACAAAGATAAATATTTGGATAATGTCTATTTTCTATCAAAACTTTTTTAAGATTCTTTTCTATTATTCAAATCTATTAAAATTTTATTAATTATCCAAATCTTTCATAATGCATCAAAATATTAGCCATTTTTACGCTATCGTTTTTGTAACTCTTTTCTTAGTTAAAATACTAAAAGTTTGGAATGTTGACCTTTATGAGTCTCTTCCAAGTCAGTATCATGTTGCCAAGTCACTATCATATTGCCAAGTCAATATTATTAACAAATTTGCTTACTAGAAGTTAACATTTGACTAATTCTTAGTGTTTCGATAGGTTTAGATAATATAAAAGAATCTGAAAAATGTTTTGGATAAAATATAGACATTAATCAAAATATTTTAAAAAGTAATGATTTTAATGTTGACCCAAAAATGAAAGTCATCTTATTTCATTGTTAATCATTCTTTTCATAGGTTTGTTACTTACAATAGCATATGGTCGATGAACTTGCATAGTGTAGAGGGGTCGTCGAATATATTATTTATTTTTAAACTTCTTTCATGACGCTAATGTTTCAATTGGTATGGCTTTCTTTTTTTGGGTTTGAGGTAATCGTGGTTCTCTTTTATGAAATTTTTGGACTGATTGCAGGTTTGAGGAGGTTCAACTCGCATTGATCGGGTCAAATTAGGTTAGATACCCATGAATTTGGGTTGAATTGTCTTTCTCAAACAAAAGGAAAAAGCGAGATGAAAACACTAAAGCTAAAACTCACTACCGACTCAAAACTAGTCAAACCAAGGTTCAACTCGCTATGACCTGGTTGGACCGAGTTTTGGACAAATTCACACCTGACACAACACACCAATTACAAAAACAAATAAAACTCGCTCCCGTCGCAAACTTGTAAAATCGGGTTCAAGTCGCTTTGGTCGGGTTGAATTAGGTTGTATACCCATGCGTTTGAACTCAATTGTCATTCTCAACCAAAAGAAAAAAGATAAAAAAAAATACTAAAGCGGATAAAACTCGCTCATGACGCCGAACTCTCAACACTGCGTTCAACTCACTTTGACCTGGTCGACCCAGTTTTAACAAATTCACAATTTACCCAACCTGTCAATTACAAAAGCGGAGAAAACTCGCTCTCGATACGAAACGCGTCAACTATGGGTCAGAGTTCAATTGTCATTCTCAACAAAAAGGAAAATGAGAAATAAAAAAATTAAAGCGTACGAAACTCGCTTTCGATCTAAAACTGGTCAACAGCGTGTTCAACTCGCAGTGAACAATTTTTTAACAAATTAACACTTGGTCCAACTTACCAACTACAAAAGCGGATAAAGCTCGCTCACAATACAACACTCGTCAAAACCTTAGATTCGGGTCCAATTGTCTTCCCAACCAAAAGAAGAAGAAAAAATAAATTTATAAATGATAAAGTCGGTTTCAAGTCGCTTTGACTGGATCGAATTAGGTTGGATACCCATGGATTTGGGTTCAATTGTGATCATGCTCAATAAAAATGAAAAAAAAAATGAAAAAACACTAAAGATTATGAAACTCGGTCCTGATACAAAACTTGTGGTAGCGGCCTTGGGAAACGATGGTGGGAACAATTTAGGATACTGTCGACATTATTTCGAGATGGGCTGCAAACTGGTGGGCAAATGCAATGATTTGTACAAAACATTAAAGAGGATGAAACTCGGTCCAGATACAAAACTCGTGGTAGCGGCCTTCGCAAACGATGATGGGAAACAACTTAGGATTCCATCGACAGTATTTTGAGATGAGCTGCAAAATGATGGGCAAAGGCGATGATTTGTATTCAAGTTAGGATACCCATGTGTTTAGGTTCAATTGTGATCATGCTCAACAAAAAGGGAGAAAAAAAGAAGGAAAGAAAAAACACTAAAGAGGATGAAACTCGGTTACGATACAAAAATCGTGGTAGCGGCCTTGGGAAATGGTGGTGGGGAACAACTTAGGATTCCGCCGACAGTATTGCGAGATAGGTTGCAAAATTGTGGCCAAAGGCGATGATTGTGCAAAAAGTCATAGATTAAAACCTAGCGAACAATTACTAAACACAAAGGGGATAATTGTGCAAAAAATCATATACGAAAACAATAACAAAACACAAAGGCGATGATTTGTGCAAAAAACAGTAGACGAAAACTTAGCGAGTAATAACTAAACACAAAGTTTGTAGAATGGAGAGTGAGGTAAAAAAAAAGGACTTGGAACTTCCTCACTTGCACTTTTTTTTTTATCTGAGTGATATCAATGGAGGAAAATAGTTAAACTTACAATTCTACCCAGGACCCCTAAAAGACTCTAAAGAAGCCACCCCAAAAAATCAAAAGATTCTACCTCTAAACGAGACAAAGGCAGTGCTTTACGCGCCACTCTATGGGCAGCACTGTTGGCGGATCTAGGTACCGTCCTAAACTCTATACAAACAAACAAAGAGCTAAGGATCTGAAGACACTCTTGTAACACCGGACCACCAATCGAGTCTTCTATGACGCCTTGACGAACTTGTTTGACGACCACTTCGAAATCACCTTCGACTATTACGCGGGTCAAGGATCTTGAGAAGTATGAGAGTAACTAATAAATAGTGACTCAAACCTAGACTTTTATATATTAAAATTAATTAATTAGACTATCTCACAGCAGTGGCAATTATTTTTGTAACAATCGTTCCTTTTGTGGTCATCCCCTCCGAACACCTTTCATGGCTGAATCTCCAGCAGCACCGTGATGACTCAACAGGTCTTTCTTTGTCACTCAACTGGGCCACGATGATCCAGAAGAGGACCACTTCATCACCTTTAACGAGATTGTCAAGTCAGAGGAGATCAAAGTTAAAGTCAAGACTACAGCCAATCATATTGCTTGCACCAGAACAATATATTATGGGACTTGCGGGTGCCCTTATCGACGACAAACATGGAGCTTCGTGGAAGTTTGTGTTGCAGGTTGTGGATAATCCGCAAACGCACCAACCCGCACCTATTGTGGGTAACCATACCCACAAGTTGTGGGTAGCGGGTTGCGTGTGGGTAGTAAAATAACAATTTCTGTGGTTAGTGGTTATCCACTACCCACCGCGGTTAACCCACAATAACCACACTTTTTATATATATTTATTTAGTGAATTAACTTTATAATATAATAGTATGTGAAAAGTGTGAGGATAAAAATTAAAGTAGCCACCAAATAAAAAAGACAGACCTAATCAGTTTTATGTAAGAATTTTTAGTTTATAAAATACTATAATCGATAGAGTGGAGAATAATCAATTCATTAAAAGTGAAAATCTTTTGTAACTTTTATCAGTATGTTTTTGCTTTTGTGTGAAAAAAATACAAGATCATATTTAATTGTCATATTTCACCCCTAGTCGGGGAAATATGAAATCACAGCTCTCTGACACAAAAGTTGAATACCAAACTCAAAAAGAAAAAATCTCCACGTTGAGTAAGATCGATGTACAAAATTGTATCTCCACGAACAACACAAGTGTATATCACTATAGTCTAGTTACGAACAACAAATACGTTAGTGGTGACTAGAACTCTATGCTTGCAAAAATGGATTTTTATGGGTAACCACATCCAACCCGCACAAACCCACAGTGGGTGATGGTTACACACTAACCACTGCGGTGCGGGTTGTAATGTGGGGCGGGTAACCACATTCACCCCAATTTTCACCCCTTGCTTCAACAATCAACCATATTTTTGCCCACGACGTCTCCAGGTACGTACTATGATATTACTTGATGAAATCGTACAATAACCTAAAGTTGTGACTCAGCCATCACCGTTAAAGTTTCTCTTTTCAACAAATCTCATTTCGTCGTTGACAATTTGACATCGTGGTGCCATCTCTCATCAATGACTTTCGTCAATGTCCCCCGGGCAACAACGACATCTTTTTTCAGGTGAAGTATCCCCGGCTGAAGAACACCCATCAGTTGGATAAACCAAGAGATAACTACAACGACACCTGCATCTTTAACTAGTAGCTCTGAGGGCAAGGATTACGGTGAACTTGAGAACCATGGTATGTTTGATAGGCCCAAGTTTGGAGTAAAGACGAAGGAAGAGAAAATTTTGGGAGTATGTGCTATAAGTTGGAGCAAATAGGGAAACAGAGGTCAAACTCGAGAATTTATTGGACCGAGTATGGGAGGATTAGTCGACACTTTGTAGTACGTGTTGAATTGGCAAGATTCAAGTCAGAATCAAGTTAGGAGATTGCCAGATCATGGATCAAGGGGGAGCAAATCAATCAATCGAGATATCAATCACAAGCTGATTCCACTTATCCTTTCTGGTCCAACCTCAATCTCCAACGGCTACGGGTTAGAGCTATTTAAAGAAGCTGAAGGGAAGAAGCTCGGTACTGAAGCAAACAGGGATTCCTTTGAGAAAAAGCAGAGGGTTGGGTTTGGGATTCAGTGGCTTTGATTCAAGCTGGGGTAGAGGTTCAGCTTGATCAAAGGGTGTTGAGAATTCCTGCGCGAATTCTGGTCTAGGTCCTTTGCACTTTGATTTTCTCACTTGTGTCTGTAATTCGTTTTGTTAGGTTCCTTTCTTTCTTGCGTCAATCAAAAAGAAAATCAAAGTGTCTCTCAGGATAGTGGTACTATCCTGGGACGAGGAGTAGCCCTGTGGCGAACCTCGTTAAAAACTCTCTGTGTACTTTACTTTCTGCTGCCTTCTTCCTTCTCCCCTCATACTCTGTTTTCGGTGCTCTGCTTGGTCTGTGCTTAGGCTTGGTGAAGAAGACGATGACTATGTTCCTTCT
The DNA here is from genome assembly GCA_964030455.1 of Linum trigynum. Lineage (NCBI taxonomy): Eukaryota > Viridiplantae > Streptophyta > Magnoliopsida > Malpighiales > Linaceae > Linum > Linum trigynum. The sequence continues at coordinate 36,506,553 of OZ034822.1, read as the reverse complement.
TCTCTTAGTCTGGGCCGTGACTTGATCAAGCTCTGGATCAATATCAGTGATCTGTGGGCTTAAGTCAACAAAGCCCATTCGTTTAACTCCTTGTCCATTTAACTTGAGCAGTAAGGAGATCAGACCGATTGGTTACAACTGGTTTGGTTACCAAAGTTGACCATCAAGTCAAAATCCCTAACTGTCCGATCATTTCCTCCATTCGACCTATTCAACTTCCCATTCTCTGCATTATTCTCTGATTACAAGTGGTATCAGAGCCTGGTTACTTGATTGAAGCTTGTTGCTGCCAAGGGAAGATTCAGAGTAATGGCTTCCGCAAACTTCGGGCATGCCTCTTACAACCATCCGCCAATCTTCACGGGAGCAAACTACACCGCTTGGAAAAAGCGAATGAAGACCTTCCTTTGGGGGGTAGATGAAGAGCTATGGTCAGTCGTACGCGATGGCCCTCTCGAAATGGAGGCAGAACAACAGAACTTCTGGTCGGCTGCATAAAAGAAGAGCGCCCAGCTGAATCAGCGTGCGATGCACATCCTGCAAACGGCTATGACACCCGACGAGGCAGATAAAGTGGAGCACTGTGACTCAGCTCAATCTATCTGGAGCTCACTGGAAAATACCTATGAAGGCTCATCGAACATCAAGGAAACCAGAATCGATCTTCTGGTTCACGAATATGAATGCTTCGACATGGCTCCAGGTGAGGGAATTAATGATATGTACTCTTGATTTACCATTTTGATTAACAAACTGAAAGGTTTAGGGAAGATCTATCTCACCAAAGACCTAAATAGAAAAATTTTAAGATCCCTCCCTAAAGAATGGATACCTAAGCGAACTGCCATAGAGGAAGCTAGGGATTTGAATACTCTACCTATAGATGAATTAGTTGGATCTCTTCTAAGCCATGAACATGTACTTAAACAAGTCAATAAAGAAGATGAGAAACGTAAGAAATCACTAGCCTTTAAGTCTCAAGTGAATGAATATGATTCTGACTCTGAGCTAGGAGAAGATTTTGATCGGGAATTTGCTCTTGTTAGTAATAAATTTCATAGAATGCTGAAATATAAGCAAGAGAAAAAGCATAAGGGTAATGATAGGAGTTCGTTTAATCGTTCTAACCACTTTGACAAAGTCAAAAAATGTTCGCAAAATAGGCTGCGAACTCCGCAGACCAGATCTTTTGAGACAGGTAATCAAGATAGAGAAACTCAAGACTGCTACAAATGTGGGAAGCCTGGACATATCAGAGCCAACTGTCCACTCACTCTAAAAGCTAAAGAGAGAGCAATGAAGGCCACCACTTGGAGTGATTATGAATCAGAAGAAGAAGAAATTCAAGAAGATGAAGAAGCCTTCATGGCATTCAATAAACAAAATGAATCAGAACCTCTCCATGGATCAGGTAAAAATCTGCATTCCTATGATGATTCAAAATGGTATTTGGACAGTGGTTGTTCACACCACATGTCAGGTAAGAAATATCTTTTTAACACTTTAACTATGAAACGTGGTGGAAAGGTTACCTTTGGGGATGACAGTCAAGGTGAAATAGTTGGGTCTGGATGCATTGGGAATAGCCCTTTACCTATAATGAAAAAAAATTTTCTAGTGGATGGGTTAAAACACAACCTCCTTTCAATAAGCCAACTATGTAGTAATGATAATCGAGTTATTTTCGAAAATGATATATGCTTAGTAGAACAAATTACTGAAAACAAGATCATATTAATAGGCAAAAGAGTTAATAACATGTATGTTGTGGATCTAGCTGACTCAAGCATGTTTAATGCTAAATGCCTACAAGCTTCTTCCCTATCATCTGAACTGTTGTGGCACAAAAGACTTGGTCACATCAGTATAGCAAAGTTGTCCAGTCTATCAAAGCTTAACTTAGCTAGAGGTCTTCCCAAGCTTAAAGATAAAGCCGAATTCTTCTGTAATGCTTGTGCTGCTGGCAAACATAAGAAAAAGAGCTTTAAACCTAAACCAGACATAACAACATCTAGAACATTCGAATTAATACACATGGACTTATTTGGTCCATGTAATGTGACTAGTCTAGGAGGAAAAAATTATGTATATGTGCTAGTTGATGACTTCTCCAGGTATACATGGGTATTCTTTTTGGCACACAATGATGAAACTTTTGAAAAATTTAGGACATTCCTCACTATGCATAAACAGTCCCTAGAAGCTATTAGGAGTGACAATGGGGGTGAATTCATCTCTGATGAATTTGCTAATTTGTGTGACAAATTAGGAATCCTACACACCTTCTCTGCTCCTAGATCCCCTCAACAAAATGGAGTAGTTGAGCGTAAGAATAGAACCCTAATAGAGTGTGCCAGAACTATGCTGTTGGATTATAATTTACCTAAGTTCTTTTGGGCTGAGTCAGTAAACACTGCCTGTTATGTTATAAATCGTGTTCTAATTAGAAAAGAATTGAATAAAACTCCTTATGAAATATTAAAAGGTAAAACTCCTAAGATTTCTTACTTTCACCCTTTTGGATGCCCTTGCTATTCTCTAAATACTCGGGACTCACTTGGTAAGTTTGATGCAAAATCTGATCCTGCTACTTTTCTTGGATACTCAACTAAAGGGCAAGCTTATAGGGTTTACAATAAGCGTACTAAGAAAGTAGAAGAGTCTGTACATGTCTTATTCAATGAAACCTTGACTGGTGTTTCAACAAATCCAGTAACTATCGACTTAAGTGAACTCACATCTTCTGGTCAAGAGTCTTTGAGTGAACAGGTTACTCCAGACATGCATCAGCCTCTCGACCCTCCAGGAGAAACTACAGAAAACACAGAAACCGCAGAAGCTGTGCCACAAGCTCCTCCTCATATTCAGAAGAGGCATCCTGAAAGCCAGGTAATTGGCAAACTCAGTGATGGTCTTCAAACTAGAGGTAAGTACTCTCCTGGCCAGTATGCATTTGTTTCCCAATTTGAACCTAAAAACTGGAAAGAAGCCATTCAAGATGAAGAATGGAGCATGTCTATGATAGAAGAACTAAATCAATTTGAACACTTGCATGTTTGGGATTTAGTTCCAAGACCTGAAAATATTACAGTTATTGGTACTAAATGGATCTATAGAAATAAATCTGATGAGGATAATGTTGTCATTAGAAATAAATCTAGATTAGTTGCTCAGGGATATCTCCAAGAGGAGGGAATTGACTTTGATGAAACTTTTGCTCCAGTAGCCAGGATTGAATCCATTAGATTACTATGTGCTTTTGCTAGTTTTATGGGGTTTCCATTATATCCAATGGATGTGAAAAGCGCATTTCTTAATGGTTTGATACATGAGGAAGTCTATGTGGCTCAGCCTCCTGGTTTTGTTGATTTTGAGCACCCTGACTATGTTTACAAGTTGAACAAAGCCCTGTATGGTCTTAAACAGGCCCCTAGAGCCTGGTTTGAACGTCTATCATCCTTTCTAATAGAAAAATCATTCACTCAGGGAAGCATTGATAAAACCTTGTTTATAAAACATGTGTCTGACCACATCCTTATTGTTCAGATCTATGTAGATGACATAGTCTTTGGATCCAGTGATCCAAAACTATGCACTGAATTTTGCGAAACCATGAAGTCAGTGTTTGAAATGAGCATGATGGGAGAGTTAAAATTTTTCCTTGGTCTACAAGTTAAACAAAACTCCTCTGGAATATTCATCAACCAATCTAAATACCTTCAGAAAATGCTACTAAAATTCAATATGAACTCAATCAATTCTAGCCCCACTCCTATGGCAACAAACCTTAAGCTAGACAAAGATATATCAGGGAAATTAGTTGATGAAAAGAAATATCGAGGCATGATAGGTTCTTTACTTTACCTGACTGCTAGTAGACCAGACATCCAACACAGTGTATGTCTATGTGCTAGGTTCCAATCAGCTCCTAAAGAAAGCCATCTTAGTGCAGTTAAAAGAATATTTTGTTATTTGAAAGGAACTCCTGAGGTTGGATTGTGGTATCCACTTCATGACAACTTCAATCTAATGGGCTATAGTGACTCAGACTTTGCAGGAAGCCTCTCAGATAGGAAAAGTACCACTGGGACTTGCCAGTTTGTAGGAACTTCTTTAGTGTCTTGGTCCTGTAAGAAACAAGGAGCAGTAGCTTTATCTACTGCAGAGGCTGAGTACATTGCAGCAGGGAGCTGCTGTACACAGCTCATCTGGCTTAAAAATCAGCTTCTAGATTATAAAATCCTTACCTCAACAATTCCCTTGTTCTGTGACAACACCAGTGCCATAAGTATGTCCAAAAACCCTGTGCAACACTCCAGAACTAAACACATAGAAGTTAAGTTCCATTTTATTATGGAATTAGTCGAGCAAAATTTAATTCTCATATTCCTACTGAATACTAACTGGCAGATCTGTTTACTAAGCCATTAAATGCAGATCGATTTACCCTCCTTTGCTATGAACTCGGGCTTCGATCTCCAGAAAATCTGGAGAATTTGATCTCATTAAGATGATCTTCTTACCTTAGTTTTTCTTTTTGCTTTCCTTTTGCAATTCTTCCTTTTTATGTGATTACCTTTTCTGTGTGTTAGTTTAAGTATTTATACGTCTGAGTGTTCTGAGTCTGGTCATTCATCCTTAATTCGTGTCTTAGTGGTTTGACCTAGCCCTTTCAATGGTGTTTGAGTTCTCCATCACCTATACAGGTACCCTGTTTCATGATCCTATCCCTGCTAATACCCATAGGCATGCCACTTCTTATGCTCGTCGCCGCATTATTCATACCTATCAGATCCCTCATGCTGGTCTAGTTGATTATGGTATTGATTTTTCTCATCTTATTCGTAACCTGGGATGGGAGTTTCTTACTGATCAAACCCTGGAACATATCTGTCCTGAGGCAGTTCGCCTCTTCTATTCCAACTTTAGGTCGTTTGGTCTAGAAACTCGCACGTTTACCACCTTGGTCTCAGTCGTCTACTTGATATTCCCCAGGTTGGTGAAGTTTTAGCCCATGAATCTGAGCTAGTTTTGTTCAACTTTGACATTGAGCAAGAGTTTGTGCAACTAACTGGTCATGCTCCCGATGCTTTGCTCACCCTTCCCACCACATTTCTGTTACCTGGTATCCGAACTTTTCACTTCATTCTCACTCATCGCTTCCTTCCTAGAACCGTGCTTTTAGATAGAGTCACCCCTCTAGATCTCTGGGTTATTCAGCATGCTGTGAACAATGTTCCTCTGGATTTCTCCCACCTGCTGTTTGGCCATCTCTATATGTTCCAGTATTTCGAATACCACGGTCATCTTCCTTTCGGCCCTCTCATCACACGCCTCATCACTCGTCTTGAAATTTCCCTTGATCCTTTCCGCTCCACTACTCCTACTATCTATATTACTGCTGATGATGTCCTGGACGAGATTGCCATTGCCGTTGAGGGGGAGGAACCCTCAGACTTTTCATACTCTTCAGACGATGTTCCAGAGGAAGAACCTCATCCAGAAGTGCATTGGATCAGCAGCAGCAGTGACAGCAACAGCAGCAGCAGTGACAATGATGAGGAGGACACTGATCCAGGATCCCCTCCATTAAGTGATGTGCTTGCTGATCTTCGAGATGCTTATGAATCTGACTAGAACTTCTTTTGTTTGATAACAGTTGATGTTTTGGTTTGATGTTTTGGTTTGCTGGACGTGTCTTTTTCCCAGCTGAATAGTTGCTACTCTCTGGATTTACTCTCTCTTATGAGTTGAATATTTGCTTGCTAAATGGGTAGTGTGGTGGAATGTTCTTGTTCTATACTTTTGTGCGTGGGAGACAGTATCTGTTTTGCAGGAATCAAGCGGACAATTGGCAATCTCCAACTTAGGGGGAGATTGTTGAATTGGCAAGATTCAAAGTCAGAATCAAGTTAGGAGATTGCCAGATCATGGATCAAGGGGAAGCAAATCAATCAATCGAGATATCAATCACAAGCTGATTCCACTTACCCTTTCTGGTCCAACCTCAATCTCCAACGGCTACGGGTTAGAGCTATTTAAAGAAGCTGAAGGGAAGAAGCTCGGTACTGAAGCAAACAGGGATTCCTTTGAGAAAAAGCAGAGGGTTGGGTTTGGGATTCAGTGGCTTTGATTCAAGCTGGGGTAGAGGTTCAGCTTGATCAAAGGGTGTTGAGAATTCCTGCGCGAATTCTGGTCTAGGTCCTTTGCACTTTGATTTTCTCACTTGTGTCTGTAATTCGTTTTGTTAGGTTCCTTTCTTGCGTCAATCAAAAAGAAAATCAAAGTGTCTCTCAGGATAGGGGTACTATCCTGGGACGAGGAGTAGCCCTGTGGCGAACCTCGTTAAAAACTCTCTGTGTACTTTACTTTCTGCTGCCTTCTTCCTTCTCCCCTCATACTCTGTTTTTCGGTGCTCTGCTTGGTCTGTGCTCAGGCTTGGTGAAGAAGACGATGACTCTGTTCCTTCTTCTCTGAGTCTGGGCCGTGACTTGATCAAGCTCTGGATCAATATCAGTGATCTGTGGGCTTAAGTCAACAAAGCCCATTCGTTTAACTCCTTGTCCATTTAACTTGAGCAGTAAGGAGATCAGACCGATTGGTTACAACTGGTTTGGTTACCAAAGTTGACCATCAAGTCAAAATCCCTAACTGTCCGATCATTTCCTCCATTTGACCTATTCAACTTCCCATTCTCTGCATTATTCTCTGATTACAGTACGACATCATTCCAATGGATAAAAAAGATGCATAGTTGAGAGGTGGGGGAGGTGGATGAGAAGTGGATGGATGCGCCTTTTCTCCCCCATGCATGCTTTCAACCTGTTTTTCCTCGTTGACTAGCCTTCTTCGTCCTATTATCGCAGTGTCTTCCGGAAGACGGAACATGGCACCCTCCATATCCTACGTGTTAGTGGTTGGAAATGGAAGTCTACATACTCCCCAAACGTCGTTGGCACTCAAATGTAACACTTAAATTCTGGATTTCAAGATGTCAAATGATATAGGAGTAGAACCGAAATTGCACGACAAAGAAGTCGACCCCGAAATAATTTGCAAAACGAGTGACACAAGCTCCTCCATGAAAGGCAGTGAGTCGATGGTCTGTTTCATATCACTTGAAGATGGACGGAATTTCCAAACCGAGGTGAAGCGATTAAGGAAGATACGTGCTTTGGAAGAAAATGACGTATCGGGCCGTCAAATTGCCCTTGCTTTGGTTCTTTCCACCCACTGCCTAGCAATCACTTGGTGGATTAACCGCCACTCTGGTTTCACCTCACTAGCCTTTGATAGCTTAACTTCCCACAATCAACTTGTGCCTCTTTTTGTACCTAATTCACATGTATTGTCTAAAGCACCCTAAAATCACGACATAATCAAATAGGAACGATGTAACACCTTAGGCAAATCCCACATCGACAAAGCACGGGAGAGATCCATGGTTCATAAGTAATAAACCAGACTTAACTGACAAGACGCATTTTGGGGTGAAATGGAGGAGTTCTTGTGAGAACTCCAAAGTTAAATGCATTCAGTGTGGAGTAACCAAGGATGGGTGACCCTAATGGGAAATCACCTTGAATTGCACTCGAAGTCGACATCCGTGAGGATCGAGGCCTAAAGTGAACGATATCTTGCTTGGGAAAAGGTTCGGAATGTTACAAACAAAATAGGGTTGCAATCGATGATATTCTTCCGATTATATATATGAATTAGCACGAAATGAACCTAAATATAAAGGGTAAATAACACCAAGTGTTATTACATTTCTTTAGTATTTATTAGCTTAATGTTAAGCATAAGTACAAACATTTATCCCAATATGTTATTTGAAAAAAATATTATTTCTGTTAAAAATAATTGCACATTCTTGAACGTCAACACTATGTTTGGGAAGGTTTGTAAATGAGAGGGGAGTAAATTTGTGGTGCAAATGCATTGATTAATTTGTAACAGTAGAGAGTGCAAAACATGGGTGCAAATTTACTATTTCGGCTTATCTCAAATTGGGGTGCAATGGAATAAAGGTGAGGCAGAAAGAGAGAGATTATGGTTTTTTACTTTTTAATTGTTTATAATAATATAATAACTAATATTATCAATATTTTATTATAGCTATTATTAATTTATTATTAATGTAGACGTTGTTCGTGGGAAACAACCCCCTCGCAGCGATTCAACGGCTAAGGAAGGGGCGCACATTCAAGGCGGGGAGGTGTGAGATTCTGTTGCGACCGAATGAAACAACATTGTAATCGAAACCATAAACAACCCAACGGAGGCGAGGGGCCACCACCCGTCTGGGTCGGAAACGTAAACGTCCTGATCATTAGTAGAACAGGGGTTCTCACCGTAGCAAGCGGCGGGAACTTGAAGATTGGAAATGGAATAGGTGATGAGATTGTTTCCCAGACCTCCGCCGCCACCGTCGACGGAATTTCAGGAAAGACGAGCACTGTTTTGCTCAATTCCGACAATTTTGTGCTTCGGGAGCTGAATCGAGATGAGTCGATGAAGCGGGAACTAAGGCAGAGCTTCGATTACCCAACGGATACCCTTCTACCAGGGATGAAATTGGGCGCCAATTTGCAAACTGGGCATGTTTGGTCTCTGAAACCATGGCCGTTCGAGGCCAATTTCACTTTTGGGTTGAACCCAAACGAGACTACCAAGAACCTACTGTTATCCTTCATCGTGGGAGAAGCGACTTCACTTGTGATCTCTGCGAGATTGCTCGGAATTCATCATACCAGTCTGGTTTCTCTCATGCTCTGATGGTATGTGCACTTAACCTAAGATTCATTAGGCGGACAATGTGTTGTTTGAACAATCCATCTTCTTCCCATTAAAATTGTGTTTGTTTCTTACGAGCCTTGGGATCTCCTTCTCATAAACTCTTGTAATTGCTTCCTGGTCTGATCCGTCTTGTATGTTCCCTTCGATTTGGGAATGAAGTTTTGTGTTGGATGGGGATTGAAATTTGATTGGTTCGGTAACATTATTCGGGTCATCATTGCCTGGAGCTGGATTATTTGGTGGTTCCCTTGATCTATGTGCCTTCATTTGGTTAGGAATTCTGATTCCTTTGTTTCTGGGTTCTCTGATGTCCTAGGTATCTGTGAGTTTTCTTTGTCATCCATTTTTCTCGCGTCTTACAAGACGCTAGTCGTCTCGTTGATATGGCTTTCCCTTGTGGAACCTTTGTGTACTTTGGGGTTCTTTACCAAAGAATCTATCTCTGTTGAGATGGTTCCCAGATTCATTACAATGCTTGTTGGATCAAGTTCATTGAGCTCGTAGGCGGACCTTCCTTTTCTATGGTCGGAAGAAGGTAAGGTGTCACCGGTCTCAACTCCGGTAGCATCCTTTTCCCCCAACTTTAATTGACAACTAATATTTCTGTTGATATGAAGGCTAATTGATTGCTCTTCGGTTGCCCTTTATGCTCCCATTTAAATTCACGTATTTCTAGCTCGGAATTAATTGGAGGCTTAATTAGTATTTTGAGTGTAGCTTGCCCAAATCCATTTATTGTTAATTCCTTTCTCTTTTCAGTTGTAATTTTTTTCATTACTTTACTTGTTTACCGGCTCTCTGTACTTGTAATACAATAATTGTTGGGTTTAGTAACTATTTTGTCTCAAATCGGTTACAAAGCTTTATGATCATTTAATACAATAATTATTGGATTTGGTAACCACTTTTTCTCAAGTCGGTTACAAGGCTTTATGGCCAAAAACGGCTAGCGCCGGAAAAGCCTTAATTGTGCTTTTAAATCGTCTCCTTAATGACGAGCTAGAGTGTTTTAAAACTCTAATAAAGAGAGCCTTTCAAGGTTGTTGCTTTCGCCAGCATAATGGGGACTATTCAAAGGGCATCCGCAAATAAATATGCTCTCAATGCCCTAATTAATGCAATCATCCAACAATTTGATACTAGAAAATATTGGCCAGCAATGGATTGCTCGAAATTCCCATTTGGAAAAATACTTGGAATATCCAAGTCCCGCCTAAGCTCAAAATTTTCATATGGCGATGCCTCAAAGCCATACTTCCTAGAGTAGTGGCCCTTCAAACTTGTGGAGTCAACTGTTTCAACCGATGCCCTGTCTGCTGGAGACATCGAGAAAGCATTGAACATTTATTCTTCAGATGCCCCCTAGCCACCAGATTGTGGACTGTAGTGGGATTGAGCAACTTTATTGAGACCGCCCAGACTATTAACTTTAGTCTATGGTGGCGACATGTCATGGTCTCCGAGACCTCCCCATTCCACATTCTCCAATGTGTCTGTTTACTTTGGAGAATCTGGAAGTCTAGAAATAAAGTGACCTTCGAATTTATCCAACCTCATGTTCGTTCCCTAGCCAGACAGTTCTACAACCAGGTCCTCGAACCAATCTTCTCCTTCCTCCTCCGCCCCGCAGCTCTCTTATCCCAAATCATCCTGCCAACACTTGGGTCCCTCCACCAGTAGACTTTTTGAAGATCAACGTCGACGCAGCTGTTTGTACCACCGGTTGTTCGCCTAGGCTTGTTATTCGTGGGTCAGACGGGCATATGGTGCTGGCGCTCGGACTGCAGCATCAAGGAATAGTCAATCCTTATATGGCAGAGCTTCTAGCTTTTAGAGACGCTATCTCCATCGTAGTCTCAAGATCCTTGACCCACGTGATAGTCGAAGGTGATTCCGAAGTGGTGGTCAACCAAATCCGTCAAGGCGTCATTGAAGACTCGATTGGAGGTCCGGTGCTACGAGAGTGTCTTGAGATCCTTAGCTCTTTGTCTGTTTGTATAGAGTTTAGGACGGTACCTAGATCCGCCAACAGTGCTGCCCATAGAGTGGCGCGTAAAGCACTGCTTTTGTCTCGTGTAGAGCTAGAATCTTTTGAGTTTTTGGGGTGGCTTCTTTAGATTCTGTTAGGGGTCCTGGGTAGAATTGTAAGTTTAACTATTTTCTTCCATTGATATCACTCAGGAAAAAAAAAGACGTTGTTCGTGGGTTGCTGTTTGACTCCGGAAGCAAGTTTTTCAAGGTTTGTCTACTCAAATCGAGATCACCATGTCGACAAATCAACGTGGGAGGCAAATTTACTATTTAAGCATTAATATAATAACAATTATTTTTATTAAAGTATATTTATGAATATTATAATTTTTTTCAGCAGTAGAGTGTCACGTTGACGTGGTGGAAGTCATCAGTTCGAACCATCTTTTTCTGGTTTATTCATTTTATAATAAAATGTATAGGGTTTGCCCACCTCGCCAACCCGTAAGCTCCCAAGCAGTGGGAGGAGATGGACTTTGATCGCACGCCTGTTGAAGAATGAGTCGGCGACTCATATGCAGTGGTTTGGTTAAGGGAAACCCACTGGAGCTGTAGCGAAAGCGAGTCTTATAAATTAATAAATTTATTTTATAATAATATGATTTACTTACTTTCCACCATATTGCACCCTTTGTTTTTTTCATTCCAAACAACAATATTACTTTCCACTATTTTATAATTTTTCGCTCAACTTACACCCTCTAAAATTTGCACTTCTAGTTGCCAAACACAGCGGATGATATCCGCCCAATAGACTAGATTAGTGTATACGACTAGGGATTGTTTGGATTGATCAATTGAAAAACGAGACAATTTGACTAATTGTCCCATTTTACAAAACGAATAATTTAAAACGGGGTAAATTGCAAGATTGATAACTGAGATGACTAAAAACGTCCACGTTTGATCACTAAAAATAAAATTAGTTAAATAACCCTCTGCGATCTTTGCCAGGGCCTACATAAAAACATCCTGTGCCGAAACGGACTACTTGAAGGTAAAATTCCTTAAAACATAAATGAAAACCCGAAGAATGTTTCTCCCGTCTTAAAAATAGCTCACTGGTAACCGCATCACACCACGCATCGATATCTTGTTGTGCCCCCTCCCTAAATTCCGATATTATTTCCTGCTTCTTCTTAAAAGCTAATTTATGTTGGTCACTCTCCGTCCAACTCCGTTAACTTTCGGCTTATGTGGTGGTCAACTTTTATAGTTGACCGTTAAATATATGACGTGGCAGTTAAAAAATAATAAATATAATCTTTTAAATTTTTCACCTCATTATCATTTTTATTAAAAATAAATAAAAAATTTAATTTCTTCTAATCCCCGATACTTTTACCATATCCTTCATCGCCAAGACACTCCCCGCCGGCGCTGCCACTTCCATCTTTGGGCTTCCTTCCCACATGACATTATGGAAATCACTAGCATCTCTGCCATCTTCCTTCCCTTTCCTTTCCTACTCCCCTTCTGCAGCTGAAATCGTTGAATCCGTTGAGAAATCCCTAGCAGCCCCATCCCTGTCGTTGTCTACTTGGACTCCGTCTCTCCGAGTTCATCTCCCCCATCTGAACCGTGCGCCACAATCGCGACCGCGCCACCGATGCCACCATCATCAAAAAGCTCTTGGACGAGGGCAAATATGGGTTGATGGAGGGAGAGGACTAAATCTCGAGAGGGAAAGGCCTTTCGTTGTGGGCGCGCTGGACTGCTGGAGGGGTTCGTCGAAATCGGCAAGGGGCTCTCGATCTTCTTCTTCTTCGACGGAGCTGGAGCAGGATAGTCCGACGATGGTGATGGGGTGGGAGGCGGTGATTTCCCCTTCTTTCCCCAGAGTTGAAATTCAATGATTTTGACAAATTGGTAGTGGCTATACTTCATTAGATTAAGAACATGGAGAAGCAAGTAAAGGACCGAAAAGGAATGAGCACATCAGAAGGCAATGCAAGCTGCTAATTTCCCCATGGATCAATCACTTTCTCTCACAATAAATTGGCTCCCTGAGCTCAGCCGTCTCCGGGAGCCGTGGTCCAAAACTCCATCTCCTCCACGATCCCTGCAAACCTCTCCACCTGTTCGAATCTCACCATGTTGCAAGTCGATTAAAACGACTTGACCGACGAAATCTCAATCGAGCTCTGCCATCTCATGAAATCCCAATCAAATCGTTCTCCGCTCGGATTCTTCTCCAGCTCGATTTATTTGTTATCATTCCCCGCCGCTGCCGCAAATGTATCGTAGCCCCCTGCAGACCAATCGTCACCGACGCCAAAACTCTTCGTCACCTTGTTGGCTCGTCGATCATCTTCTTCAGCACCTACAAATCCTCGTTGCATTTCTCCAGCGCTCACAGCAGCTCCCAACGCTGCTCCGACGCCACCACCACGTCGCCCGTCCTCTCTCCGTTGCATTTATGAGAGATTAATTTGTATGTTTAGTTTTTAATGGTTGTAAAATGAGGTGGAAATTATGAAAGGTTAAATTTATATGATTTTTATTTTTGAATTGTCACATCATTTATTTAACGATAAACTATGAGAGTTGACTGCCATATTAGCTAAACTTAATGGAGATTAACGGGAGTGACCAAACTTGAGCTATTGAACTAATCTTAATGACCACGAATGAAATTAAATATTTTTAGTGACCAAACATGAACTTTTTTCGTAAACCAAACTTGCAATTAACCCATTTAAAACGACCCCACCTGAATTTAAGTGAAAATATTCTGTTGGAAGAATTTCAAATTTAAGCGAGTCGGTTAAAAGATTCGTAAATCCAGCCAGCTGGGCGAACTGTGGCCAGGCCGCTCAGTCTACCGAACCTAACCGATTTGCTTTCCCCGTCCCTCTCACTCCCCATGGAAACTGCGTCCGAGTTCAATATTCCTTTCTAGACTGCAAAAGCGAAAACCTCCCACACCAGAAATATATCTTCTCTTCCTGCTCACCTCGTCCATTTAGGCAATCAGTATGCATAACTTAAACATGGCGCTGCTCTCCTCCTCCTCTTCTTCTTCTTCTCCGAAATTGGTTATTGGATATCCCACTTCACTCCAAAACCCTACTCCCAGTGGAAGAACCCTTCCCTTCCACCTCCGGAATTACCTGATTCCCCCACACCGTTCCAGAATTTCCATCTCAGCTTCGTCCAGTGGCTCCAGCAGCTCTGCACACCCTCCACAGTCGCACTCGGAGGCTGCTCGTTCTACTAATTCCGGACATGGTATTTTTATCCCAATTTGTTCTTGTTTAAACTGAGTCATTGTTTTTGAGTTCTTGCTGCTTATCTATGCTCGCTTACATGGTCCAATGCTGTGAACCACATGTGAATTGTGGATGCTTAACATCTTGCAGTTTATTGTTCCATCTTCATTCCCACTAATGACTTTGTTCGTCTGCTTTCCATTCTTGGTGGACAGGGAACTTTGGGCCTAGCTTATTCGCTAGCATTTCCTCATCGAGTGGTCAGCAGACATCTTCTGTTGGTGTTAGCTCACAGCCTGTGCCTACCGCTCCTTCACAAGTGTAACTATACTCTACATTCTTCAGCTTTTCAGTTTTGCCGTCTTGTTCTGCTATATGCAAGCTACTGTTTCCAGGACAAGAGAGACAAGAGAAACGGTTAAACATGTCCTATGGGTTAATTGGCTGGGGATTTTGCTTATCGCTTATAGTGCATATAATAGTTTAGACCTTCCTCTCCAATTTGCCTTCTTTGCAGTGGGTCACCTCTCTTTTGGGTTGGAGTCGGTGTTGCTTTCTCTGCGCTTTTTTCATGGGTAAGAAAAGGTTACAATGTTTGATGCAGCTTTTCGGAAATCTATGTTTCTATAGTGGTTTTTAACTAGTTCGATTGAATTACAGGTGGCTTCATACTTGAAGGTGAGTTTTCTTGACTTGCAAGGTATATATATTTCATAACTAGGTATAGTTCGATTGAGCTAATACTTTAATGTAAATGGAGGAGGAGAACAGCTATGTGAGACAAGGGCTGTTGCTTTCAACGAACTAGTCTATTTTCTTAATTTGATGCTACCCTAACACCTGGATCATATTGCAGAGAGCTATAGTCAGATTGGGATTACTGCTCTCAGTTCCTGCTGTCTTGTTGTTCTGTTCTATTAGTCTTCGGCTGCTCGTTTACTCTGTATCTATATATATATCACAGCTTAGTTTTGTTAATTATTAAAAGTGAAATGTCCTGTGAAATATGTTTCCCATGAAGTTCAGCAAATGTCCCCCCCCCCCCCCCCCCCCCCCCCCCTTTATTGTCCATCTGTTTAATGGCAATTATGAATGCTGCTTGGAATCGCAGATAAGAGACTTAAACTTACATAATTTCTTGTAGCTTCCCCATGTGCAACTCTGATGTGGTTGTCCAATCTAAACAGAACAATGTGTATCATATACCTAAACTCTGAATTTTTCCTGTTTTTCGGTTTTGCCAGAAATATGCAATGCAGCAAGCTATGAAAACTATGATGAACCAGATGAATACTCAAAATAGCCAATTTGGCAACGTTCCTATTTCGCCTTTTCAATTCCCAATGCCTACAACTTCTGGGCCTGATACCTCACCTTCACGCACAACTTCATCACCATCTTGGCCTGCTGCACCTTCGTTTTCTGCATCCTCAGCAGCTGAGGTTGCTACCCCACCACCTCCTAGTGTTTCTCTACCAAGAGCGACCGTAGACGTTTCTGCAACGAAGGTTGAACAGTCTTCAGCCACTAACATGAATAATGATGTGGAGACTAAGGAGGATAAAAAGAAGTACGGTAAGAGAAAATTGCTCTTATGCTCAATTACATTCTCTTAGGAAGGACCACCATCATTTCTTTAATCCTTAGCGTACTTTTTCTTGAATGTATAGTACGGTTTCCTTTTCCTAATTACTTGCATCTCGCCAGGGAAAACTTATTCCAAAGTCGTGAACATGCTATATGGCTATATTGTTACTGTCAATCTGAACAGTCGGCCCTTTTGAACGTTTTCTCCAACTTCCACCACAGACCTAATTAAATCTTCAAGTCCATGCAACTCGATAGATGAGTAACTAGTCACCTAATTGTCTCATTTTTTGTTGTGTTAATGAATTCGGCTGCCTTCTGCAAGTTGGGAACAAGTTTGAACCTAGCTGATTGTCATATGAACTGTTGATACAACTTCATAACGATGTATCTTGCAGGTATTTTGGAAATTGACATAATTGATGCCGTTTATGGCTGTAGATGCTGCATGTTTCTCCAGAATACCATTATACTCTCTTTTTGTGATTATGAATAAATTTTTGCTTCCATGGTTGCTTTTTGGTGTGGGCCCGTGTTTCCCTTATTGCAGAACATTTCCTACTATGTACTTACTCAGTGACTCTTAGGACTTAGGGTGATTTAGCTAGCTTGCTCATTTCGTTGTACTACTGCACAATGAAAATATTCTCTACAACTTGGTACCATTCAACCTTTGAGATTCAAACTCGAGACTGTGACAGTACCTGTAAGAGGTTCTGATTTTTGTTGTTTTCAGCTTTTGTGGACATTTCTCCTGAAGATCGAGAAACCCTAGTGAGGACTCCTTTTGGAAGTGCTGATGATGTCAATGAGACAAGCTCCTTAAAGGATGCTCCATTTGAAGTATGTCTTTATTGACACAAATCTGACTACGCTCTGCTGTCTAAATTGTGGTTGGGCTTGACGTTCTTAGCTTCTCATGTAGGCTTCTCAAAATGGAGCTACTTTTACGCAGGATGCTCGTACGACTGAGGGTTCTCAATCTACGAGTAAGGAAGAGTTGTATTATTCCCCATGGTCTTGTTCGTGAGATTGCTTTTCCTTTTGTTTTACATAGTTGCAATTATTTTGTTTTTAAAGCTGTTTCTGATCATACTTCTATAAATTCTAGATCGGGCATTGACATTGATAAGTAATTGGAAACTTGTGAATTGTACCTGGTTTGTGGGCTGGAGAAAACAGTGAATTTTATCTACGGAAACTTACTTAAAACTAGGTAATATCTTAAATAGACGATAGAAACTTCCAATGTCCTTTTAACTCTGTGAGGTGCTCAGACTTTGAAGAAGGTCAATAGGAGGATGACCGCCGAATTCAACTATTTCGTGTTGATCATTTGGCATTATGGTGCTTTTTATCTTCTATTACTTGCTAGGGAAAGAGTCCTCGTTTTGCTGTTTTTTACCATGTCGTTTCACTAAAAGTTTACATATCTAAAGGAACTTTTTCATCTTCATCAGCGACAGGTCCAACTTTATCTGTAGATGCTTTAGAGAAAATGATGGAAGATCCGATCGTACAACAAATGGTTTACCCGTAAGATTGTTTCCCCAAATTGCAGTTGCTATCCTACCATTGTGGATTATTCAAATATCAATATATCATCCATCATTTGCTTAATACTTGTTTTTGCCAGGAATCTTTTCCTTCAATTTTTTGGTGTCGACTTTCTTTCTTCCTTGCTAGGTTTAATCTCATTGTATCTTTGCAGATATTTACCCGAGGAGATGCGAAATCCTACCACTTTTAAATGTAAGTCAACTAATTAAAACTGCTGATATCGCCAATCCTAGATGATGAAATTTCACAATGATAAAATATTCAATGAACTCCAGACCAAGTATAAGTACTATTAAGTGATGGATTTCCAGTGATTTTTAGGAAATGTTTCCTAGTTCACCTAAAGCTTTATATACATATAGTTGATCATGAAACCTTGTGCTTTGCAAAAATTTATTTATTCTATTACCTTGTTCGACAGGGATGCTACAAAATCCACAGTACCGTCAACAGCTGCAAGACATGCTGTAAGCCTTTACTGAAGAGGTGTTGGATGTTAAGTTTTCTTTATTCTGTAGGTGTTACTGCAAGACATGTCTCTTTTTGCTGAAGAAGTGTTTGATGTTAAACTTTTGTTTATGAATTGATTTGGTTAGTTGAACTTTGGATATGCTCATGTGGATTTATCTATTTCTATTTGTGGTTAAATTTTGCAAAATTCACAACTATTCTGGAACATAAGACATTTACGCAAGCTTTGCAAACATCTTAGATAGTTTCATTTTGTCCCTAACTTGTTGTATGGTACAAAATTTGTCATTCTATATCATTTGTTCAGTTGGAATTGCATATGGTGGCAGCGCTACCAATGAGGTTGACTATGGATGTAAAACTGTGTTTCATTTGATGTATTTATTTCAGAAGCAACATGGGCGGGAACAACGAATGGGACACACGCATGGTGGATTCCTTGAAAAATTTTGATCTCGATAGTCCTGAGGTTAAGCAGCAGTTTGGTGAGTTAAAATATGGATTTCCCTTCTCTTTTCACTTTATTTTATCTCATGCCAGAGGGCGACTCACAAATATTGGTGAGTGGGAAAATATATGATTCTGATCCCACTTGGAACATTATAAATTTGAGTTCACATCTTGTTAGGTTCTGTCAAGCTTGGATAGTCTTATGAATCAGAAACGTTTTTTGCGATTCATCCTTTAAGGTGTCCTGAAATCTAATAGTGCACTACAACTTATGGCAGATCAAATTGGGCTTACACCGGAAGAGGTAATCTCTAAGATTATGGCCAATCCCGAAGTTGCTATGGCATTTCAAAACCCAAGAGTGCAACAAGCAATCATGGATGTACGTCCCAGATGATTCCTGATTGTGCCACCCTGCCTCTGTTTTACTTACTAATCTTCAGCCCTCAATTTTTGAACTTTTTATTGGTGTTGCAGTGTTCACAAAATCCAATGAGCATAGCGAAATATCAGAATGACAAGGAGGTAATGTGGACCGGTTACTGGTTTCTGCAACCTCCAACTACTTGCATGAAACGACCATGTTAATTTGACCGTGGTGCTGTGTCTGGTTTTGCAGGTGATGGATGTTTTCAACAAGATATCGGAGCTCTTTCCCGGGGTCACTGGCCCTTAATTAACAATAATAATCATCAGTGTGCCCTTCAAAATTGAATAGGCTGTTTCTGTTCCAAGTAGTTAATGCTGCGGATTTAGAGGTCTTAGTGAGGAATTTTGGATGCTTCCTTTTTCTTCTTGTTGGAAGTAGAAGACGGTGCTGGCCGCTGGCTGAGCTTTTAACTTTTGAAGAGTGGAGAAAGGATGCGGATGCACCTCATAATATATAGGCATCATAATCTTAATATTTATCATTTATGAAAGGTTGTTAACTTTTCTTCCAATATTTTAACGGGTTATATTTTTCATTTTAAGTCGAAATTTTTTAAAAAATGTACAAAAAGTTAGATTAATCGTGGTCTTCACTCTTCAAAATGACATTAGGTTTGATATATTTTTAAAACAAAATTTGACATTTTTATTATGAGGTCATACCATGTGGCATGAGGTACCACTTTCATTATATCACATTTTATTATATCACCTGATCAGGAAGTGTATCATATCATAGTATAAAATGATTGTACACATAATAGTAAAAAAAAAAAAAATACTAATATTGTAGCGTTATAACATAAAAGAGTCTCACCAATACGGCGGCGACGAGACAAGGAGGTGTCGGAGAGACGGTCGCCGCGGCTGTCATGCCATCGAAATCTGGGGCGACCAAGGGTTTCGCGCCGCAGATGGTGATGGATCCGGAGGAGGTCATAGTGGAGGATGTGACTAAGGATGAGAATCTGGGGGTGGCCGTAAAGAGGTTGGCTGCTATCCAGGTGCAGAAGCGGGCGGTACGAAAGGCTGAAATGGATAAGCTGTGGCAGGCGATGAACAAGATGATGAAGGTCCTCGAGGAAGCGCATGGGAAGCCGCTAGACGAAGGTTGTGAGTAAACAACGGGGACGGCGTGGTGGCCACCGAGACGTCGGCAGCGGCGTTCCTGGCGAAGTAGACAATTGAGGCGGCGACGCCGGCAATCGCGTAGACAGTGGCTCCGACGGGGGTTGCGGGTGGTGACTCGGGGAGGACTGCCATGGAACGTGCTAACCGAACCCAAACAGTGCTAGGTTTGGAGCTCGGGCTTCTGCCTACGCCCACGACCCAAGAACTGCCAGCTCGCAAAGGCAAGAACAAGATGCCCCGGTACGATGTTTTCGGACCCAATTACTCGTAACGAGGTGGACGACCGCGCATGGGAGCCCAATGGGTTGGGGTGGTTGGGCCTGAATTATGGCTAGGAAGATGAAGAGCTAAGCTTGGCGGCAAGTGAAGACCAGTGCTTCAATTGTGATAAGCGGTTCACGGTTGGGCACAAGTGTGCGAAGCCGGACTTGATGAGGCTGGTGGGACGATGGGAGGATGAGGTCGAGTACGAGGCCGCGATAAATGGGAAGAGCGACGAGGTGGTGGACTGACAACCTTGGGGATAAGGTTGTTCTGAAAGAGATGGGGATGATAGTGTCAGAACATAAGCGTGCAATCGATAATCCAAACCAACACGAACGAACACAATGTGTGCTAGCTAATTCACGGGCAAGGGGGACAAATTTCAGTAATTTGAGGAGAGTACAGGTTACAAACCAAATTCCAAACGGACAAACCAAACAAACTAACCTGACTGACCCCTACTACAGATTAGGGTGATGAAGAGTATTTATAGAACTCTTCTCCTAATCCCAAACAGAAAACCAAACACCTTTTCCCAAACATACAAGAAAAAGGTCAAAACAAAACCCAATCCCAAACCTAAACGGAATAGG
This sequence comes from Linum trigynum, assembly GCA_964030455.1. NCBI lineage: Eukaryota > Viridiplantae > Streptophyta > Magnoliopsida > Malpighiales > Linaceae > Linum > Linum trigynum. The sequence goes on along the minus strand of OZ034822.1, from coordinate 36,486,026 downwards.
CCTAAAACACAAAAACAAATTCAAATCAAATTCAAGTCATATTCTAACAGATAGAAACCTGTGTTTCTATTCTTTTGCATATCATACTTATTTGTTAGTTATTATTGTGTGCGATTCGATTGGGAATTTGGGGAATAATTTTGGGGTTTAATAAGTTGGGTTAGCTATAGAAAATTATGGGTTTACTAATTAAACTATGTTGTTATGTGGGTATGAGAGTTAAGCAAGATTAAATCTATACAAAGGAGGATTGATGCATCATCCATGATGGTTTTTTCCCCTTTCCTTTGTGTTCTTTTTTTTTTCTAGCATGGAGTAGTCTTCTATTCACTTGGGTGTTGTAGAACCCTAACTTATACCATGTAGCTACTTGTATGGATTGAATGATTGTGTGTGGGTGATATTTAATTTGAGATTTGATGTATTTTTCATGGTGATTGTGCATTGTGTGTTGTCTTGCAATCTATTGTGCTATTCTAACCTAACTTAGAGGAAAATCCCATTTTCTAAAGAGACTCTAATTGACTTGGGTTTCCTAGGTATTCCATACCTCCTAACTAGGTTAATGTAGGGAAAATCTCTAAACTCAAATCGAGCATCAGCATCTAGGTTAATTGTCCGTTGGCCGCTCCAAACCCCGGTTTGAGGGAGAAGTTAAGGCAACCCTCAATGGCTTGGGCCAAGAGGGCTACATTTGTAGCCTATAATGCTTTCCTTGGCCTAGAAATTGAGAGGTGGTTTCCAACCACTGTTGTCTCTCCTAGCGGCTTACAATCGCCTTTTCCCACACCGATTCATTCGATCTCACGGGTCATGATAGTTGGTTAGGGGGAAGCAACACCCGAGTGAAGTTTCTCGCCAAGAGTTTTCCACAACTTTACTTTTCAATAGTAGATTGTAGAGGTTTTCACAAAACAACAACCCGCTAGATAATGTTTCAAACAGTCGAAGTAGGGGTACATGGGGCGGCCCGGATCGATATTTAAACATATTTGCCCTATATTGCACCCATTTAAGGTTTATACTTGAATCTTAGGTGGGATTTTATTGTGATAATCGGAGTGAGTCAATAGTATCAAGGTTCACAAACCAAAGAGCAATCAATACAATCTTAACACATGGGACTAGAGTTTATTCCTACCCAATCGAGAGAGTGGATTCCTACAAAGAGAGAGATGAAAATAGTGGTTGAATTAGCCATTCTCATAAAGATTATAACAATATGCTCTAGGATGTCGATCTTCACTCTGATGGACAAAATTTGGGTCCCAATGGTGGATTGAGGGCTCAAATAGTCCACAGGGCGTCTCTTCATCACTTTCTCTCTCTAGAACTTTGTTTTTGCTGTCAAAAGTCAGATCTCCTACCAAAATTCCAAAATCAGCTATAAAATCCGCAACTGGGCAGAATATAGGCACGAAACACGACCATGTTTCAGCCCGTGTTCGCGTTTCTTGATGCACACCATTTCATATAAGTATCCTCAGGGTAAAATACGACCAACCCTCTGGATTAAACACAACCATGTTTTTCCTTCTCTTGGTCGTGTTTCTTCTCGACACCTATTACAAGACCCACAATGATCGAAACACGACAGTATTTTCTCTTTCTTTGGCCATGTGTCTCTTTTGTACACATTATACGGCTCGTGTAGGAGCAAAACCCCGACCGTATTTCTCCTGGCCGGCACACGGGTATTGTCCCCAGAAACACAATCTTGTTTCTCAGAAGCACGTCCGTGTTTCTTCCTCTAGTCCAATTTTTAGTTGCCAAACGACCTACGATTAACTCGAAACTTGTGCTTATACCCCTCTTTACTTGCTAGGATTTGAATATGACAAATGAAAACAACCTAGCATAAAATAGGCCAATGAGCCGCAAATCAAAGCCAAATCTATTAAGAAATGAAGGCGTGCATATATAATTTATCACTTATCAATAATGCCATTTTTCTGTTGAATCGCCATATTATTGCCATATTTTTTTTCTGGTTAAAAGCATATGCAAAATTTATCTTATTAGCCACAATTATCAACTTTGTGACAATAATAGTCACTTTTTGTGAAGTACATATCATATTGGACAGAAACGATAAAATATAGGTCCTTTATTTTTACGGGGTGAATTGCAAATTTGGTCACTCATATTACTCACTTATAACACTTTAGCCAACCGAATAAAAAACCATTCAACTTAGTCACCGATACTACACATTTATGTCATATTTGGTCACTCGCCGTCTAATTCTTTTAGATCTGTCTTACATAGTCAACAAATAGGTCTGACCGTTAAAATGCTGACGTGGCCATTAAAAATAATTAATTGATAAATTTTAAATTTTATATCCTTTTACAGCTCACAATTTTCAATTACAAAATATTATTTATGATAAAAATTTAACAATTCCCCACCTCCGTCCCGGCTCCCCAGTTTGCCAATTCCCCCATCTTCATCTCTGCCGACCCTTCCCCCGCCATGATTCCATCCCAAACCTCCTTCATTACGCCCATCACCACCGCACACCGAAACTCCTCCGCGCCACCTTTGGGAATTGGAATCTCCATTGTCGTATTGTCTCCCGCGACCTTCCCGGCTAGTTCTAGAACCTGAAGAACAAAAAATAATCACCAACACGATAATTAGTTTCTAGATTTGAGAGTTTTCAGTGACTCGATTAAGAAAATGAGTGAGCTCATCGACATTCGCAGGCACCGCATCGACCCCTACAACCGAAATCCTCTTCTCTATGACCTGGATTTGGAGCTTCAGCGACTGAAATCCTCGCAGGCACCGCACAAAGCCACCCCTTCCCGGAGCCACCGCTGCTCCTCGTGGAGCTAGAGAAGCTCCTCCTCGTCAATGCAACTGTGAATTGGAGCTAGGACCCCATCGATTACACCATCTGTTCGTCATCGTTGGATTTAATTGTAGCGGGGACCACATCTACTGCACCTTCAGTTCGTCGTTGTTGGTTTTTGCGATGGAATGCTTGGAGCAGCGGTGGTGGGGATTTTGCGGTGGAAAGAGAATTGGTTGGTTTTGCGGCTGGATGCTTGGGTTCGTGGGTTTCAGGTGGCATGGAGGCAGCGGGAGGGGAGGGCGACGAAGTGCAACGACGAAGAGGGGAGGGCGACGATGGTGGGCTCGGTTTATTAATATTAATTAGTTTTTTATGAAAAAAATATTTATTAGAATTTAGTATGATGTGAAAATAAAAAAATAATTATTTTTATTATTTTTAATTGACACATCAGCATTTTAACGGTCAAACATTGGAATTGACTGCCACGTAGGACAGACTTAACGTAACTAGACGGTGAGTAGGGGTGGTTATTTGGTCCGGGCTTTTTGGTTATACCCGAAACCAGAACGTATAACTCGGACCGAGACCAGACCAGGACCAGATAACAAACAATCCAATCCCATATTCGGGTCTAGATTTGAGGTAAACTGTTCGAGACCGGACTGAAAATCGGATAAAGACCGATAAGAGTGCCCAACACCCAAATTTAACCTCCTCACCCTTTCAGACCTCAAGCCATTCAAATCCCCCCTCATGCCACTCAAATCCCCACAAGTTCAATCTAAAATCAAGACCAAATTGGGACCAGTCCGATTCAAGACCGGACCGGATCAAGACCGGACTGTATCCAATCCAATCTTTGGTCCTTATTTCTAAAAAAAAATCGGACCGGGACTGGATCAATTTGCGCCATTTAACCGGTAATGCCGAGTGATCAAATATGACATAAATGTGTAGTATCGGTGGCTAAGTTGAATAGTTTTTTATTTGGGTGGCTAAAGTGTTATAAATAAATAATATGGGTGACCAAATTGCAATTCACCCATTTTTACGGCTATCAATTATATAAAAAAAAAAACAATTGCAATCCACCGCCACGAGATAACCCCATATATTCGTAAAAAAAAAAAAAAGAAGATAACCCCATATATATATATATATAACCAAAAGGATTCTACTCCCCCTATGCCCTAACCAACAAAAGCCCTAGAAAAGCCAACCCTTCCCCGTATCTCTCGACATCTCCCCTTCTTTCTACCTTCATCGGCTCCGTTGCCCTACAACTCCCTGAGATCTGGCCTCCGCCCTTTAGCCCTCCTGTTTGTTTTCTCGCGATTTTCTTTGCTGTTTCTTTCGGTATCCTTCGAAGGTGCGCTCTTCTCCTTGTTTGTTACTGTCTCAATTTATTTATGTTGTTTTCGATATCTGGAAAAGGTCAGATCTTGAGATGCTGGGTGGCTGATTTCCTCGCTGCTGCATATTCGTTTGGTTGGTTAGCAGATTGTTTCGGATTGTGGCTTTTTGAATAACGGAAACTTGGGTTTTATGAGCTAATTCAATATATGTGCCCTCTCGTTCTATTGGACGTGATGGTAGATTTGTATTAGGGTTTGGTTTGACATATAGTTTTCGACATGGAGAGAGATTTTGTCAATCGATCTTGAAATTTTGAGTTTCGGCTTGTAGCTAAATCTGCAAAGCTGTATAGTTTGGCATAGTTGGAAGCACGTATGGAGAGAAATTTTGTCAATCTATCTTTAAATTTTGAGTTTGGGCTTGTAGCTGAATATGCGCATCTGTATAGTTTGGTATATGTGGAAGCACGTACCTTCAATTCCTTCGGGTAATAAATGTGCTTCGCCAATGGTGGGCACGAAATATTTTCTGGTGAACGATACCTGACCGTGTAATTTAGGTTAGGTTCCGTAGTATGTTATGAAGGCAGATATTAATAGTATTTCTTTCACTGTGGTATTCATAATAGTTCTTGCGTTTTTGCAGGACCCTTTCGTGCATTCTTGGTCAAGGATACATATCTTCAAATTAAATGGCTACTTCTGTTGACATGTCTCTTGATGATATTATTAAGAAAAATAGAGGGAGAGGCAGAGGACGAGGTAGTGCCCAACGTGGGCGAGGAACTGTTAGGTCATTTAGTGCTGGAAGAATGACAGGGAAGGTTCATAGAGGTCCACTTGGGGTGAATGCGCGGCCATCACAGTTCACAATTTCCAAGGCAAGCACAATACCAAGGATCTCATGCTTGGCACTTGATATCTCTATGAAACCGAATTTCAGAGGATCTCTAATAATGCTTAGAAACTCAATATACAGTGGATCTCTGACGTAATGCATTCACGGGGAAGCTCATTAATGGCAACCATTACTTCCGTTGCATATCATAGTTATCATTGTGGACATTTTGAAATTTCAGCTGCTTGGGCAACGGATTGGTCACTCTGCTATGGGCCAGATCTCACTAAAATAGATACTTAATATGCAATTTTGCAACTGCCTAGTATTTATGCCGGTGGTTCCACTAGGTGAAAACTTTGGGTTTTCCTCTATTGAATCAGCCATCAATTAGCCTATGCCTACAAGGTAGTGGTGGCGATTGATGTGATCCGCGTAATGGGAGATAGTAATGCATCCTCTTGTCATGTGTGGAATGCTCGATGTGGGAAGTCTCATGTCCTTTGGCAAGGGAGTTTCCTTCCTGAACTTTGGAGCTGGAGCTCTCACCTAAAGCATAACAACATTGTTCACATGCAGTGGATTGATTTGCTCCTCCCTACATCTGATGTCGCAATTTCCTCAAGTCTTCCCAAATGGTTGCCTGAGCTTTTTGCCAAATTGCAGTTTCTTTTTATACTGGGATTTACTAGTCTGAGATAGATATTCTGGGAGGTGTCCTTTGTTGCTCTGCTTCAAGCTGACACTTTATTTCCTTTCTCCAGCCTGCTCGCAGAGTTAGAAATTTGCCTTGGCAGCATGATTTGCTCGAGGAAAGTATTAGAGCTGCAGGAATAACTGGCATAGAAGTGGGTACAAAGTTGTGTATCTCAAACTTGGATCATAAGGTGTCAAATGATGACATAAGGGTACAGTTCAAGATTCTTCAAGCTATCTGATTTTCACGTTAGGTGCTTTATTTAATGGGATTCTGAGTTAGTTTTTGCTGGAGGTCAGGAGCTTTTTGCTGAGATTGGAGACCTAAAGCGATATGCTGTTCATTATGACAGAACAGGCCGCCCTAGTGTAAGTTCTGAATGTTAATACTTTCAGTTATTCGATTGTAGTACTGAGAATACTGCTCCAATTTGTTTAGTCTCCCTCTGGTTTGAACTGCCATTGTCATTAGTTGTTGATTTATTTTTATTTGATTAGAAGAGATGTTGGTTGCATTTGACCATCATTAGCTATCTGGATTTTAGAAATGTAGTTGTGATGCACGGTGTGTTCAACTTGAGCAATATCTGGTTGGAATACAGCAGTTAGTGAAGCATGTTTGTTACTGCAATGAGACATTGTTCTTCACTCTGAAAATACCACGAAGTTACATTCTTGTGCTGGGAAGTTTGGAACTGGAATGTATAATATATGGATTTGATTTTGTTGTTTAATTCTCAGGGACCGTAATGGTATTCCTTTCTTTTGTGTGCTCCAATCCAATGCGTAATATATGAATTTGAAGTAGTTGGTTGGGGACCACAATGCTAGCCCCTTTCTTTTGTCTACTCCTTTAAACATTGTCGGTTTTCTGCTCAACCTGTAATTACGTTCTGATTTGGCCTGTTCAGTAACTTTTATTGTATGGCAATTGAGGCATAAATTTGGCCTTTTCTTGTGGATTCATTACTTTTGATCTATTTGTTTGTGATATATGTTCATCATAATTGAATCTGTAAACATGTTACAGGGTTCTGCTGAAGTAGTATACACACGGAGAAGTGATGCATTTGCTGCTCTGAAGAAGTATAACAATGTGCTATTGGATGGGAAGCCTATGAAGATTGAAATTGTCGGTGCCAATGAGGATTTGCCTATATCAGCTAGAGTAAATGTCACTGGAGTCAATGGAAGACAAAAGAGGACTGTCGTTATGACGTATGTGAACTTTCTCCCCCTTTCTAAACATCAATTCTGCTTGGGGCTTGGACTGTCCAAACTCCTTTAGCAGGCTTTCACCATCATTAGTTGGTAGAGTACCCTGGAATAGTTTGCTGGATTATCCACTTGCCAGGATTTGTGTCTTATTGAACACAGAAAATGCGATTGGTGTTTCTGGGTGTCAATAGTTTGTTAAGAATCACCTTGTTTTCTTTTTGCAGTAGAATATGGCTATGTGTAATGGGCTCTTTAGATGTTTTTTTTTTTCAGGATTAGATTGATTGTTGTTGATCTGTTCAAATATTGCAGGGCTGGACGGGGCCGTGGGAGAGGGGGCTTTGCTGCAGCTACACGGGGCAGGGGTTCTGGGTAACTTTGTTTTGTGCTCTCCTGATGATTTACGAAGTTTCAACATTCAATTGTTTATCTGATTTAGTGGTCCGGACTTTTGCTGTATTAATCCTCTGCTTGTGTGGTGCTTGCAGTCAAAGTAAGCGCGGGGGACTGCAGACCGGTAGCCGTGGTGGTCGTGGTGGTGCTGGTGGTCGTGGTGGTGGTGTAAGAGGAGGTGGAAGAGGGCGAGGCCGTGGGAAGAAGGGGGCCGTGGAGAAGTCAGCTGATGATCTTGACAAGGAGCTAGAGAACTATCATGCGGAAGCCATGCAGTCATAAGGAAATCACTGTGGTTGTGGTAGAGGGAACTTGAAACTAGTAGTAGTGTTTAGCCCCGCTTTACTGTTTTGGTTGGAGTGCGCTGGTTTGATGATGTGGATGAGGAAAGTCTTTACTGTCTATATATCAAGTGCTCGTACTTCTGTATGGATGATTCGCTAGTTATCTTATCTGTGGGTCAGTTAGGTGGGAAGTTGGATTGGTTTCCTGTAGGAACTTGAAGGGTGGTTGGTCTGTCTGGTTTGAATTCATCGATTGATCTTGTATTCCAGCACCATTTACAGCCTCTTTGCGCAACTTTGGTGAGATGCTAAGCTGGTGAGGTGGGAGGCCACCAAGCTAAGCAGCGCCTACACCAGCTGTGTCAAGAACTTGGATACAGGAAGGAAAGAAATTCGAATCGAATCGAGAATTACAACAATCCAATTATCCGCGAGGGAGTTGTGTAGCAACGCAACCCAATCCGCCTGCGAGTTCATTTTAGTTTGGAATGATAGGTGGATACCATGCAAGCCACATATCACAACTGACCCGGCGCGTTACTCGGGTCGGGTTTTGTTTTAACACATAATCTTGCCACTATGGTGAGACTAAGCCGCTGTCAAATCATGATATCATCACTATGGTATAGTAATAATACGAGATGATATGATAGCAATACGATGCCATCAAATTTTTTGTCAAAAGTGTGACCTCATACCAACATTATATCACCATCATATCAATACCCATCTCACCAGTCATATCATAATCTTACCATTATGGTAAAACTAATAGCATCATAATATCATTGTCAGTGGTAATATTCGTAATATGATAGTGGTAAGATGACATGGATTTTTTTGTTTAAAAAATATATATAATGGATATAATCTTGAAGAGCACAAAAAAGTTGATATATTTACACAATTTTTTTCAAATTCAGTGTAAAATAAATGAGATATGGTCAATTGAATTTTAGAATAAGATTTGAAAAGTGCTTTAACAACCCCTTTGACAATTCGAGCCATCCCCACAAATCCAGTCAACTATCTAAAATGTCCTATCAACTCTGTACTAAATATTTTATTTTCTTCATTGCTCGTTTATGATATGGATCATTAGATTACTCATTCTCAGATTACCCCCAATAAAATTGATTTTAATACAAATAGAAAGAGTTTTGTATTAGAACCTAAACCTTAAAATATGATTAAAAGAAAACGAAATGTGAAAATTCAAGATATATTCGATAATAGAAAAGGTGAAAAACGAGACGTGATGAGTAAGACTAGATCAAAATGGAATGACGAGTCATTTCAAATTGCTGGGTGAAACTTTTGTTTATAGTTGACGTTAGGGATGTTCAACTATTATGTCTGGCGCAAACCAAATCGACAAGTTGGAACCGCATCGAATATAATATGATCGAGTTTTTAATTTCATGAATTTTACAAATACTAAAAAAAAAAAAAAAAACTAAACATAAGTATGATCCAGTTCTTAATCCTAATTTTTCTTTTAATTATTCAACCAAAGTTCTCATGATTTAGTCCAGCTCGTTGCACATCATAATCTGACTTATGAAATTGTACCCTGAATTGGAATCAAACAAAAAAATGACTGAAACAAGTCATAAATTCTGCTGAACATTAAATAATATTATTTTTCCTGAATTTTGATCACTTTCAATAAGAAAAAAAAATCAAGTGATAAAAATAGATAGAAAGGTCAAAGGCCTGTCCAGGATGTCTCCCAAGACAACACATTAGTGAAACCACCTTGAAATTTCTTGACATTTCCTTACCAATCGGAACTAATTAGTTACACAAAAAACTTCAAGACGCTGAGTGAAGACAGTCCCCACTTCGCCATCCCGTAAGAATAAGACGCAACACAAGCAAAGAAGAAAAGAAAGAACAAACAAAGAGTATCAGTGAAGACCAGGCAGTCGACGCTAACAAAGCAAAAGTTTCTTATGGTGTCATCTGGCCCCCGTAATTCCTATATCCCTATTTACAGTTGTCACACCAGAGTCACCCTTCTTGAACAATTTCTTTACAACTTCATCCCAGTTGGTTCTCCCTGACTTGGTTTTCCCACCCGCTTCCACGCTCTCTTCCTCTCGGGTCTGGGACTGGGACTGCTCTTCGCCTATTCTATCCGATGCTTCTTCCCCTTCTTCTTCATCTGCTTCTTCTGCCTCGGCATCGCTCACAGCATGTGGTACATTTAAACTCACTGCTCTCTCCAGTGCATCTTTGTGTTCCTTCTCCAGTGTCTGAATCCTGTCCATCTTCTGTGCTTTTGGAGCTGTTGTCATGTTCTCACCCATAGCTTCCTTCATCCTCTGCCCAAAACACCCACGAAAATGACTACACTTTTGAAAGGCAGCACCAAAACAAGTATATATATATAGCTTTCAACCATACTACATATGCAAATATGACAGACAAGCAAAAAATAGATTTACAGAGGTGGGTGGCTAAGCTCACGTTTATTGCCTTCTCCGCTTCTCTTTCAATCCAAACAATTGCATGGTCTGAAGTGGCATTGCATGATAACACGATATGTTCGAATCTCCCATCTACCGGAATGGCAGTTCTCACCTCTGGGGGAAACCTCCCACACCTATGAGTTATGATAAGAAAGATAAGATGCACAGGTTAAGCGAAACACACCACTACTTCTCTACTCTGCACGGCAGCACACTAGTTTTAACTTTAAGATAACACATGTCTGTGCGATGATTAAGCCTGTAAGGCAGACATCAATTTATGGTAGACACACGTACTTCTTGAGTATATTGTACAGTTGGGTGATGATACTACACCCCAATCTCTAATTGGTAAACCACAAATTCTGATTCTCTAAACTTCAATCATAAGATAGTTTAATAAAAAATAATAACAGTGGATTTTGATTTTTTGAAGTTGATCCAAGTATATACATGTGTTTTAAATGGATTGCAGCTTGCAGAGACTGCTGCAAGCTGGTCAGTGTCCAACTTGGTTGTTCTTGCAATACAAGCAATGTGAGAGCAATGGCTTGTACGACCACAGGAATCAGAAACACAGTAAGTAGATCAAACGAACACGACGCTTACTTGGTTATGCTAACTAGCCTGTGGTTTGCAGTGAAAAGATGAATTTGACTATACAAGACTTGCCCAGACTTCAAGGTCATGGACTTTTCTTTGGTAAGCCTACTTATACGTGAATTAAATATCACAACGCATCCAAATACACAGATAGAGCACATGGACAATCCAAATACCTTACCTGCAAAATTTCCTCTCCACAATGTGATACATTCTTCCAGGTGCATATAGCCTTCTAGGGTCTCCGAGCTTTCTACCTTCCGGGATGAATGTATCCCTCAAGCAAACCAAAAACAGTAGGCAGGGCAAGCTGTCCAAAGCATCAATGCCTGGGTTTAACAGATCATAGTGATAATTCACTCCACTATGTATACACAAGGGAGGAATTGAACCACAACATAGCCAAAAGGCAAAGAATCCCAAGATAGAAAAGTACCAACCAGAAGATTGATTTGAAAATATCTTCCAAAGGAGTGGCAGTCCTCGGCAGGAAATCATCCTGCATTAATAACAACACGCCACCATGTCAACACATTGCCTCGTGCGTATGTGACCAGAGGATGAAACAACACAAACCCTCGAGAGCAATGGAGACACTTGCCAAGTTGGCATCCTAATGTAAGCACTGAACTGAATCCATCCAATTCAACTAAACCAACTTAATTCCACATTACAACGAGCCAGTTATAGTTCCGATATTGTAAGAGCACATTGCGACTTCACAAGTGTTGATTAAGACACAGCAAAGCAAGAATGGTACGGCTGGGTAACCCTCACCTGCAAGACAACGGAGTGAATAACATCCGCATACTTAACGGCCAAGTTAAGTGACATACACCGAGCAGGAGCAATTGCGTAACACCTGATTTTGTCCCTCGGAATCCCACCCAATCTCTCCCTATGATTCACAACAATCACAGTCAACAAAGCCGCCACGCCGGAGCCCAGCGAATGGCCGGCGAAAACCATGGTGTATTCCTTGCCCGTCTCCTCCCACATCCTCCTCAACGTGTCTCCTTCCTGATTCAACACCCAAATGGCCGACTTGAGCAGGCCGTGGTGGACATAGCCGCCGTCGAACATCTGCCTGCCGAGCCCGTTGTCGAGTAGGACTTTGTAATCGCTCTCTTTGGCCAAGTTGAGGCCTCTCATGGCCAGAACGATCTCCTTGTGCTCGTCATCGCGGTAGATTATGTAGGGAGTGGAGCAGCCCTGTGCCTGCTCGTAGGTCACCCGCTTGACGACGCAGTCCGGTTGGAGACAGTAGCCGCCGGCGGGGGTGTAGTGAGGGTTGTGGAGATCGGTCTCGTAGACAGCGAGGATGAGGCGGCAGATGCGAGGGATGGGCTCGAATTCGTCGGGAGTGGCGTTAGTCCAGGTGGCGCTGTCGTCGGAACCAATGTAAGTGCAGCGCTTCCAGACCCAGCGAGCGCAGCCCAGCACCAGCACGCACTCCAGCCCGCAGGAGAAGGACATGGCAGCTGAGATGTGCGCTGGGTCTGAAGGCGATTATGCTGCTGCTCTGCTTAATTGGACGGATTTCCGAGGGAGCTGGGAGGGATTTTCGGGAGGTTGGCTCTGCCGGAATAAGGAGGAGAAGCAGCAGCCGCAGCGGAATTGAGGAGATCAATGGCGGGTGTGGCGACGGCCGTGAAGAAAAGAAAGGTGAAAGCGGGATTCTTGCTTGAATTCCATGGCAAAGAGAGAGATGATGGCACATGGAAGAATAGCTGGTATGGGGTGGAGGAAGCGAGGCAGCCCAGCCCAGACCTGCCCGCCTGTAAAAGTAAAAAAAGAAAAGAAAAAAAAGCAAAATAGGAGAATAAAGGAGAGGCGACTGCCAGACTGGACAACAATGGTTGTCAACCCGATTGCAACTGGAACGGTCCGATTAGTGATGCAATTCATATTGATTTTAGTAAAAAATGTGCAGAAGTAGAAAATCATCAACAGTAAAGCAAATTTAGGCATATATGATATCTATAACGTATTTAAGAATATCCTTTCTAAAATATACATTCATATTTGAATAAAATACAAAATTCTAAACAAAATGAATATTCATCATATTTGAATAAAATACAAAATTCTAAACAAAATGAATATTCATCATATTTGAATACATTATGAACCAATCAACAGGCCTAGGCTCTCAGCAGTTGCAACTGCCACCAAACGTGAGGGTGTTTGTATGGAGATGGGGATCGAATATTTTACCTACAGGCAGTAACCTAGCTAAGCGCATTCCAGAAGCAAGTGATGAATGTCCGTTCTGTGGACTAGTGGAAACCCAAGAACATATAACACGAGATTGTGACTGGGTGGGAAGAATCTGGAGACCTAGCTATCTTAGCAAGATGTTCGAGATGGGAGAAGATCGAGATTGTGCTAATTGGATATGTTAACTACTGGAGCAGGCAAAGGATGAGGAAATCTGTGAATTTCTAATTACATTGTGGTTCATTTGGAAAGAAAGAAAGAAACAATCAACAATTCAACAATCAGAAGCTGGAGGAATGGGAGGTTGTAGAGAGAGCTCAGCATTGCCTGGATGAATATTGAAGAGCCCATGACCGGGATGTGACGCCAGCGCAGACAAGTCGAAGATACAGGTAGGAGAAATCGGCAATGGGCTACAAAGCGAATGTAGATGCCAGTGTGCTGAAGGATGGGGGAACATGAGCCGGAATGGTGGTTCGTGATAGGGAGAGGAGATTTGTGATGGCGACGGTAGGAAGAAGTCGGGTTAGTTGGCAACCCGAAATGGCTGAAGCGGAGGCGTTTCTCTGGGGATTAAAGATTATGCGGTAGAATCAACTATGCCCAATAATGATGGAAACTTATTGCCAAAACTTTATTTACAAATTACAGGGGAAGGAGGCGATTAACTTGGAAATTGGTATTATGTGTGAAGAGATAAGGGAGAGGATCCAGGGGAAGAAGGTTGAATGACAATTTTGGGGAAGGGAAGGAAATGAAGCAGCTCATCAAATTGCCCAAATCAATTGTAGATGGGAAGAAACCGAGATCTGGTTCGACCGGCCACTCGTTTTCCTTATACCTCAATTATTGAGGGACTGTAATGCTACTTCTTCTCATGACTAAATAAAAAGCATACATGCACTTTTTATAAAAAAAAATACATTTAATACTAACATTGAAAAGTTTATACTTAAATACAACAAATAACATAAAAATCTAAACATTCATATTTGAATCTGACATACAACATCAACCTTTAACTTTGAATTTAAAAAACAAATGAAAATCTCTTTTTAATTGATTTAATCAATCAGTTTAGAAACATTTCAACCAATTTTGTAATAAGTACCGGTTGGATTCGGTTGTACCGACTGATACACCACGTTCAAGAAAGGGGGCAGGAGACCGCAGGAATCAGGTGGCGGCCAAGTGCCAACTGGAAGTCTGGAACCTTCTGGGACCTCCTACTTTTTTGGTTATTCGTGGCCGGTCAGACCAGGAAGAAGAAAGGAGTTCATTCTTTTTTTTTTGGCTTTTGAACAGTAGTGAAGGAAGGAAGCCCTCGTTGCAAGTTAGGATCCAGTAATGCTCTTGTTTTCGTGTTCTTTGTTCCGGTCTCTTTTCCCTTTGTCCCCTAGGGTATACGCTATACTACTGAACAATAGTAGATTTGTACTCGGCTGATTGCGTTTTAGTTATTATCAACGTTGTCAAACCGAAACCGGTATATATCCTTGCATCGGTTTCTCGAGTGGAATGGTACAACCAGTTTATGTCGACTTAATAAAGTACGACATTTCAAATAAAATAATAAATATTTATATTCACATACAACATTTAACGTTAATATCTAAACTTTTATACTTGAATCCAACAAATTACATCAACTTTTAACTTTTATGTTTTTAAAATAAACAATAAATTCACCTTTTGTCAATCAAATTTACTAAAACGATGTCATTTTACTTTGAGTTGCAAATTGATCATTCCGGTCATACCGGTACTGTTTATACCGATTTCAAGATCACCGGTTGAACCAGGTGCAACCGCCCAACATGCCACCGACATGACAACCATGGTTATTATTCATGATTTCATGTTAATCAATTGATTTTATTGCTTAAATTCTTTATGTTATTTTAATTTATCTTTGGACTAATATCACTAGAACACCCGAATTATTACAAAAATGCTAGTTGTGTCGTATTGTATTCAATATTTTATTATTATCCCGTCATATGATAGGTTGTGTCATTTACATCCGGATGGTTTTGTTGACCGTTAGAGATAACGATTAACCAGACAACGGTCACAGCAATATTGACTATTGTTGACGTGGCAGAAAATGTGGCATCCTCGCAGACGACACGTCATTGCCACATCATTTTAATTCAAAATAAAATTTAAAAATAAAAATTTAAGAACATTACTAAACAATATTATTGAAAATCCAAAATTGAAAGAACAATAATAAAAAAAATATCTGTCGATCCACTCCCCAACCCGCCAATACTCTGGTGCCTTCGAAATCGTTGTCGACTACTCCCGCAGTGACGACGGAAGCAAGGAGGAAAGGAGGTTATCGTGGAATTGGGATTTTCTTCTCGTAAACGACATCGTGGAAGAACCTTATTGTGTGGAAGAGGGAAAGAAAGGAAGAGACGAGGTGGATGCGGTTGGAAGTCGTACTTCCCATTGATATTATCATCTACTGAAGAAGCTTGTCCCCTCATCCTTGAGTTGTTGCTCAAGCTTCCTGTCAGCGGAAGCCATGGCCAAATGTTTGCACCTAAAAATTTATTGTGTACCACATTGATTAATTACAAGGCATCTATTGTCTTTATAAGGCCAGATCAATTATAACAATTAATGTTATTTAAATTGAGCATGCCCCCTTGCTGGACTCTAGGTGGTTGGAGTCCATCAGAATATGCTCCTTGCCTACTCACTAGGGGAGGCATTGGGGGTGGCAAGCATGTCGTGGTACTTGGTCCATGTTGAATGGATCTTCTCCAAATCATTCGTTGACAGGCGTCTCATGTGATTTTGTCTTAAGAACGAGTGCGTGGACATCGCCATCTACATGCAAGACCTCATCACGTGTATTGAACATGGAGGCAGACCTCTCACCAAAATTCTCAAGTTGAGTGGGTGGTTGGCTTGTCACTGGAGTTGACAAGCTCTCATGTCATAGTTGGTCATTCTGATCACCAATTAGAGAGCCTATACTCCAAATAACACTGTTTAATGGTGGATGTTTACCGTTTAGTGGTAAAGACATTGATTTGACCACTCGTTCAGTTAATAATTGTGTCAACTCACTAAAATCACTTCTATTTTTGTCCAACAACTCAACAAGTTGATGTAGATGCTTGTCTAAATTAGAATTGAAAGACTCAATTTGAGAGCTTACCTTACATGCATTGCTATTTATTGCCTCCTTCATAGACTTTCGGGTCTCCACCATCCTCCTGTGGTTCTCCTCCGAGGCATGATGGTTATCCACCACCATCTTGCGGTTTTCCTCCTCTATCTGGTGAAGTAACAAGATGTTGGTGGTTATATCAACACTTGGTGCTGCCCATGGAAAAGTTTTCACCATGTCATTGTTACCGCCAACATCATTTATGCCCTGTCCAAGTTCAAACTTAGGCACTTACTTCATCACAAACGCAGGATAGAGATCACCTTGTTGTTGCCTCTGTCTTGGAGCTATCAAATCAAACACAATTAATGTCCCATGGCCATCAGTTGTGCCAAAAAAAATTTCGATGAGAAAACTTGCGTTGAATTGAGATTAATTGCACCCCGACTTCTTTGGACAACGATTGCTAAGACACGACTCACACCTCTTTAAACAAAGTTCGAACGAGGGTGTTTGATTGATGGTTTTTGGGAATAAAACTAAGTTAAACTACTCCTACTCCTATAGAGGTTCAATGAGAGCTCCACACTACGACTATGGCTACATTTGCAGAGAAAATATAAAAACATGATATAGGCGTCAGTTGTGTAGTTTTGGGAACCTTTGTCTTTGTTCACCCCTTATCTTATTTATAGACATGGAGTGATAACTGCCTTAGAGAACTACTTGCTTGATAACTTCCAAAAGAACTGTTCCCTTCTTCCTCGGATGTGTCTTCAAATGTGAGATGAGTGGCAATTGCTCCCTCAACTGCCTAGGCGTCTCTCTCTTGTTGGGGTCAAAGTCTTG
This sequence comes from Linum trigynum, assembly GCA_964030455.1. Lineage (NCBI taxonomy): Eukaryota > Viridiplantae > Streptophyta > Magnoliopsida > Malpighiales > Linaceae > Linum > Linum trigynum. The sequence goes on along the minus strand of OZ034822.1, from coordinate 36,469,166 downwards.
GTGCTTGCCTCCTCTCCACCACGATCAGCGCTGTAAGATCTACCAACGTGGTCAAATCTCATAACTAACGTTATCTAGATCTCGCGACCAACGTGGTCTAGATCTCGCAACCAACGTGGTCTAATCTCGCGACTAAGGCTGTCTATATCTCGCGACCAAGGCTTGTCTAGATCTAGATCTCGCAATGAACGTGATCTAGATCTTCGTTTAGCTTGTGGCTTAATAAATTGGTACATAAATTAACCAATGTGTTGTTATTTTGTTTTCCCTAGTAAAATATCCTAATAAGTTTCTTTAATTGAAATTGAATGAAGAGATTTAGTGGATTGTATGCTCCGTAGCATACTTTCAATCTTTAGTTAGCAATTTCCTTAAAATAATAAATTGGTATAATTCTTAGAGTTGGAGACAACTTAATCCACTAATACGTTGAGAGATTTTGGGAATTAGAAATCCAAGTTAATAATAAATTAGTAGGCCAACACTTTGCAAATGTTGTAAAGTACTCTCAAGTCAAGAAATCTTCAGTAGGACCTGAAAATCCCACCAATCTAACTCTGGTTTTCGCCATAGATTTACCGGTGGGTTGACTTCGGAAGTCTTGATAAACTTCCTTATGCTTTCGATTATGCATGTTTTACTGGGTTTCCATGTTTAAGTTTCAAGGTATCATGATAAATAACCTAATGCTTGTGGCACGTTAACAAGCAAGATCACGTTTTAAAACTCAACTAACTAGTTGCACACACAATCATCTTCCTTCCTAGCGTAAGGAAGTTTATCAAGTTATCAATCTTATCATGTTTCCTTCTCATTGTGGGGAAGTTTATCAAGTTGATCGTGTTTTGGTGGCCTAACAGTGACGCTAGTTAGGTTGAGGCCGAGCCCCCTTTTCAAGCAAGCTAAATAAGATTTCTTAATCATGTGTATTCTAGTTCTTTTTCGTCCCTTCTAAGTCATTGAGTTGTTATCACTTTATTTTAAGATAAATTGCACCTAGAATGACCTCGCACCCACACTCATGAGCTATTAGGGAGTAGGAATGCACAGATCGACCGCTGGGACACCATTGTTGCTCAGGATGTCGTCAGAAGGTTAGTGGCCGAGAAAGTTTCACCAATGACTCCTTTTTCTTAATGAAATTCCTAGTATAGACTCGAGACAGATGCTCGTTTTTGTTGATTTGCCAAGGATCATTCCCATTTGAGATTTGAATTTTGGTTATGGATGATTTCCATTGTTTCCCCTTTCTATGATAAGAGATTTATTTTTTATTCTCAAGGGCATTTTGATAACCTGAAAGGGAATGACTTTTTCACACTACGATTATTGCCATGAGACTAAGTCAATTCGCATAGAGACACCCAATTCATTAACTCCATACCATTCACAGATATTTTTGTAGGTGACTACTTTTAATGACTCTAAAATAATTGTATTAGTTGCATATATTTATGTCAAACGTTAACTACGTGTTGATTGTTATGTTTTATTTATTATGTAAAGGGTTAATACCACTGGAAATACCATCCTTTAGAGAAAGTGCCATTTATATTACATCGTTTTCGAAATGCCATTTGTATAATAAAAAGTCTTCTCCGTTAGTTGGGCCGTTAAACATAACTGTGCGATTTTTCAACGCACAGTCAGCGCTTAATAAGATCCTACGTGTCGCCGACGTGGTTTATTTACTGGGGAAAAAAAAAGTTAAAAGCAAAAACGAACCGGATCGGGCTCCCCTTTACTCTTTTCGTTCTCAACATTTCCCCTCTCCCTCGACTTCGAAACACAGACGAAGAACCCTAGCTTCGCCTTCCGAAAAAAATTTCCCTAAATCGGAGAGCTGGGCGGAATCAATCGGCGTGCTAGTAGAGGCGAAGACTTCAGATCGTTGCTGGGAGTGAGATCGGAGGAGCGGAGCGGTCGAATCGGCGCCGAGCGTCTTCGAGTGATTCACCTTCGTCTCTGGTGTTTGGAGAAGAAGAGCCAGAAGTGAAGCAAGATGGAGAAGAAGAGCCAGAAGTGAAGCAAGATAGCGAAGAAGAGCCAGAAGTGAAGCAAGGTGAAGCAAGTGCCAGAAGTGAAGCAAGATAGGAAGAGCCAGAAGGTGATTGTGAAGAGGAGGTTTGTCGGCAGAGTTTCTAGGGTTTGCGAAGAGGGGAAATAAAACTTGCTCCCTACATCTGGGTATTTATAGTAGATTTCTGGTGGTGGGTACGAAAGTAGATGGAGAAGAGTAAAGGACGGTGTACAGTTGAAGATTCCTTCCAAAAGCTTGGACCACTAGTTTGAGTGTGAAGACGATTTTAGCCCTACTGCTTGGTGTAAAATAGGTTTGTGCTGCTTCCTTTGTCTAGTTTTTTGGACAATTTGATAGAATAGTGATTGCGGATTGTTGTGTTGTCGTTGTCTAGTAGTTGATGCCTCGGCTGTAGGTAGGTTTTTTGCTGTATTTTAGTCGGATTGTGTTGGGGAGTTGTTTGCTAGTTTAATTGTGTCGACAGTTTGGTTGGGAAATGAATGGGAATATTGTATTTTATTGCAGGATGGCTAATGAGATGGTTGAGCTTATTTTCAACCATGGAGGTTGGATGGACTTCTCCCAAGGCATACCTCGTTACGTTGGTGGGAGTGTAGAGCCATTTGACATCGACATTGACGTGCTCTCCTACTTCGTACTTCGACAAGTTGGCGTTGTCTATTTGAACTATGAGAGGGTGGATCGAATGTGGTACATGTCACCACATTCTACCATGGAGCAGGGGGTTCACGAGTTGCATTCTGATGCCGAGGTGATGGATGGGTTGATTCCTTCAATCCAAAATGGGTAGATTGTGATATTTATTGAGGCTAGTGATGGGTTAGGATTTGTTGGTGACAACGAAGTGAATGAAGAAGGGGGTACCGAGGTGGGAGATGAAGATCAAGAGGCTGAAGAGTCTATTGCAGCTGATATTTTCCATGTTGATGATAGAGACGAGGAAGATGAAGACATCCATACCTCAGACGATGAGTTCCACGAGGCACGAGCCCACAAGAGAAGGCACGAGCGTAAGAGGAAGGTTCGGACAAGTTACAAGGATGATGGTGAAGAAGTGGAGCAAGAGTCTAGCTTCCAGAGTGTGACAAACCGTGAAGATGGGGTGGAAGAACCTGCTGCCCATGCTGAAGAAATGGAGCATGATACTCAATTCTTATCTGCAGAAGAGGTTGAGGCTGGATAAAATTCGAGGAGTGTTACAGAGTTACAATACAGACACTCATCGGGCCTTAACTATGATGAAGACGATGGGGTTATTTACGATTCACATGGGGAGCCTTCACAGCTGAACATCGTGGCTAGTCTGAAATTTGAGTCAGGTGAGCAATTTAAAGAGGCCGTTTCTGATTATTGCATCTCGATAGGAGCTGATATCAAGTGGAACATCAGTACGGATAAGAAGAAGAGGGCAGTGTGTAGGCAGAATTGTGGATGGTATGTGTATGGAAGTTGGCATGGAGGGCGGCAGTGCTTCATGGTGAAGAATGTAGGGCCGAGGCACTCTTGCCCACATGCCCTTAGAATGAAAGGGGCCAATGCTGTTTGGGCTGCCAAGCGCTACATTGGGAGGTTTCAAATCAACCCGAATTGGGAAGTGAAACACATGCAGAGGGAGATACGGGAGACTCACAATGTTGAATTGTCCAGACGGCAGTGTTATAGGGCGCAGTTGTATGCAAAGAGGCTATTGGAGGTTCTTTAATTGAGGAGTATAAGAAGTTGCGGCCTTATGTTGCTGAGCTGAAGCGCGTTGATCCAAGAGGCCATTTTATTTTGGAAGTGGACCCTTGTTCCATTGCAAATAAGGTCCTATTCAAAAGGCTATATTTGGGCTTTTCAATGCTCAGGAAAGGGTTTCTTGAGGGGTGTCGGCCCATATTCTCTCTTGATGGAGTGTTTCCGAAAGGCGAGGTTAATGGTATGATTTTGTCGGCCGTTGCCAAAGATGGGGACAATCGTATGTATCCCATCGCTTGGGCAGTTGTAGAAGGGGAGAACTTAGATTCATGGGGATGGTTTATTAGTGTGTTGCAAGAGGAGTTGGTGACTGGAGATGGCAAAGGATGGACTGTTGTGAGCGACCAGCAGAAGGTAGGGTTTAATTTTGTTGTTTTATTTCACATATTTAGTTCTTATTGTTCCATTGCTAACTGTCTTATTTTATGTAGGGTCTATTAGAAGCTCTCGCAAGAATTATGCCGGATGCACACCACAGGAAGTGTGCGAGACACGTTTTCGCAAACTGAAAGCCAAAACACAGGGGACAAACCTTCCGAAATCTGTACTGGGGTGCTGTTTATGCAACCAACTTGGCAAAGTTTCGAGTCGTGACAAGCAGAATGAAAGCTATTCAAAACAGCGGAGAAGACCCCACTTTATTGGAGGACTTCAATGACCAGCAGCCCGAGAAGTTCTGTAGGGCATTCATGTCTCATGACTGTAAGTGTGATGCTGTAGAAAGTAACATATGTGAGACTTTCAATTCATATATCGTAGAGGAGCGAGAACTGAGAATAATTGATATGTTAGAAGGGATTCGCAAGAAAATTATGGCTAGGATAGTGGACAAGAACAAAAAATTAGCGAAGCTTAAGGATACAATCTGTCCTAGGATTAGAAAGATGATTGAGAAGGGGAAGGAGTTAGCTAAAATGTGGCAGACAAGGCCCTCACTTGAAGATAAGTTTGAAGTTTCTTGTGGGGACGAGGGTTATGTTGTGTCTTTGAAGGATTTTTCTTGCACTTGTGGGTATTGGGGTTTAACTGGGGTCCCTTGTGAACATGCTGTCTCGGCTTTGGCTTGGAAGAGGCTAGACCCCAGCCTCTTTGTGCATAAGTATTATTTTGTTTCTGAGTACAAGAAAGCCTACAAAAGAGGGCTGCCTACTTTGGATGGCCGACAGACATGGCCTACGGCAGAGGGGTATCCTGTATATCCTCCAAAGGTTCGGATTATGCCGGGCCGCCCTAAGAAGAATCGGCGGAAGGAGGCGGGTGAGCTTGACACTCGACCCCATGAAGGAGGAGGAACTGCCATTCGGAGGAATAATATTGTCATGCATTGTAAAAACTGTGGCGGCGAAGGACACAACAAAAGAGGATGTCCCCTTCCAGTTGCACCTCAGGTAAACTCTTTGTTCTTTAGTTGCATTTTTTGGTCATTCAAGATTCTTTATTTACACTGTCCAACTGCAGCAACCACAAGAACGCCGCCCACGTGGGAGACCAAGGAAGAATCCAGCTGTGGATGATGAAGTCAATGCAATGGTAATGTTTGTTTGAGTGTTTGTTTCGCATAAATGTCATGACGGACTATTGATTATCGGTTGTTATTAGATGCATGCAACAGGAAGAGCTACAAGGGGCAGGAATGTAGGAGGCAGGAATGCAGGAGGTGGGGGCAGATCTGCAAGAGGTGGTAGAGGCAGAGGCAATGGAGGAGCTGCTGTGATTGACCAAGCAGGCGGTTCCCAGCCACCAGCAACCCAAGATTAATGCCATGTGTTTTCTATAAGTATAGGGCAGAATGTGTGTTGCCTTGTTAGGAGTAGACTTTTGTTATGGCACTATGTATGTTGCCTTGTTAGGAGTAGACTCTTCCACTTTGAAGAGCACTATGCTTTTGTTAGGAGTAGGCTCTTCCAGTTTGAAGAGCAAACTTAATTAGCTCTCATGAATTTTCTTGCTAGTTACTACTGACCCTGGTAGATCGGATATATGCAAAGTATTTTATGGTTGCAATGATCTTTTCAGGACTACATTCTATTATATTGCACAAACATCATGCTAAAACTTCAATTACAGCAGAAACTTCAAACATTGGCAACAAACGTCGACTAAAAATGAACTTCATTCAATTGTCAACAAACAACATCAATTTCATAATAGCTTACTCACTTCAAACAACAAGAACAACCAATAACACTGATCAGTAAAGCTGCTAAAACATACACAACTGTAGTCAGCCTAGCATTTTCATCCCTAGTCTTGACCAACTCTGAATATAGCACTTGTTTTTCCTTCTTCCTTCGTTCTGCCTTAGCTTCTACCGCCTTCAATCTCTCTTCCAACATAGCAACGAGCTTCATCTTCGAATCGTCGTCCATCGACGATAAACGATCAACCCATAGAAAAACCTACAACTCTTATCATTGTTCTTCCAATACGGACAACAGTAAAACTCCCTCCCTGGATTACCTGCTGTCCCAGATACATTTACAGTAGCTGGTACATTGCATCTGCACTTCACTACATATGAGTTGGCTGAGCTTGATTCTGCTTTGCTATGGTTAGATCTTCGCCCAGACATGGTTGTGATGGTCACCAAACCAACTGTTATAAAAAATTAGGGTTTCATTCGCACCACAATTGAAAAAAATATGTTCAATAAAGTTGAATCTTATGGAATGGGTTGTAATCAAACTAATTTCGACTTACTTACCCTTAGTTATGACCACTCTTCCACCCTTCAACTGACCTGCTTCATCTTCCCTTCTGTGGCGCCGTCCCGTCCAACTGACCTGCTTCGTCTTCGTCTTCCACCCTTCCAAAGCTCGACCGCAAAAGCCTTACAGCAATGGCCGCCTTCCTAAGCTCCAGCGTCGCCGACGTCCAAAGCTTCGCCGACACAATCACCGCCGCCGTCGTCGTTTGGAAAGAAAGTGCAGGAAAGAACCGCCGCCGTCCGTCGAGCTTGGGGGATAGAGGCCCGATGTTGTAAAAGGATAGGGTGAGTTGGGGTTAAAAATAGGGCTTGGGGTTAATAGAATAATAAATAATATTTTTAAAAATTTTAAGTATTTTTTTTCAACGTGGCATCTATGTGTCGCCTACGTGGACACAAAGTGGGCCACCATCAGGTCAACCGTCAGTTTTAACGGTCAACATAAATTCGGGTAACACAAATGGCACAAACTCCTAATAGATTGGAATATTTTTGTGTTTAATGAAAGCATGTAGTATAAATGGCACTTTCTCTAAAGGATGGTATTTCCAGTGGTATTAACCCTTATATAAATCACGAATCCATTAGTAAGAGATCACAGATCCATTAGTAAGAGATCTTTTTCTCACGTATCGATAATGTTATATTATATTGTTTAACATGATTAACCAACAACGAAACCAATCAAAATTTAATTTGATTGTTTTATTTATTTGGACGATTTGGTTATGCAATTATTTAATGGTTAGTAAGATTTAGACTTAATTCTTTCTACACCCGTACAAATTAGGGCTGGAAGTTTGGTACCGGTATTTGGGATATACCGAATACCGTACCAAATTTATCACTATTTGGTATTACCGAATGCCGATTTATTTTTTAGGGATTGGGATTTATTTTAGAGTGCTATTCGGTATTCGGGATTACAGGATTAAGATCAGTATATACCAAAATATCGAGAAATACCGAAAAATTAAAAATTAATTAAATGTAGCACACAACGTTTAGTCATTCCTCACTCTTTCACAACTTAGAAGCCTCACCCAACTCAATTTTCACTTTCCAATTTAAGTCACTCTCGTCTCTCACCTAATCTCTTTTTATTTTCATAACACCAAAAAGCAAACCATAGTATTAGTCGTCTCTCAACCTCCAATTCGTCAAATTAAAGATTACCAATGACAAGAATTTGAGATGTCACCTCTTCCATTCCCCTTATCCATATCCTAGCTCTAGGTAAACTCAAGACTCTTTGCTTAGTCACTTTGCCCTAAATTAAACAATCAAATCTAATTTATATATTCAATTATTGATTACAAAGATAATTAATTTTGCATTCGATAATACCGATTGGGATACCGCAATACCGATTGGGATACCGAAATATTTAGGGATTGGGATTGGAATACTGAAATTATTTAGGGATTGAGATTGAGATTGACTTTAGGGTGTAATTCGATATTCGGGATTTCGGTATTTGGTATTGGGATTCCGATACCGTACCAATTTCCACCCCTAGTACAAACTGTTGGTGCGAGTGTGACCCACCAACCACAACACATAGGATTACAGTTTTTTTCTTAATAGAGTTTATGTTGTTAGAGAGTTGTATAAGATCCAGCATAACCTTCTCCCAACAACTCGAGTTATTGGGAGCAACTGATTCCTAACATGATATCTTGGTTTGGCCAAGTGGTCGTGTATTCGAATCTCCACGACCCCAATATTAACCGTTGTTTCAAGCACATGGTATGGCGGGCCTGTGCAAATTTCAAGCCCATGGATTGGTTTTTGTTTGAGGGGACTTGTTAGAGAATTGTATAAGATCCAGCATAACCTTCTTCCAACAACTCGGGTTAATAGGAGAAACTAGTTCTTGACATATTTTCATCCCAAATTCTCTGCTTGCTACGAGTAGAATGGACGGCCAACTTGTTCGTAGACGGGACACAGACGTTCGATACATATCTTATCCAATTTCCTACTATGGAGGATACATCATGAACCAAAATACCAGCTTTTCCACAGTGAGAAGGACAGATGGGAGTTTCCAGATTTTCACCTCCCTTCATTGTCATTATCTCTCTTCATGGTGCTATTTCTTTGGCCATCCCTGAACGGCTATACTATGAAGATGTAGAAGGCCAAAGGAATAGAGACAATGAAGAGCTGCGGTAACCTAAGGTTTAGTCTTACCCTATGTCTAAGATATCAACAGTTATGCACCCTTGTGTATCAGCCTGCATTTTTGCTGTCGTGATCGTCTTCTTGGCTATCTACTTCATCAGCATCTGCAGGTTTTAGGTTCACCATAAACCTCCAATTATCTCCTTCCTCTATTTCCCACTGTTTTTTCAGTTCATATATTGCATTGGATGCTGCAGCTGCAATTGCCGGGTTTCTATCTTCAGCCAGTCTCTGCAGCAAGGAAAGGAGAATTCTCAAAGTGCCCGGAGAGTTTGCTTTACAAGAAAACTATAGTGTTGTTTTATTATCACAAGTGACCCACCTGCAATGCTCCCATCCCTGCATTCCCCAATGCCCACATCGATGGAGCTGCTGCTAATGCATTGGCTAATGCTCGTCTGCCAAACACAAAATTATACGAGCATTTAGAAATGTATACACGAGTAGACCATTTTTGCACAAATAAAGATGTCTTACCTAGTTTCTGCATCAGGGGAGCTTGAACATTCTGCTAACAGTGACACACTAGTTTTACCATCCATGGCATCAAGATCAATGAGGGTAGTGATCAGAAGTTCTAGCTGCTCCAGAAACAAAGATGATAATGCATGAAATTGAGATCGCTGCAACAAAATCATATAAACTTCTTCAAAAGTGAGTTTCAAACCTCTTCAGGATCAGTGTAGTCTATGCCATCAGCTTCAGAGAGTGCAGACGCCATGCTAAAGTAAGCATCCTGCATGCCACAACCCATGCCAACATGATTTTTCATGGTATTAGGAAAACAGACATAGTTAAGGAAATTGAATAAGACAGTCAAGGGAATAGAGACCTGTATTGCAGCAATACGATCAGAAGATACTTCTCCAGGGAAAATATCGGATGTACTTCCATTTTTCTCAAGTGTAATAAATTCCATTGTCTCATCATCAGCCACTGGACCTATCTGCTTGCTCAAAGAACTAAAAGTTGAAAAACATGGAAGGAATAATACGTCAATCATAGGCAAGCAACTTAATATGGAGCTAGTGGAGAAAGGGAAAATGAAAGCAAAGAGCTTACTTACAGTTTGTGCATCTTTGAAACCATTAGGTCATGTATGTTTTGCACAAACTGAGAAAACATAAAAAAACCTAAGGAACATAAGTATTTTTCTCCATTGACATGAAGTTTTTATATGCTCCCAATTGTATATTCATAATTTATAACAATAAATGGAATCCACCATGTATGTAGGACTCAGATAAACTATTTTCCCAACACGGGTATGTAGGCTTTAAATGATAAAACAAAATCTCACCTCCAATGCCATTAGGGCATCTTCCATGGCACGCTGCTTCGCACGAAAGTCAGCTCGACGCAGATCATTCTGGAAGCAGTCAGAAGGTTCCATCCCAAGTGCATCCGATGGTGTTTTCAACAATGGGATAACATTCCATTTCCAAAAAGTAAAATAAAGTAAATAACAATGAAATAGAGTGCTTCAGAAACAGAATAGGCGTTAAAGTTGAATTTGTAAGGGTGCAATGTGGACATAGATATAAGCAAAATGCCCAAGGTAAGTCTTGTTCAACCTACAAAGGATTGGATAGTGAATCTTTATTCAAACCTTCTTCCGTGCTCAGTAGATGGTTTTCTTATCCATAAACTTTTAGTGTTCCTTTAATTTTTGCATGTTTGAAGCTACATCAAACACAATGACCAATCCATATACAGAAATGTTGAGACAATGTAGTACCTTCAGAGCACCATCACTCCAGTGCTTAGTGGCAGCTCGTTCCAATCTGGACTGAGCTCTGTCCTTTAAGATCTGCATGACACAGAAGCAGATAATCTTCAGAAAGAAGTAGTGTGGAGGAAATTTTTTCGTAAAGTAGTAACATTGGCTCTGAATTTCCCATTATTTTAGTTACACTTGTGATGTGGTGAAGACGCTCTGCTTTCATTTTCACACCACTGTCAATTTTCTTAGTATCCTCCCTTGCCCGAGCTGCAGAGTAGCACACATAGTATCAAAGGACAAGTAGATAAAGGGGAGAACCAACATATCAGAGAATGGGATTTGTAGGGGGAGGACAATGATTTCAATCTTGCACATCACGTTTAATCAAACCGTAACCTGTCCCTGCCCACTGTCCAGGCCGCAGAAGTCAGAAAGGCAAAAGGTGGTAAACAATTTTAGGAGCAAAGGAAAACTCACCATCCAGTTTGAGAAACTCAGATCCAAGAATAGCAACATCTTTCCGTGCTCGGGCATCCAAGCTCAATATGCTCCTGATAAGAAGGGAAAGAACAGAATACAATGACCAAGCTTTCACTCTGAACAAGATATTCAACAAATTCAGGATGTCATGAAGAGGAAGTGAGATGATGATAATGCGGCTGGGAAAAATCCATATCAATCCATTTCTTCTATTAGAGAATTGGATCCCGACCGACCCAGACCTAAGAAATTTAATTAGCTCTATCCAATCTATGCGGCGAAATCTATTTGTGGTGGAGCAAACTCCATTTTTTTTTAATATTTATTTGCTTCGATACAAAAGATCTCCCCCGAAGTAAGGTATTGCAGGGGTTTTTTATTCGAAACGATGCACAAGGCATGGAAATTAAAGGCGGGCGTAAAAGCGCGGGAGTTAAGCAGCAATCTGTTCATATTTCAGTTCTTTCATTGGAAAGATAAGCAGAACTTTTAAAGACCCGTAGACTAAGATAAAAATAGAATCGTTTGGACCTGGCTTAAAAAGACGTGATTTACGAATGAACGAAACTTCTTCTAATTCTAAAGAAAAAATAAGATTCAGATACAGACTTCGAACTTTTAACATATCTACAAATTTGAACAACTAATATTAGGTTCAATTGATACTACAAATTGTAACTGTAACAAGAAGAGCCAACTAAGGCACAATTCTTCAAGTCACTTGATTGAGTCCAAAGTATAGACCAGAGTGATTACTGATATTGGGAAGCCTAATCCCTCTAGTAAATTGGACGAGTAAAGGATACAGTGGATACCGTGAAAGCAACACGATGTCATTACGAGCCCTTTCGTTTACATATCTAGCATCATTTTGCACAAATTTACAAGCTTCAGCTAGGCCTGGATTTGAATGGATACTTCTCCCAGCCATAGTTGTACGTTGTTCCTCTTCTCCAATTCTCGCACTGACACATGAAAGTATCTTTATTGAAAACTTCAACACATATTTTAAACATATATATACATACAAATGCGAAGAGCAGGAAGGAAGAAATGCGATGATGTGTCTATCCGAGTGAATAAGCTCCAGGGTGCAGATGAAGGATGGTTTTCATGTGTCAAAAAATTGTCTAAACTTATGAAGACAAAAGAACTGATACTCAAAGAGGCAAATGAATTAACAAAGACTAAGAAATCTCACTTGGAATGGTCGGAACGATCTTTAGAAGACAGGCAGCGTTCCTTTTCTTCAGCCCTTGGAGTTCGCATTGATTGGCATAGCAAAGAGGATTTTTGAGTGACCGTGACATGGATTGATTTTTCATGCGTCCCCCAAAGCCTCTCTTCAGACGAAAAGATTCTTGAGTTGGAGATACGTGCATTCCTTATCTGCTGAAGATTGATTTGTTGCATTGTGGCAGGATAGGGTTTACAATGCAACATTGACTTGGAGCTAATGTCATGTGATATACGAGTAGTCCTGCTTTGGGTTGCAATTGCACTGCTTGAGACCTTGCTTGCACTGAGTTCCATGTGGAAAGGTCAGGACAGCAATAAGATGACAGCAGCTAGCATATCGCCTTGTACTGCCGCCTCAAAAGCTTAGGTGAGGAAAATGATAGGATTCCGTGAGAGTTTGGAGTTAGCAGGAACCCAGGCAAAATCACTAAAAGGAGAAATACTAGAACGAAATTCCCTAAGATGAACAACAATTGAAGAACACAAGCAACATAATCGATTCCATCGAGAACCCAAGTTTCCTTCTTAGCAGGATATCACCCAGAAAAGTTAAACATGGAAATTACTGATGTTCATGAAACCCAGATAGTTGAAGTATCTAATTTACTCGCAGTCCTACCCAAACGACTCAACTGTCAAGTCTGATTGCACAATTAACGATTCCAAGAAAGGACGATTAGTTTAACCAGAAGCCAATCAGTCCCACTATGAGAAAATGGAACCAATCTACATATACTGGTTAGCATGATTCAATTTAGGCCAGTAATTCAGAGTTGAATTGGTGTTAATCTCCAGAATGTTAAGCCAGCTTACATAGATTCCCAACAGGAAGAAGACTAGGGTAGAAAATCAGCAAGCAAATGAGGTACCCACAAAGCGAAACTGAAAGAAAGAGATAAGGGGAAGACTGACCTTGAAGCCTAGGGGAAGAAGAAGAAGAAGAAGGCCCTTAGTAGAAGTTTTTTGCTTTTGTTTCTGGGGTGTGAATCCCCCTTGGCAGAAGAAGTTAGTGAGCGTTTGGTGTGTATTGGATAAATGATTTGTTGTGTAGCAAGGCAGAGTATGGGGAATTATGGGAGCAGGGAGGGGAAGATGACTAGCAACCACAGGTTAAGGTTGTGGCTGAATGAGGACCACCGCTACCAAACAAAGGCTGTGGACAAGTAGTGTAGTACTACTATTTAGGAGTAAATCCCTACCAGGGCCAACGGATTTTTAAAGTACTACTACGACACGTTTGGTATTAGTTTATGATACCTATGTTTGGCCCGGTTTTTTAAAGTATATTTCAGTTTTAAAAGTTGAAACAGGACCAACAATTTAAAATTTTGGCTTTTAAAAAGGCGAAAAGTGTTTTTGGACTAATTTGGCCCAGCTGTAATTTTGCAGATGCAGCTTATGGCTATACCTTTTAGAGAAGTACTTAAAAAAAAGTTGAGTGCTTGGCATAAAAACTATTAGAGTGTTTTTTAATATAAAAGTTTATGTAATATGATTATAAGGAATGTATAATATAAAACATGAATAAAAATTCTAAACAATAAAACTTATTCGAAATGGATCTTGTTAGATTTCTTTTATATTATATAATATGATTTCATAATTTATTTTATTTTTAAAATGAAATAAAATTATATTATATTTTCTGAAATAAAATTAAAATATGGTAATGATAATATTGTGTTTTCAAAACTGCTTTTCGCAGAAGCTCTAAATTGGAGCTTCTACTTTTATATTATACACAAGCACTTTTCGGCTTTTTAAAAGCCAAGCTTTTAGGGGGTCGTTTGGATACAGGTTTCCTAAAACCTGGGTTTTTACTCACAATCCCTTGGTTTATAAACCTAGGTTTTTAATATGAGGAATTTTAATAAATCACTTATTTGGATATGAACACAAAATTTTAATTTAAAAAATTAAATTACATTTTTATCCTTATCTTCTACCTATCTCATTCTTCTCCTCTCATCCGATAACCTCATCTCTAACTATGAAAATCAAGCCAAAGACCCACATTGGAATCAAATCTGGGAAGTTACATACCCAAATCCAGCACTAGGCGGAAGGAGAGAGCGAGAAGAATCATTAACCAATTTGTGAACCCAAATACAGGACCAGGCGGAAGAAGAATCGTGAAACAAATTGCATCGCCTAACAAATCAACAATCTCCCCACGACCCGATCCCCACAACCATTCATCTCCTTCCTGCCGTCGGCAATTCAGATCAGTGATTTTCCCCTCCATTCATTCTATTCCTCCAGCCTCGAAAACCACCATTAATCATCTTCCTCCATCGACCTCCCTCACAATCTCCCCCCTCTTTGCCAAGAACAGCGGAGGAGATTGATAGATCTCGATCCGCGCAGTAGAGGGAACCATGATGGCAAGTGGCGACAGTGTTTCCTTCGCCCTGGAAGATCGACAGGAAGTCGGCGGGTTTGGAAGTGATGGAGTAACGTGAAGGTTGACTAGTTTGGAGGGATTGGAAGGGATGGAGCCGCCGGAAGGTTAACGGGTTTGGTAGGGATTGCAGATCAGAGATGGAAGGACAATTTTGGAACAAAGAAAAAAAAAATGAGGGATTTCAAAATAGCTTATCTCCATCAGCTATTCTAAAAACCTGCCTTTCAGGAATTCGAAATTCTTAATACCCAAAATCTCTCATATATCCAAACGCATGATTGCTTTAAAATCCTGCATAATGAGGGATTGTTTTAAACTCTCTCATTAGAAACCTTCATCCAAACGATCCCTAGAGGTGTTTGGCCCCGCTTCAGCTTTTGAAATCGAAAAACACTAATAAAAGTCGGGCCAAACATAGGCTTTGTATAACATAAAAGCATAAGCTTTGATTTGAAACTTCTACGAAAAGCTATTTTGAAAATACAAGATTATCCTGACCATATTTTAATATTATTTCAAAAAATATAATTTTCTTTCATTTATATAATTTTAAAAATAAAATAAATTATAAAATCATACTAGGGTTGCTAAAGAACATCATTGCTTGTTTAAGCAGTTCTTGTCTAGGGTTGCTGAGAGCGAGTGGAAAGAGGCTTCGTGAGTTCATTATCGGGTAAAAGCCAATTGCTTGAGTGAAACGCGACTGGTAAGAGAAAGAGTGGCCTGCAGACGAGTGAAACACGTGAGGGAGTGACTTGTGGGGTCCTTTTTTGTAAAAGCCAATTGCTTGAGTGAAACACGAGTGGTAAGAGAAAGAGTGACCCGCATACGAGTGAAACACATGAGGGAGTGACTTGTGAGGTCCTTTTTCGTACCATTAATCTGAAACTTAAAGTATTGGTAGATAATTTCTTGTTTTGAGTTTCTGAATTAAATGACATGAGAAGGAGAAATTCGCAACGATCGGGAAGTTTAGAACTTGGAGAGCATTCCAAAAGCTACCATGGATGCTCCAGTAGGACTCTTACCCGACTGATGCAAGACCAACAGGATCAACTCAATGCTCGCCTCGACGAAATGGCTCAAGCTATCAACCTCCACCACGACGAGGAGGAGGAAGAACTTCCACCGCCCCCACCACCACCGGGTGGAAGGCGAGGCCGACCTCTGGGTCCCAACAATCTCCAACCTTTACGAGGCAGATGAGGTAGAGGTCGAGGAGAGAGACCACCAGTTCAAGCTCGTAGAGCTCCTGACCCTCGTGACTATGAGGATTACTATGAGGAGGAAGAGTATCCCCATCATAGGGATGATGATATGAGGGGGCTGAAGGTGAAGGTGCCATCATTTTAGGGGAGAAGTGATCCTGAAGCTTACCTCGATTGGGAGATAAAGATGGAGTACTTATTCGAGTGTCACTACTAATTCAAACGGAATAAGGTAACCATTGCTGCTCTTGAGTTTTCTGACTATGTCCTTGTTTCGTGGGACCAATGGGTGATTCACGGAGATAGTACGGAGAAGAACCCATCACGACATGGCATGAAATGAAAGTAGCCATGAGGAGGAGATTCGTACCCGTTCACCACCAACAGGATCTTCATCAAGCTCTTCACTTATTGAGAGAGCTCGCGTTAGTGAAGATCGAGAAACAACCATGGCTCGATTTCTCAATGGTCTCAATCGGGAGATCAGGCAGGTCATGGAGATTGAGGATCTGGTGTAGATGGTTACTAAGGTCGAGAAGTAGCAGAATGGAGGCTATGCGATGAGGATTGCACCATCCACAAGTGCTTCCTCGAGTGCAACTTTGGCCTCATTTATGAAGAAGGAGGACCCTAAGCCAACGCCCAAGTCGATTGCTATAAATGCTGGAGAGAAGGCAACTACTAACACACGTTCGAGCTCTATTGTGTGTTACAGGTGCCAAGGTCGAGGTCATGTGGCAAATCAATGTCCGAACAAGTGTGCGATGATCTTGCTGGAGAATGGTGAGTACGAGTCCAAGCCTGAAGATGGAGAGGTCGAGACTGAAGAGGATGAAGAAGAAGCTGAGGAGCGCCCAATGCAAGGCAACTACACCTATGTAGCTCGGCAACTTCTGAACGTGCAACAAAGTGAAGAGATCGAGTAGCGGGAAAACTTGTTCCACACTCATCTGGTCAATGGGAAGTTGTGCTTAATGGTCATAGATGGAGGGAGCTGCACCAACGTTGTTAGCTCACACGTGGTGGCGAATCAAGGATTGAAGACCATCAAACATCTGGGTCCCTACACATTGCAGTGGCTGAACGAGGATGGATCCATTTAGGTGACACGGCAGGTGCTACTGAACTTTGAGATTGGGAGATACAAGGATGAGGTGCTCTGTGACGTAGTAGCTATGCAAGCTGCCCACATCCTATTGGGACGTCCATGGCAATTTGATAAAGCTGCTCGACATGATGGCAAGACTAACAAGTACACTCTGTCTTGCAAGGGGAAAACACATACTTTGGTGACAATGACTCCCAAAGAGGTCTATGAAGGTCACTTCCAAATGCAGCAAGGTAGAGAGAAGGAACGAGAGTCGGACAAGAGGGAGAAGGGTGCAAAAATGGCTACCATAACTTTGATGATGGCCTGAAGGGTAGATATAATCATGGGAGTTGAAGGTGATCATCTTCGAGGTAATTCGATTCAGATTCTAGATTATGGTGAGATTACTGATCACATCGACTTTGTTGTGGGAGATGAAGGACTAGCAACAGAAGTTCAAATAAGAGACAAGCGACGACTTCAAGAGTTCGTGGAGAAGCTTTACACTCAAGGTGCACGTTCCAGTTCGAGGGTGATGGAGCTGTACAAAGGAGCCTATATACAACCACTAGATTTGAGGACAAATCGTTTTGAAGAGGGAGAGATTGATGCAACCCGGATCACCTCACAAGACGTTCATCGAGTTCAAAGAACATACAACGATCGTGG
Source organism: Linum trigynum (assembly GCA_964030455.1). Classification (NCBI taxonomy): domain Eukaryota; kingdom Viridiplantae; phylum Streptophyta; class Magnoliopsida; order Malpighiales; family Linaceae; genus Linum; species Linum trigynum. Next base: position 36,451,681 of record OZ034822.1, on the reverse strand, counting down.
TCCAAAGATGAAGGCCGACTTGTTCGTGGGATGAGAAGTGATGATCATTGGAGTTGGGACTACTACAGGCCAAAAACCCAGCCAGGAGGAAGGAAAACCCGATCTGGTTTTGGAGGAGCCGACCAGGTATTTGAGAGGGGAGGTTGGGTATTTTGCACTGGGTTGCCGACGACCAGTTTTCTGTTTCCTTTACGGATATGTGACTTTTACACCAAAACTCAGGTTTCTTTGTTATTCTTGGCCCAAAACCTTTATAGCCTATATAAGGGGCTGAACTAAGTCTTTTAGAAGGTAATCGAAAATTTTATGCAGAAATACAAACCCTAAATTGGTTGTTCAAACACAAACTTCTCTTCTTCTTTCTCTGTCGTGGAATCAATTCAGCAAGAGGAAACCGACGTTTTCTGCTAGCTCATCACCCTAGCCGAATAGTCCTTTGTATACCCGGCCCTCTTTCCAACGTGTGGATTTGGTTTGGGTTATTATCCATTTTGTGATCGTTTTGCTTCTAATCGACCTTTGCTCCGTTTATGATTGTTAAGTCCAGGAGTTAGAGCCTCAGCTTATATCAGGGCTTCTTGCAAAGAAGTAGAAGTTTGAAGACCTTGCTACAGTTACTCTGGGCAAGGAGTGCTTGGCCTTCATACAAAACAAGTTGCCAAAAAAAAAAAAAAAGATCAAGGTAGCTTTACTATACCTCTTTGCATTGGAACATGTCATATAGAAAAATCCATGGCTGTCTTAGGAGCAAGTATCAATGTCATGCCGTATAAGCTTTACAAGAAATTAGACCTAGGTGAATTGAAACCCACTAGGTTGAGTGTTACATTGGCTGACCGTTCTGTGATTAGTCCTAAAGGTATGGTGGAGGATGTCCTAGTACGGGTGGGAACATTCTATTATCTGCTAGATTTCATTATCATTGACATTAGCGAAGATGCATATATGCCCCTTATCCTAGGACGCCCTTTCCTTGCCACCGCCAAGGCTTAAATCGATGTTAATGAGGTCACATTAGTCTTGAGATATGGTGAGGAGAAAATCACTTTTTTATTGATCCTAAGGTTAAACATGATGATGTAAAAGGGATAGAGTCGAATGGTGAGTTTGTGAGTGGAGGTAAGTCGATCAACGAAACCCACCTTATTGCTCTCTCTCTCCTTATGATGATGTGAAGCAGAGACCTAAGGCGGGTACTAGGGAGGCAAATGAGGGCATGGTGGGAGTAGATGAATCAAGTTTTGCCCCAAAAGAAGGAGAAGGGCAAGGCAAAAGTGAAAGGCCAAGAGGGCCACCCTTCCGAGTTGGAGATTGGAGGTGATGAGCCTCGCCCCCGAGATAGTGGCGAATCCACTCTCGATGGCCTTATGTTCGCCAACATGATGATCCACAACTTCTAGCTAAGACGTAAAACAAGCGCTTGTTGGGAGGTAACCCAACGTCGGTTCGTATTTCTTTTCCTTATTTTCTCCTTTTGTTTGATTGATTGAGTAGAGTAGTGATTTTGGGATGTTCATCTTGATACAATTTATGTGTTTGTATGCTTGATTAAGTCTGATTGAGTTTGAGGTGCGGATGAATAGATTGAGTCTTGAGAATTGAGGAGTTGCCCTGTTTTTGTGAAAGTCATGGTTTTAGGCATATTATCACGGTCAGTCGACCATGATAATGTGATGGAGAATGTGACAGTGGATGACATCTCCTCTGTTTGCGATCATCATGACCAAAGGGGATTTGTCACAGGCAAGTGCCCATGATAGGGGTGGGCATACGATTTGGTAAAACCGAACCGAATATAAACTGAACCGAAACCAAATTGATGTTATTCGGTTCGGAATTCAGAAGAGAAAAGAGCATATTTCGGAAACCAGGTTCCTTTCGGCCGAACCGAAAAATCGAATTATTATAATTGCAAGCTCTAAATGGTGGATTTTTATGTTTCTACTTATTATGAGACTTAAATATTTGAATCATGTTAGAGTTTTATGACTTATGTGTTGAAATTTTTTATTTTATCATTGATGATGCATATTTATTACTTACATTAGGGGTGAAAAAATAATTTAAAAAAGAGAAGATACAATCTAACCTCACTATTTCGGTTTTTTATGAAAAACTGAACCGAACCAAAATATAATTCGGTTCGAAATGACCGAACCGAATTATAATTCGGTTTGAATTCGGTTTGAGATTTGATAGAGTTCAGGGACCCAGTATGCATAGTTTCGGTTCGGTTTGAACCGAACCGACCAAATGCCCACTCCTAGCCCATGAAATTTAACCAACCGAGATGTTTGCCCTAAACTCACCATTTTTGTTCAAGGTCACGTTCAGCCCGTTTTTGTCACGCTCTATTGACTGTGACAATTGACCCCCGCACGTGATCTTGAACCTTGGGCTATATAAGTCGACCGTGAAACCTCCTTCTTTACAAAATCATTTTCGACGGAGTCCTCTGAATCTCTCGTCGGAAAACCGTCGGAGCATTGGAAAACATCGCCCAAATTGTTATCCGACAATTTGATCCACTTCCGACGGTCCAATCCCAAAACCAAACACTTACCCAAATTTCCCAGATCAAGGCGCACCGTCACTGAGATTTTGGTGGAGTTGGTCTACTTTTCGTCACCGGAAAATTGCCTTGACGAGACTATAGCGAGCCTCGGGCGAAGCTCTGCTCAACCTTCTCCAGCCAGATTTTCGGCCGATTTTTTACTCCTACCCTTTATCCTCAACTTTACCACTAGTTATACTTGAGTCTCCAATTGTGTTTTCATCTTTTGCTTGATCAATTTTGGAGAATTGGATATATGGTTCTTATAAGAGGAGAATTGGGATTTTTCATGAATGTTTGAAATTGAAAGTGGGACTTGATTAATGATGATGACTGGCATGTTGTTAAAGTAGTAGAAGGAAAGTGGGAGTCTCCAGTCGCCGAAAAATTTCCTTGACAAGACTCTAGCGAGCCTCGGTACTCAACTGCTGCCTTGGTGGGCTTGATTTTGCATGTTTGATGGTTGAATAGAGAAACTCTCACCAAGTGTTTACTTAAATGTCTATTGTTGATACACTTTGGTGAAGGATGAATGGTGGTCACCGAGCAATTGCAACCTTTATGATCTATGAAACACCTAGTTTCATGCCTAGATATACCTTGTGGAGTTTGATCTTCAATGTGGATGAACCAATCTTGTGAAAACCCTATTGATGCATGTTGCCATTGTGGAATTCTTAGTGTGGGGGAGTTAACTCTCCCCCAAATGAGCATTGTTTGATGAATGTTTCCACGTACGATGTATGGTTTTTCATGTTTTTGTAGGATGATGGATCCAAGCCGCCCTTTTCTTCGGAAGGTTTCCCAGTTCTCTCATTTTCGGATACAGTACGAAAGGTGAAGCCGAGCTGAGTTCGGCAACCACTGACATCTCGACCTCAGGCAATTCCCTAGCTTAATTTTTTTCGGATTAAATTCTGAGGGAGTAGCCTTTGCAACCCTTAGTTGATTGCCCAAGGGAGATAGTTCCCTAGCTTAATTTGATATTCCTTGGCCTATCACTCGAGAGAGTGAATTTTCTTCACTAGTTGCAACCTCATTACGGTGTATGAGCGCATCTTTACATATTTGCATTCTATTTGGTCAATCTTGATGTATATCTAGCGGGAGCAATACCTGAGTGAATTCTTCTCTTATTGGAACAACCTTGATTTACTGTTTTTGCTATTTACGACTGTAGTTCTTTAATTTCAAACTCTAAAGCGGTAGCTAGATAAAAATTTAAGCGATTGAAATAGGAGTATATGGACCGTCTCGGGTTGACAATTAAAATGCTTGCCCTATACTACACCCTTCTAGAGTTTTCACTTGGGCTTTAGTTGGGAATTCAATGTGTAGTTAGGAATGAGTCAGGTTGTCTTTGAATTTGTATACCTTCCTCCAATCTGTCGATATGATTTGGGCCTTCCATCTTGAAAGTTTTAATATATCTAAGGCAGTTTTTCCAATAGCCAGAGCGTTTTCAACATATTATTCCTAGATTTGGGAAGTACATTTATACATGATTTGTAGTTTATCACATATCTCTTTCATTGTCTTGCATCCAGCAACCTTGTGATACTCCTCAGGACCCAACGCACAATACATGAGATTCTTTGCCTTGCAGTTTTCTTGAAACTTCTTTCTATTTTCGTCAAGCCATGTCCCTCTATCTACCTTGATTTCGTGTGGACCATCAACAATACGATCCCATAGTTTGGAATCTCTAGACCCAATTAACAAGTTTCAGTAGCCATAATTTAAATGTGGTGGTCGATTCTGATAAAATTTATCGGCGAGAAATAGCACAACTCCATTTTCATATAACGAACCCATATCCTTAACTTCATAGTACATTTGACTTTAATCAACGGAGCCTAGCCTCTTATACCACGTATTGTAGAGTGTCTAGCACGAGTCGTCGATTTCTTTTCTAAGATTTTCCCTATTGAGCGATCACTCAACTAATCCCTAGCTTTTTCTGCGGATTAAGAACATATAGGAGATGAAGAGGTTTGTCAGTTTGATCAGTTTTGGAAAATTATGACCCTGACACGCCAAAACACAACACCAAACTACGACCAAGTGTAATCGCAGTCCGGGAATGCAGTAAAGTGGCAAGTTCTAAATATCAACCCGGGGTCTAGATCTACTGCCTACTCCGTGATTATCTATTATCTAGCCAACTAAGTCGATTGATTGTTGTTTTAACTAAAAGCAGAAAGAAAGCAGGAATTGGTTCGGTTTTCTCAAGCAAAGGAAGAGTCACTCGGGAATGAGTCCCCCTAGCTCCTTAGTTAAGTCTCAATTGTAATTACCCTGGGTTGATTTACTGTTGATTAGACTGCGGAAGATCCGACAGTAGCTTGGAATCTCTTAAGCTGACCAAGCCCTCTCAGTCTAACTACCCGGCAGACGACTAGTCTTCACCGGGATAGAAAGCTGAAGCAATAAGCACAGAACTCCACTACTGGAATTGGATTCCAGTACAAAGCAGTAGACTGACTAACTCTCGTATAGCCAATCTCCTACTACCGAATGAAGAAGCTCTAACAACCTAATCAGATTCTATCTATCTCAGGTTGCAGCAGAAATCAAGAAAAGCTGATCAGACTTCAATCAATTCATTGAATCGTGCATCATTCGATTAAAACCAAACAGTATAATCATCCCAAGTCATTACAATCAAATCCCTAACAAATGGAACTAGGGTTCTTCATACCCAAGTGAGAGAAGGGTTCTACTCCATAGAGAGAGAGAGGAAAACAGAATCAGAGTATTCATACTCATAAGGATGAGGAAAATCTGCTCTAGGATGTCAATCTTCACTCCCGGGGGCGCAATCTGGGCTTCAATGGTGAGAAATCCACTCCAAATAGATCCTAGGGTTTGTTCTTCGCCCTTTCTCTCTCTAAGTCGATCCTCTCACTTGTGGCTCGAAATTGGGTAAAAACCAGAATTCCCGACTCACACGGGTAGGCCACACGACCGTGTTGCTTACCCAGATGCCGGTGTGAGAGACAAAACGCCGCGTTGCGAGTAATTGGATTTCAGGCTTCCTACACGGCCAGGGACACACGACCGTGTGGCATGCCCAGTCTGCCCGTGTGAAGCCTCGCAGAATTCCACACGGCCACATTGATTTCCTACACGGTCGTGTGGGTTTTATGGGTGCCCGTGTGACTTCCTCAGCGACTCGCCACACGTCCGATCTTCGTCCAATTGACCCCGAACTCGCTCCCAAACCTTCATTCACGTACTAGGACCTGAAATATCACAAACAAGCACAACCTAGCGTGAAATCGACCTAAAACACGAGAATCAACATCTCAAACGGCTCAAGAATAGGGGTGAAAACATGTGCAATTAACGGTTTATCAAACTCCCCCACACTTAACCGTTTGCTTGTCCCCAAGCAAACCAAGTCAGACACAAGGTAAGCTCACATATTCCAATCATACCAACATTGGGGAATAATCATATAGGCACAGAAACAAATGAATCATACTGGCTTTCAAACACCAACACATGAACAACTTCAATAGCAACCTGGACAACCACCACAGACGACATTTGAGTGCAGCAAAATCGAATAAAGGAGGAGTCTCCCTTCTGTTCATCAACCAACATAGACTTGACTCAACCACTTACTCAAGACAGTCAACTCATGCATAAAACTCAAGACATCATAATCAAGACCGAGCCATCTAGGTCCTCACCAGGGTAAAGAGTGTAAATAACAAGGAAATGAATCACTCACTCTCGACCAGTGGGGTCAAGACAATTTAATGCGAAAAATGCGCATACTTATTCTCTCAATCCCTAACATCTCTTCACCATGACGGAAGCCTCTAAGTGTTAGAGTTCACATAAATGGATCACTAACTAATTCGGAGGTCTTAGACACAGGTTCAAATGACTGGCTAGGGTCTTGGACATGGGGAAAAAGCCTTTTAGGTGGTGGAAGTATTCATAGCACAAGGTTCCACAATTCCAAAACCAACAAACTCACAGTCAATCAAACCAGTACTTTCTTTCTGCTATTCTGCATTACTCAAATTCTTCAGAGCACAAGAGCGAAGGAGGTCACATAAATGTTAGTATTTCTAAGCCAGACTGCTAAGAAACACTACTTAAAGGACACTATTTAGATTTTTGGTGGTGGCTCTCTTTTGCTTTCATTTTTTCTTTGTTTTTTTTTTCATTTCTTAAGAGAACCACCACTTCTGCACATTTTTCAAACACCTGCCCAACTTTTTAAGAACTACCTCCAACCCTCACATTATATTTAGCAGAAACAACAGAGAACATGCAAAAACCACTCTGTGGAACCTTCTAAGAGGTGCAAAAGGGTGATTTTTCATTGTAGACCGAAAGAAAGGAGAACACACGGCTCAAAGGGGCTGACTAGGGGGTATGACACACCAGGACAGTCAATTTGGTCGTGGGCTAATCCTATGCCTCCATCATCTTAGCTAATGACAACGTGAATGCTACACATCATGGAAGAGGGAACTATCGTACAAGAAAGAAACGAGCAGGCTCAAATCTCACATGGCTACCTATGCTCTATCTCTCATTCTGATTCCCTGAACTAGATGCATAAACGACTGTCAAGAAAAAGTGATCCATTCAAGTCACAGTTGGTAAGCAAACAGTTGAAAAACTGAACCCCTACACAATCCTACTGCACGTCTCAGTCATCATTATAGATTGTCCTAGTCACAATCCAGTTGTCATGCATTAATCCGAAACCATTCAATTCACCAATCAAAACACAGTGCCAATATGATCAAACAACCGTACTTGGAGCCCTCAAATCTCGAGATTTGGACAGCGGACTAGGCTCCAAGCACATGTATATAGATTCCAACCGATACAAAGCACCCCCCACACTTAAGCACGACATTGCCCTCAATGGAGCATAGGGAGAGAGAAGGGGAACGATGTTACCGGATTGAAATGCTGCAGGAGACTGGTAGTGGACCAGTCAGCGGGGAACAAATGGAACGAACGGGCAGTTCTGCACTAAGGGAACATCAAGAACACACTAGCACACCGTGCGTTAGGGATCAGAGTTGACCAGATGGCCACAAAACAAACAATCCACAAAAGAAACCAAAAGGACAAAAACAAACGACAGACTCAATTCAAGCTCCTCAAACAACATAGACCCTTTAGTTTGCATCTATTTCTTTCCTTGTTTGTTTGAACTTGATGAGTGCCTCGATCAAGATACAGTTAATGAAATAGTGGGATGAGTTGATGGGAGTGAATAGTGGGTGTTCAGACATGTGGGAAGGGAAAACATCAAAACAATGTAGCTTACTAGCTTGGGGAATGGTTTGAGGTGATGGACGAAGAAGCAGTAGGGTTGGGGTCTAGGGACGTGAAGAGAAATAAAGAAGGAAAAGGCCACACGACCAAGAGAGAGAGGGGAGGAGTAGAGAGTTTGGAAGATTATTGATTAATTGTTGGTTATTACTTAATATCCAAAATAAAAATCATACGGAGACTTATAGTATCTGTTCCTAACAACTACTACAGTCTACAAGAATCCCATATCTCCCAAATATTACCAAGAATCATCAAATCCCCTAAAATCCAATTGAATATACTCAAATAATAATGATAATGGCGTACTTAAAATAATAAACTGGTGACACGTCATCAATCTGTGCATCCATCAATCCCCATCACTTCAGAACAATCTCGCTCTCAAGGTTGATGATCCATGTTGGCCTTGCTAGCTTCTGCCGCCACTTCCTCTGCTTCGGTTGGCCCCAGTCGGATCAAACATGGGATTGAACCAATCCTGGTGGCCATGGTCGATTCAGCCCGTCGCCTTGATTCCATCTTTGGTCGACCCTCGATGTCCCTCCACCACTATGCCCAACATGACAGGTCGGTCGTCTCGTGTGCACCGCCACCTTTGCCTCCGCTCCGGCTCCTTACCCGGTCTTCTCTTGCGGCGCTTTCCTTGGAGGAGGCTAGAGAATTTCAGCGGTGGTCTCCCGCCTGTCCAACAATGACCGTCGCAGCATACCTATTGCCCAGGTTACCCGTCGCCGCCACGCCGCTATTGTCGCGGAGTGTCAAGGTGGCCTATATCAGGGCTGCAAATCCATGTTCCATGATAGTGTCTGGTGACCCACGACCTTGTCCTTGCTCCGCGACTGCCGTTGTCTTTTGTCCTTGTTCCAATAGCTTGTCCAGTTTGGCCATCAGACCCTCTTGTCCTTCAGCCAGTTGTCCGATTTTGGCGTACACCACCCGAACGTCTGAGTTCTTCTTGCACGTGGGCTAATCCAAATGAAGGCGTCTGCTATCCTTTCGTCTTGCTCATGTTTCTGGTCTCTACTGTCATAAAATCGTCACCCTAAACAGACTTTGACCAACTAATGAATGCTTGCTGCTGTTGCTTGCTGCTGCTTCCATGAATTACGCGAGCTGTCGTCTGAAGTTGTGCTGCTCTTTCAAGTTCAACTCATTGCCATGCTGCTCTCAACACCGCCATCACAAAAGAAGGAAGGAAGCGCATGAGGTTATTGGAGGAGAAGACATCGACATGCCACATCGATCGAAGGCATTCCTTAAAATTGAATTATCGAGTGGCGCTGACCCAAATAAATCAACCAAATGCATGGAAGTGTGGCGCCATTTGTTTGTAAATAAAACGCACAGGGCAGGCAGCAACAACAAGAATAATAATAATAATATTTAATTAATACGTGACATCCTCATATTGTCGTGTCGTTTAATTTGGAAAGCTAGTAATCAACGTTCAAATTTTTTGTCTTCTCCACTTGGCTTGCTTTCCACTTGTCTGCGGCTGCTGCTGCACATGTTATGTTAGTCCCAGTAAGACATGACTGACAAATCCTTGTGTTAGCAAAGTGGATCCAGAATCCCGATTGGTTTTGCCAGCCATAACAGGTTAGAAATGGCCAGGTCCAACTATTGGTTGTCTGAGAATTTTACAAGTGTGATAAGTGAAGCACAATAGAGTAAACACAAATAGCAAAGTTCTATATATATCATACACACCCCAGGAAGCAGCAATGACTAGGGTGTACATGGGTCGGGTGGCCCGGGTTTAGGCATTTTAATCACCCAACCCATGCACTACGGTTTGGAAAATTTTAAATCCAAACCCACCCAAAAAAATTTAAACCCTACGATTTGTTTTTAATTGGGTTGGGTCGGGTTGGCGATATTTTTAAGTAAAAACCCAACCCAACACAAAATATGTAATTATTCTACATCATAAAAATATTTTATAACAAATTATAAAGTCAAACGAATAAACCGAGGCGAAAGGTATCAAAATTCACAAATATTGTTTGAATTTTAATAAAACTTGATTTACTTCAACTTATGTCTAACTTTTAAAATTGTACACAAGAAAAAAAATACGTGAATCATAGCTATATTAAATATATGTCTAAATTTTAAGTCGAAGAATGCATTAGATTAGTGAGACTTTAAGAGAAAAACATGGCGAAATATCTTAATTTTCTCATAAGTATGACTATATACGACATAAATATTTTTTTGGATACGAACTCATACCCATAATTGGAACATGGGTTGGGTCGGGTTCTACGGGTTGTGTAATCCAAAATCCAAACCCAACCCAAAAGAGGCGGGTTGTACAAAAGAAAACCCTCACCCAACCCAAAACCATCGATTTAGCGATAAATACAGGTGGGTTGGTTCGGGTTGGACGGGTGGATCGGTTTGCGGGTGTGTTTGTTCACCCTTAGCAATGACTGCAACAACGTAACAATTTGGATGGTTGGATAGCGTGTCCTTGAAGCAAGCTAAGTGAAACGACTTTACATTTTGCAAGAGAAGACCAGTCATAGGCTCACAGCCAGGCAAGGACAAGGCCCGACTGACAAATTCTTCTACAACCCCAAAGAACTATTAGAGTATGTGTAGTACGAGTAGTATTAGGTTATAGTACGAGTACTGTTATGTAATTGGCCAGAGTTATATTCATTATTAGAGTCTTAGAAGTTAGGTAATTTCCGTATTAGTGTTAGGGTTATTATAGAAGTCAATCTATGTACTCTATATAAACCCTATGTGATTTCAGTAATAAGATACAACGATTTCCACCGTACTCTGATTTACCAACATGGTATCAGAGTTTGGTTATAAAAAAAAAACCCTAGTCGAGAAAACCCCCTAAACTCCTTTTCTTCTTCGACCGCCTACCATGAGTGCACATTCGCCCGACATAGGGATCGGTTAGATTGCTAAACCCTCTATGGGATTGGAAAAATGACACCCCTATTAATTATAGTTAATTATGATTTTAAATTCGTGTTGCATTTAATCATTTTTTAGAATTAAAAACACATATTAATTACATTCCTTTTTTGAACTACCATTGCACTGATACAACTATCATTGCACCTGTACACTGAACTCATATTAATTACATTCCTTTTTTAAAACTACTATTGCACTTATACAACTACCATTGCACATGTACATTGATATTTGATACCATTGCATTGAAAAAAGAAAAGTAATTAATATGAATTTTTAATTCAGACAGATTATTTAATACAACACAAATCAATTACCTTAAAAGTCTATAATTAATAGGGGTAGTCATGCTATATCACCCCGCCCGACATATGATTATGATCATTGCATTGCCCAACCATGATCTGATCACTCTCCCTCCTTATTGTTTTTAGTTGTAGCTTATGTGTTTAAAAGAAGAAGAAAAACCCCAATAGTCTCCTCCTTTCTTTTCCCGAGTCCTTGTGAAGTTACTGATCCATTGTCCAAGCGTAGCTGCTAGTGTAACACATTAAGCGAATCCCACATCGACAAAGCACGGGAGAGATCCATGGTTCATAAGTAAGAATCCGACATTAACTGACAAGACGCGTTTTGGGGTGAAATGGAAGAGTTCTTATGAGAACTCCGAAATTAAACGTGCTCAGTGTGGAGTACAACAAGGATGAGTGACCTTATGGGAAGTCATCCTGAATTGCAACCCAAGTCGAAATCCGTGCGGGTGTAGAGGTCCAAAGCGGACAGTATCTTGTCGGAAAAAGGTCTGGGATGTTACAAGTGGTATCAGAGCCTCTCCGCATCCCTCTTGAACGATGGTGGGGCAAACCTCAACGAGGGCCTTGAGTCTCAAGGGGGGTGTATGTAACACCTTAGGCAAATCCCACATCGACAAAGCACAGGAGAGATCCATGGTTCATAAGTAAGAAACCGACCTTAACTGACAAGATGCATTTTGGGGTGAAATGGAGGAGTTCTTGTGAGAACTCCGAAGTTAAACGTGCTCAGTTGAGTACAACAAGAATGGGTAACCTTATGAGAAGTCACCTTGAATTGCACCCAAGTCAAAATCCATGCGGGTGTAGATGTCCAAAGCGGACAATAACTTGTCGGGAAAAGTTTCGGGATGTTACAGCTAGTCTGCTTTGTCTGTGGGCAAGAATAATAGTTCCCCGATAACGGTATTTTGAATGTCGTCAAGCCTCTGTTTGTCTCCAGTTCACACTATCAAGATTCGACTTCTACCGTCTTCGACTCCGATTCCGGTTAGTGTATGCCGCCGTCTTGGTATTTATTTCCTTCTCGGAATCTTTCGCATCAAGTAGCAAGAATCTTGGATACGTGGATTTTGGTGTTTGTGATTTTGAATTTGTGCTGTCACGTGAATTTGGGGTTGTACTTTGGATGGATTTGCTCTAGATGGGTGAATATGAAGTAATTGGGTTCTAATGATACTATTTTGATTGGTCGGTTATGGTGGAGATTGAAAAAGGTTTTCAGTTGGGGTTGTTCAAGTCTGTCTCGGTTTGGAACAATAATAGGTTTCGTCCCTTTGGTTTTAGTTTTGGAGGTGTTGTTCGGAACACCTTAGTTTGAGATATTGTTCGGAATATCTCAATTTGATAAACGTTGTTCGGAAAATTTTTGCTTTCGTTTATGTTGCGATGATGCTATTCGGAGCATCCTGATCGCCATGATGCTCTTCGGAGCACGTGGTTCTGTTTCTGTTTCGACGATGCTATTCAGAACATCCCGATCGCCATGATGTTGTTCGAAGCACGTGGTTATATTAGTTCGACGGACTAGACGACTTTGGCAAGACCTTTTGTTATATCGAGCTTATCACCATCGACGTTTCTCGAGGCATTGGACATGATCTCCATTAACATCGACATATTTGGCGGAGCAATTATGTTTTTTGTTGTTTTTTTTTTGTCACATTGTTCATAGTAATTTTTGTCGTTTTTGTTTCGATTTTCAAATTATTGGTAAGTTATTACCATCAATTTGGGGAGGGTATTAGAGTATGTGTAGTACGAGTAGTATTAGGTTATACTACGAGTATTGTTATGTAATTGGTCTGAATCACTATTCGTCGCCCTAAAGTTTAAAAAAAATCTCCCTGAACCATACTAAATTGACGTTTATACCCCTAACTCCAATTTTCCTAATCCCAATCTCTGTGTCGTCCCGCCCACCAGACGATTGCCGGCCACCGCTAGCGTTCCCTAAACTCGTCGCTGCTCCCTTCCCCCCGACCCGCCATCGTTGCATCTCCCCAGCAAACAATCCCTCCCCTCAACCCGAAGGCCCAAACCCAATCTTCGATCGTGATCGTGAAAAATGGCTATGGAGGAAATCCACTGCTGCCATTGAAGCTACTGGTGACCCGTCGCGCAATCCAATTGTCCAACATGGTTTTCTTTCTTATTCAATTCCTTTCCCGAGATTGTTTTGTGCGCGAACAGATTTGAGCTTGACGCATTCCTTGGCCAATTGGTATCTGAGATTCTTTCTCCGGTGAGGTGGTCGATTGGTTTGTGAGGATTTTTTTTCTCCGGTGAGATGGCCGGCACCAACAACAAGTGGATGTATGTGGTGATTGGTTTATTTTTTTATTACGTGAGAGTTTAAGATTGAAAAAATAAAAAAATAAACTACGGACATTAGAGTAAATTTAACATAATTAGGGCAACGATTAAGAATTTTCGGGACGACAAATAGCAAATCCTGGGATATACTCCTTATCAGAGTCGTAGAACTTGGGTAATTTCTGTATTAGTATTAGGGTTATTATAGAAGTCAGTCTATGTACTTTATATAAACCCTATGTAATTTCAATAATAAGATACAATAGTTTTCGTCGATTTACCAACAAGAACAACTCTCTCAAATTCTTCAATTGCAACATCTGACTTTTTTTTTCTTCTTCCAAACTGGTTTCAGCATCAGCCAAGTCCTTGTCACCACCCAGGTTTAAGCCATCTCCAATGACCACTTCAATCCCAGTCTCATCAATTTCAAAGTCTAAGTGTATGCAGCAGGCCGGTCTTCCTGCTAAGTAGAATCAGAAAAATCGAGATCTAGCATGAGGCCAAGTAGTAACAGCTGCCGAGATGCAAAACAAAAACAGTAGTTTGCTCCTGAAATTTATGAAGATAGAATTACAACATGTAGACGGATCACTACTGCCAACCAGAGAATGTGATAACGATGTAATTGCACGTATTTGCGCCCCTAGTTCTTACCCGTTTGAGGGGCATAGTCGTGTGTTTTTGGCCTATTTTATGCCGGGTTGTGCTATTTTGTCATGTTTCAGGTCCCAGGTGTAAAAGGGAAGGCTAAGCACGAGTTTCGGGGCATTCGGAAGTCATTTCGGTGAAGCTGAGCCAAAACACGGGCACACCTAAACCATTACACGGCCGTGTTCTGAGACCATGCTTTTACTGCCGAGAGCTAATTCGAGTTTGGCAAACATTGGCCAAAACACGGGCAGGGCTGAGATAGAACACGGGCGTGCTTCACCAAAGCACGGCCGTGTCCTCCCAAAAGCACGGCCGTGTTTCTCCTAGTGTAATTAACCCTAGCCAAAGCACGGGCGGGCTGAGGCATTACACGGCCGTGCCCTCGACCGTGCTTTGGCCACTGATGCCCTTTTAAGCAGATTTTCAGCCAAAGAGAAGGGGATTCGAGTTTTTGAGAGAGAGAACGATTCCTAGAGAGAGAAAGTGACGAACAAGAGTCTCCAAGTGCCCTAGATTGATCTTCAACACCAGTGGAGGCCAGCTTGAGCTTGGAGAAGTGCCGATCAACGTCCAGGAGCAGGAATCCATCCTTCACAGTATGAATTCCGCGTCTGATTCTGCTTTTGCTTCTTTCTCCATGGAGTAGTTCTCCCATTCATCTGGGTATGGAGAACCCTAGATTTGTATGTTAGGCTTTGATTGTATGAACCCAAGTACTAATTCTATGATTTGATTATATTCGATTGAGGTTTGATTGATTGAATGGCATGAATCCTGATCAAATTCCTGTTGTTTCTGCTTTAACATAGAATGAGAATATCTGCCTAGGTTGATAGAGCATCCTTGATTGAAGGTAGGGAGTTGGTGACTTTAGTCGAGGAGCCAACTCACTATTCTGTACCGGATTTACTCCGGTAGTGGAGGTTTTGTTTGTTAAGGCCTCAATCTGTTTACTCCGGTGGAGGTTAGTCGCCCGCTAGAGACTCAGATTGAGAGGGTCTGAAGACCTTTAGTCGAGACTTCAGGCTGTTTAAGAACCTTCCGCAGTATAACTATCATAGAAACTGAACTTGGTAATTACAATCCGGCTTAACTGCAGTCTAGGGGGAACCATATCCGGGTGACCTCTCTTAACCTGAATACAACAGTTTACTTGCTTTGTTAGTTTGTTAGCTTAGACTTGCATTAAAGTTTCATTGCTAGATAACAAGAATTCACTGAGTAGTCATCAAATCTAGGACCCGGGTTGATAATTAAACCCAAACCCGCTATACTACGCTTTAGGAAGTGGTTACACTTGGCCAATTCCTAGGGTGACAGTAGAAGTGAGTCAAGTTTTTGGCGCCGTTGCCGGGGACGGCTAGGTTATTGAAGAAAAGTGATTTCTGTTAATTTAGCTTTTCTTTTCACTTTGTTTGCTTTTTCCCACTTGTGCCTTCACGGGTTTGCTTGCTTGAGTGTGTGCAGCTAGTGCATGACCCGTAGCAGTCAGGAGGTTTACTGCCGTTGAATCCAGAGATTGACCGCACCTGTCGCCAGCTCAAGAGACAAGAGCGAGCTAGACTGGCTACGGAAGAGCGCATAGACGGCCACCTGAGTAGCGATTCTGAAGAAGAGTACGGGATGGACGGAGACTACAATCAGCACCAGGGGAATCCTCAGCAGGTTCCCCCTGTGAATCAGGTCCTGGGGAACAACCCCATACCCCAGGATCATGGAGTTCATCATCCACCGCAGCCGGGTCCCACCTTGGAGTACTACTACACTCCGCGGATTGCTGACATCCGCCCGGTCATCCTCTACCCGCCTATTCCAGCAAACAACTTCGAGATCAAGCCATGCTGGATTCAGCTTATTACATCCTCTATCCAGTTCCATGGCTTGAAGGATGAGGAGGCCAGGGTACATCTTTCCCGGTTTTTGCAGCTGACGAACGGGTTCAAGATGAATGGTGTCCCGGATGATGCGATCCGCCTTCATCTCTTCCCCCATTCTCTCGCGGGGAATGCTAAGAGGTGGTTGGAGACCCAGCCCCCATTGTCCATCACCTCTTGGGACGATCTGGCTGACAAATTCGTGCACAGGTACTATCCGGCATCGAAGACTACCGAGATACAGCGGGAGATCACTCACTTCCGCCAGGAGCCAGATGAGTCACTTCGTGATACATGGGAGCGGTACATGGGATACTTCTGGCAGTGTCCCCATCATGGCTTTAGTGATGCATTCACAGTGGGGAACTTCTACAGTGCTCTTTCCCCAGATAGCCAGAGGGTGATTGAGTCTTTATGCCCAGGAGGGGATGTTCTCACTAAGACTCCACCCGAGCTGAACCAGATGATTAATACTTTGGCTGCCAGAGATCATTCCTGGGGACAGAGCAGCAGAGGCAGACAGTCCCGGGACCGTGGTGTGCACGCCATGGAGACCCGATCCGGGCTTGAGCAGCAGGTAGCTGAGCTAGTGCAGACATTGAAGCAGCCCAACAGTCTTATTCTGGGCAGAGGTATGGCTACACCTCCAGTTGCTCAATGTCAGTGGTGTGAGAGCTCGAATCACTTAGTGGAAGACTGCCAGGCTATGAGGGAGTCTACCACCCCCCAAAAGCAGTTGGACTTCATCGCCAATGCTCGGCGCCTCGACCCGTACAGCAACACATATAATGAGGGGTGGCGCCAGCATCCCAACTTCTCTTGGGGCAGCAACACCACTAAGCCACCTGGTTTCCCAGCACCAGCTGGTGGCTTTCAGCAGAGGCAGCCCTTCCAGGCTCGACAGGGGCCAGCCCCACAGCAGCAGCCCTACCAGCCTAGGCAGGGGCAACCATTCCAACAGCCCCAGCGTCAGTTTGTCGAGCCAGCAGCAGCCCCTGCCCCAGATGATCGGATGACGAAGCTGGAAAACATTCTAGCTTCATTCATAACTAGCACTCATGTTGCTATCACGTCACTGGAGGCAGGTCAGCGGAACCAGGGTGCCATTTTGCAAGATCTGCAGACCCAGGTGGGCATCTTGGCCCGCCAAAACACTACCAGGGCACCGGGGACTCTGCCTGCCACCACTATCCCGAATCCTCGGGATCCTCACCAGCTCCAGCAGCTGGATGCCATTTTTACCAGGAGCGGTAAGACCATATCTGCTGATCCTGTCCCGACCAGACAGGAGGAACCACTACCTGCTTCAGCACTTCCAGCCGACGATGCAGAAGTGCGGGTGGAGAAGGAAGCCCTTGCTCCCAAGCCACAACCAGTGATTAAGGAGCATGTACCCCAGCTTCCCTTCCCCACTCGCCTACACAAGGACAAGTTGGAGACTGAGTTTGCCAATTTTATGGCAATGTTGAAGCAGCTCAACATCAGCATACCGTTTGTGGAGGCACTGTCGAAGATGCCCAAGTACGCGAAGTTCATGAAAGATCTCCTCACCGACAAGAAGAAACTTGGGGATCTTTCGACAGTGATGCTCAGTGAGGAGTGTTCTGCTATCCTGCAGAACAAGCTGCCCGAAAAGCGCAAGGATCCAGGAAGTTTTACTATCCCTCTTACTATTGGCAGCATGCATGTAGGCAAGTCCTTGGCGGACCTAGGCGCTAGCATAAATGTCATGCCATATAAGTTGTACAAAAAGCTAGACCTAGGTGAACTTAGCCCTACTAGGATGAGCATTCAGCTAGCTGATCGTTCCATTGTGCATCCTAGGGGGATCATAGAGGATTTGCATGTTAATGTAGGTGCATTCACATATCCTATTGATTTTGTTATTCTTGATATACATGAGGATGTGGATGTACCTTTGATTCTGGGTAGACCATTTCTTGCCACCGCCAATGCACTTATTGATGTGCATGATGGTAAACTGATCCTGCGTGCTGGGAATGAACAGGCTACTTTTTCTGTGACTGAGTTTGATCACTGTGCTATGATTGCTGTCACGCCTGTGCATGTCATTTCTGATCAGGTACACGAGCCTGTCGTGTACCCTTCTGCACCTCTTATTTTGCAGGACCCTCCTATCATTCCTTCGCCGCCACTCCATCCAGCCTCACCTCCGAACAAAAAGATCAAGGAGGAGTGGCGGCCGAAGCAACAAGTTGCTAAGCCTGCACGGAAGAAGAGTGGAGACCACTATGAGCTGGTTCCACCTCCTGCACCACGACCACCCTGGCCGTCCGGGTACTCACTCGCCTGCATCTTATCGGATGGCCAGGTCGAGCTGACAGATGATGGTGGTCGCATCCGTCGGGTGCATGGCCACAACCTAAAGCTGTACCTCAAGAGCGACGTGGATCCGCTCTTGGAGGCACCTGTTCCTGCACCTCCCTGAGTATCCACCATGGGCGTCCAGCTAAACGACGGTAAAGAAGCGCTTGTGGGGAGGCAACCCCACCACGGTTTAACTTTCTTTCTTGTGTTTTGAGTCGGATTGTAAACCGGTTTGGTTTTGGTTTGTTTTCTTTTGTTTTGGATGATGTATTATTGGGCTGACCATTGGACCTAACATACTGTGTTTGAGCTCTTTGGTTTCCTTTAGCTGTGTTTGGCTTGACTGGTTCTCTCTCCAGTCCGCTTCACTCCGACTGGTCCGCTTCCAGTCCCCTGCAGTCCGTGCATACCGGTAACATCGTTCCCCTTTTCCTTCCCTCTTCTCCATTGAGGGCAATGTCGATCTTAAGTGTGGGGGGGGTGTTTATCTTTTGACTGCATTAGATCTGTTTGTGTGCTTGGAGCCTAGTCCACTGTCCAAATTTTTAAATTTGAGGGCTCCAAATACGTGTTCCTTGCAATTGCCTGCTCAGTATGCTTTGAATTGACAGTCTCTATAGTAATATGCAACCTAGGGAGGTGGTGTAGCACTATGGAGGATGTTGATACATTTAAGAAGTCTCATTTCTTCTTCATATTGTGTTGGTTGATTGAGTGAATTAGTGATCTTAGGACCCTTGAATTGTGTGGTGTTGTGGACTCTCCACCTGTCATGGACTCTTGTATCATGTTTTGAGTTTAACAGGTGCTCGAAAATGTGCTTCAAAATAACGTCTCCCGTGAGAATAGGGCGAAAGTGTGTAAGGGGAGACGGGAATTCGTTCCCAATTTCCACCTACTACCTCCAGCCCCCTTACATGTCTTTCCCCCGCACGAGGCTCGAGACATCCGCTCCTGGCATGGCCGGTAAGAGCCGGTTGGGACCCTTGAAAAAAAAAAGAAAAAAAAAGAAAACAAGCAAAACAGAACGAAAAGGGGTTCCAACCATCTTTAAGCAGAAAATAGAGCACCTTGAAAAATCTGAGTCCATGATCTTTTGTTTTTGAGAATCTCTTCATCCACAATTCATTTGTCCTCTGTTCACTATTTGCCATGATGCCGACTCGATACTAGTGCTCTCGCCGAAGAAGCTATGAGATGACTTGTGCGTCGGTTGACCTCGTAAGCTGCTAAATGACCTAGGAAGTCCTCTACCTACGATCTGGGTTGTTTGTTGCTATAGAGGTCTGGAGAGTTGCATTGGTTTGAGTTAGGTTTGCTTGGGGACAAGCAAACGGTTAAGTGTGGGGGAATTTGATAACGATGTAATTGCACGTATTTGCGCCCCTAGTTCTTATCTGTTTGAGGGGCATAGTCGTGTGTTTTTGGCCTATTTTATGCCGGGTTGTGCTATTTTGTCATGTTTCAGGTCCCAGGTGTAAAAGGGAAGGCTAAGCACGAGTTTCGGGGCATTCGGAAGTCATTTCGGTGAAGCTGAGCCAAAACACGGGCACACCTAAACCATTACACGGCCGTGTTCTGAGACCATGCTTTTACTGCCGAGAGCTAATTCGAGTTTGGCAAACATTGGCCAAAACACGGGCAGGGCTGAGATAGAACACGGGCGTGCTTCACCAAAGCACGGCCGTGTCCTCCCAAAAGCACGGCCGTGTTTCTCCTAGTGTAATTAACCCTAGCCAAAGCACGGGCGGGCTGAGGCATTACACGGCCGTGCCCTCGACCGTGCTTTGGCCACTGATGCCCTTTTAAGCAGATTTTCAGCCAAAGAGAAGGGGATTCGAGTTTTTGAGAGAGAGAACGATTCCTAGAGAGAGAAAGCGACGAACAAGAGTCTCCAAGTGCCCTAGATTGATCTTCAACACCAGTGGAGGCCAGCTTGAGTTTGGAGAAGTGCCGATCAACGTCCAGGAGCAGGAATCCATCCTTCACAGTATGAATTCCGCGTCTGATTCTACTTTTGCTTCTTTCTCCATGGAGTAGTTCTCCCATTCATCTGGGTATGGAGAACCCTAGATTTGTATGTTAGACTTTGATTGTATGAACCCAAGTACTGATTCTATGATTTGATTATATTCGATTGAGGTTTGATTGATTGAATGGCATGAATCCTGATCAAATTCCTGTTGTTTCTGCTTTAACCTAGAATGAGAATATCTGCCTAGGTTGATAGAGCATCCTTGATTGAAGGTAGGGAGTTGGTGACTTTAGTCGAGGAGCCAACTCACTATTCTGTACCGGATTTACTCCGGTAGTGGAGGTTTTGTTTGTTAAGGCCTCAATCTGTTTACTCCGGTGGAGGTTTGTCGCCCGCTAGAGACTCAGATTGAGAGGGTCTGAAGACCTTTAGTCGAGACTTCAGGCTGTTTAAGAACCTTCCGCAGTATAACTATCATAGAAACTGAACTTGGTAATTACAATCCGGCTTAACTGCAGTCTAGGGGGAACCATATCCGGGTGACCTCTCTTAACCTGAATACAACAGTTTACTTGCTTTGTTAGTTTGTTAGCTTAGACTTGCATTAAAGTTTCATTGCTAGATAACAAGAATTCACCACCCATAGCAAGAGGATACCAAGCGACAGCTTGGTACCAAGACACCCAGTCAAGAGGATACCAGGCTGGCAAGGCAGACTTGGTACCAAGTATGAAATCTTGGGATGGGGACAGGTCTAGCCAAGGATGGAAATTTTATGAAGATTTGCTATAAACCCCTTAGGGGGCCATATGGAGACGAAGTCCCAAGACGGGCTTGGTAGCATCCTAACGGGGTACCAAACCGGCGTGGTGCAACTTACCAACTTGACGAGGCTACAAAAACTAAATATGGAGACCAAGTCGCCAAGGCTGGCTTGGTATCAGGGGTGTCAAGTTGATTACATGGGCTTGGTGGCATGCTTGAAGGTATCAAGCCGATGAGACGGTTGGGTAACAACCAACAAGTCAATGAGGAGGATTTGGTATCAGAGGTGGTAGCGGTCTCAAGATGGCAAGAGTGAGGAGTCATCAAGCAGTCGAGGTTGTGATCAAGACTTCATCATTGAAGCTAAGGCAAAGAGCCTCAACCCCATCCAGTCATGACAGGGCGACAAGGCTCAACACCAACCCGGCCCAACATCGAGACCATCAAGTACCAACCAGCCCCAAGACGGGACAAGGGCCCCCAAGGTGACGGTTACCAACTAGTCACCAAGGCAGCGACAAGCGGCCCCTAAGGCGGTTGGAGCAACAGGCTAGCTAGCGGTTACCAGGGCAGTTACGCTCAGATGGCTATAAATAGGAGAAACGAAGATGGAAAAAGGGTTCCACAACCAAACATTTGATGCACAATGTCAAAATTTATCTTTTCTCTGCAACTTAGTACCTTTTAGTTTTTCGGAGCTCTCACTGAACCTCCATAGGAGTAGAGTAACGTAACTTAGCTTGTTCCCACTGAACCATCAAAAACATCAAACATCCTCGTTCGAACATTATTCGGAAATGAGTGAACTGTGTTATTGTCGTTATTCAAAAAGTCAAAGGTACATTCATTAAGTTCAAACACAAGATTTTCCTCGCTGGAAAACACATTCTAGAGTATGAGCATCCACATATCCCTTCCTCATTTCCAGAACAGTTCAATTCCAAACTAAATTTGTCAGCCAACTAGACCTATATCTTCTTTCAAATACACTATATTATCCCAAGGAATCCTCATATTCACTCTACTTCAAAGCATGGTCCATTAAACCATACCGGCGGTTCAACCACAAAATACCAGTATCGGAGGCTAAACCGATAGGCGGTATTTAACGGTACTAACGGTTGAACTATGGTTAAACCACGGTTTTGCCATAAAATACCCTACAGCTTACTTTTCCGGTACGGTTTCATGGACCATGCTTCAAAGCCACGATATTAATGAACATAATGTATATGTCATTGTATTTATTCATGCTGCCTCTTTAACGAAGTATTATTATGTTGGTTGAAAAATATTTTATAGACGAGTAATGCTATTTTCTTATTAATTTTGTCATTGTATTGTTTATAATACTTTAAAGGTTTAGATATTGATATATATGCATTATTTTTAACTCGAGAGAATAAATATTAAGTCATTGTTATTTGTTTCCTATTGGGTTAATAGCATATTGAATCCTTCTACTATGGTAAATTAACAAACGTATCCCTCTACTAAATTTTTGCACAAACATACCCTTATATAGTATTAAAGCGTAACAATTTTACTCTTCCGTCTAAGGCTAAATTGCAAGTTTGGTCACCAGAATTACTAAAAAGTTTCACTAAAAAGTATGAGTGTTTAGGGGTAAATGAGGGGCAATTAGGTCATTTCATAGCTCATTTGACGGCCACTTAACAGAAAATTAGACGAAAGGGTAAGATTGTTACGCTTTAATACTAGAAGGGTATGTTTGTACAAAAATTTAGTAGAAAGGTACGTTTGTTAATTTACCATAATAGAGGGAAACAAAATGCTATTAACCCTTTCATGTTTATGCTATACATTTTCAGACAAACCTATTTTTATGTCAATTTTCTTTTCAATCGTAGATAATTAAATTATGTGACAGCTTCATTAATTGACAAGTTATAAATGGTTATAGAGGAATGTAATGACCATTAAGAATACAATCGTTGGTCAAAGTATCATAATTTCAAAATTTAAAAAAAATTAAATTCAATGTTATCTTAATTTCTTATGAAATTAACATTTTAAATAATTTGACAACTTTTAGAATACACATCATAAATACAATGTATCAAGGGCGGACACAAGTATAAAGGTGGTGTCTCAGGCAACACACCTCCACTCGAAAATTTTGCGAGAGACCCAATGTTTGTCGGTACAAAAAATTCAAATTCAAAACATCCGTAACACCTCCCATAATTCTAGCTGACACACTTTCATCATATATAAAAATAAAATTTATAAATATTTAAGTCTTTGAATGTTACTTTAATTTTTTTAGTAATTTGGCTTCTGCGTGCACTAAAAAATGAGTGTGTGCTATAGACCCAATTCTAAATGTAGATCTCAGACATCAAATTTTATATTTTAATTGATATTATTGGTCTAAGGCATTGATATCATATAGGATTACTACTATTCAATGCATTTCCCTAAGCCGCACACCTTAAAATTTGAACCCTAACTCTAAATCCTAAATATCTAAACTCTTCAAATCAAAGTAAATTTTGAATGATTTTTGTTTGTATTCGTGCATTTTCTTGTCCATCATAACACAAGTGAAAAACGACATTGTTTGGATATGAAATATCAATTATAAGGCAAGTTGCATAGCATGCCGCCAAAAAATGATGCACTGAAGGTAAATTAAATATAACTCTTTTAATTTTTATTTTATTTTTTGTTAAAAACTGCATTCCCTCATGTAGTCATGTCAAATACATTGGGCTTTAATTCCCTTCACTTATTGTTTTTGCAATTAAAGAAACCCCACAGGCGTTTTAATTAAAAAAAATTCCTCTATAAAAAAAAATTAAAAAAAAATTCCACTTTCAAATGTAAAAGGTTGGGTGACCATTTATTTCACATTCTCTTTTTTTTAATTATAAAACAAGTGACTATTTGTAAATGAATCGAGTCAAGTCGAGCCGAGCATTACCTCAGCTTGAGTTTGATTCATTAATAAACGAGTTGAGTTCGAGTTGTTTATCAACAAGTCGAGTCGAGTAGAGCGCGAGCTAGGCTTGTATACTAAAATCTTAGCTCATATTTGATACATTCATTTTGTATGTCATATATGGTACATGTGATTGATGCAATGATGAAAAAAATAATAGTCAAATGTTCAACATTAATTAATCTCATATTATACTTTGTTGGAGTCTCATTATTTAGTTAATAAATTTTAACTAGTTCAAATAATGTAATTTCATAATATTGAAAAATTCTTTGTCAAAAAAAAAAATATATTGAAAATTTTTATGGAACATAATTTCTTTATAAAGTAAATATAAGATATATTTTCTTACATGCTCAACATGTTAAACTTCACATGGGGTGAGATATATAATTTAACAATCCTATGAATTATGAAAATCCAACTCCTAAGACATAAATTGATTCGCTCATAAGTCGATGATCAAGGTTACCCACTAGCCACAATGTTGAGACATCCAATGAGCTCTAAACAAGTCAGCTCACGAGTTGAGCTAGCTCGCAAGCTGAACAAAACTTAGCTCTAGCTCGACTTGTTAGTAAACGAGTCGAGTTTTTCAAATGAGTTTTTTCCCAAGCCGAGCGTCGAGCCGCTCGCGAGCAGCTTGGCTCATTTGTAGCCTTAAACAAGCTCAACGAATTGGAACAAATCAAGACTCCCTTCTAATTTCAGAATCGGTTGAGTAATCAATTTATGAATAACTGTTTAGTTATGTACATAAATGATTTGGGTAAGTAATATCGGTTGACGATCGACCCGCAGATCAAGCCAAAGAAGTCCAAATAGTGTAAATTTCAGAACACACTACCGAAAAAGTGATTTTATGCAAAACTCGTCCTGCAACACGTTTTAGAGTGTCACATAAAATAGACATAGACAACACTTTCATTATGTGTTGTTTAATATATATCTTATGCAACACAATGGGCAGCACCAAATTTTTTGTTACATATTCCTAATAATAAGCTACAATTGATTCACATAATAAATTCTGTTGGCTATTCTTACATTTTAGACTACTACCAATTATACCAATTTGATAATTACTTTTACCTAATATTGTTAAGTATTAAGCATATGAAAACTAAAGTAACCAAAACTCTCAATTGAAGACGTAACCAAAAATACATTCAGTGCTTAATACTATTTTTATTGATGTGAACTTGATTTGTGAACCCAACAGTACTCCATTCAAGATCAAAGTGGAAGACAAGTCATGGAAAGAAGGATGGTAGAAATCTGTAAAAAATGACTAACTGTGGAAACTGTCTTGAGCTGGCCACTTTGAGCTCCTATTCGACAATCTTGAAGTCTCTCGAGTGCAACCAGGAGCTGGGAATGAAAGTGGGAGAGTTACTAAACAACATCAAGGTATTGGGTAGCTGGTTGGATGATTCTAAGGTGTGTCAAAGTGGCTATGGAGGCTGTTTCGGTTGCTTGGGCAGGAAGGCAGCTAGCTTACTTGCTCTAGAAGATTTTTGTGTTGAGCAAGTTTTCCTTCTTCAAGTTGGAGTCTGTTACGTATTGTTTATAGCTTACTTTCCTTGTTTAAAATGTAGTCGAATTAGGGGTAGAAGTTATTATATAAAGGCTTCAAGTTTGCGTTGTAAGATCATTGAAGTTCAATAAAGAACCCTAGTTCATAGAGTTTCATCTCTTGAATTTGCCCTTGATTGATTGGGATTGAATCCATCAACCAAGCGAGCTCATCATCAATTGAGTATCCCCTCAATTGTGGACGAGTTGCCAACCTAAAATCGTTCGAGACTCTTCCCGAATCTGGTGTGAAGTTATACGTTCGAGCCATCGTCCTCCGAACCTTCTCTCTTTTGCTTCGAGTGGGTTCAACCTAAGCGAATCTTGAAAGACTGTTCATCAAAAGCTCAAGGGTGAGATTATATCAAGTGGCATCACGAGCCTGGTTCCACACACTGACAATGACGAAGAAGTAGGATTTACCTGCTGCTGCAAGAACGCGAGCAAAGGATCCCATCGCAAAAAGAACATTAGAGGCAGAATCCTTGCCAAAGGAGGAAACCTCAATTGACGAAGTACCAATGGTCGAAGAGAAGATCAACTTCTCTGAACTCCTCCAGATAATCATGGCGCAGCTGAACGTCATGTTTCAGGCACAATTTGATTAGATTAATCGTCAATTGGCCGAACTAAAAACATCAGCGAGCAAACCTCTTACGATGGAAAGAGTTGCAGAGTACGTTCCAAACCCGGAAGGCAACCGAGTTCAGACTGTCCCAACTGGAGCCTTCCCAGAGTTAGATGACAAGATCCGCAATCTGGAACGAAGACGTGTCATCGCCGAAGGATATCCGTTACCTCTCAACCACGAATTTCCTAGCCATAACAATCGGCCATTGGAGGCAGAGCAAGAGGTTGTCGTGGCAGACCTCAAAGGAATCAAACTTTCGATTCCTTCGTTCTCCGGGTCCAACACTGTTTATGCCTACTTGGATTGGGAAAGAAAATTAGTTCTCTTCTTCCAATGTGGCAACTACACAGAGACACAGAAGGTCTTGCTTGTCACCTGCAAGTTTACGGACTACGCGGCGGTGTGGTGGGAGAAGGTGCAGCTTTGACGATGAAGAAACCTCCAACCCGCCATGATGACTTGGGACGAGTTGAAAAGTTTGATGAGGGACCGTTTCGTGCCCGAATATTACCAAAGGGAGCTCTTTGAGTCCCTATAAGGAATTCAACAGGTTTCGAGATCAGTTGACGAGTATTACAAAGAGCTCGAGATGCTCTTAATGAGAGCCGATGTCCGAGAAGGCAAAGAGGACACAACTTCGAGATTCTTGCACGGCTTGAATCGAGAAATTAGGTATGAGGTGGAGCTCAAACATTTTGGGGAGCTCCTAATTGGCCGACCATGGAAATTTGATAGATGAGTATGTCACTACGGGGGTACTAACTGAGTAACTGTTACAAGTTTAAACTCGACAACCATAGCTTTCTTTTGAAGCCCATGTCGCTGGCAGAGGCTTGAGCTGATCAACGATAGATGAAAATCAATCGGTTGCAGCGAAGAGGGGAGTCCAACATTACTAATTTGATGATACAAAGATATATGTTAACAACGTACAAAAGGAGAAGGAATGCAGACGAGCTCAGACAGTTTGGGGAAGCCTACCACAAGTATATTGAAGCATGCAACAAGTTCGTTAAAGCCTACCGCAAGTTTATGAAAGCCTACCACAAGTGAGAAGTGGAGAAAGAGATGAGCAAAAGGGAGGGGAAGGGGAATGCGAAGCCTACCACAAGTTCATCAAAGCCTACCATAGATTCATTAAAATCTACCGCAAGTTTATCAAAGCATACCACAAGTGGGAAGAGGGAGGGAAAAGGAATGGATAAGCATTCCATAAAAAGCACATGACAAGTTCGTTAAAACATACCACAAGTTTATCAAAGCCTACTACAAGTTTCTTAAAACATACCATACCATTGGACCTATTTGTAAATTTGAAAATCTTTAGGTATCAAAATGTAATAGAAAAATTTATAGGTACTGAAATGTTTTTTTATCAATATTTTTAGGACTTATATGTAAAAGAAATTAATTTTATGCACTAAATATAAAGACCCATTAAGTTTAGCGAACAAAACTGTAATTTTGTATGTGGAAGTCAATGAAAGCAATGTAGAAGAAGAGAAAAAGGGAGGGGGAAGGGAAAAGAGGAAGTGAAAGAGTACAATTACTAATATACTCTTACAGTTGCGCTCTATTTGCCAACAGGGGGTGCATATTGCAGGGGTGCAAGTTGAAGGGTAAATTGTTGGGGGTGCAAATTGATGGGGGTGTAAGTGAAGGGGTAAAATGTTGTTTGGATGAAAAAGTAGGGGGTGCAAATAGAGTGAAAAGTAAATAATTATATTATCATTGATTGAGCGATCTTAAAACTCGAAGATCAACTCGTAACTGGTCATTCTATATAGGGTTTTCGTGTCTAGTTTAATCTTAAATTGTCAAACTTAGTCAAACACGTTTAAATTTGTCAGTTTTAACTATTTAGTCAAATAAACTGAGTTAATCAAACAATTTCTCTCTTATCTTTTCGACAAACACTTCGTATCTCTAATTTTCAATGCAAATTCGAGTCAACCAAGAAATCTAGATTTGACTTGACGAACATTGATAAACTTATTTCCGGAGTCAAATGGTCAACCTCGAATATATAACACAATTAGAAAAACAAAATTTCATAATTTTCCCCTCCCCCTCCCCCTCTCTTCCTTCCTTTC